>JAOEFI010000004.1:15494625-15520521 GCA_034621735.1 Anopheles plumbeus | reverse complement strand
CCGACCCGTGTGTGGGTGGGGTGAGAACTAACGAACACTCGCCCCCCCCCCCCCCCCGTCCCCCCGCTTTGCTCTTTGCCGCTTCCCCGGGAGCCACGGCGGTGATGTAGCGATGTGCGCCAGTATGCTGATGGCGCGTGCACACCCCAAAACGATTACCAGGAATGTGTCGACGGTGGCGTGCGCGCCTGCGATACCACCGCACCCACCCCTCCCTCCCACGCAGCCCCGGCCGACCTGGTGCTGAATTTAACGAGGGTGAATAACGCGCGCGCGATGTTCGACTCCAACTCCCGCCCGCCGTCGGGACTCCCCACTAAATGGTGTGACGGGACGAGGAGGAATTCAACGGGCGGGGAAGAGAACGGAGCGCGGGGCACACTGTCTGTCGCCCTTCAGTTCAGCCACCAAATTATCCTGCCTTCCGCAGGCCCACATTATCCCTTGCCCTTCGCGCGCTTCGTTTTCCGCTTCCTGTGCCGACGACTATCAACAGCCGTCGTCGTCGTCGTCCTTGCCGCCGTGCCGTCCTCGTCACCGTCGTCGTCCTTTTGCCGCGTCCGCGAGTGAAGGGAAGGCAACCGTTGGTTGGTTGGTTGGTTGTTGTTTTTTTTTTCGTTCACTTCCCTCTCGACACCCTGCGTTTGGCACATGCCGCCCGTGGCGAAGGCATATAACCGACGCCGCCCTGCCCCCACTCGCCCAAACCCCTCAACTGGAAGGTGATGATTCAGATAAGTGGCAGTAGCGTGCTCGAAGTCGTACGCGTGGCGTACACACGGACCACCCGCTCGAGTGCTGCGCTCTAGCCAACTTTTCAGGTCGGCAGGCAGGCAGGAAGGATGGAGGGAAGGAAGGAAGGAAGGAAGGAAGGAAGGAAGGACGGAACGAGAACTCACTCGTCAACGTGCCGGGTCTGCGAACCCACCCCCACGCGAGGGTTGCTGATAAGGACATCAAGAGCTGCCGGCTCGGTGGGACGCCCGGTGACGGCCTGGCGGGGGCCCGGGGCGTGGTGGGCGGTTGACACTGGCTGCTCGGTAGCCCCGGGCACATTTGATGGTGGTTTATGTTTCGACTGAATTCCACCCACCACCCGTCCCCGTGGAGGGTGGCGTCGCACTTGACAACGGGTCCCGGCGATAATATACCACCACGGAGCGCCCACCACGGACGTCAGCGTGCTGGGTGGTGGAGGAAAAAAGAAGAAATAATAATACCGAAACGTCAAGCGTAACGTTCCCGTCGTCCTCGCATCCGTCGCCGACGTCACCGCCGCCGTCGTCGCCGCCGGGTGCCGTTGGCGTTGAAGCGGATCCGGTGCGCTTGAGCGTTTTTTCTGCGGCCAGCCAGCCAGCGACCCAAAGTCTCCCAGACGACGTCGTCGGGCTCGCGACAGGAGTCGCCACTTCTTGGCCACCTGCCTTGAGCGTGCCCTTTTTGTCCCCATCCCTTTACCCATCGTTGGCGTGAGGGCGGTGTTGGGGGGGGAGGGGGGGGGGGGGTTGGAAATGATGATCGTTTCATGACTTCCGTCTCCCACACTGTGGGGTGCCTGTTCGGCGTTCTCTGTCCCCCCCCCCGTCGCCACCCCACCCTAGGCGAGACTGTACCGCGTCCCGACGTCCGGTGCGCGAAAGGTTACGATTGTTGTGCGGATATGAAGAAGGATCGGTTTGGGCGACGCGATGGGAGCGTTCGGTGGGTGGCAATGACAAAGCGTCCCGTAGTTTCGAACGCCAGCTGTCGCCAAACTTCACGCTTCGGGCGCAGAGGAAATGGATGGCCAAGTGACAGGTGCACAGGTCGGAACAGGAGCAGGAACAGGGCGGGACGAAATCGCGCAAATCGGTGGCGATGATTTCTGAAGTGTCACTAAATGAGTGTGTGGAAAAACATATTTCACTGGGGAAAGCCTAATCCGCTGACGGCGTGGAGTGACGCATAGAGCATACATAGTTTGCTGGAATGTTGAAACCTTTTTGGATGGACAATTAATTGGTTTTTCATTTAACGAATATTTTTGCGACTTTAAACCATTAAACAGTTATTAAAAAATGGCATACTTATAGTAAAATTAAATTGGACTTTTACACTAACTAGTCAAAGAGTGTTTGGTTTATATAATCGAGTTCTAATGCAAAACTGCCATAGAGTGAAAGCTCCCCCAAACCGGAGATAATAAATTATTTGAAATGCAATTATCTTAATTTGTTTCTAATAGTTAAATCGTAAATTAAATCGTAAATAATAACTAGACTTCTACACGGGACGTGCTTCTCCTCATCTATATTTCCTTGGTGGAATGAGAGTTAAAGTTTGACAAATTATCGTCGAATCTATTGCTGGTACTTTTGCCAACACCACTGAATTTTTGCACGTTTGCAATTTAAACCTTCATCCTAAGTGCGCTTGAAGGTCCTGTGAGCAACCTGTGACTCTCGGCTGTGTCGTAAAATGGTGAAAAGAGCTCCGAACTCGCACACCGAACCATTTAACCCGTTCCAGAGTTCCGCCGCGAAACCCGTACAGCACAATAATACGGCGCCACCACCACCACCCCCCGGGCTGGGCCAATTTGGGATCTACAGTAATTGTCCTGCTGGCTTCCTGTGGCGCCGCACGCTTCCACCGCCCTGCAGCAACCCCACGGTACCGAAAACGATTACCGTCCCACTCTCTCTGTTAGGGGTGGGCGCAGAGTGGGCGGCGACGTGTAATGTATACCCAAAACCACCAGCCAAAAGAAAAAAACAAGAAGGGGAAACAACACCCGCCCATCGTTCCGGTGTCGTTTAAGGGAAAATTCTTCCCCCACCCTGGGAGGGAGATGTTGGAAAATTAAATTTATCACCGGTAGATGAAACGATTGACCGGTTTGTTAGGCAGGGGGACGAAGAGAGAGAGAGGTAGAACAAGAAAGAGAGAAAGGGACAGAGGGAGGGCGAAAGAGAAAGGGAATCAGAGATGGAGTCGTTAGGAAACACGACGAGAGGACAAGAAGTCGTCCTTCGGTGTGCTGCGCGATGACACCGCAACCGGTAAATGATAAATCGTCCTCGCCCTTCCCTGGCGACGGCGAGAGTCAGGTGAGCGGTTTGATGCGAACATTAATATACCGACGCCAACGACGACGACGACGACGACGACAACGACGAAGAAAGAAGACGACGCCGTCAACGGAGGCCCGGAGAGCCAGCGGAGGAAAAGGGGCGAGCCAGACCCGGCCGCCCGACCACCCATCACCGGAGGGCCCGAAGACGGTTAGTTAATTAGATGGGATAATTTATAGGGCTGTTGGCAGTGACACGCGACGCAGGATGTCAAACCGGCGCGGATACCAGGATACGACCGAGTTCGATAGTTGAAGGTGATTTCCATGCTTTGGTCGTATGCCGCCGTCTGGCGAATGAGTTTGGCCCGAAGGTTTGCTCAGCACTCCACACGGAAGTTCTGGTGCCGATGGTTTTAATGAAATTGCGAGCATTCGCTGCCTAACTGGTTTAATAAAACGCCGTTAAAACTGAGTTTATCAAGCAAATTATCGAACGGCTTCCTGAATGTACAACATGCGAAAATGCGTCATGTTTAAGTAGGAAAGCGGTCATTTGCGGACAAAAAAACTTTGGTAAACTGTACTATTAAAGATGTTTGAAATTCTACCGTACTATTAAATTATATTATTAAAATAAGGATCTTTTTTCCCACATCATATAATTGATGACTGTAATATCGACTACCAAAAAAATTCTCTTAAAGAAATTTCGTAAACTGTACTACTAAACATGTTTGCAATACTACCATACTACTGTATTATATTATTAAAATCCCATCGGTTTGGTGTGCCGTAATTTGAGTGAACTACTACATAGCTTCAATGAACGAAAGGCCGAATTATTGACGATGATTTGTTCAAGCCTACCTATCGGGAAACATACCACGAATACGCACAACGACCGATTGTATAAAGGATATTCCTATTACAACTTATAAAAAACAGACTACAATACTACACTACTGTTTTGAAAACAAATTAAACATCAACAGTGTCTTCTCTGCATTTGATAGACAATTTCCCTGGTCTTGAAAGAAGAGAAACATGAACTGTACAACAACGTCCTACTGTGGAGTCCCATGTAGAAGTTTACACAAAATCGTGTTCACAACAGATAAATCGATATTGAGCATGAAAGAGAACGAAAGTTGTCACACATACCCTCTAACTGTGAAATGCATTGGTCAGAAACGAACGAACGTGTTCTCTGACGATTTTCATTTTCCACGCATCGATTCACCAAAAGAAGAAGTTCAATAGTGAGGAATGGAAACAGTTCTTCTCACAAAAAAATTATTTAAAAAACTTGCTCACATCCTGGCCGAATCCTCTTCGGATCTATACGTTGATTGTAGAAGAGAAGACAGCACGTCAGGTTGCAAAAGATTGAGGAACAACAAACAAATCATCATTTTCCGCCAGGACAGGCGACGAAATTTGTCCGGCAGAGCTCGACGCATGGTCTCTTTGGCTGAATAGGAGTAGGCGTGGTGTGCGGACGGGTAATCATTTTTTTTTTTGCTTCCAATCGGACAAGCAATCCCTTGTCGTACAGTTCGGAGCAAAAACTCCACAAAATCACAGCCCTCGGCACCGAAGCGAAGAATTAAATGTATATTTAAACAGTGCAAAAGGCACGACTGGAATGTCCACAGTACGCCTCTCCTCTCACGCCAAGGGTCAGATCCGATCCGATGTTCCGATACACACACACACACACACCAAAGGGGCACCGGGGGCAAGCCAATTTTAAACCACGTGCCAAGATTAGCCATGTCTCGCCATGCACCCGGACTCCGCTGGCAAATGGGGCAGACGGCTCGCAAAGTCTTTAGCAGCACGGAAAGGACGCGCTACCGGAGTTTTCCACGGTGTTGACAAAAAAAAACGATCACGCAAGGCTTACGATGGTATCGTGCACCTCGGTCCTGCTCCCGTGGTCCTTTCCTTTTCTTTTTGCTCACTTTGTGCAGCCTGGACTGTTCGTGTCCTTTGGTGCAACAAACTTGCCAGCGAACTTCTGAAGCTCCGCCAGCGGAAGAAACGTGAAAACCACGCGCGCCAGTGTCTCGTTTTTTTATTCACCATCCACGTTTTTCGAGGCCGCCCGTGAAGGCCATCAGGTGGCAGAATTCTAGGAACTGGGTTCAAAAGGACACACGAGCGGGCTGAGTGATGCGACGAGTGCAAAACCCCCACCCGAATGGAAGCAACTGGCTCGAGTGGCACCGTTAGCTTACGGTTCGCCCGCAGCTTCACAGCAACAGCGGGTCACAAACAATCCGGCCACTCGCGTTGGCTGTGAAGGTAAAGAAGTGAAAAGGAAAAAACCAACCGGGAAAAACAGAACGACCGACGCTGCAAAGACTCGGCCGACCGGTAGCCACGTCACGCAAAACTTGTCACGTCCACCGCCGACACCGGTGTTGACGGTTGTGTCCTTTTCGCCCTCCTTTGGCATTCGCCTTCCCCTGCCCCTATCGGGCGGACATCCGCCATCAGCTGCAGACGCTGCGGTTCACTGGGAGCCTGTGTGGATTTGGCGCAATCCAGTTGCTTTTGCTCGCTGGCCCACCCAAAGACCGTTGGTGGTTTGGGAAATATTGCCACCCACCCGGGCCACCCAGTTGGTGCATCCTTACGCGACATGCTATGGCGAACGCTACGGGGTACGGGTGAGGTCGCCCAGTCGGCAGATTCGTTCATCACCTGCCGGGACTCCAGTGACTAGAACGCCATTCAGGGCGAATTGCATTCGCTGAGGAAGGCGACACACGTTTTTATCAGAGATGGTGCAACACAAACTGAGCAACTGGAATGTTGAACGTTCAACGCAAGCATACAGTGAAGTTTCAAATACCTCCACTGTACTTGTTTTGTTACTAAACACTGAATGTGGATATTTCCTTTAAATATTATAGGTGTAAGTTTCGTTAAGTAATAAAGGACTTGAACGAGCAAGAAACTAATAAAACTGAATAAGTCTTCTCGGAATTTGAAATTTATTATATTTGGCAACAACAACTATTTTAAACTGTAAAATCCATTTCACATCGTGAAAATTCATCCACCACTGTACACTCGGTCTCACGGGGCTTTTCCGAAGCAGAAAGAAAGGTGCTCTGTGTGGGCGATGAAAGTTTCTACTGCAAAGGATACGCTCTGACGCTGCCAACACCCGCAAACCATTTTTTGCGAGACCTCCAACTCTGCAAACCGCCATTTCTCTGCTTCCTCTAGCCTACCCCGTGTGGGGCAAGGCGTGACCGATGTTGTGTTTTTTTTTCTCACCCACCCACTACGGGTGCACGATATGCGGGTGTTGTGCTAGTCGGGGTACGATAGGGATTCAGGGTTGAATCGACGGTCGTGGGCTGTGAGGAATCTGTGAGCAGTGGTGTCCGCAGCTCGTGAACGTGGCTACATCGAGGCAGGCTGCGCAACAACGAACGGGGTGAGAGCGGATGCAGATCGTTTGGCTGATATGGCCACACGCACGACACTCGAGAACGCACCGGCAGCACCGGGAAAGTCCTCGAGCCACTCTCGAAAGGAGGATGACCGAAGGGGCTGCGTAAACAGGGACTTGCCTCTATGCTGCACAACTGCCCCGACCGTCGGAAAAATGGTGGTCACGATGGTTCGTTTCACAGGAATTTTCCATCGTCAATTTCCCGTTTGCGTCCCAGGGTTGGAGGACCTAACGGTGGCCCAAGTGGTGTGGGCGAACGTACCAACTAACGATCAGCATGTGCACGCCTTGCTTCGATGCAGCACTTTGGCAAGAATTTCGGACACGGGGTGGAATTTACTGTACTCGCGGGCGTTTTGTGCAAGTTTTTCAACTTCCGACAGGACATTTCGGGGTGGGGGGTTTGGAGGTGTGCCAGGCAATGTGCGGACATCACATTTACACACGCCACGCCCGTCGACGGCCAATTAACCGATAAACATTTAACACTCCCGTGGGGTGGGTTTGATTTTTAAACGGTAAGGATATTGTGGAGGAGTTTTTTTCCGTTTGATTAAAGTCGACCGAATATAGGGGCCTTTAGTTCAACAAAAACGAGGAATTTGAATTATGATTAAAAAAAACCGCCTTGCTGTTCCTAGTTTTATGGGTAATTAATTTGGGGTGAAAATATTGGAAAGTTTTCCAACCGATGGAGGCGCCTGGTTGTTCAAATAGATTTAATCGTTAGACTCGTGCTTAAGAAAATCGACCATGCTTTCCAAACAAAGTTAACCAACTCAAGCAAAACGAAACTTATGGAAAAGAACAAAGAAAGTTCAAACGGGATTTTTTTTTACATTTCTAATGTACTTATCGTGACAAGTCTTAAGGTCAGGGATGCGGAAGAAAAAAAACATAAACTTGGCACTACTGGCACGGTGCCATACAGCGTTTCCTGGCGGTAATAGAAATCATTTACCGTAAGGTGTCCACATCGTGGCACCCAATTTGTACCAGCGCTTATCGTGCGAAATCAGTTCAACTATAACACTATAACATCTACTTTCCTTCACTTGAACGCTGGAGACAACAAAACACTCATTTTTCTTCTATTTCCGTTTACCTTTTTTCGCCCGCCGACAGATTGCTGTCGTGTGCCAGTTTCGTCGCGCTCCGGAGGCTTAGCCAGCGACCACGAACGGGCCGGAATGCCGGTCAAGTGACGGACGAGTGAACCAGGCACGCTGGCTCCGCCTCGAATTATTAGGATTTTTATTTCGGTCCCGTTACGAGCAACCATAAAATGACTGCAAAGAAGGATAAGGACTACAAGAATCATAAACACGGCAGTGGTGAGTTGGCGCGTTTGGAGGCGCGCGCGCTTCCACGCGGTTTTACGACCGTCCGGCTAAATGAAAAGTTTTCTCCCATCCCATTCCGGCAGAGTTAAGCGCAACAGCAATCTCGTCCAAGTTAGACAGCCACCTAGCGAGCCAAGCCGGCACGACAGCAACAGGTCTGATTACGGCGCACGATCCCCTGAAACGCACCAACAAGCCCCTGATGGAGAAGCGCCGGCGAGCCCGCATCAACCAGAGTCTGGCCATCCTGAAGGCCCTCATCCTGGAGTCGACCGTGAAGAGCAAGGCCGGCGACGGCCAGACGAAGCACTCGAAGCTGGAGAAGGCGGACATCCTCGAGCTGACGGTGCGCCACTTCCAGCGCCACCGCAACCTGGACAATCCGGGCATCGACAAGTACCGGGCGGGCTACACCGACTGCGCTCGGGAGGTCGCCCGCTATCTGGCCACCCCGGAACCGCCGCCCCTGCCGAGCGTCCCGACGCTCACGGACGCGGGCTCGAAGGCGCGCCTGCTGCGCCATCTCGACAACTGCATCGCCGAGATCGACACGGAGATCTGCCCCAAGGTGGCGGCGGCGGCGGCGGCGGCAGCTGCGGCGGCTGCAGTGGTCGGGTCGGCGGTGGGCGGATCGGTCGGCGGGCCGGACTCGCCCGGTGTCAAGCTGCTGGCGGACGGCGGGACCGCGCTGATGTACGATGGGTTAAAGAAAGCCAAAGACATGATGGTGGACTACGCCGGCGGTGCACCCGTGCACCAGGACTCCAATCCGCTCGACTTCAGCAAAACGAACCGAGAGATCGGACGGTCGCCGTTCGCGTACCGGGGCTCGCCGACGGATCTCGCACTGCTGACGCCGAAACCGGCCGGACTGGTAGGGTCGTTTGCCTCACGCCTTGTGGTCCATCGTGTCGGCGCACTTCTAACTTCCCTCTAACTCTCCACAGCTCCACCAGGACGAAAACAACAACCGGGGCACGAGCGGCGGGACGGTGACGGGACACAAGACGAAAGCAGGCAACCATCACCAGCACCACCATCACCACCATCACCAGCAGCAGGGGACGGTGACGGTGGCCAACCTGGAAGACATGATCCACGGCAGCGAGATTGCCACCACGTCCGCCGCCGGCAGCCACTCGGTGACGCTCAACAAAATGATGCTCGGCCACCACCACCACCAGCAGCACCCGCAGTCGCACCCGAAGCTGATCGACATGGCTAACCTCAAAAACTGCCGACTCGATCCGGGCGCGATGAAGCACGAACCGACGAACGGCGGGGCAGGCCTGCTGGTCAACGGATACTCTACCACCTCGTCTGCCGTTTCGTCGCCTACTCCGTCGCCCGCCGGTGGCAACATGGAGTCGGACAAGGATGTGTCGAATGTGAGTGACGTTGTACGCTATCATTAAATTCGCGACCATTAGTATTGCATTCACTTTGTTTGAATTGGTTCCCAATAAAATAATACTGCATACAGTAACTGTTACCGAGTAGTTTTAATGAAAATCAAAGTTGCCAGTCCAAAACCGAATGATGAATGAAAAAAGTTGTGATCTTGTGCTCATGCTCCATATCTTTAGCATATGAACTTATCTTTTCTTAATTCTCTTCCTTACTGTAGCACTCCGAGCACGGTATCGTGGTACCACCCGGAGCCGGGTATCCGCCCCAAGGCCAGGTCGCCCTGCTGCTGCCCGATCACTACATACAGCTGGCCACCGCCCTCGGCCTCGGCAGCAGCCAGCCCATGGTGGACCACCAGTCGGCAGCGGCAGCAGCAGCCGCGGCCGCCGCCGCAGCTGCCCTTTCCACCACCGACTTCGAGACCCTCATCGAGCAGAACCGACGCCAAGCCGCCGCACTGGCGCACGAGAAGATGACGGCGGATATGCTCGGAAGTCTGCACGCGCTACCGGAGAACGTGGACGAGAGCTACTGGGAGCTGTACAAGAAGTCGCTCGGCATACCGGACTCGATCAGCAAGCTCAGTCTAACCGACGTCCGTGCGCTGATGGCCAAGACGGTCCCACCGGTAGCAAAAGCGGAGTGTCCAGCCGTACCAACGGAACCAACGGCGACGGCACCCGTGGTGACGAAGATGGAGGTGGATGAGCCGAATCACCAACAGCACCTCCAGCAGCAACCCCAACACCACGGCCACCAGGACGGACCAGAAACAGTCCACCAGGTGAAAACCGAGCCGCCGGCAATGTCCCCGGGCGCCACCGGCGAACAAGAGCCGGAGGCCCGGGCAGCAGTTAGTCCGTCGGTGAAAAAGGAATCGCTGGACGGCGATAGTCCCATGATCTCCGTCTGTCCGGAAACTCAGCATGCCTCGTACCCCGAGGAGCGCGACCGGCGAAGTGTGAGCCCGCGGTCGATGGATGATCGAAGATCGCCTACGAGCAGCAACGCCAGCGGTAGCGGCAGTGAACGGTGCAGCAGTAACAACGGTACGGACAGTATGACTGGATGTCAGCTGCAGGCACAAACGTGGCGTCCCTGGTAAAGGCCGCGAGGAGCATTAACTCTTAAGATGTAAATAGTCCCGATGTATGTGCAATAATATCATAAGGTTGATTAATCGACCGTCTCGTGTCGGAGTTACATTTCTTGTGGTCTTTTCTTTAGCGCCAACTACAATCTAAGTACTGGTGAGTTGGTTCCATTGCGTGTACATAGAGCGCCAGCAGAAAACAGCAGGATCAGCTGTGCCAAGAAAAAAAAGTGCTGATGCAGCCGGCAACTTTTGGAACATAAACTTTGCCAACTGAAGTTCTGAAAAGTGAATATTTTTGAGTGCGATCAATTCCTGCATGTGTGACCATGGATGCATAAGCGATAGTAGAGCTGGTCCAGTTTTCACAAAGTCATACCAAGTCCTAGGATGAAGCCAACCACGAAATTAACACTCTCTATAACCCAATGAAAAGTGTTTGTTGTTTAATGTTTCATGGAGACCCTCTAAAAACCAAAATATCGAACAAACCGAAATCCCCGAGGGAATTTGCTAGGTTTAAGGATATAAATGCTGTACACATGCTGTCGCATACATGTAGGCTACTCAACTTTCGCTTACTGTAGCTATTTATCACGATGACTGGATGTGAAATCTTATTATCTTGCGTAAATTAGAATTAGAGTGTAACAAACTAACGGGTGATGAAAAGAGAAAACATAGATACTTTACATATTGAAGAACAGTCAATGCAAAACGAAAGAACGAACGCAAATGGAACACACAAAACGATTAGCAACATCAGATGAATACCGATTCATCGAAAACTACAGAGAGCATCAATAAAACGATGAAACACTAGTTGTCCCCTGTATTTTCCAGTTTCAAACTGAAAAAAGGGCGTGGAAAATACAAGTTTTATCAAATGCTGAATATTTGATTTGAATAAAGTGCAATTTAAAAAACCTAGCCTGTTTAGAATGATGATTTAGACGACGTATGACTTGGTGTGCGGTATATTCTTTCTCCATACTTTTATGTATAAGTTTGCTATGAATTATCATTTTCACGAATACTGGTAGTCAGACTATATAAGCATTCTATTGGAATCAAGAGTTAAGTTTCGATTTGGCTGGAAACGGTGGATTATCATAGTCCACATGAGGTTCGCTATCCTGGTTTGGAAACGTTACCGCCATGAAATGAGCCCAGTTGGTCGTATCTACCATATCCACCGCCGAATCGTTGTCGCACTGCGTTTCCCCTACAAGCGATTCCGCTTTGTTCTTGACAAGCTGTGCCATCCTCCCGCCGAGAAATGTATTGACGTCTTTCTCATCCCTCGGTTGTTGCATCTCTCGCGTCGTTGGTGATTGTGGAAGGTCAGTAGATTTTATACAGATAGACGACGGCCAAGGTTCTAGCAGCTTAGACATGTCAAAATTCTGCCCGCAGATATTGCGCTTCTGGTGTGTTTTAAGATCATTTTTCTGAAAGACATGTTAAAAATGGATTGTAGACCATTTTCAATATAAAGTCTGTGCACTAAATACCTGTGTATAGGCCCGGCCACACGGACACTGGTACGGCTTCTCTCCCGTGTGAGTACGGATATGTATTCGTAGCTTATCACGGCGTGAAAATCCTTTTCCGCAAGACGGGCATTCGAATGGTTTTTCACCTACAGAACGGTGGTGGTTTTAGTATTTTATAAAGCAAGGTAAAACAACTAAGAGAGTATGTTTCGACTTTACCCGTATGTTTGCGCATATGCATGACTAGATCCGATCTCCGAGGATACCCCTTACCACAAACGGAACACTGACAAACGCTCTGGCCATTGTGTCGTCGCAAATGTACCGTAAGATTGCTCGACGAACCGCAGTTATGGCCGCAGATATTGCAGAGGTATATTTTCTTCCGCTCCACTACACCAGAACGGGGTTCCTCGGGCGGCCGGTTGGCGCCTTGTTTGCTGTTATTCTTGTGCGATTTACGGTGGTTGGTGTAGTTAGATTTGTATTTCATTTGTTTTCCGCAAATTTCACATTCATACATCTGAAAGCAAACCAAAAACTGTAATTATTTATGGCACCGTGTAATTCTTAATCGCTTTTATACCTTTGTCTTTTGCTGACAGGTCTCTTTCTTATGGGATTGTTGGTGCCGATTAAGATATCGTGATGATAGAAAATTTCTTCCACAGTGGACGCAGAGGAAACATCGGTCACTTGCTCGTTGATGATGGACCCGTTGATGTTCGTTTAATTCGATTTTTGAGCGAAATTTATCCGTACAATCCGTACATGTCCAGGTTACCTCCAGATCGTGTTGTTGCATATGGGTATTCAGGTGATGCAAGCTAATGTAAACTTTTGCACAAACAGTACACTCAAAATTATGTTTAACGCTTTCGTCCTGCGGCACGTGATCGCACTGCAGGTGTATGTTTAGTAGTGCCTGAAGATCGAAAACTTCGGAGCAAATGCTACACGGGAAAACGGATTCCTTCTTAACATCATTATTTTGGCATTCTTGTTGTTCGTTTTTGTTTTCAATTAAATCTTCTGAAGGGGCTTCATTGTGACCGCGTTTAGTGCTGTTAACCTGCAAAATAGAAAACAAAAACTTAGTATATTTATATACCCGGGATAGATCCTTTACCTTTGCATCTTGAAGATTATGCAGCGTGTTCATTACCAGGGCATCTTGAAGCTTATGCAGCTGCCGATGGGTGGAAAGATATTTAATCGTCGTGAAACGCTTTCCACAAACCTTGCACTCGTAGTGCCTCTCGTTCGCATGCATCCGCAGGTGATCGATGAAGACGCCCTTCTTTTCGATCATCTTATCACACTGTGGACATTGCCACACTTTTTGCGGGTGAAAATTTAGATGGTATTTCAACAGCTGATACGATGAGTAAGCCTTCGGGCAAAAGAAACATTGTCGTATTTTTGGCTGCGTGTTGTCGTCGGCATGGTCACTTTTAATATGATGTTTTACCATTACTTTTCCCCCAGCAAAACGTTCACCACACACCGGACAAGCAGCAGTCTGAGACGGTTTCTTTTCACACTTTTCTAGTATATCTAGCTCGTGTGCTTCTTCGCAGTTCTCTACGATAGCATGAGCATGGGGATTCTTTTCATTTTTCAAAACTGCAACACCTCCGTCTTCTTCGCCGCTTTCGGGGAACAGCTCCGCTTGTGGAGAGGCACATTCTATGAATTCAAGATGCAAACGGTCCTCGGCTTGTGAATTCTGTCGTTTATTCACGCAATCTTTGATATCTTTATCTATCAGATCCTGCTGTTGTAAAGTATTATAAGAAAGAATGCACCTTTCCCTGAATTCCACCATACTTTCTACGAATTTTCTGCATCGCACGCAAATAAATTTTGTGTAAGCATCATCATTTGAGATCTGAAACGAATATAAATGTATGAATTTAAACAAACAAGCACTGTATATCTCACTACGTACCTCTAGCTGAGATAAAAACTTAACCACACCAGGAATATCGATTGTATCATGGTCGAAAATGGAATCTATACAGCCACCATTGAGACACAAACGGCAAATTGACTCCGAACATAAATTTCCACAATCGTCTCTCATTGCTGGATTTTTTCACAAATTCAACAACATAACCGGCCACAAATTGATTAGCTTGTTTAGTTTTTTCGACATCTGTTTGTTTTGTTTTTTCCCTATTTTTTCTAAATGTTGGCATGGGTTTATAAGATGATGTTCAAACGTTATTGTCAACAATTTCTACCAAACCAAATTTTATGGCTACAATGCAATGAAATGAAATTTTCGCAAGCATTTTTCAAGGAACTTATACATTTTTACGTTTACAAAAGTAGTAAGTGTGTTCTTACCCTTCCATTGAATAGTGGTATTCCAAACGAGAAAAGTGTACGTTTGATTTTCCTCGACTTGTATGGCAAATTCGCACTGGTTATTGGTTCTGCCATAATCATAGCCTACCCGAGCTGCCAGTCAAGAAAGAAGAAAATTTTCAACTTTCTCCTGTCAATGTACCAAGACTGTCGAGTTGTAAACAAATCGTACCTACTTATTCGTGAAAGGTTCGTGGGAGGAGCGATCGTTTTATTTTATTTCGAAACGTGTTTTGTCATAGGTACACAATTTCGACTGTTTGCACACGTTTAGTAGCTGTTGCTGCTCCTGCCGCAGATTAGGTTATTGGCGTCGTCGGTGATGGAAAGCGACAAAATGGAAATCTACGAAACACTGGTACGCTGGCTGAGCGTACTCAATCTTTCGGCACCACACGAAACCGTGCAGCAGCTATCCGATGGGGCCGCCCTCGCACAGGCATTGAACCAGATCGCCCCGGAGGTGTTCACCGACGGGTGGTTATCAAAGATAAAATCCGACGTCGGCGCTAACTGGAGACTGAAGGTGAGCAATCTGCGAAAGATCATCGAGGGCATCTACGTGTACTATCAGGATGAGTTGAGCCTGCACCTGGCAGAAGAGCTGCGCCCGGACGCGCTGAAAATCGCGGAAAAGTGCGACGCGCACGAGCTTGGCCGTCTGTTGCAGCTAATACTGGGCTGTGCGGTGAATTGCTTGGAGAAGCAACAATACATCACACAAATCATGGAACTGGAGGAGTCGCTACAGCGAAACATCATGGCTGCACTACAAGACATCGAGTACATATGGCAGGGTGCTTCACCTTCGCGAAATTCGATCAACACCACGACCAGCTTGGATGTAAAAACATTGCAAGAAGATCGCGACACACTGGCTCAGAAATGCCACGAAACGAATAAGAAAATGCTGGTGCTGATAGAAGAAAAGTCCGCCCTGCAGCAGGAAATCACCAAGCTGCAGGCAATCGTCGGTCGGTACGAAAACCCCAACCTTATAGGTGACGATGGCACCTCCCTCGGGCCTATTCAACTTGGATCCTCGCGCTACAACGATCTTCGCAAGTTGGTGGACAGTCTGAAGGACGAGCTGCTGCAGGCGGAAACGGCACGAGACGATCTGAAGATGAAGTCGGTGATTCAGGAGAAGGAGATCGGCGAGCTGCAGCTAAGGATCGACGAGCTGCATACGGCCACGGCCGAGATTGCGCCACTAAAAGACGAAATCGACATACTAAAGGAGGCAAACGAGAAGCTGAAGATTTGCGAATCGCAGCTGCAGACGTACAAGAAGAAGCTGGAAGACTATAACGACTTCCGCAAGCAGATGAAACTGCAGGAGGAACGCAGTGCTGAGTACCTGAAGCAAAATCTGCAGTACGAGGAGGAGGCGAAGAAGTACGCCGGCCTCAAAGGCCAAGTGGAGCTGTACAAGAAGGAGATACAGGACTTGCACGCTAAGCTGGACGTGGAAATGGGCAAGACGGTCAAGGCCGAGTTTGAGTACAACCAGCTGCAGGTCGAACTAGCAGCGGTGCAACGGGAAAAGGAACATCTGCTCAGTGAGCGGGACTCACTGCGAGAAGCGTTTGACGAGCTGAAGTGCGGCCAAGCAATCGGGGCGAACGGGACGGGTCACGGCGGTGGAGCGGGTGGAAATACGATGTCGAAGGAGCTCCACTCGAACGATGTGCACGAACGCATCGAACGATTGGAGCGGGAAAATAAAGCCCTTCGAGAGGGGCAGGGTGGTCAAACGGCATTATCGGTATGCGTAGTTCGTGAAGTATATTGGAGAAATCAAATGACTTAGATATCTCCATTACTAATTTACAATTTTCAATTTCATATGCTGCAGCAATTGCTGGACGATTCGAATCAACGTAACGAAAAGTTGCGGGAACAATTGAAGACGGCCAACCAGAAAATTCTACTTCTCAGCCAGCATCATTCAGACGACTCAAGTACTAGAAGGTAAAATTGTCCTTATTTACTAACTATTCCATTTTGATAAATCCTGTAATACGCATACCTTCAGTGAGTTGGAACTTCAGCTAAAGCAAACACTGGAGCTAAGCGAGCAGCGATCGTCGCAGTTAGACGAGGCGCACCTCAGCAATTTGCATACGAAAATAGCGAGCCTCGAGTCGGCGCTGGTCGTGAAAGATCAGGAACTGCAGGCAGCGGACGTGCGCTACAAAAAATGTGTCGAGAAGGCGAAGGAGGTGATCAAAACACTTGACCCTCACGCCATCAGTGGTAAGTGAAAAAGCGGCCACATCCTGGAAGCAGTATGAGAAGAAACACTTCTATTGCAGAGGCACTATTAATGGATAAAGGGCACATGACGAGTGATCCGTCCAGCGGGTCAGGGGTTGATGGAACGCTTACGACGGCAAACAGCTCGACCCGTCCACCGATGGGTCAGCAGGAGGAGCAGCTGATAGCTACCGCGTTCTATCGGCTCGGTATGGCTTGCCACCGCGAAGCTGTGGACGCACGGCTACTCAGCGGTCCGGGTCAAAGTTTTCTTGCTAGACAACGGCAGCCAGCGGCAAGGAAACCATTGAATGCTAACTTCGGCAAGAAGTAGTAACTCGATGCTCTTTTTACCACAGTAGCAGGATAGTGGTACATCATCAATCATCAATTTGTGGCCGAAAGGTGCCTTACTCTAGCGCGATATTACAAAAACTCCCCAATAACGGTTAGACGAGGATGACGATTTTTAACGACCAATGCTTCCGCGCCGAGAAATTTCAGGAAAGAGACTTTTTTTCAGTATCACTGCGCTATGTAAAGTAGGTAAAGTGTCGGTGGAAAATTCGTTCCACAAAATGATATTTGATTTACTTTCAGCGAAAGTAGTGAAGTGTGAATGTCGTGTTTCGTTTTTACTCCGAATAAGTGTATTTCTTTCTGGACTATTTATTTTATACCGCTGATTTTGTTCTATTGTCAAGACATGCAATATTAGATTCCAAATATAGTAAATATATACAATGTTTGACGAAAAACAGGAGAATCTACACATTTGACTGTAACTTTCTGAGTTATTTTCTAAACATAACACAAAACTAGAAAGAACGTAAGCGCTGACATTATCAAACTGTTGTGTTGTGATGATATAATGACAAACATTTGCGGAAGCAGAGAAATATAATGGATCAGATTAAATTCGAATCCTTTAGTGTATATTACTTGATGTTCATTTAACATACACGAAAGGATACGGATTTGTTTCTTCACTTGCATTGACTTTGCTCAACTAACTGTTGTTTCTTTTACTTTGAGTACTTTCGACGCGTGTAAACGAACAACGGGGGGAATTTATCCCTCCGTCGCCTCTGGGGAACTAGCCAATGCAATGAACGGCAATGCTAATAAGATCGGTCAATGCCGTATGGGAGTGCCAGGTGGTCTGACACAGTGGAGAGCCCAACAAAGAAGGAATGGGTCGATGCTAAGCATCCCCATCCCCTGTGCCTTATGGCTGCATGGTTTTAGTAACAAACGCTAGAAATGGTGCTGGACTCTTGAGAAAGAATTCAGAAGAATTATTTTATTGGATAATATAAAGAAATACGAAAGGGACACTACCCCTTTCACAGGTGATAGGTGTATGGTCGACTGCAAAGTATGTCTCCGCATTTAACTAAATCTAACTAGATATCTAAGATTCAACTCTTTTCGTCATTGGCTCCAACCTCATCGATTGATAGAAAATTGGTCCTATTAGAATTCAAGCCATGATGAAGTACGCCCTGTGCCCACCGTATGTTCTCCTGTATCTTTTCGATCTTCTCTGCAGGGGTCCATGTTTGGTCGTGCTCCAGCTTGTAGCTGCCCAGGAACTGATGCTCGCAACGCTTCGGTCCCCACTCATCCGGCGATAGCATGCTGAAGTACGTCTGTCCCGACTCCCGTTTGTACAGATGGTAGATGTGGCCTGGAATTTTGCGGAAATTACACGCCGCGTGGTGCAACTCTTGTGCGGCTTGCGTATCCTCTAGAATCTTTTTTGCCTGTTGCTGCAGGAAGCGTACTTGCTCGGCAATCATGACTAGCTTCGCGCATGCATTATTTGTCACGGCAACGTCGGCCGACTGTATTTCCTTCGCCAGTGCAACTATGTCATCCGCTTCCCGCACACCCGTTCGGTACATGCTCACAATGGGTGTCCCACTCGGTGCTGGGTTGCGTTCCACCAATGTAACTGTCGATAGATGTAAAAAAAATTGTTTTAATAGTTGTTGGCCAAGTGCCATAGCACTCGGATTACCTACCTTTAGAAAGAGCTTCCTGGTACTCTTTGGCTGGTGTTTCGAGCGCCATCCTTTTCTTATGCTTTGAAGTCTGTGATCATCAAAACATGCGGTGCCAGCTTCTTATCAGCGAAGTTTCCGAGCAGCTGTGCGTATGGAAATCGAAAGGATCAACTTATCACCAAACTGCTTTGCCTACGCAATTGATTACATTCGGGACGGTGGGTGCTAACACATTCACCCTAAACCACCTTCTCAAAGCACATTTTCATCGTAGCATGATTTAAAAAGTATGTCACTTCAGAATATTGTCAAACGCCAGCGATATCATTACAAATGGTCATAAGGCTATCTGTTTCGTGCGGTTTTGCAATTTTGAGATCATTCCGATTTCAACGCAATTCAGCACTCTTCAGACGTTTCATGTGCTAACTGACAAATGCCAGTTCGTCAAAAAGTCTATTTGACATTTGCCGTTTGACATTCCGTCCGGTGGATCTAGGAGTGACAGAGTTAGGGCATACATCGCATTTAGCGATCTCGCTCCCGCACACTATATTGCCTTGAACATGCCGAACGAGTCACGACTGGCTGGTTGGGAACACTGCTAGTAGAGGTGTAACTTCAGCAAGGTGTCCGTCGATGTCATATCGACAGTGGTTTTGAAGTACTTCAGCCTCGGCGAAAGCGTTTCGGCGCACGTACAAGTGGGTGTCCTCGGGTTTCCTGCAAAATAGGAAAAATAAATACCAGCACGCCGCAGCCCGACGACGACAGGCTCTCGGATTTATCTGCAGTTGGTACCAAACAGACCGAAAAGTTAGTCACTGAAGCAGTAGCAGCATAACCCACCAAAACAAGGAGCACAAATTAGCACCTCAGAATGTGGTAGCGCCTAGAAATAACAAAAATGTTTTCGACTGTCTCTCCGAATCTTTTCTGCGAAAGAACTCGATCTGTTCCGCAAAGTGGTTGCTGCTGGTCGGATCTACACCGCCACACCGTGTGTTTGTGTGCATTGTGTGTTATTTTCGGATAAATTTGCTCGTGCATCCGTGTCATTCTATTCTGAAGGGTAAAAGTAATCCCTTTTTCGTGAAGGTGACGAAATGGAATTTCTATGCAATGCAAAGGGTATATAATCACAACATTGTGGGTTATTACGATTTCGTCCTACGTTACGCCCCAATACCAGCGCAAAGCAATAACCATGCAGGAAAGATGAAAGTTCGGAAGATGAAACTGAATAATATTTGTCAATCGCTAGTAGTGCAACTGGATTAGTCATCATCACAGTTGCAGAGAATTCTGCGAAAATCGATTATCAGTTCTAAAATAGTATCGAAGTTTGCTGAGTTTGCATTGGGCACGGCGATGCCAATGATACTTCCCTGCAGTTTTTTAAAGTTACCACAGTGTGTGTTCTGTTGCTTCCGCGTTCTGTTTATTCTTTTTTACCGTCGATTTATTGTGCACTGGGCTGACTAATGGGGTAAAATAGTTGTTGTCTAAAAAAGGAAAAAACCCCAGCGATCGAAAATAGCGATCGCGAAGAGTGAAGTGCGTACGATTATAGTTGTGCATTCGCTTCTCTTCCGTCCCCGATGGTGTGTGCGTGTGTGGGTGTGTGAAGTGGGATGTTTGTGTTTTCCTCATGCAGCAACACGAACCTCCGTCTCGAGGGCGGCTGTGGTGCAAATCTTTGCAAATATTTCTCGCAAGCCCACGAAATAAACTAAGGGAACGACGAGACTTGGATAAGCTATGCTTTCTGAGCTTACCATGATAGAATTAAATTTAAAGGGAGAGTGAAAGGATGGAGATTTCATGTTGCCATTCGCGAGCATCATTCTTTGCTCTACAAAAAAAAAATGCGTGGTTTTTTGCACTCTTAAAAATTGTGTCATGATCGCTATGTTGCCAGATGCTGCCCCATTGGCGCATTTTGTTTACCTTTCTTTCAAGGCTTGAACTACTACTTGTATCGTTTTGCACCTCCAATTATACTTTTTACCCGCGGAAGGGAATGTAAATGTGTAATTTAACTTCTTTGTCTTCTCCACAGCTTCCATTGAAATAAAAAGGGAAAGGTTATTGCTATGTATATTAGCGGCCCCGCATCAATGTGTTGCTAGTACGCGTGTGTGAGAAGTGTTGTTTGTCGCAGTTGTGTATTGTTTTTTTTTTCACTCTTCCAATTCGGGCATCGACTAAAGTCGTCTCTACGCTTCGTCACCGATTTATTGCACTTCTATTTTCGTCTACCGATACCGCGTGTGTGTGTGTTGAATCAATTTTGTAAGTGTACCGAAGCGCGAGTGGTGCGTACGATCGTGCATTTTTGCGATCGTGCGTGAACGTGAGCTAGTGTGCATCTATTTTGCAGTGTTGTGTTGGTGGTTGAGGTAGTGTAGTGTAACCGATATGCTCGCACTAGCACGTTACAACACGCCAGCTCGAAAGTGAATAAGTGAGCAGTTTTTGCTGTGGGTAGGAGACCGCACGAGTGTATGTGGCATACTTGCGATCGTGCGGTGCAGTGTGCGTGATCAAAAACGAGCAAAATCGTATCCTTCGCTGAATTTAGGGGTGAAACATCCCTCCCGGATCCAGTGTCCTTGTACGGAGTGTCCTGGTGGCTTCCCTGTGGAGAGGGGCTTGTAAAGGAAGAGCGAGAATGTTTGCTGCCTGACCATACGGCTGAACAACTGATCGTTTCGCGAAAACGTCACGTTCGAAGACAACTGCGTACGAACGGTAAGTAGTAAAGATCGAGTAAACATTTGGGACTTTCAAAGCCATGGGTAGGAAAGGGCCGAAAACCAGACGACATGATGGGAATGCAAATGTTTTCTTGTCTCGTTTTGTTCCCGTTCGATTCGAGCCCAGAATCCAACGAACGCACACTCTTAACGAAGTGGGTTCTATTTTTGGACCCTTGGCCAACCCTGCTCGGAAGAAGCAAGCGTCCCTACGCAGACGTCCTATTGTTGCATATCTTATTTCTTCGCGTTGTTTTGCCGCTTCCTCATGTTGTTATTAGACCCAGGAAAGAAAAACCGGAAGAGAATTTCTGAGATTTCTTTTTCATCCATTAGACTTCTTCCTCTGACACGTTTAGTTATGTCTACGTGCTGCGTTGTAATGTGCATCGATGGCAGTTCAGATCAGCAATGTTTTTGCAGAAATAGAAATCAAAACCATTGGTGCCACAAACACAGGGACGGTGTGTCAAACGTGAGCCCGGGCGCAATATGTGTACGCCAACCAAACGGCGGCAGTCGATGCGGCAAAATCAGAAGGAACAACAAAAAATGCCTATGCCACGCGAAGTATCTCCATGGTATCTCCATGACTACCTGTTGTTTTGCTTTGGAGCTGCCGTTGTTGTAGCCCTGTGTTGCTAAAGGTTCACAGTGAGCTTCCATTTTTGCCTATAGCTGTGCGCGGTTTGTGTGCGAGATGGAGCCTATCGTTTCTCAAAAAGCGTAGATTGTTTACTTTCTCCGTTTGCTCTTCGCAATTCTCTTCTTGCAATTAAATCTAAAAATCCAGACAAGAGAGCTAGTATCTTGAGTTTTTGTTTATTTTTGCGCATGGTTTAATCAGTTGTATATAAATGAAAGCAAAGCCTCCAAGCAGGCTACAAACTGTGCGCTGTCGTTGTGTTGTGCATTCATTAGCATTAACCAGTGGCAGGTCACGAAAGAACCCCTTAGGGAACACCCCCCTCGAGCGCGTGCAGTGACGGCCTAAAAAAGGGTTTGTTTGGATATCATTTCGTCTGCGACCCCGTCGTCATGCAAACTCAAAGCTGACGCCGACACGAGTTCAATGGCTGTTTGCGGTCGGGCTACACTGTTGCCGGTCGTGAATTTCGGCACACACCTTCTTTGGTTCCGGGTCGTACTAGAAGAACATCCATATCCTTCCGTTTACCGTTGGAATAGAGTGTGTTTTTTTCAGCTGTCTAAACTTCCACGACTTAGTTATGTGTTGTGAATACATTTGCAGTACGATGGACACGAACTACAATCCATTATAAACATTTAAAAATCCTTCTACATATACTCCTACATCCCGGCAGTAGTTCCTAGTCCGAGATAATGTCATGAGCACTAGCGCATGGTGTAAACTATGCTAGAATCTTTCGGAGAAGTAACGGAGATACCCGCGGCCGATCCGTATCGCTCGTCCCGGAGGTTGTATGTTTGCTGATAGCAGTATCTACATGCTACCGCAATAGCGTAGATGTGGTCGGCAGCACTACTAGAGGTGATAAGAGGGGCTAGGGTAGGGAAAACTACTTGTTTTGATCGCCATCGGCAGCAACACCATGTGGCGCTTGGCCGCTCGTTTCCATGCCAGTATTACAAATTGATAAACAGTGTTCTTATTTACGCATTTTCAACTTTAGCGATACATTTTCATAATAATGTTGTGCTAAATGTTTGTTTCGCCTACGTTGTGTCATCCTCCCGGCCACCGACGGATGAGCCGCGTTGGGTCATGAATGGTTGGGCCGCGCTTGAGGATGACTCATGAGGGCACTGATTGTGGAAGATAATGTGCCATAACCTTCCTCCCTTTCCTGCTAGGCCACTCATTATGTTGTTGCTCCATCGTACTCCGTATGCGCCTCTGCCCGCTTCTCGAACGATGATGCATCGTACAGCTGTTGTTGCCACGCACAGTTCCAATGGAGGAACGTTTTGTTGCACTCCGGTCGGGTCGGTTTCTGTTGCCTGCAAGTGGCATTAAATTCAATTTGAAACCATTGCGTTATCGCAATGTTGTCTCCCGCGCACATTGTACAAACGGGGTCAAACGCAGCGCGGATGCAGTGTGCGCGATGACGATGTACATCTCCGCGTTTTAGTACTTCCCTTCTTGGTTTCCTTCCGCCCTCTGATCCGTCTCAGATCGAGTCATCGAGTCGCCACTCTCCCGTGGGAGACTTCCGGCCGTCACATTACCACAGTGATCCAGTTGGTCAGATAGTCTTAAAGATTTCCTTATTGTTTCTTGACTGAAGTTTAGATGCTTTTGGTGAGGCTCAGACCAACTACGGCTGCTGCGAGTGAGTGGGCGATCAAAAGGGGTGGTTTCCATGTACGGCTTCCGGTACCCGAAATGGTGTCGTTTCGTGTTGACTCCACTAGAGTTGTTTGGTTTCGTTCCGTTGTTCCAGCCGGCAGCAGGTATCCAAAACGGGTGAGACATCTTTTTCTTGGCAAGTGCACAAGCCATTCGTGTCGCAGATAAATTTTAATCGGTTCTGTTCGACGAAAACGTAATTTGTGTGTTCGCGTATCATGTTTAGGAATAATTGAAATGAATCACACTGGTGATTTTCGAAAGATATTTAAGATATTCAGTTTATAAACTCCGAATGAGATAAGGGTGAAAATGAAAGAAAACAAGTGTTGGATTCGCACTATAATCAGGGAGGGTCCCAACAATAGTCGCTAAAACACGATAATATTTAGCTAATTAGATAAGGATATGCTCCGCTGGCACCTAACGAATGAAAATAGTTTCATTTTCTCGTCATGCTGTGGATGGTGTCCTTTGACAAAACGAGAAAGCTCTTCCCTTCGGGATGTCGGCGGTGGTTTTATCACGTTTTTCTTTTTTGCTGCTCACGCCACCGACCGAAAGCAAACGGGGTTGGTTTGCAGTGGAGTTCTGCGAACGGGGTGGCGCGCGCGTCCCCGAAGGGAATCCGGCGGAAATGGCAAAGGAAACGTCATTCGTCAACGGAAGCGCCCCCTATACAACAGGGACTGTGCGCGCACAGGTTGTCGAAGGAAAGCCGAGGATCCCGTCGTCGTCGGGGTACCCATTGCTGCGGTAGGACTTTTCCGCCAGGCCAGCGGAAAGTGGAAAGCTCGCAACGCTGCTTTTTAAATTCCTTGCCGCTGTGGCAAATGAATTTTGTGTTGGTTTTCTGCTAAATCCTTGGGTGGCGGGCTCAACTGGTGTTTCGCATGAAGCATCCCGCACCGAGCGGACGAACAGAAAAAGGAAAAACCGGTGGCCTCGAGTGGAGTAGGCGTAGGCTTTAGCTGGATGTTGCCCATCATCGGCACAAAATGTAAAGGCAAGGCCTTTACACGCCACGAAAGGAAGCGGATTGATGGTTTTTTTTCTTTTCTGGCCTCCCAAAGGATGCCATTCAGATAAGGCGGCGTTTCATATTCGGCGGAAGAAAAACCCTTGGCGAGATGTTTCGCGTTTTAGTTTCGAGTTATTTACACTTTTTTTTTCTTTCACTTTGCGACATCCTTTCCGTGGCATCCTTGCCAGCTGCGAAAAGCTGATACATTTCAACACGGTGAAACGGGTTTTTCTGTGCATCCTTCCGCTTTCGTCCAGTCCATCAAAAGGTATCCTTTTTTTTGCCCCTAGTCCTCCGGGCACATACACGATGGTCCGGGATAAGCCTAATGCTAGAAGGATTAAGGTGCGACACGTGTTCCATACGTCGGCAATGGTTCGTTACAGCAAAAAGTGTGTTACGGAAATTGTGTCTGTCGAAAGGATGCAAAACGTGAGGAAATTCAAATGCTTTCCGCTGTGTGGTTTCCTTGGCGGTGGCGGAAAATTGTTATTTGAAAATAATCCTGCAGTCTGGTTTTTTTGTTTTTCTTCTTCCAACAATCTGTTGCCCAAGGCTACTACGAACGAATGGTGCACATGTTGAGACACTGGAATGAGGCGACGGTATTGAAATCTGGACGCTTCTGATGAAAGTTCTCCCGCTTTGAATTTGCGCGCCTTTGAATGCACGGCGCTTCGAGTGAATTGTGTAACATAAATCAGAAAGCATCGCTGGGGCTACCGCAAAACCACTTCGGCCGGCCGGCCCCGTCGACGATGAGTTCCACAAGTGGCACAATGCAATGGCACTTGAAATCAATCTTCGCGTGGACGGGTTTTTAGTGTTTGCATTCAGAAGGAGAAATGTTCCCAGCCAGTCAGTTCCGTTTGATGTGCGCCTGCGGTTTTCTGCGGGAAAACTCCTTCGCACTGCTCTCGACTGCTCACAGCTTGACAGTTCCGTTTGTTCCGGTGGTTTCTATAAGCACCTAAGCGTCCTCTAAATAAGACTCCCCTAAAGACAATTTGTCCCGCACATTCAATTGGAAACACTAGAATAAGAAGATGTTTTCAGCGAAAGGATTGTGATGTCTTGTTCTCAATCAAAATCATCATTTCTCCAGGCTTCACTATGTCAGTTCAGTTGGGAATTTATATTCTATTAACTTGTTCAAATTCATATGCTACAAATATCCGATATATTTCTCGGATACAAGTGTGTACCACCGGCGGTGGTAGTGTATCTAACATCGCCGCCGTCTGGGGATTCTGTCGTTATCAGACTCC
>JAOEFI010000004.1:15437776-15459407 GCA_034621735.1 Anopheles plumbeus | reverse complement strand
TCGGGTGGTACCCCGGTGCCACCGCCACTACCGCCACCGGCATCGTCCTCACACCAGCGCCATCAGCTGCGGCTGACGCCGGGCGAGTGCATTGTGTGCAATGAAATACTTCCGCTGATCATCTTCGATCCCTGCCAGCATCAGATCACGTGTGAGGAGTGCGGCATCCGGATGAAGAAGTGTCTCACCTGCGGCGAGCACATCGAGCGCCGTGCGACAGTCGCCGGTCGCCAGCTGTTCTGCACTAAGGACGGCCGGCAGCCGTCGGCCGACCGGTTGCGCTACCTCGAGAGCAAGATCATGGAAATCGAGGAAACGCACTGCTGCAGCATCTGCATGGAACGCCGGCGCAACGTGGCGTTCCTGTGCGGGCACGGCTCCTGCTCGAAGTGCGCCGAAACGCTCAAGATCTGCCACATGTGCCGGAAGGCGATCACGAAGAAGATCAACCTGTATTAGACAAAAGTGGTTCAGCCTTCTAGTTACCAAATAGAGGAGCAGCCAGAGAACAGACAGACAACAAACACACACGCCACTAGTAGGAAACGCCGTGGAACCAACCAAGTTTGAAAGTTTTGCTGGACAAGCGAAAGCAGACCGGACCTCAGACGGTCATACCGGTCCCCGATTCTTGGCACCGCTGCTAGATGAGCGAAGCGGTATGTTTGTGTTTATTTGTTAGGGAGACCTGTAGGCAAACGGTAGGAGTTCATCTGTAAGTGTTCACTATTTATTTATACTATACATATAGGTAGGGTTTAATATTATTTCACCAGTCCCGTGTGTGTGTGTATGAGTTGTGCAACGCATCCCCGCATGGAAGAAATAGACGAAGAAAATGAATGAAAAACGAATTAAGAGCACCTTCACGAGAATTTTGCGTTCGACAGCTAGACCTAGATAGAGATAGGAAAATTACACCCAACCCGTAGAAACACCAGTGCGGAGCGTTTCCCGAGTTGCGATTCTTGTGTTCGCGCCCCGCTGTTTTGTTTACTGTTCGCCCAACTCTATTTCCTAAAAAACCTAGTCTTATTCGTATTCTGATTTAGAAGAGGCAGCATATGGAAGCTCGCACGCGTGTACGAAATGGATGGAATATATATACTGCATATAAATAGATATATAACGTGTACGGTAATGTTTATGAGCTTGAAAGATGAAAATGAACGTTTGCCAATGAGACATCAATTCAGCAAATACAAAAATCGCTTGCGTTAGAAAACAGAATGCCGATAATTAGTTCATAGGAAAATGTTTAGTTGAATTTGTCCGATAAAGGGCGTTGACTTATTGGTAGAAAAAATGAAGGTTTTCAGAACGATACTGACCATGAGGTATCACAATTAATTCATGACGTTTCGTGCTACGTACCACCAGACTGAAGCCGAAATAGAAAGCAGCCCTATTGAATCTATTTTGTTTCACTTTCATTTCTGTTCTGAAAGTACTTCTGGAGATCGTCCTGAATATGTCTTCGAATGTCTTACCGACACCAGACACGTTTGCAGTCGCGATGACTGGCCCAAGACGTTAGATAGACGTGAAAACGAAATGATGGCGGTAGTTAAGTTGATGAACATCGAATGTGTCCGATCGAACCTTTATCCGCCCGGTGTATGATGCCACGTTGTTGCGTTGCCAAAATAGATTTGTACCTAGCTTCCTTCCCACTGGAGGAACGATTTCACTAATTTATATACCGACCACCTCTGCATGAAGACGCATCTTGACCAAAAGCGCATCATCAATCACATCTCCACGAACACACTCCTTCTCCAATCATCGTTTCAACCGAAGAAACCATTTGTTAGGACGTAAGGATGTTTTCCATGTTAAAGTTACGCGAGACGAGCAGTTATTCAGTTCAATACCAACAGCCGTGCTTGGCCGCTTCCGTTTTTTTCTTATGTTAATTTATTGTCTTACGCGTTAAACAACGATCAGCTTTCTTTTCGTTTTCTCGTACATGCGAAGATTTGTTACTGTTTTTGTCTTTTACCTTCTCGCATCCACCTTTGATTTACGTGTACTGTTAATTTTGTTAAATTGTTTTTTTTCTGTTTGTCTTTCACTCTTCGTTGGGTGAATGACATTTCTTCCGAAATTTATTTCGTTATTGCTTAGTCTCTTGTGTTTGATTAGTCACTATAGAGATTCTAATGCGCACATATGCACATAATACCCACACACTGCCTCGTACTTTGAGCGAAGCCAAGCCAAATTCCTCTTCTTCTTCATGAACGAATTATGCGATAAGCCGATAATATTAGACCCTAACATACTTTACTATTAGTTTGAAGAGGATGATGAAGGAAATTCATAGAATAATTCTGCATGAAAGATAAGATTGTAAAACGTTGAAAGATGAAGAGCGACATAAACAAATCGAAATGATTGGTTGCAGTGAAGCGAGGAATGTTCTTTTGCACAAGCATGAGTAGCTGAAGGGAAATGAATACATCAATATCGCCAGAAAGTCCCATCAATGTCCAATGGTTGTAAGCAAAGCGTATAGGCTAGGGCACCCGTAACCACTCTCCCCCCCATCCCACCATAGGAGCAATGGAACATCTGTGAATGTATGAATATGTTGCACCAAGCATCAAAATCGAGAAGTGAATGATAGTTTGTGTTTTCCGTCGCCAACGCCGTATATACCATATATATATATATATATATATTGTAGTTTTTTTAAACACATTTTTGCGTTGTTGAACTTTTGTACCACAGATTTAGTGTACGCCGTCGAGCATGTGTCATTCAGTATAGCAAATCAGAATAGCAAAGTTAATAGAACCGGGATACGAATAATAAAATTCCACCAAACAGAACTGCTATTTTTGTACAACCGTTTACACCCGCTTTTTGAAAGTGCAATATCCAGTGCAACAATTCGTAAGTGTAGCTAAATGATCGTGTATGGGGCTTGAAATTAGTCAAAAACGGTAGGGAACGCTAGGGATGAAGGATAACGAGAGCCGCGAGTAGTTAGAATTCCGGTTGTTAAATGAAAACGAAAAAGTCAAATAAATCAAATTGCAATGTGTACTAATGCTTCCGCCGAGGAAAACCCGTTCTTCGTGCGTTGGTGTTGAGCTTTTCGATTACTGAATGTTTCTGCGAGCAGGTTTGTTATTGTAAAGAATCATATTTAGCCCATGATCGAGCATGATACGCGTAAGTGGACAAGAATCTTGCATACGTGTACAGTAGTTGTGAAATCTGGAGCAATGATATCCAATACTTGTTTGAAGAGAGACGAAAAACATGAAGTACACTAACAAGGAGGAGGATAAAAAAGTAAAAAAGATAAGATTTACACGTTCAAAAACTTGTCCAGCTTATTTTGGATTTCAAAAGCGGAAAGCGGATAAAACGGTAGAGAAAAGGAGTAACGAAAACAACTCTGACGGAGTCCTGCAGACACATGCACCTAAAAAGAATATATGTTTCCTTACAAACATATGAAACTTTAAGAAAATTTCAAAGCCCATTTTCGATATTTATAGTTAATTCCTCTGCATTGGATTATCGAGAAAAAAATCCTACATGGAAAGTTGATTAAAAAAACAGAGTTTAATTACATCGAGATAGAATCGAGTGTATCAAAAGTTGTTGCTAAAGTTTGGCCGGGGAATGTGAAGCGAGAAAGAAATCAAACAAAACAGAAAAGATACAGAAAAACACACAACAGATGCAAAGGGGCGGTGATAAAGATGGGATCGAGAACGGGAGTGAACATTAAAAACCATTAAATACTAAAATCATTTGTACCCTAAATCGTTAATAGACCCATAATGTATGTAAATGGCAAAATTTGTATAAAATAAAGGAAAAATATAACTGAAAACATAATTTACTGAATGCTACCCGTTGCTTATATTACATTGTTTTTCCCAGGCCGTTGCTGATATGTACACACGTTATAATAACAGGAAAACAACCACATCATATTGGGTACCGTCAGGATAAGCATCTCCCCGCAGATTTAGGTTACGACCCAAATTGGGCCGGTGGTACGTAATATTGACGGTGCTGTTTGCTGAATGATATAACGTGCGTGTGTTTGGAACTACAGCTATTGATGAAGTAAATGACAATCATAGTGAACTGTTCCTTCCATTTATGTACATACCTATGGTTTGTGCTGTTCATGCTCCAACTATATCTCTCTTATGTCAATTGTAATTCTAGTGCGTAGTAGGCGGCGGCATCGAAACTTCAACCGTATTCTGTTTCCTGCTTTTGCTTTTCTAGAAAGTGAATGAGATCAAACCGTCTAGCAACGACCAGTCGTTTGGACCGTCCAGTACAATAGTATTCTTTTGTTCTCAAACCAATTACGATGTGGTCAATGACGAATTATTTTTCTTCCAAAAACGTCCTCGGGATATTTCAAAGAACCGTCCATTCAACAAGCCCTTCGGCTGTGTCTGGACACGATGGTAAATAGTATTTCGCTTTTGTCCTGTTCTATCCTCCCATTTTCACTACTTCTGATCCCTGCAGCTCCCGGTGCGTACAAGCTTTGGCGAAAAATGACATTTTTCGTGGCCCTGCCGGCCGTCGGGATGTGCTTTTTGAACGTGTACCTTGACCACATGAAACACCGGGGATATCGTGCCAGGGCGAAGTTCCTTCCCTACGAACATCTCCGCATACGCAACAAGCGCTTTCCCTGGGGCGACGGCAACAGGACACTCTTCCATAATCCCGAAGTGAACGCCCTGCCGGGTGGATACGAGAAGTGATCGAACAAAACGGGATTGAACGTACGATGAATGATGGACGATGGACCGGACCGATAGTGATAAGATCAGCTCTTGAAGGATGTGTCTGTTGATTCATAGATTACTGAGTCCTGAAGTAGGAAACGGCATATGCGCAGGAATTGACTAGAATGTAAATTAATTCAGAGTTACAGGAATCTCCTGCTTTTACCGAACATGCGCTTACCTGGTTTGCCTCTGTAGGTCCTTGCAGAGCAGTTAATAACACTTCCACTTAAAAGTACATTTGTCGCCTTCTTCGTGATAAAGCAGCCGATCGTTAGCCACCTTCGCCTCCCGCCGACTCATTAACCAATCCGCGTACCCGTACAATTGTCGGGCACTGTGTCGGTGTGTGTCTGTCTATTTGCGGACGTTGATAGGATCAACAAGTGCAAACCTGTCGACCGGAGAAAGCGAAATGCTGAGTGGCAGTGATTCACACGAGACCGCGGCTGCTTATCTCGCTTCCAATGCCAGCCGCGGCTACCCAACAACAAACACGGCCTGGATCGCTGGCTCAACTCGGCAGTATGACGACAGCTCTCGATCCGATCGACGACGGGTAAACAAGGCGTCGAAACAGTGCTGATAGTGTGGCGGAACCCGATGATAAGCGTCCACTCATCAGCATCCACTCAACACGCGGTGGTATGGTCTAGGGCGCAACGCAACGAGTGGAAGAGACATGGGACGGATCACACACTCTAGAATGGGCGGTGATCCTGACCCGCACATAGCAACGCGCGCGTTCGTCCGACCACACTCGCCCGCGTGTGATCCGTGTTTTGACGGTGAGTGCCACATCCAGTGGAACGCGGTGATCCCGCGCGCGCACTCTCGCATGGAGACCGGCGACGGCCGCGTCGGATGTAATTGAACCCATATATGTATGAAACTCGACGCACCGTTGCAAGGCCACTCGGGTTTACATTCAACCCGCGCCATGCAGCAGCGACGCCCACCTACACGGGTGCAGTACAAGCGGCGATAAACAACAGCTCCGTCCCGTTTCTGCCCCCGATCTTCCCAAACCCAACACAGATAGCGACCGTCGGCAGATGTGTTGGTGGGCAATAAATGCAAGTTTCCTCGTCATTTGCCTAGGCGCGGGTACTTTTGCCTGTGATGTGAGTCCGCCCGATCTGTTCGGAGCCCCTCGGCCGTCTGGCTCGAGTGCCTATGGCGAAACCTGGCGGACACGCAGTATCGATCCGACAGTCGGTTGAAGCGGTTTCATTCTTGCGATCGCAGCGCCAGGACGTTCCTATCCCACAAACCGAGACCTCTGAGTCTGAGTGCGTTGCCCGCGGCTATTGGACACTTTTAACAAATCCATCACACTCCGCCCGATTAAGCAGCAAAATGCCAGTTGAGATCAAACGTGTCCTCGTGTGCGATGCCGTCGACAACGCGTGTGTTAAGTTGCTGCAGGACCACAGCATCGAAGTTAGTAGCACAACAAGATTTTAGCCAACCCTTTTGGTGTGGCTTTCTTTCGCTGGAAACATTGTCTGAGAGTTCAATCACACTCAGAATCGGCCCAGATGTGGATTTGTTTCCCGTTCGATCTGAACTTCTATCGCCCTCCTCCCTTTAGGTCGACTACAAGTTGAAGCTGACGAAAGATGAGCTGGTGAAGGAAGTTAAGGTGAGTGCAAAACCGGTAGGAGAAAGAACACGGCGGCGTGGTTCTGGTCGTGGTGGTTGTGCTCGGTGCGACGAGTACTCGTTTACACGAAGGGTTAATTGAAGAATTGAAGACAAGTCTTGAAGACATCTGCCTTGGAAGGGCACGTTCGGCGAGAGGGCCCTCGTTACATGTGCAACGGCGCCCCGGGGGGGGGATGCAATGCTGGAAGAGAACTTGTTTTGTAGGAAAAGGTGCAAGGAACCGTTCACTCTTCGTCGCCAATAACTAGAAAACGACTAGAAGAAGTAGCGACTGGTTTTGGCTTGTCGTAAAATACAACTTGCTACTTTTAGTTTTTCACCTTCTCGATCTTTCGTCGATAGTTGCAATGTCTTGGCCCTTTCTGAATTGCTAAATATAAAAATTTTAATGTTTACTAGAATACTTTTCTTTAAGGGAAAAAAAAAGTGTGTAAGAAATGTAAGTGACGATTTTCTTTTGGAATGTGCAAATACTAAAGTTTAGTACAGGTCGATGAAATATATCTATTTGTTAGTATCAATACTATTTGAAACATTTTTTGTCGGAAAGCATACTATTTCAGCATAATAGTCTGATGTCCAATATTGGATAGAGTTGGTTATAAAAACCATATCTTGGCATTTGCTAGGTGCGTTCAAAAGAGGAAAATAACTGGTCGCGATATTTTATCAATGGTGACGCAGCGTAGATTGAATGGTAATATGCCAGCGGGCATGAAAGTAGGATTTCTGCCCGAAACCCACAATCATCCGCACCATAAACCTTTCCACGTGCCTTCGCTCCAATCGAATGAATCGAATCCTGCGACGCGGTCCGTTTGTGTTAGTGGGGTTAGTCGCGTATGACGTAAAAGCGGCGTGGAAAAGTGGAGCGAGATGTTTGCCTACGTTTCGATTCCCTTTTCCTGCGTCCCAAAATCCTCCTCCAACCCTCCCCCCCCCCTCACCCCACCACCGCGGGAGTGCAATTTGTTGCAATTAATCTCGCTGCGAAATGAATGGACAAAAGTGTCCACACTTAATCGACCCCCTCGCACCACCTCGGTGGATGGAATCGTTAGCAAACTGGTGGCAAATGGGCGCTAGTAAACACGCCGCAGGACACCCGGCCGATGCCTTCCCGGCGACAGCGAAATCCCGTGGCCTCGGGGGAGTGCTGTTGATTCACGGCAACGTCGACGCACGTCGAACCACGCTGACTGGTCTGAATTTCCTTCGCGAACTTGGGCGAAACGGACACACCGAACATCGCCCCAACAACATGGCCCCTCGTCCGGAATTGGATTGCGGTTTGGAACTAATCGATTTTCGCCCATTTATTTGTCGGTGGCTCCCTGTTTCGTTCCGGCAGAACTACGACGCGCTGATCGTGCGCTCGGACACCAAAATTACGGCCGAGATTCTGGAGGCGGGCGCGGGCCGGGTGAAGGCGGTCGGACGGGCCGGTGCGGGCGTGGACAACATCAACATCGAGGCGGCCACGAAAAACAACGTGCTGGTGCTCAAGTAAGTGGAGATTATCAGACGCCGTTCGCCGAGTCCGGTGGACCGGACTAGATGAGTTATGAAAATAATGAAGAATTCAGTAGTGTTCGTGGAGTTTTCGAAGAATATGGAAGATGAATAGTTGTACAGCACTATTTTACCTAGTTAAACACTATTTATAGCGGAAAAAAGTACGTTATAAAGTTAACAGTCCGTCAAAAACTATTCGAATAAAAAACTACGCTAAAAAATCCCTTTACGAAACCTTTTGAATGTAATTCAGTTTCTCTTCCATTGTTTCCAACTACTAACCACATCCTTCCTCCATCGAGCAGCACCCCGGGAGGAAACTCGATTTCCGCCTGCGAACTGACGTGCTTCCTGATCGGGGCGCTCGCCCGTCCGATCTGCCCGGCGGCGACCAGCATGAAGGAGGGCCGCTGGGACCGCAAGCTGTACTCCGGCACGGAGCTGTACGGCAAGACGCTCGCCGTCCTCGGGCTCGGCCGGATCGGGCGCGAGGTGGGCGTGCGGATGAACGCGTTCGGCATGCGCGTGATCGGCTTCGATCCCATCACGACCAGCGAGGAGGCGCGGGCGGCCGGCATCGAGAAGATGGAGCTGGAACAGGTCTGGCCGCTGGCCGACTACATCACCGTCCACACGCCGCTCATTCCGGCCACGCGAGGTAAGTGCACCGCTGCGGGGTCGATCCCTGGAGTTTCCTAGAAACCCACCTTACCGAGCGCGCCCACTTGTCCACAACCCCCCCACTTTCAGACCTCATTTCGTCGGCCACCCTTGCCAAGTGTCGGCCGGGGGTGCGCGTGATCAACGTGGCCCGTGGTGGCATCATCGACGAGGGGGCCCTGCTGGCGGCACTCGAGAGTGGCCACTGCGGAGGGGCCGCCGTCGACGTGTACCCTGAGGAACCACCGAAATCGGACACCACCCGGAAGCTCATCAATCACCCGAAGGTGGTCGCGACGCCGCACTTGGGTAAGTGACAGTCGGGTTGCCGGCCGGAGTACGTACGCACTCACTAATGACGATCGCCATCCGGATCCGCCAATTTCCCACAGGTGCCAGCACGTCCGAGGCGCAGGTGCGCGTTGCCGTCGAGGTGGCCGAGCAGTTCATCGCGCTAACGGGCAAATCGACCGTCTACACGCAGTATGCCGGCGTCGTGAATCGCGAGCTTTTGAAGAATGTCTTTTAAATCGAATTCCGGCGGTTGGGCGTACGCCGCCCGCGCGCTTTTTCCCGGGCCTCAATTGTCTCCACGGACGGTGGGCGGGCTATCGCGTCGCTAGGCAGACCGGGAAACAAATCAATCATCGATGGCATGGCGACATCCCGACACCTGTTTCGTGACGTCATTTGCACCGGACGTGACGCATCCAACCGCCCGGGGAATTCGATCCTTTTCGACTCCACTAGCAATTACAAATGAAATATCGCCACCCCACCGCGCGGTGAGGGGCGTTCGTATAAAGTTTTCCCGACCGAAACTCGACACGGGTTGAATTCGGCAAACATAGGCCGAAGGCTGGAGAGGTGTGACAAATAAAAATAACGCAACTATGTAGACTATTAGGATTACAAAGCCATTTTCGTGTTCGTCCTCTGGAGCATCCTGAAATGAAGCCACGGAACTGAGGGGAAAAAAGAAACCGCAATTTGTCTTCCGGAGGTCAGTGGCCACACGTGTGTCCCTGAGCGGGGCTATATTTATGAACCATCGATCGGAATATGGCAATTTACGAACCAGCTAATAGATGGGTGTCACCTCAAGGTGAGGCCATTGCTTTGGAGAATATAGCGAAATACATGATCGTTAGGCCCTTTCTAAAAACCTTCTTTTCATGCAGTTGAAAAAACCGAATTGCCGCTGACAACTAGCAAACGCATCAAAACACAACAAACCAAACTACAGCACGAGACACTTTGATGAATAAAGACGAACAGCAGACGGCTGTAAAACGATGAAAAAGCCTCTCCGAGTCTCACGTTCCGGGAAAATGGAGGGAATTTAATTTTTTTTCATCGTCTGCAAGATCCTTGAATGTATTTTATTTTGTTTGCAACGATCGGAATCAAAACAGTTAGTTGTGCGCTGCAGCGCCAACGTCGTCGCTGCAGAAACGTTCAAGATGGCATCACCGCGAGAAAGATGGCATCAACGTTAAAGATGGCGACCGTCGCTATGGCTGGCCGCCTTTGTCGGCAGGAAAGCTTAGCGATTTGTTGGAAAAAACAAAATATTCTACCATTACTTCTTGTGGCGAGATATCGTCGTTTGCTTTCTATCGTTGACTTCTTATTTTCTCTCAAATCGAATCATTAGCATAGCTTCGGAGCTCAACGTGTGTTTGAAAGCTTTCAGAGCAGATTCCGAACAGGTACGGCTATTCATTGCAATTGATCGGCCTCGTACTCGTTTTGTGTGACGAAGAATGATAGAAGTCGTACAAAGTTTTCGAAGCAAGCAGAGCGTTACATCTCTTTTCCTGGAGCAGACGCTGAATCCTGAAGTAGACCAAGCACTCAATGCATTAAAATAAAATCAAAACCACCGAGTGGTGGAAATTTGTTTTGCAAAACATTACTTAGTTCATTTCCTTTTTATTCCCTAGACCATACCCAAGCAGGTCGGCAAATGGTGTGTGCTTTAGAAATGTATTCTTTTTGTCCTTGTTTCCATTATTGTTTGTGTTACGGTTAGTAGACATTTAAAAAAATATCCATTCTCAAAGATAATAAATAAAATTATGTTCATGACAAAACTAATTCAATACCAACCGGACAATAAAAGTGTTCTAACAAAGCTCCGCGACGCAATGGAATGTTTCCATGCTGTGCGTCCGATAAAAAATGGTTTGAATATCGGTATAACCACAAAACTCAAACAAAAAATTAATCCCTGGAAAACATGCACATGCCGTTTATCGTTATTATACATTCACCGAACGCGTTTTACTACATTTTGTTTTATCTAGTACCGAGACTAGGGAATGTCAGCGTCATACCTACACGTAGGAAATCACAATCATTCATCGGAAAAGTGGTGCCTTCTCCTTAGCATGCATTTCCCGGAACGAACGAGCGTCTTCTGTCGCAGCACGTGCTCGGGCGCGGAAGGAACTGAATTTATCCGCGAAAACTACGCACCACGCGAATGAAACGAACGCCCAATCCGACCTCTCTCCCCGAAAACCGCTTTCCCTTTTGCCGCGATTACTTTTTTATCACACCTCATACGAATGTATATAAGGACACACATCGCCAGGACACCCTCGAGATCGGCAGACAGACAAAACTCTCATTCAGTGCCTGGAGAGGCTCTCCGGAGGTTGCTCTCGTGGCTCAACTGTCGTCCTTGTGCGCTCGGCTGGCGGTCCCGTGCGTGTATATAAAGCAACAAGTGCCGACTCCGGCATCCGGCAGTTTGTTGTCGGCCAGGATAGCGCTCGCATGTGCCGGATCCGGTCGGTGAAGTGAACCCCTCCTTTCTTTCCCTACTGCCCTCCTTTTGAAGTGTGAACCGGGTGAAGGGCTGCCCAGTGAAAGTGAAACGAAAGTGTCCTTCCAAACGTCCCCCGTTCTAGCGGCAGCCGTCTCGAGGGTGCTGATCGAGTTTTCAATTTCCAATAACTTTTAATTGGAGCAACCCACCCCCCCCCCCCCCCCCCCCCCCCCATGGTGGCTTTGGGAGGCTTGGTGCTGGCGGAAAGTGCACATGGAAAGCGAAAGATAATTCAAAGATAACAGAAAGGGACCAAATAGAAGAAAAAAAACCGTTCCGAGCGTGCCCCAAATGATGGTTTTCCAATTAATGTCAATTAGATAGCATTAAAACTGGTGGAAACTGTGACCAAGCCACGCGTCCTGGTGCTGGCTCCACGCTAGTCAATATAAACGTTGCTCCGTGAATGAGGACAGTATAGTTTGTGGTGGTATAGAAAAATAACTAGAACCCTTACGTGGGGGTGTACGATACTCGTTTTTATGACAGTGACCGTTAATCCGACGACTCCGTGCTGGATTCCGACGCGGTTGGTAATGCGATTTTTCACGAGCGGATTAAACAGGATGAACGGCGTGCAGCCAGCGGAACCACGTTCGCGACTGGCTTCCCTTCGGAGGTTTCATTCAATTTTCAGCACCCCGCGCGACGAGTATGGAAATTTAATTTCAAACTCCCCATCCGAGTGGGAAACGGTGAAGTGAAACGGTTTCGTCGTGGTTCGTCGGGTGGGCGGCGATGCGAACATTCGGTGCAATAAAAGAAAATTCGGATTGTCCGCGCGGAACAAAGAGATACACGATTGGGAAACTCGCGGGTCCATTTTCCCGCTACCCAGATTCCATGTTCAAAGAAAACGTACAATAAGCGGGTAATTTAACACCGAACCGTTGACAAAGAAACAAAAAACAATTACTTTACTTGACACGTGTTGACGAGTTTCGCTGCGAAAACTAATTAATGACCACACTTTTAAAAACGGCGGACTTTAACAAAGATAATAATGTGTGTAAAACAATGTAAAACGTATGTATAGAATGTAAAAAGGTAATTAGTTTTGGACTTCAAAAGCAGGAGAAAGGACAGCATTCCAATTTCCAATACAATGGTAAGCTTTTTTTTGTGTGTGAAAATAAAAGCAAACATTTATGCACGTAGTTACGAACCCTCTATCGCTTTTTCCTCTACTCTACACTTTGTTCATTCATGCTAAATGTATGTTATCAACTTCTTGAAAGTGTTTTTTTTGTTGCTGCACTTCGAAACAGTTTCCTAAATCATCTCGATGAAACTATAAATTGGCTGCCATAATAATAATTTTCCAGTCGCTGAAGATTGGATCCCGCGTTGGGCCGGGCAGCCCAGAAACGGGACGGACGGTTAATTACAAAACGTCAGAGATAATTTCGCCGCCTTGTCCCGGGTAATTCATCCGATAGCCTTTAATGGCCCAATAAATTATTTAAACCCGCACTTAATCCCGGTAAATCCGAAGGGGATTTGGCGCGTGGGCACCGTATGGGTGTCGTCGTGTGTGATACGTCTCCGTAAATTGTCATCATTGGGCGATTCCGATCATGGGCCACGTATTCTCCCGTGCCCTCGCGTCCCTGTTTCTACCGGTCTCTGCCACACGCGCTCGTTCTAACCTGTCCGCAAGGATTTGGCCGAACCGCACGTCGGCCGGCACTGGTCGCTGGAAAACAAATTAATTATCCTCGAAAATGAAGATATATTCTTCGGTTGGAGGTGGTGCGTCTTGGACGGCTGTCTTGGGGCGCTGAACCCGCAAAGTGTTCGAAAATAGTACCGTGCCGTACTTCCGGTGAACTCAAAGGTGAAAAGGGGTGCGAAAATTAAATACCCCTTCAGCGAAACCACCGGGTCGGCTACGCCAAAGTTAATAATGTACAGTCCACATTTGAATTGTATGTCTGAACTGTAATTTGCAAACACTTTCCGGTCGGAAAGTTCATGAACAAAACTTGAAAAGGATAACACATTACACTCGAATGGTTCCGGTTTGCGCGACAAAATACACTATATACTTAGTTTGCAAACTTTTTACCTTAGGACTATCATTTTATAAGAACTTGGGTTTATGTTGAAGTCGTTAACAAAAACCAATCGTAACTTCAGTTGTTCAATTACCAAATGGCCTAACAAACATGGGATATTTGAGTGATTGTTTTAAAACAAAACTTTGATTACGTGTCGCCCACTTCCCTTCTAAGGACAGTGACATAAAACTAAGTTTGCGGCGCTACCTATTCGACTACATTCATGAACCGAAACGTAATGTTAGTCCTCATTATACCACTGGCCACATAAAATAAGGGATTTACATCGTCCTGCTCCTATGTCGATCAGTCCATTCTGACCATGCATCGCTTCCGACCACAAAGCTCGACGGAGTTCGCAGTTCACGGTCATGGTGCTAGGAAAAGTTACCGATAGCTTTTCCGGCAGGGGGTGGAAAAACGCTTCCATACCGAATACGGAAGGTACCGACGGAGGGGACACTCACGCACGGACATTTGCCATTTGTAATAATCATAATTTTTACCGCTCTAGTTTTCTCTCTGCGACCAGCGACCGTCGTCTCAGTGTGGGACGGCGAGCAGTGTGTTAAGGTTAATTTTCACGTTGTTTGTGCCCACGGCGAGACACTTTATCACTGTCCGCGGGATAAATCCATCGCTGGCGACACTGCGGGGAACAAAATATGAACTAAGAAAATGAGGAACTTGATCAACCTTTAGCCAAAGCGTTTAGCACACTTTATCTCACACGCTATATCGTATTTGTGTCTCTTGCGTTTCAGAGCTTCAAGAAAGTCTGCAAATTATTAACTTTCATTGTATTTTCTGCTCATTTTTTCTGAAATATTACTATCCAAGAATAAAGGACCAAATAGATTAATGTTCATGAAAGCCCTTCCATATTTCTACATTCTTGTGAAACAAGTTGCACGTACCAAGGCAAACGTTTGAAGTAGGTGGTGTTACATAACTATGTGGAAGGCAACACAACTGTTGTGAAAATGTATAGCGTGTAATTGCACCACAATGAAAACGACCTTTTAACGTTAATTAGTTGATTGCATTTCCCCTTTTTCCCCGGTACTTTGTTCACACAAAACGGAGACAAACTTTCTGCACCTTTAATGAAGGATGTTGAAGAGAATTCCTTTCCGTTGGAAAGTTTTCGACGAACGCAAGAGACTATCGTTTACCGTTTCCATTCCACGCAAATAAACCGTTCTTTCCATGAATCCCCCAGCGTTAAGAAATCTTCTTCAAACAGACTGTCGAGAAAGTTCGGTCCTTTTGTGAAAAATATGTTTCAACACGTGTAAACTAACTACAGAATAAAATGCTCATGCCTTTTTTTTTTGTTGAAAATCACCTTCTCGTTTCCGATACAGAATTCATTTCCGCCCTTATTGAACAGGGTCAGGGAAAAAGTGCAACCATTCCAACGGGCTAGGATGCATCATCCGGCAACAACATCGACACCAACACTGCTCCTCCTGCTGCTGCTGGCCTGCCGGTTCCTGCTCCGCGGCCCCCTGATTCCCCACGCGGCGGCTTCCGCCATCGCCCGAATGTCCTGCGATTGTCCGCGCAGCGCCGACAGTGTGCCGCGCGGGAACGCCACCCATACGCCAGCGGGGCGCAATCGCACCGGGGACGAGCTGTACGTGGGATTCCTGGCCGGCTATGTACACTCCAAGGTAGGGGCGCACCTCGGTCAAGGTCTCAAAGGTCTCTGGGATAGTAACGCATTGATAGAGCGCTAGCATAGCGGGCACGACAGGTAGGTGCAATTGCATACACCCTTGGGGACAGAGTGGGGGTTGGTCGCAATGATACACACCGTGAGGGTCGAATGATAATTGTGATTTATCAAACCAATCACATTGAGTACATCGTGCGCCGTGCAGTACGGATGAGTCAGTTTGAAGAAGTTTTGTTCCAAACAAGGGCTTTTCTACAATTCGATAAAGGATGGCAACAACACTTCCTGGATGGTTTTACATGAAACTGGTAATATCCTCACGAATTAAGGTTATCTAGACTCATATCTAGCTTCTCGTATCTATAGGTTCTATAAAATCCCAGATAAAGTGTTACTCTTCGGGACCTTATTTAAAAAACTCATCAGAAAAGGTTCAACACATTTTCCAATTTTCCTAGTCATTAGTGAATCACAGATAATCATAAAAAGTGTGTACTTCTTGGTGGCAGAAATTACATTTTAATGTGATATAAAAGTTCTCAAGCAGTTGAATGGAAAACAGAAGTTTTCTGAAGCAAACTAGCGGGAAAAACACCTCCGAGTCCGTGGGAGTCGCGTCGGAGCCAGAATCTACTGAAACTGATAATCGCAACTTTATATTCATTAAACCGATTACCGTCACTTCAGCCCGATTAGGCACCTGACGGGGAGTGGGGTTGTTTTCCCCACTTTCCGCCAACTGCACACCGCGGAAGTGATTATAATTTGGACTCGCCTTACCCATTTTCCCTATCGTCCTTCACGTGCAGGTCGTGCTCGGCGCGCTGCTCCTAGCGATCGAGACGATTAACAACGACTCCACGTTGCTGCCGGGCAAAAAGTTGCGCCTGAGAGCCGTGGACATCGGGGCGCAAAAATCACTGAAGGCTTTCCCGATACAGTGAGTAGGGAAACGATAAAATAAACCCGGAATGTGTCTAATTATGTTGCCCTGTTGTGTCCCTTTCTGGGTGTTTTTGGACGTCCCCCCCCCCCCACCGACTCAGGAAGATGACCGAAATGCGGGACAGTGGCATCGTGGTGTTCATCGGTCCGGACGAAACCTGCACCTCCGAGGCGCTGGTGGCGTCGGCCTGGAACCTACCAATGATTTCGTATGTGAGTGATCCTACCGTTCAAACGTTCAAGCTCACCAGTTCATTGCAATGTGCTGTTCACTCGTTTAGAAATGCGCCGACATTGCCGTTTCGGACAAGGCGGTCTACAGCAGCTTCGCCCGGACTCTGCCACCGGCCACCAAGGTGTCGAAGAGCGTCGCGGCCCTCCTGCTGGCCAACAACTGGCACTGCTTCAGCATCGTCGCCGGCAAACATCCCGCCTGGAGCATGGAGATTGCACAGGCAATAAAGGTGGGTAGAATTTCGTACCGTAAAATGTGGTATCTAAATTCTGTGTATGACCACACACTGTAGGTTGTTTCCTAGTGGGTGGTTTTCCCTTTCTGAGAAATGGTTCCCTTCTACCGTTGTGGTACAAGAAGAAATGTGTAGAGACACTGAAGGGGAGCGAGGTTAAAGGGTACTATTCTATGCGTTTTAAATTACTCATCTACAATGGGGCTTAAAATTGATACGCACTGAAACTACTCAATGTGAAATAAATGGATAAACTTACCAAGCAGTACTTCTAAACAGCAAGGCTTGTTTTGTTTTGTGAGTTTCTGTTTAGTTTCGTTCGTCTTAAATAATAGTCCAAGAGCTGCTGCTTCGGATAACAAACGAACTCGATTCATACACGAATTCGACATGTTTACAGCTTCAAACAGAATCCAATAACCTCACGCTGAACCACTTCCGCATCTACTCCGACTACATTCCTTCGAAGATCTACAAGCTGCAAGAAATAGTGGATGATACGTACCGCAACACACGAGGTACGTTACACAAATAGAGGAATCCTTCCCTGAACGCTCGGTTTTATTTAGAACGTTTCCTCCGCTACCTTTTCCGTCCTTAGTGTACGTCTTCGTGGGTGATCACATCGAAATGGTGGATTTCGTACGATGTCTGCAGAACCGTAAGCTCCTTAGTACCGGCGACTACATTGTGATATCAATCGACGACGAAATCTACGATCCGAACATGCAGCGCAACATCTACCAAGGTAACGGCGAAATTTTACAAAAACCTAAGAATCTAGCATGCCGCGGGATGGTTCATACAACGCTTTTCCGTTCTGTTGCATGCGTTTGTTTTTGTGTTTTTCATTCCAGAATACTCCGATTTCTATCAAAAGTACATCGGCAACTCGAAGGACAAGCACCACAATCGGAAGCGGTACAACTACAAGGATCAGGAGCGCCTGCAGGAGGCCTTCCAATCGGTGCTACGCATATCGCCCCTGTTTCCAATGAACCCCAAGTACCGCAAGCTGTGCCACCAGATCAAGCTGTACTCTCGCAAAGATCCGTTCAACGTGCCGTTGCCTTATAATAAGAAAATTTTCGATGAAATACAGGTGAGCATTTGTTCTTCGGGTCAGCAAGTGTAGGAGATTTGTCAAGTAGTACGGCGAACACCTTATTGGCGGAATGACACAATTAATTGAAGATGTCAGTTTCGCCCGATTTCGCATCGTTCCCTGCTCTGCAAATCTGGCTTCGGAAAATCTTGAGCTGACTTTTGTGTCAATGACTTTTCCCGTCTATCTTTTTTCCCGTCTCCACTGCACGCCCCGTACACCCTTAGGTGCCAATCTACGGTGCGTACCTGTACGATACACTTGTAATCTACGCCCGGGCCGCAACGGAGGTGCTACGCGACGGTGGCGACATCTCGGACGGAAGATTGATTATGCGCCATATATTCAACCGGTCATACCACTCGATCCAGGGCTTCGACGTAAGTGAAGCTGCGCTTCGTGAAAAGTTTTTCCCCTGGTTCCTGCCGCTGGTTTCTCCCTCTCGGGGAGCTCCTCGAGTCAGCGATTCCCGCCGGGTGTGGAATCTCGGATGGAAAACTTTAACCCCCACTCACCGACCAACCCATTCCTCCGCGTACACAGGTGTACATCGATCCGAATGGGGACGCCGAGGGCAACTTTTCGGTCATCGCGCTCCAGAAGGATGACAAAGTGAACAACTCGCTGCAGATGTCGATGCAACCGGTGGCGCTGTTCGTGTACGGTGCGCGAAATGCGACCACCAGCACGACCCTGCCGGAGTTCCGCTACCTTAACCCGAACCGACCGATCATGTGGCTGAAGGGCCGGCCACCGGCCGCCGAGCCCGTCTGCGGGTTCTACAACGAAAAGTGCCGCCCGAAGGCAAAGGACTGGCGATACATCAGCGGCGCGCTGGTGGTGATCCTGTTCATGGCCATCTTTACCATTGTCCTCTTCAAGTAGTATAGCGTGTTCTGAACACACATGATACGCCGGAGTCCGGCGGTATCGCAGATGAACCGTACGGTACTAATAATGCTCCTGGTGTGGGCTTGGGTGTCCCGTTTCTGTTTCTGTCACTCTCGCAGACATTATCGCTACGAGCAGACATTGGCGTGCCTGCTGTGGAAGGTGGACATGAAGGACGTGATTCTAATCACCTCACCCGATGCGCTGTACAACAATGAGCTCCGCAAAAACCTGGTAGGTAGAGCACCGGGTGAAACAAGACACGGCCCGATTGGGAACACCACAGAAAATTGAACAACAGAAATGAAACACACTAAACGATCGATCACTTCGCTCGCGGATGATACTAATTCATGCCGTTGGATATTTTTACCTTGAGCAAATTAATTGCATTCGACGAACGAATCATAATTCATGCTAAATTAAAAATATTATAATATTAGCGTAAATTTTAATGCAACATTTTGTAACGTCCTCAGGTGTGTCAGCAAAGCGTCATGGTTAATAGTGCTGGAGATTCGAACAAGCGTGCTTACACCACAATTGGTAAGCATTCCGAACGGAGCGCGCCTGTGTCAGATCCCCAATGGCTACTTCCTGTACGTCTCTACAGGGCTTTATCGTGGTAATATTGCCGCCATCAAATACTTGCACAAACGCTCCGTGGACATAACGCGTAACATTCGCAAGGAGCTGAAGCAGATGCGCGAGATGCGACACGAGAACCTGATCACTTTCGTCGGTGCATCTGTCGACCACGGGACGGTGGCCATCCTCACGTCGTACTGTGCCCGCGGCAGCCTGGTGGACGTTCTCTCCAACGAAGATCTAAAGCTGGACCACATGTTCGTGTCGTCACTAGTCAGCGACATCGTGAAGGGGCTGATCTATCTCCACGACAGCGACGTCGGGTCGCACGGAAACCTGCGATCGAGCAAGATCCTGATCGATTCCCGCTGGGTGGCGCAGATCGCAGACTTTGGTCTGCAGGAGTTCAAGTCCGGACAGGAGGAACCAAATAAGTACGATCTAATCGGGGCGAACTAGAGCTTCGGTTTGGGAAGTGAGTTTGGCAATATAATAACGACGACTGTGTTGTTTCATTTGGTCAGGTTCGAAAAGGAACTCCGCCGTAGTCTTTGGAAAGCTCCGGAGATTCTGCGGAATTCCAACTGCCCTGCGCGAGGAACTCAGAAGGCCGATGTGTATTCGTTCGGGATTGTGCTATACGAGATTATCGGTCGAAAGGGCCCTTGGGGTGAAATCAATCTGAGTTGGCAAGGTGATTCACTGAACGGCACCTTTCAAACACGTGTAGACCTAAATTTCAAGCTTTTGTTGTAACGCGTTCTAGATATTGTAGCGCGCGTCATGTCACCGGAGGAGTACGGAATATTCCGCCCGTCCCTGCGGAGTGTGGATGCGCCGGAGTATGTAATACAGCTACTGCACGCCTGCTGGGAAGAAGATCCCGAGGATCGGCCGGATATACGCTTGGTGCGGGTGAAGTTGAAACCAATGCAAGCCGGACTGTGAGTGAATATTGGGAGAAAGTCACCAAGAACTGGTCTAGTATGTTCGAATGGACTTTTTTTCCATTTTCAGTAAGCCGAACATTTTCGATAACATGCTCGCGATAATGGAGAAACATGCGTACAATCTGGAGGGCATCGTTCAGGAGCGCACCTATCAGCTCTCGGAGGAAAAGAAAAAGACAGAGTCCTTGCTGCTGAGGATGCTTCCAAAGTTTGTAAAAAACTCAATGAGAAAAGAGCTCGTGTATGCTTCCGCACAAATATTCTTATGCTTCGTTTCTACCATTTTAAGGAGCGTTGCCGAATCCCTCAAGCGAGGCGAACGGGTAGAAGCGGAATGCTTCGACTGCGTCACCATATTTTTCAGTGATCTGGTGGGCTTCACGGAACTCTGCGCCCAGAGCACTCCCTTCGAGGTGGTGGAAATGTTGAACGATCTGTACACCTGCTGTGACTTCATCATCTCCAGCTACGACGTGTACAAGGTGGAAACGATCGGCGACGCGTACATGGTAGTCTCCGGACTCCCTCTGCGGAACGGCGATCGACATGCCGGAGAGATTGCTTCGATGGCGCTGCACCTGCTGAACTCCATCTCGAACCTCGAGATACGCCACCGGTCAGGCGAATTCATCCAGATGCGCATTGGCATCCACTCGGGCCAGTGCGTGGCAGGGGTGGTCGGCCTGAAGATGCCCCGCTACTGTCTGTTTGGCGATACCGTCAACACGGCGTCCCGCATGGAGAGCAATGGCGAGGCACTGAAAATTCACATCTCGTCCGTGACGTACGGGCTGCTGAAGAAGCTCGGTGGGTACAAGTGCGAAGAGCGGGGCATTATCAAGGTGAAGGGAAAGGGTGAGATGCGAACGTACTGGCTGAAGGGGGAAGACGACCAGAAGCGAATGGACCGTTTCGGTTCAAATGATGCGATCACAAATTTAAGTGAGTATGCACTACGTCGACAGATTGTGCGGAAAGAGCGGGCGGATAATGGACAGTTCTTTATGTTATCGCAGCCATACCGGATCTTCTGTGCACTCCGGACCAATCGCAGACCAACCTCAGTAGACCGTCGCTGCGGCGGATGTTGTCCGATACGATTTCGGGACGGTATGTCTCTCATCAGCATAGCACCAGTGATCAGCAGATACCGACGGTGAGCATTCTCAGCCACAACGGGGCACACTTGGGCTGCTATATCTGTCACAAGCGGAAGCTGCACATCGGAAACACGCCGATGGTCGACAGTTCACAGCGGCTTTCCGTCGTTAACGGAAGCTACGGTGTGGATGAAGCTGTCTGCACGTGCCGGCAACGGAACTGTCTGCTTGAGTACTACAACGACAATTTGATGACTGTGCGCACGATCCGGGAACCGCGGTCGGCTCCACAGATCACGTTCATGCAGTAACGTGCACAAAAACAACGAAAAACCATGGAGCTTTCTAAAAGACATCAAATGTTGTTAAGATTGTGTTTCCCAT
>JAOEFI010000004.1:15419043-15437676 GCA_034621735.1 Anopheles plumbeus | reverse complement strand
TAATGTAACATGTGCAACACCATAAAGCAGCGATGCTTCATTCTAGTCCGATACCTAATGTTGAGCTGAGCTACACAGGTTTCATAGATGGAATAAGAGACAGAGGACAAATACTCTATGTTTTATAACATTTACATTGTACATTTAGTGAAAAATGGAAATTAAACGAAGAATAATTTGATATGTGTATTCTAGATGTTTGAATAAAAATGTTTGATGTTGGATAAAAATGGGGTAGAATGTGAATAATCAACCACTCACCACTATTCCTGTTTGTTAACATTCGGAGCAATAGATTTTCGTTGCATGTGAATGCGCTTCAGCAATCCTAGGAAAAAAAAGTGTTACTATCAGTGGAAAATCCTTTGGAATATGAACGCTCTTTCCAAAACTTTCATTTTTTTCATTTCGCAATGTCCAAAACGCATGGAGAAATAATCCGCGTAAAATCCTTTGGAATATGGAAGCTGTTTCCTGTTATTTAATTAATTTCGCAATGTGTGCTACAAAGTTTAGAGTACGAAGTTAACGGTCAATTTCTCTGGGAAACCGGCTGCACGACATGCTTACCCAGATCATGATAGGACAGCGGGTACTTTGAACCGTTTTTTCTCTGCGGCGGTTGGAAAAATCGCATTGCGACGAGCAACAGCTGCGACAGAATTCCCAGAACGTAAACAACGTAAAACTGCCATAATCTATGCGGCGGGATTTTCAACGCCATAAAAATCATGAGCAGCCGGGAAAAGCTGTCAAACTGCCGGCAGGATAAATCGATGTTTATGTTTTGAAGGTTACTGCGTTTTTAGTCACCGCGTATCCGACTATCAAAGTAGCAGCTGAAAATGATACACGATATTTTGTTCACGTTATTTTCTTCGAATGCCGAACTGCCGATTGAAAATTTTACGGTAGGTGAAAAATTTGTTTGTAGTTCTTTAGAATCATGATTGATCGTCCTCTTTCTCCTGGCCAATAGATCCCCGAGGTGGCATCAACATTTCTGCATCCGGGAGAAATACACATTCTAGAAGAACTGATTCGGATTGCTAACCAGTACAAGGAGATAAAAAGGTTCATACAACAGTATGGTACGCTCGCGGCCGGACTGTTGAAACCGAAACAACAGAAGCCTACGGAGGAACCACTTACGCAAGGACTCTACCTGCAAGCTTTCGTCGATGGATTGGAGCTGGTGGTGAAACCGTACCGGGATCAGGTGGTGGAGCTCGAGGCCAAATACCTAAGGCGCCCCAACCTTTCGCTAATGTTCATCTTCCACCAAGTGAGCCCGTACCGGTCGTTGTTTGGTTTTCTCCTTCAACTAATCAGTGGTGTGGTCACACAAAGGATTCACGGTTGCGCTTTGCTACCCTACCTCCAGCAACACTGTCTGCATGGGAATGATGCTAACTATCAGGCAGTGAAAACGTACGCATTCTAAAAACACAGATTCACGTTCTTCGATGCCTTGAAAAACAGCCTTTTCAATTTCAGAGTTCAAAAATCGGTGTATGTTATCTTCCTGAAACAACTATACGGCTGGCTAATGCACGGAAAGTTCGTCGATCATTACAGCGAGTTTTTCATCCAGCAAGTGGAAAGTCACCCAAAAACATCGATCGGCACGGGTGGCCTAGTGTCGCAGCAACCGACGCAAACCTCCGCCAACACCTTCTCCGACAGCGCCAGTATTAATTCAGAACTTTGGCGGTACGAAATCCGCTACGAAATGCTTCCCTACTACTTCCCTACAAGCTGGGCCGAAAAGGTTTTGTTCGTTGGACAAACGGTGCTGATGTGTCACTTTGACCCACGGCAGCACACGATCGATCGGCGGGTAAACCAGGTGCCGATCAGAGGTCGAAAGACCGGCGGTCTGTCAGCGGCCCCAAAAGATAATCTCTGGGGCGAACAGGAGCAGGAAATGTTCCGAAAGTTTCACCAACTACAGAACGAAGAGAATCTCAACGTGACCAAGTTCGAGCATCTGGTGGAGGAAATCAAGGATCAAGTGACCAAGCACATGTCAATCATTGTGGTGGAGGAGGCGGACCTGGTGCGACAGTTGCGCCTGATGAAGGATTTCTTCCTGCTCGGCCGCGGTGAATTGTTTTCCGAGTTTCTCGTGCAAACACAATCGCTGAAGCTGCTCATCGGTAAGGAAATTAACGACGGCACGACGCGCGATCTTAACCGTGCCCTCCAACTAGCCGCCAATAGTATCCACATTGGGGAGGACATCGAACAGTTTTCGTTTGAACTGCCTGGGAAGGACGAAGTCGAGGAGAGCTTTTGCTATGAAACGAAGAGCGCTGTCGGGCACATCATGCTCAAATACAAAGTGAAGTGGCCGCTGCATCTGCTTTTCTCGCCCAAGATTCTTGATCGCTACAACGAGATGTTTCGATTTCTGCTTCGCATCAAAAAAATTCAGCACGATCTGCTGCAGATATGGTCGTACCAGCGAGAGAAGCGCATTAAGCACAACTCAGAGGTGGTGCAGCTACGAAACAAGCTGATGTTTCTGATCAACAATCTGCAGTACTACCTGCAGGTGGACGTGCTGGAAAGCCAGTTTGCTATTCTGCTGGGCGCGATCACCAACACGTCGGCAAAGCCTGCCGACTTTGAACGCATTCAACGGGCACACACGATCTTTCAGGCGAATGTGCTAAGCTTGTGCTTTCTGTTGACCAGTGCGAACGCCGGCGAACCATCCTCGCTTGGTACCACCATGGCTGGGGTGATACAGGTACAGGAAAATCCGGTGTTGACAATCCTCGACAGTATTCTATCGATCGTGGATAGATTTTGCACCTTCTGCATGCTTTGCAAGGATCCAATGACGAAGGTGGAACAGCATGAATTTGTTACCTACGAGCAAGGGTGAGTGTACTCACATTCCGAAGATCCTTGTGGTTCACGATTAAAATTCCTCCCAGATCCTACATATTTTAATTTCCAATCCCTCTCTAGGTTCATGAATCATGTCGACTCCCTGCTCAAACTTCTTATCGGTCTGAAGGCTGGCCCTAGTAGCGCGCCTCTCTCGCAGCTGCTGCTACGATTGGATTTCAACCACTGGTTTAGCTCGAAAACACAGAGTGCATCCTAGACGGTTCGTGGAACTTACTTTTATTATGTTATCAATGCTTACTCATCCACTACCATTTTCGCCAGATGGGCCTTCATTAAAATACACTTTGTCATTTGGCATTCGCATGGCAGATTGTGTTCCTCTTTCTCTGCATCCAGAAGTGTCAATTGAAGATCGTATCTAGGAAAGAATATAATCAAAAAATCATGTGACATCTAATTTCTACAGACACTGCGTTGTTTTACCTTCGGTTCGTCTCCTGATTTCGTACCATAGTCAGACTGAACGCCACCGGGTCCCGTGCTTCCAGTTCTTCGCACGCCTGCTCCGGTAGCAGTATAACCGTCTGCTTCCAGTGCGTTTCCGGGGCGGACGGGTTGGTGGACAGTATCACTTCGGTCGACATCTGAGAATCGCCGACGGGGAAGGAACAATCGAACCATATGCAGAATCCTTGCAATTTGCCCTCCTTTTGTGAGACAACAACCCCTTTTGCCTCGAAACTGTTTAGTTCTTCGTGGGTCACGTCTTTCAAATCGAACCACGCCACAACGTGGCCTTCGTGAAGAATGTGTTCCGGTGCGACGGTTAAGACTTCTGGTTTGCCGGAACATTGCTCTCGCAGTGCTCGCCCGAAACATTGCATACTAACGCCTGATAGGTTCTCCCATTTATCGAACCGGGAAGGTACACTGCATGGTGCAACGTAGATAGTAGCGGTGTCCGGGAATATGAGACCATTCGGTTTGAGAAACTTGTCGCGCGCGTACAGCACCGAATCGAGCATGCCTTCATGTAGCAGAAAAAAACCCATCCACTCGGAGATGATAATGTCCACTCGGTCATCATTTGGCAGCCGGAACTCCTCGACCCTGCACTCGCTTACTTCTATAACATGTTCGAATTTGTTTTCCACGACCACAGCGCGGGCCAACCGGGCCAGATTCGAAGCTTCGACTGCATACACCTTACGAGCACCGGCCTGTGCGCAAAACAGGGAAAGAATCCCAGTACCGCAGCCGACGTCAAGGACGGCTTTACCAGCAAACAAGTCCCGATTTCTCACGATCGCGTTTTGGTATGCCACTTGTCGTGGTTTATCGGAGAGCATCAGTTCATGCACCTGCAGAAAGTTATCTCTTTACAATAAAGAAGTCCAAAGATGTGCGAAACAAACCTTTAGATCCTCATAACTATCAAAATACGCTCCATGATTCAGTTGTTCGGTAGTTTCCATGGTGCAGCAGCGTTGCCGGTAGGGATAGGTACTAACACGTTTTTTAAATGTTTATGTTTTCATTCCGCGACTGTCAAACGTTCAAACGGTTTATGTCACAGTATGTACTTCGCTAGGATCGATGCGCGAGCAGCATCATCACAGTCTGTGTTGATACCTGTCCTGGGGTGGTTCGTGCTGAAGCATAAAGCAGCTCAACCTTAGAACTACTGTTCTATACGGTGGGGGTAAAAAAAACAGTGAATTTCAGTCATGGACGAATCAAGTGACCGCACATTGGTGGCGATGGAGATAGTGGATGAAGGCTTGCGACATCAGCAGCTGATATCGAAGCAAATATGCCGTTTCTGCCTAGCGCAAGATGCACCTCTGAGCTCTATATTTGCTACTCGTGACGAAAATAAGACGCCAAAGACACCACTAACGCTGCAAATAATGGCTTGTGTTGCGATTGAGGTATGTTTAATATTTTGTTCTTAATGTGATTTGCAGCATCCGCGGATGCCGATACAGAGAATTTGGGAGCGTTCCACGCTTGTAGTTTTGCGCGTAAAATGTAATGTGTCTGTGCTTGCTAGCCCCGGCTTTCCAAGATGGCGGCGACTGCAAACGCGCTCGCTCGTACACACTGACAGCAAATTAGTTTCTCCGCTACGCTTCTTTTCGTGCTATAGAAATGGTTCGTTTCTAAGAAAACCTCAATTTTACCCCAGCTGGAACGTGCTGTGCGGTGGAGGAAACCTGATTAAATTATCGAAAGGACGCTGACCTAATACGTCTTTAATTTTGTTATTTGCAGGTTTATGCTGAAGACGGGATGCCGGGGATGATCTGCGGAAATTGCCATATTCTGATGAAGTATTACTACCAGTTCAAACAAATTTGCAAAAACGCTGATACATCTCTGAAGTCTTTCCTGTCCACCGGAATTTGGCCAGAGAAGCTTGATATTCCAAAAGAACTACTGTCTTTGGTGGTGAGTAAAAAGGACAGTCGAGGCTAGAAAGTAGCTTACATTTGTGCCATAATATAATTATATCGGTTTGCTAAGTGACAGCATCAACAGTGACAGCAACAAAATCATTCAAGATTTGTTCGTTATTGCAGTTTTTCCATTTCTTTTTATTTTAAAAGTTTTCACAGTTCAGTTCAAAATTTTAAAATTTTATGTTATCCATTGTAGCAAACTTCAAAATTGCCGCCGCAGACACGTATGGTAAAACCGGTCATTAACAATGCTACGCCAGATACCGAAAACGACAAAGGAAAGAAAAAAAAGCCTAACATCATCACTATAAGTCCGGCAGATTTGCAAAATTTGAAACTAGGTCATAGAATCACAATGATTAATCCAGAAACTCCGCCGGCCACGGGACGGAAAACGATGCAGGGTCACGTATCGAGTGCAGACCCATGGCACACATCGACACCGATTCCGAAGCATAGTTCGCCAGATAAAATAAGCCGTCAAGGATCTACGATGGAGCTCCACAAATCGTCTCAGGTGCTACCGGGTCAGCCTAGAAAAGACGGGCAAATGCAGAAAAAAGATACAAAATCCCCCGTCATACTGAACAAGCTGGCAAACTCGATCGTCCAACAGAAGGTAAAAGAGGAGTTCGTTTCTACCGGCGATGGAACGGTAGAGATGGTACTTAACTTTCAGTCTGAATCGCCGGAAACCGTCCAGTCGGACAGTATATTCCCGTGTACGGAATGTAACCGAACGTTCAAATTGAAACAGCTATTGGACATACATAAGCTCATCCACAAGCGGGAGCGAAACTACCCATGCGATTTATGCGACAAGCGTTTCTTCAGCAAGTATGATCTAGCCAAGCACAATGCAATTCACACCGGCGAGAGACCATACGTGTGCGTGATTTGCCGGGCCGCATTCTCCCGGTCGACACTATTGACGCGCCACCAGGCGTTACATAAGGACAATCTGACGCACCCCTGCATGTTTTGCGACCGTGTCTTCGTATCCAACGAGGAACTAAACAAGCACGCCCAGGTTCACGAAAAGCCTCGCCCGTTTAAATGTCATTCTTGCTCGAAGAGTTTCGCATTCAAGCAGGGCCTGGAGCGTCACGAAGTGATGCACCAGAAGGAGCTACCGTGCAAGTGTGAGTACTGTGAGATGAGCTTCCGCACGCCGGGAATGCTGTCCCGACACTTGACGGCGCACGCGGGTAGCCGTCCGTATCCGTGCCGGCTCTGCAAAAAGTCTTTCCTGATGAGCCACCATCTGTCCCGGCACCTACGCGCTCATAACATGACGGGACAGAGTGCTTACAAGTGTACCGACTGTAACAAAACGTTCACCGCCAAAAACGATCTGATCTACCATTCGGCAAAGCATGCGACGGAGAACCTCATCTGCCCGTTGTGTCTTGAGCAGTTTGATGATGTCGATGGTGTCACCGAGCATATCAAAATGCACGCAACGGCGGTCCCGTTCCTTTGTGACTATTGCGAATTGATGTACACGAACGAGCAGAAGCTGCTCGATCATTGTAAGGAGCAGCATGGAAACGAGTTGGCAGGCGAATGGTCCGAGGAGCAGCGTAAACAACTAGATCAAGAGGCGGAAGATTCGCAAAAGCATGCTGAACATCAATCGGATAGCAAATCGCACGTACTGATGGATGGGGAAATTTTAGATGATTTGATGTTGGAGTGCGTCACGATTGAAACGGATGGTACCGAGAACAATATTTTTCTTGATGAGGATGGTAAGTCAAATTCTTCATAATTTAGTTTGTTGTTTAAAGCACCCGATCAGTTTGTTCAACAAGAATAGCCGTTGAAACAAACATGTTTGTTCGTCGAAACAAATAACACAATCCGGAATGTTCTTTCTTTTTTTTTTTTATAGAAAACGATAGAACAGCGTTCCTGAATCAATATCATGTTGGTGATGAGCAGGTTCTGGAAACATTTGAGATAACGGAAATGGTAGATATGTCGCCAAACGACGCACCTCCTTCTGCGGCCATAGAGCAGAAATGTAGCCCTCCTTCCTCGAAACAGCCAGTCAGGAAATTGGAAGTAAAAACGAGCGCGTCCGCCAATGCGGCCCGGCAGAAGAACATGGAAGAATTTTTCAAACGTAACGAAGAAGCAGTGCAAAAAAAGGAGGCACAACGAAACGTGTCGGAAATGTTGAAAAATTTACCGAAGGGTGTTACAATTAAAAGGGAACCATCGAAATCTTCATTGACCGTCCCCGGAAGTTATGGCGTTTCCAACAAATCGGACCCTACAGTCGAGAAAAAGCCAGCGGCGCCCCCGATAGAGAGAGCAAAACCTGTTGCTCGTGAAACTCCAAAATGCTTCTCGACGGCAGGGGAAAAAAGAAGCCTTTTAAGGCCGGTGAAGGTTGATCAAGGCAAGCCAAAAATTCAAATAGAAAAGGAAAGTGTTTCCCCTGAAGGGGGAAGTAAAGAAGTGAAGCGGGCAAAATCAGACCTTGTGAGCAGAAAAGAGACGATACCGAAGAAATGCCCCGAGGAAGTTGGATTAAAACGAAGTGGCACCATGAACTTCCCCAAAAATCGGGTTGGAAGTGATGGTGAAAAAAAATCTGCTCCCAGTACCTCAACTACGTCAGAAAAACCGACACAGATGGTTAGGCGATCGTATGCTGCAGCCGCAGCTACCGTGAAGAGGGTAACGACAGGCACAAAGCGACCCGCTGAGGAGGAACTCGATAAGCAGAGCGAAGCGGTTCCAAGCAAACGGCAGGCTTCTGACCGCAGAACGCTTAATCCATCAATGCTCGCTGCAATGAGAAGTGCGACACAAAAATCAGCGTCGGTACAACGTGGTGAAAAAACTGGTGAGGCTGCAAGCGTCAATATTGTTCGCGCAATGAATCGTGCTCCCAAACCGGACGCCCCGGTTGGTACACCGGTCGAGATGAATGTTGGAGGGAAGAAAATTCAAATGCAAAAGTTGATGTTGAGCAAGGATGATGCCTTGGCGCTGCAAAAAGCGGGCAAACTGAAGCGTAAAGTTTAGGTTGAATGTGGATCTGGATGTCGTGACAAGTCGTTTTAGTTTTTACTTGCTGACCGCGTTTTCAATGTGACTGTCGCTGTTACTTTTTTATTACTAATTTTAAGTATGATTAAAATCAAATTGAATGTCCTGAAAAAATATTAAACGATAAAAAACTGTACCAACAGCCAATGTAACACAATAAAATAAGTGAAAGAAATCGGTTCAACACCAACAACTCCTGCATAGTTTATTTGCTTAACGATAAAAATAAGGTCAAATTAAGAAATATTTTTTGAATCACTCGACAATTCAACCATAGTACGAAACACATTTCTAACTTACCTGTACCATGGTATTGGTAGGATATTGTATTAAACGATTTGTTACATACTTTACATATTTATGCTCTGCTCTTATTTTCCCTGTTTGGAAGCGAACTGTTGTTTTTTTAATGAAAATTGTTTGGTGCCACATTTTTGACATCCCCTAAAAGCTGTTCGCTGTCAGGTGCCAAAGATGGCATGTCACCTGCATTAACTAAAAGATAAACAAAAACAATATCAGGTGGTGCGTTCCGTGGTTTCTTCTTGACCAACTAACAGTATTGTTTTACGAACTGGTTGAGCATATAGTTAGGTTTCTGCATTAGGCATAATTGCGTCATCGAGCTCTAATCAACAATACTCGGACAGAACCCATACTGTTGCACAACCCAAACATCGTCATCGCGACGGACTCGCCCTGCCCCAGTGACCATCATGGTGTACGATCGCCGTTGAATGGCCGTATTTGCCTACCTGCTGTTCAGTATTGGCGACGATCTGCTGGCGTACGGAAGTGCACTATTTGAGTGTCGTTGCGGTTCGTGGACGGAATGTTGGACGCAGTTGGCCGTGGCACGAAACGAACGTCGGTTTGAAGCACTATTGAAGCGGCACTATCCAAGCGCCACAGCAGCTTCCTCCACTCCCGCAGGTGTCGAGGTCACCGAGGGCGGCGAAATGTCATCAGAATCGCTGGACAGTTGCGATTTTGCCTACGTTGAAGCGTCCTCACCAGGTTCGGTGAGCCTGGATAAGAGCTCCTCGACGGAGGTGGTGCACACGGTGGAAAACATCACCGAAGTGTCACCGGGCCTGTGCTTCGCGGTGACCGGAACGATTTTGCTGACGTGCGAACGCTTTTCCGTCAACTTGCTGCTGAAAAACGGCGATGTCGCACTGCACTTCAATCCGCGCCTTCCGCAGAACTACATCGTGCGGAACTGCAGCGTGAAGGGATGCTGGGGCCGGGAGGAGGTGGCGTCCCCACTCTCATTCAACCTCCACCGGGGGCATCACTTCAACGTGCAGGTGCTGGTGACCGATAAGGAGTTTCTCATCTGCGTGAACGGGCGGCACTTCAACGCATTCAAGCACCGACTGCCGTACAAGAAAATTACTACGCTTGAGGTGAAGGGAGACGTGCGGGACGTTGCGGTGGATCAGTGCTACATGGAGTACTACCCGCAGCTCGAGCTAGAGCTCATCCGGCAACGCACGCCCGAGGTCTTTCTCGCCGAGCACGCATCGTCGCCGCTCATTCCCCGTTCACTCCCGGAAACTGCTGGCAAACCGATGCCGTACACCGGCGTCCTGCAGGAACCGTTCACCGACGGCAAAAAGCTCCATCTATACGGAAGGGTGAAGCTATTGCCCCACTCGTTCTACGTGAACCTGCAGAGCAGTGCGTACGTGTGGCCTCACCCGAACATTCTATTTCATCTGAATCCGCGCTTCGGCAGCGTCGGCGGACGGCACGTCATCTGCCGAAACTCGTGGATGAATGGGAAGTGGGAGCGCGAGGAGCGTTCAGAGAACATGACTGACTTCATGCCCGGCAAGCCCTTCCACCTGCAGATCGCCTGCACGGACGTCAGCTATCAGGTTTCGCTAAACGGGAAACTGATAGCGGAGTTCGTGTTTCGCGACAATCCGCGGCTCATCGAAGCTGTATACATCCAGGGCGACATCAAGGTGTTCGATGTCGTCGTAGAGACCGCCTACTAGCTTACTCGGAGACAGGGAAACCCGGAGACTGAATGGTGTACCGATTGTAGAACTGAATCCGTCGACCGTGCGAATCGATTCCGACGATTCGATTCAATGTTATTAACGAACGTGCTCTTTGCTCATCCGATACAATAATAATAGTGCTGTATTAAAAGTTGTAGTACATAACCGCTAGTTGTTTAGAGCGCACACCAAAGCGGGCGATTCGAAATTGAAACTTGTTAGGTATTTTGTTATTCCTTTTCTGTCCTTAGAAAGCTATTGCTGTATAACCCTGCTTGTTTGTTATATTCCTATAATTAATTGCAACCATTGCAAGTGCAATAAAGTGAAGACAAACAAACTCTTTAGTATGATGTAGTCATGTTCCAGAAATAACAATCGCACTTCGTACAATCAATTGGGAATCGTTATCACACGTGCTCACACTGTGGAACATGTTTTATTCCTTATCAAATTCTGAATGCCAACCAATGTGTTGGTCGCCCAGTGTATGGTTATCAGTAATTCAATATGAGAATGTAGGAAAAATAGGTCATTCAATTTGCCGCCGTGAAATGCTCGGCGATGTTTCATACTGCGTATAATTTTCAAATAATTCAAATGCGACGTGTGCGTTTATACACGAGTATTGAAAGCTCAAGTGATTGCTATATGGACAGTTTAGACCGCTTTCAAATTTAGATCGCCAGCGCGGGAACCATTTTTGAGTATAAAAGCTTTCTTGCTCGTTAGCGCCCGTAGGATGTGGAAAATAAAACACAAGGTAAGGAAATGACAAAAAATATGATTGTGTCATCACACTGAATTACGAGAAACAACGGAGGGTCCTTAATGTACGATCTATACGTTTATTTAAAAAATGTACCGGCCCACCTGATTTATATCATTTTCTAGATCCGGTACGGCCAGCAGTTATACAGCGCCGCTACCTTAACCTAACGACCGAAATGGGACACGTTCGGAGTGCCGACATATTTTCGATTTAACCGAAAACAGCTTTCTAACACCTACGTATGGAGACTGAAGAGCGAAAGAAGACAACCGTCGCACGATCGATCGCGCAATCCGGCAACCGTATGAGCAGCGAGTGAGGTCAGTGAGTTCAATGTAATAAAACAACAGACACATTTCAGCCTGCTTGCACACTGGGCGTATCGTTTCTGCAACCCCCGAGGCCGCGTGCATGGTGAAGGACCTTTTCGGGATCCTTATTGGCGTCTATTTTTGTTTTTTTCATGGAAGACGGGTTGGGTTTTCCGGAATCCTTAAGCCATATCGTGCTTGCCATCCAACCGTCGCATCTAAGGTATAGAAAAAAAAAACGGTTAAATAACAACATTTATGGGTGTACAGAGGACCGAAATGGTTGTTGATGAAGGCGAATGAATGAACCAGATGCGAATAACTAAAAGTAAAAACCAATGGAAAATGGGTTTAATTAAAAATCATAACATCTACAACTATAAAACAAAACCTCGATCGACCGATCGATCGATAAAAAAACAAAGACAACATGGTAACATAACATATAAAAACTAAAAGTATTGTAAAGATGACAGCGAAAATGATGAATGAGTTGACGATGCGGCTCCTGATATCTCTCGTTTGATTTTTTTTTTCTTCGTTTCAGGAACCGTTTCAGGTGGTGATGACGGATTCCTCCAGCGCGGCGTGCTTCATTAGATTTAACATTACCTCCTTGTCTTCGGCGGTGGTGCGATAGCGCTCCGAGACGCCACCGTTCGTGGCCGGTGCCTTGAAGAGCTGGCTGTACAGGAGCGACGCCGTAATACCGCCGAGGATGGGTCCAGCCCAGTAGATCTACGGGAGGGCGTGGAAGCGGTTATAGCGTGAGCGTCAGGTTCGCTTCTCACCGTCCCGCCCACTTACCCAATGGTTGCTCCAGCTGTCCGTCACGAACGCAGTACCGAAGGAGCGGGCCGGGTTCATGCTGGATCCGGTGTACTCGACAATGCCCAGGTGCCCCAGCGTGACCGTGAGCCCGATGGCCAACGGGGCGACGAACCGCGAGTCCGGCTTGTTGTCGTCGCACACACCAAACACGCACAGGACCAGCACGAAGCCGAGGAAGAACTCGAAGCCCAGCCCCTGCCACTCGGTGACGCCGTCCTTCAGGCCGGTGTTGCCCAGCCCGTTGTGGTAGCTCTTCGGGATGAGCACGTCGAGCGCGGTGGTGGCGGCGACGGCTCCGGCACACTGTGCCGCCACGTACAGGATCGCCCGGATGATGCTCACCTTGCCGGCGGCTAGCATTCCGGCCGTCACGGCCGGATTGATGTGGCCGCCGCTGATGTGGCCAATCGACTAGGGAATACAACGCGAAGCTACATTAGGGAAACCATTGAGCAAGTGTGTTATCGGTTTTTCCTGTTGTAACATAGACGATAGTGGGCCATATTTATAATGTTCCACTTATATTTATTTTCTGTAAAATGTTTCGATTCGGATCGAATTCAGAAAGCTAGGACAGGAATGTAATACGTTCGCGGCTGCTTGGTCACGTTGTATAATACTCGAATGCGTATAAATAGGCAGTTTAATGTAACAACAACTCTCACGGCGCGTGTGTGAAGAAGCGGTTTTTGGCCGGCTCCATAATACTATTATACGACAGCTATGCTAATACGACAATCAAAAATTGGCCAAACGGCAAAATTCTGTTTCGACTGACCGTTCTCGGCGAACAGTCTCGGAGCACCCACATGCGCCCGCACGTTAGGCATTGGAAGGTGTCTTAAATCTTCATCGTATTTAGTAAAAGAAAAATATAGACAGCCCACAGCCGCGACTTGTCCTACTCACCATTACCACCATGAAAACGCTTAATCCGAAGGCCAGCGAAATCAGCGTTTTGTCACCGTTCGCGTGCGTGCAGGCGGCACAAGCGAAGAAGTTCAGAATGAAGATACCTACGAAGCAAGAACCACCGGGGAATGGAAAAGGGTATAGGGGAAAAAAAATAAACACACCATTTCATTATTACGTTATTATTCTTCCATTCAGCTCGAATATCTGGGCATGGGTATTCGTCATGCGGAGCTGTATATGGCCAGGCCAGGTGGCCAGGTCATCGATCATCCGATCCGCTTACCTACAAACTCCGCCAGAAGGGCCCTCCAGAGCCCACTCGATTTGCTGGACAGCTCGTCCGTTCCCAGTTTGTAGCCCATCTTGGGTGCGCTTCAGTGGGAGGATGCGTCTGCTCAAGCGGTTCGTTTCACCCTTCTCGTTCCGTGCGGGACTAACTGTAAAGAAACCCGAAGTTCATAAGTTAAATGGAGCCGCGAATGTTCCACGTCAATGTTCTCAGTTGTACTCATGTTGTGCATGAACCGTAATCGGGAGGTGAATTCTTCCTCTAAGTGGGCTAAGCAGTCACGGGGGAACCGACGGTGGAATCGGACTATAGTGCAGGGACACGCAAAATTGCGCGTAAAATTAAAAATCCAAGGTAAAAATGTTCAAAGGAATAAAAATTAAATTTATATCAAAAAGGACATGCTTGGAAGATTTACTACGTGTATGGCTAAGGCTAACAAATTACATTCCCGAAGTCAAACCGACTCGATAAATCCATGCAAATTAATTGCTGTTTCTGCGATTGGAGAACGGACACATTCCTCACCCGGCGGAAGTGGCGGATCATTTCCGAGGCCCGGATTGCCTGGCATGGCGAACATAAAAAAAGCAGCATATAGAAATCCACTGCCCTGGCAAGCGTAACCGTTTGCTTACATGTTGTGCGGAATTCGGGAATTCCCGCATCATATCAGGTTCCTCTCTTTGACTGTGGTCTTTCCCTCCCTTTTCTTTTCTAATTCTTGGTTCATCGGTCCCCGCCGACGTTCGGTTAGTTTTCGTGGTATCATGATTGATAGACATATTCCCGTTTCTTGACGAAGGCGTGTCAAAAGTTTGATTCGCTCATTCGTAAACCGGCTTGGGAGGGATGGTAGCATTTTTTTTCTCTAACGTACTTTGGCTGGACTGCAGATTGCCGAGGATGTTTCGTTTGGCAGGAAAACATGCAGAACGAAATGTTGTTAGTATTGGTAACCTTCGCTGTACTCGACGACGAAACGTTCTGCTGGGTTTAATTACTGGGTTGGTAATAACTCCGCGTTTGGGGGAAGGGGTGGGGGGGCCGGGGGAAAACCCCCGTTTCCTTTGCAGATTCCATTAATTCTTATTCATGGAAAAAATAGCAATCTTTCATCGAACAATCAGGATTAAACTAAAACCATCTTGATCGCGCAAGGATGTGGTCCAGCTGTATAAGAGAATGATGTCAATGCCTCAACGCTAACATTGCCTTGCCCTCGAAAAATCGACAGGGACGAAAATGTGTTGCCCTGCGCTGTACGTGCCCATAGTACGGCGATGCTAATCACTCTCTCGGTGGAACGAAAATTAAATTCATTATCGCAGCAATATGTCCTCAGCTGGGGAGCACGGGAAAAAATAGAAGCTCGGGTACTTGCGCGAGCTCGGAAACGGAACGCGCTTCCAAAACCCCCAACGCGCACACTCACTCAAGACGGGAGTACGCCGTCGACTGTCAATGCCAACGCGCACACCAGGGAGGGGACTAGGTCAGTGCGATGCATTTGGAATTAAAATGTATGATGCACCGTCCCAAGCCCGGCCAGAAGCAGGCAATGTTGGTCGAGTGCGGTATAGCACCTGCGTGCAGTTGCGTTTCGGCATGCCGTGTCTTTCCTCCTCTGGCTTACTTAGAGGTTCGCGGAGTAAATAATGCAATTTTCAGCCTCCCCACAACCATAACAGTGCCTTGCGCTGTCGTCGAAATTTGTACAGTTTTGGGCGGCGTGGACATACTTCGAATTTTCTCCACCACCACCCACGTAGCCGTGACACATCCCATCGGCTAGCACACCAGTACAGTAGGATTGTCCAGTAGGGTGGTTTTATTTAAATGAAAGAATCAATATTTCCATTGAGGGACGATTAGTGATTCAACAATGTTGCCATAGAGAAGAGAAGCAACGGCGACTGATCTGCGTTGAACAAATGGGACACCATTTGCACTGAACTTTTAACTCAAGTGACAAGGAAGCAACGAACCCTAAACGATTACTTAATTGCACGAGATAAGCCACTCCGGCCGGGCCGGGTTGGGGAGCCGATGTGGGGCCTGATCTTCTTCTCTCCACTCCACGGAAGTCTTAATTCACAAGCCCTGAACCGTGCGAGGTTTGGCCGTGCGGGGAAGGGTGATGGGGCTCTATCCATGCACCTCCACGAGGCCACGCGAGCCCGGGCCGATTTGATAAATGGCACACTAATTGCATGCACTTAGACTCGGATGTTGCTAACGGGAGGCCCACGAAGTTCTCGGCAGGCGCCTCAGCGAATGTCACCGGGGGTGCAAAGATGCAACGATGATGGATGATGAAGTGTGTGCTAGTTCAGCGGCCGGGCAACTCGGCTGACCTTTTGGTGGGAGGGTGGTGGGGGCTGGGAAGATCTGGCGATCGGCGCGGCAAACAATTGGTACCGGGCGTGATGAAAGTAGTACACACAAAGGCAGGAAGTGAAGGTGAATATTTGATTACATTCTAGTGGAAAGTTTTACTATGTATGGGAGGGAAATTTGAAACGCTTAGCCTATGCTAGTAGTGTGGGTTTGACAGTAGGAATACTTCTGATATTCTACTAAAGAATTCTATCGAGTTTTTCAGCAGCAAAAGGAACACAAAAAGCATTAAAGAAAAAACCTTTAAAAATTCATACCCATGCCACGTGTTTCCCGGCGGTTCATTTTCCGATTCTATTTCAATTTCCCACTTGGCGGTGCGATTTGCTCAGGCTCGACAACGTGTGCCAATTGTAGCTGCGGACTGGAATTTCAAACATGCCACAGAATGCGTTCAACTGCGCTTCTCTGAGCGAGTAGAACAGGAAGATAATCTAACAATTAATTCCTTAAACAGTCGGCACTGGGTGGGGAGGGGTTTGGGCCGGAGATGCTCTAAAACAATACTGACCCCCACCTGTGGGGTACTGTGTGTGTGTGTGTGCACGGGAAACATTAGATAAGCCACAGCCGGGAGGCTGTAGCGCACGCGGCCGCCCGATACAAAGCTAATCGGAACGCAATATGTGCCGTAACAATTCCGAATGTGTAACAATTCCGTTTCACCCCCACCGTGGGTGGGGGGTTGCGTTTTGCAAATCGTTTCCAATTGCGCGCGGACGTAAGGCAAAATAATTAAGCCGGAATGGGAGCTTCCCAGTTGGTGGCGAAATGGTGTAGGGCCCTTTCCGACCACCCCTGCCCCCGCCACCCTTCTCGCCCAGTAGTTCGTCAAGTGTCGGGTTCTTACCCCGTGTACGACCTTCGCCGGGGTGTATTACTGTCGCGTGTTGGCGCGCTGTTGCGTGAATGGCAGCTGCTACTATCCGACATATATATATTGTGGCCATATATGCTGTGATATCAAACACCACTCCACTCACGATTGTTTTACGCGATCGTCAGTTCCTTCCGTGTGATCTCGATGCGAGCGCGGTGGCTGTGGAATTTCCACCGTTTTCACACCGCGCGGATGTCGCGGAATCAGATTTCCTGCGGTGCCGTCGCGGGATTGATGCGACTGTGATTGGTCGCGGGTTCCAACAATCTGATTTTTTCAACAATTAACTTCAAGTGATTCATTTATTGAACAATTGCGGTGGACAACTTTTTTTAGAAATAATGGCAATCTGGAGGCAGGTACAAAAAGGGATTTAAAACATGATGTGTTTGTGTTCCTGAAAAAAGCACGTGTCTTAACTAGGATCAATTACTGTACGATGAATTGAAGCATGACGTCACGTCAGCGGATTAATGCTAAGAAAAACTTTATCGCAACCAATCCTTCTCATATACAACGTCTTTGATATTTATTCTTCCGTGAGGTATCGACCAGCGCGATTTTTTTATTTTTTATCATAGAGGATTTTCGACCAACGCGATTCATTCATCCGGACGGTCACAATGATGACTACATCATGTTCGGCCGTTTGGCACGCAATATATTACCTGTCTATAGGTTTTGAATCTCTTACGTAGGCGCGATGGAATGTTAAGCCAGGTAACAAAAAAACAAATCATAAAATGCACGATTCCGCAGATCGTGCCATTATATGGCAAAGCGACCGTGCAAAGGACATTAAGTTAGAAAAAAAATGTCTGCCTTATTATACGAGATTTTAATTGGAATGATTCTCATCAGTAATTAAAGTGTCATTGTATGTTTTGCCTCAGTAGATCCAAATCAACAAACAAACGTTTTTCTTGTGCCAACCATATTCACAACATTGGAAGGTGTGGAATAATTCAATTGGATGCTCGACAGGACTCCGACTTGGATGAAACACGATCCGTATAAATGTTGGTCTAGTCAATTAACATACGGATTCAGCCAGTAGTACACCACTGATTGATAAGATTTACTCATGTATGGACGGGTGAAACGGTGTGAATGTAAAGTGTACACAAATTTGCTAGCATTAACTCCCCGCCTCGGACAATTAAAGTGACACTCCTGCTCCAGTCTACTGTAGGGCAGGGTGAATGCAATCCAAGGGTGGCAATTATGGTTTAATAATTTCCGATAAGTTCATTCGGAAACCACCGGACGTCACACCTGCATCCGCGTGACTAAGCGGAATTTTCCAACGGCTGACTATGCGTACACCGCCGATTAGATAGGTGAGTGGATGGAAAAGTTTCGCCGATCCGCCGAGCGGGAATCTGAAACGAATTGCACAAATTTCGTTCCCAGCTGCGCAACGTCTCAACATTTCCATTTGCGCCTCCCCGGGGGGAACCGTTAGCGGGAGATAACGCCCACGGGTTATCTAGCGCGGAGGAGTATAGGCAAACGAACGAACGAAACCCGTGGAAACGCACCACGGAGATCCGAAACGAATCTTAACAACCGTTACGGTACCGGGCGGGAGTTAATTCAACCCCGGACAGATGGCGGCGTCGGTTGGAGTTGTGGCACCGGCTAGAACGGAAGTAGCTATTGCTGCTGAAATGTGTTCTAAATTACCCAGGCCGGGGTCTTCCGCTCACACGTTGTGCGGGTTGCAGGTTTTTGAGGTTAGGCACTGTGGTTCGCTATCTTAACTGCCATATCTCGGCAGCCTCTTTCACTTTACTCTAATAAACTGTCCTATCAACACGGGCCGGGCATTTACTG
>JAOEFI010000004.1:15396889-15418943 GCA_034621735.1 Anopheles plumbeus | reverse complement strand
GGACACAGACTTGGTTTTTCCGATTGGGCGATTGGTCATTGAAAGTCGTCTAAATTCTTCCACCCTACCAACCGCACCGATCGTTCCCTTCAACGGTCGCGCTTCAACTTCAAGCGTTAATAAACGACGGTTGACTGAAACTGCTAATAGATGTTGATTTGGGTCGGTGAACAACGTCGAGGGACGGATTCACAAGTTCTCAAGTTTTTACATCAAATCAGACAGTATACGGATACGATAAGGAACGAATGAAATTGTACCAAACAATCGGTCAACCCTTGCCTCGAGGCAGTGTTCTTAGTATGTTGTCAGAAGAAAACAAAATCGAACACTAAACTGTATGTAAGTAAGTTCCGTATCTTTTATATCTATTAAGGAAAATGACAATTCCTACCACAAAGCAGCAGCTTCTATATTGAACCTTCGATTTCAAGTAGTTCGCCCTTTTTATCTATGAAGTGCGAAGTGCTGTTTTTTCTTAATAACTGCTAATACTTTGTCACACGCGCCCCGCTGAAAGTTTTACGTGGAATTGATATTGAAGTTGTTCTCTGCCACCAAACGTTATCCACAATGCGTGCAGCAAACCAATAGACTGCTAACGGCGGTAACGAACAGGATGACAAGAGTGTCGCTGTAACTGGTGGGCATAATTTGATGAATCGGTCGGACCACAGCGTGTACTGGCGACCGCGGTCGGCCAAGTGCGGGTGTCACAAATCATTCCGATCCACTTGAAAGTGAAATAATAAATGCTTAAAATGGCCACGACTCGGTGGAAATCTAAACGCGTGTGCTTCGGTCGGGCAGCGGCCATAACACAAGTGTGGCGGCACATTCAGTACGATTGCTTCGAAGTGCCATCACTTTAGTGTATATGTCTCTAATAAAATGTTTACTAGAACTAGACGAAGCGTTTCACAAAAAAAAAAGTTGAGAGATTTGTATAGATTCGAATAACATTTTTAATTTTTTCCCCCTGAAAGATCCTGACAGTTCATTAAAAATGTTAGTACAATGTATTCTCACGATAGATCATTCTGCTCACTGGACCATTTAACCCACACAACCATAAAAACTGCCGAGTATTAACGACTCTTTAAAGGATACAGACGATGGCGCCCAGAATTTACTAAAAATTCTTCCGTGTTGAGAATATGTTCTTTTAATAAGAATTAAGAATTCATCGCTAAACTCCGAAGCAATTCGCACTACAGGCCTTTTACTCGATAACTACGAGATTCACCAATACGTTCATCGATGCAGAAATCATGCTGGTCGATACACTTATCCATCATAATAGAAGCTTGAGTACAACGGCGGTTCCTTTGCCTTATCACAGCTTGCAACGCCGCACCGAGTAGCTATCCTTACAGACAATAAATCACCTGTCTGTTCTCGGGAAAGATAACTCCAATTTGCCTCCCTTCCACCTTGGCCGGTATTTAACACCGCCGTCCTTCAGACACAGACTCTAATGATCACTCTTCGGTGGTGGCGGCCCAACGGTAGACACCAATATGGTTGCCCAACTTGCGACGTGCGGGGTTTACACATTCACACTGGTTATTTCTGTTTCTCTGCACGCACCGTGTCCACCTTATCGCAGCACTTCGAGCATAAGGGCTAATTCAAGCCGTAACCCGGACGCAATGGATCGTTTTTTCTTCTAATTGCCACCCAATGCTAACGACAACTTCACCGGTACCAAATAAGAGCAACCTATGGTATCTGCCTGATGATGCCCCGTTTCGTACTTACCGTGAAAGTGTGTTTCAATGTTGTTTTCCGTTGATAAGCGGGAAAACACTACGAGATAGCGCAGCACAACACAACGACTTTGTTAGAAATTCTCGCAAGGAATGATGTTTCTCTCGTTTATCTTCTCGCTGTCAAAAGGGTCCGTTTCAGAGCCTACTCGAACGATGCTGTTCGCGCGGAGGATCGACCACAAATGACCGGGAACCGTGCTCGGTTCAGCGTACCTTAACGATCGGCGCTCTTGTTGTCCGTGCACGCGCAGGTATGAGAAGTGGATATATAGTAAAGTTTGAAAAGAGCCGCCGTTGATGCTATATTGCGGCGGGCACTCAACGGAGAGCAGCTGCTCGATTGGCGATCGTGCGAGATCGTCGAAGGAACTCAGTTTGCGTGTCCGCGTTTTGAAGCGCAGACATTACAATTCACATTCGAAAGGATGGCATCGTGGCGGCTTAATGGCTTTTTGTGCGAGAAAAGAGTACGTCCGTCGTCAAGGACGTCTTGTCGTAAGTTTGTAAACATGGTGTTGGTTAAAGAATATACTGACATTTTTACATCGACCAGAGCACTTTGGAAGGCTTTGCAGAGATAAATGCTGATTCGCAACCTGATTTATCCTTGCCATTACAATTGAGGTTAGCCAACGATTGCCAATATTTGTATATGGTTTACAATGCCAGTGTAAACGCGTTCTCAAAATCGCTTCATAGAAAAGATTCAACGTAGTTTATATGTCACCTGATTTTGGTCCTTTTCAATAAGGGATCATTACATAGCTCCTGAAGTGATAACAACTTTTATTTATGTAACAACAGAGCACTGTCTAACATACTCGACCTACTGTGCACATGCAGAGGACAAATCACTTTGGAAATTAGATTTCCTTTGAGGGTAAGTGGAACGATGGATTTTGCACAGTAGAAATGATTGATTTCCACATTTCTTTGTCCAAACACACACACCACGAGTAAGTAAATATTGAAAACATTTATCTCGCTCTTCAATTAGATTGAACATCTACTTCAACTCCTCAATTTACTTCAAAAGATTAAACGTGTGCTGTTATCTGTAATGACAATTCTTGTAATCTGAATCACACCTACTGCAAAGGGTATGCTCTTGCCGTGCATCTTTCAACCTATTCACTAAAAGCTGTTCAAATTTAACAAAAACGACGATTGAAAAAGGATTTTGCAAGTAAAATGAATGATGGATTTAAAAAGAAAAAGCGCCCTCTTCTGGCAAACGGAGAGCTACTGCTTTATTCCAACAGATGTCGCTAGTAGCGCTGGAAGCGTGATCACCGGAATCTGCTCTGGAGCCGCGCGGAATAATCTTTTAAATCGGATTGGCAATCGAGTGTCGTCCACGATCTGTCCCTTATCGACGACAGGTGTTGGTTCGTCCATCGCGAAGGACATCAACCGCCGGCACGTGTTTAATTGCTGGCGCTTGCCTTTATCTTATCATCACAGCACCGATAACTTATGAATCTGTGTCTCAATGACTGAAAGGCGAATCAGTGTCGCTCGTAAAGAGCGTAGAAGGGTGTGTGTCCGGTTGAGTTGGCGTGCCGGGAAGATCTGCGTTAAGTTTTCATAGCCGAGGGAAACATGGGAATCGGCGCAGTCATCTCGCGTATTTTTAGCATTTCGATTTGTTTTGTTCGGTTGACTTTTTATAGGGGTTGCTGCTGCCCACGCGACTCTCACTTAAATTGCGCAGTTTGCTGTGGACACAACGGCTTGTTTAGAGGTCAGTGGCCAAAAAAGGACTCCCGGTATCGCGCATGCATTCATATTCCATCCTTCGCATCTATCTTTCTTCTGATGGAACGATTGGGAAAACCATTCTCATCTAGCTGACATCATGTTTGACTATCACTCGAATAAGTATTGAACCAAAAAAAAAAAGAAGAAAAAAACTTCCCGTCCCTCACAGTAGTCACACACGCTACTTGTTGAGCACTATTGTAGTTTTGATTGGTTTGCTGCAGGGATGCGTCCACAGCAGGACGCATAATCGTCTAGCCGCGATGCGACGGAGATGCTGCTATGACACGGCACGAGTTCAGTAATGACTAGGAGGATTGTGGTAATTAAATTGCTTAATTATTACTAAGCATCCCAGGAGCTAGGCTAGATTCGTTTTTAATGATCAATTTGGGTTGTGTGAAGTCGTAAAAGTTCTCGTCTTTCTCACGAGAATTTTATGCAAATCATTTGATAGCTTTTTTTTCCTCCGATCAATGGTTGTTTACAATTACAAGGTTAAAGCACCTTTCCAATAATGTAATGAGCTCATAATACATAATAATTTGTACATGAACTTCTCTTCTTCTACTGCACTACAAAAATTAATGTACGTCAGTTGATGTTTATCTCCCAGAGTTAATGTTTTCCATTGGCGTCATCACATTCTGTAGCGATTGTAATAAGTCAAATTGCATCATAGTCCAGTGGGCAGTATCTGATAGCAGTACTTGAACTCGCACACACTGGCACCAAGGTGGGATCACCATTCATGTGTAAAGCTGGCCCACTAACCAGCATATCGTCCCTTTTCCGAAGCCAAATGGAATAAATTAAGTATCAAACATTTGCTTAAGCTTATAATTATTATTCCTACCTACGTCGGCATGCAAATATGTAGGTTTTCATTCTGCCTCTCGCACTCTCGGAGTAAGAAATAAAGAGATCCCACCTAAGTGTCACTACCGTCGCCGGCGGTTTCTTTGATAACGCGGGGAATCAAAAAGGAGGAAGGAAAGCGAACAAACAAACATCTCCAATAATTGCCCACATAATTGTTGCCGATGCTCAGATGCGCCACCACCGTCTGTGCGGATATTATTTCCATTCTTTTTCGTAGATAAAAGGTTCGCCATTCCCTAGTGTTCGCTCCGCTACGACGTCAGACAAACAGCACTACGATTCTTGCCCGGGAGTTAGCCCATGGGGTCGCGATAGTCATCGCCGGCGCCACCTGACATCTGCTGGCGTCATTGAAAATGGAAGTCATGCACAAGTTAAATCGGCTGCGAAATGCTTACATTTTTATCCCTTGGCTCTTCTTATTCCCATGATGAAGATGGACGGCTGAATAGATGTAATACTACAGTATAAGGATGGTGTCACATTCTTCCCGGTTTTTCCCATAAACATCGCAATACAAGACATCAGATTTCCGTTCTGTTTTGTAATTTACTATGAATGGAAATTAATTTCTTTTGACATAAAAAAATTCTCTAGCTAGCATAACTTGTAATTACGAAGATGTCTCTGGCATAGTCGTGAAAATGAATCCAAAGGAATCAACAATACCATATAGAGTTTTGATGAAAAATTTTCAAAAATATGTGAAAAGGTTTCAATAATCAATCTCTACAGGTTCGAATTATACAAAATAATTGATGACTACAAAGCTCACGTCATAAACGTAATATAAAGAAGCTACAGTACCATCAACAGTCTTTTTATGAAACCGTAGTAATCAAAAAAGCTTATCCCTCGGGCACGTGTCATCAAACAATCTTATGCTTTTTGCATCGAGCAGGATTCTTCGCTGCCGCAGGGCGTGGGACTAATCAATAAGATAAATGATATAATTACGCCTTACGCCCGCCGGAGTAAACAATTCCGGCGAAGGAATGCAGCATTGGCTTGGCTGAGATAAAAGTGCAAACAATGAGGTTTTTCCAACCGGTATGATCTCTATGACTGTATTCGCCATATGAAAGCGTTGGAGGGGAGGAGAATTATTCATAGTTTAATTATTCATTCGAAGGAAAAATTATGCCCGATCTGAGATATTCTGTTAAATCTGAACAATAGCCAACAAAACGCTAGCGCAACCGTTGGGAACTACTATTCTTCGCCTTCGCCAGAAAATCGGCGGCGTTATTATATCCCCGCTCGAACGGAACGACGATTTTCCTACACACCACCTGCGGGACAGTTTAAGAGCGGAAAAACTGAAAAGAAAATCGTCGCCAAACATAAAGCGTAGAATTGATTCCGCGTGCCGTCGTTGGGAGGCAGTAGGGGACATAAAACTTGATATACCTCCCGTTTGAGTATATCGTTGCACATCTGCACCCTTCTCGTTACCATGAGCTACCCGCCCCGAAGGTCAACGTGCTACCGGACCCGAGTCCGCAGAAGTTTGTCCCAACAAGTGGCCCACCGGGACACGAAGGTCGGTGTAAATGAATGATTGAAAATTCTGGCACACGATACCTAACGTCAAACCTGCTGGGATTGTTTTGAACGTCCTAAGATCACTTCAAGCTGGCGAATTTGGGGTTCTGCGCCATCGACACCAACCGTTGTGAGACCGTCCGACAGACCTAACCATACAGGACACGGGACAGGACTATAAACTGTCAGCAGTAATTAAACAACTGTCGCTACATGAACGAAGCTGAAAAGCTGGCCGACTGCTGCCAAACTGTAAAATAATGGTGGCATTGTAAATTATACGATCCGCCATCATTTCAATCGGTACATAGTTGTGTTGGATGCTGTCGTTTATCACCGCGGAATGGCACGCACGGCAAGTGGCGGGCAAATATGTTGCTTATTTGAAACATTTGCAGCAGAACGTTACTAAGTTTTCACATTTCTGTTTTCTTAAATTAAAAAAAAGTAAGTCCCTCCAATAGAGAAGGTTTGTTCGATCTTCACGTGTCCCGAACGCACGTGTGAACGAACGAATGCAATGCACGTATGGTGGCAAGCTGGCAGTATGCTTAATGAACTATTGGTGACGATCGTGACGCCAATGAAAAACCTGCTAATGACAAATTAAAAGCCCACATTGAAGCAGACGTTTTTTTTTTCGCTGCACAATATTTAATGAAATGTGCCGTCAGTGCAAGGAACGTTTCAACGATTCTTTGCATTTTCGATTGATTAATTGAAAACACGATTGCAACTGTGAAGGCACAAATGGGCCTCGTCAAATGGATGGCACTACATACGAATTGTTGAATTTTGTTATGAACTAGACTCACATGAAATAGATTCATTCGTGTCGCGCTACTCCCATCTGCTGCGTCTGCGAGACGGATGGCGTCGGACTTTATCACTACATGGTAAAAACCGTGGTCGTGTAAAAGATAAAATGAAAACACATCTACGAAAGACGATACCCAGGGCAAACATTTGCGTCGCCAGAAGTATGCCACGGCAATGCGTCCTAATATAATTATTTCAACACCCACGACTGACTAACAAACGTTCGTTGGTTGGTTGGTTCTTCAGGGGAAAGCGACCGACTAGAAGAAAATCGCGCGCCCCCACCTGTTACGCAATATTTTCATCCGATCCGAGTTGGTGCAGACACGACGTCTGTTTCGTGTTCGCGGCGGATTGGGAAAATTGTCAACGGATTGAAAACTGACAATCTGATTCGCGTGCGGGACTGTTTTGCTCTCATTAATTAGCTGCCCATTTTCTTTGGGGGGTTTCCACCAGTGTGCCATTCATAGTAAAACGGATGTTGGGGTTTCGAGTATCGAATTGTTGAAGAGAAGCTAAACTTGTTGTAGCGAATGAAACATCTCCAACCTGCAAATGATGTCACCGGTACTAACAAGCTGGAGAATGGCCATTTACAAAACAAGGGTCAATCAAATGACACAGGAGTTGTACTCCACCGATTAAAAGGATTTCCCACGCACCTTGAGTCGCTCGTGTTGTTTGTAGTGTTTGTTTGTAGTGTAGATAACCTTCCGGCGATTACAATCCTCAATACTTAACGGAAAACAAATGGCCAATGTCCTACGTCAATATCGGAAGTGAAATACAAAGGTAGACACAGGACGCGCTCGGCATCCTACGCAACGAACGTCTTGGGCACCTTCGAGGGAGGTGTTGTTTTATTCGTCATTAATTAGTGGAAGAAGCTGCACCGAGACGACAACCGGTAGCCAACATGGGAAAGACGAGGGTAACCGAGTGCGGACATCAGTCCGGTGAAGGCGCAGTTCAGTTCGATGGCTTTTCTCGCGAGTTCATGATCGAGGTTGCTTGATGCGCGCGCGCTCGTAGGCCAAGTGTCCGACCATTTAGACGACAGCGCGGAGACAACGTGACGGGAGGTGCGATGTGAGTGAATTATTAATTACCGCTTCTGACATCCTGCCGCGGACGTGTCAATGCATCAATGCAGGCGTTGCTTCTGCTTCGGTCGCCCCCACGGGGGAGAAAGAGTGATTTCGCGTATCTCGACTCTTGCGTGATAATCTTACCGAACAGGTGCCGAGGGAAGTCCGGGGGCCCCTCAGGAGTGCAGTGTCTCCAAGGTCAAACCCATCATATTTCAAACAAAGCGGGTGCAATTAATAACCTAATCCTTCGTTTGTGAGAGAGAAAAAAATACGCAATAGATATTCAACTTATAAAGTAGTATTCGAACTTATGCCTTTGGACTCTATCTATCCATTTCTTTGGATGTAAAACAATTTACCGTGTTTTAAAGATTGCAACCAACGTAGATAAATGTTTGCTTTTTTCTTTCTTGGATATTGTTCTGTTCTGTATGATATGATCTATACTACAGCATCAAACAAAGAAATATCGAATTAGTTTTGATGTTGATCTCATGTCAATGATTGAATTGATATTACGAGAACGCAAATAAGTATACTTGCAAAGTAAATAATAAAAATAACCATAATATACTGATAAGGAAAGGAGATAACTTGAAGAAAAAGATTAACAAAGAACACAAAAATAGCAGCCAAAAATAAAAGAGAATTTGTAAACCTTCTCTACATAATATCAAATTTAACCTTCAAATCTAATCTACCATAAATATTTTGTTCTTGCTTCCAGTTTTGCGTTCATCGCAGTCATTAGGAGACACTCTGAGAAATTAAACCCAAAAAGACGTGTCTCGCCGATCTTTGGTTGTAAATATCGTTCGGGCTCGTAATGGACCGATGTTCCAATTTTTCGGATGGACTAGCAGCAACCACCAGGCGTGTCTGAACGTAGTCCAATTTGCCAAATGAAATCCAGACACGCCTACGTTCGCAGGACACGGCTCGTGACGTACCGATGAAGGGCGCCACGTGAAATGTCACCCTTTACTTAGCAACCTTTCTCGGGTACGGCTGGCGATAAGAATACTTCGATCGTTATGACAACAGAAAGGAAGGGCAGCCGGCTTTTTCATGTCACGACGGGTAACAGACCACCGAAAATGATTCTTTGGCCGCTTCACAGGTAAAAGCTACAAGACGTTGCTGTGAGGGGGTGATCTGAACAGGATCATTAGCATTCTGAGCGGAATTCTCAAAACATAACAAATAATAGTCTGTAGGTGTCAATGGCACTCCGTTCGTTTGCAAACCCACGCAAAATAAACGTAGGTCAGTTTTTCAAACAAAGAGCTACAAACGCCACACCGAGTCGCATTCGAGGAGGACTCCCTCACTTGCCTGCCTCGCCTGATGCCTCACCATATCATATCTATGCTCTGTTCCTTACGGACACTACAGTTCCTTATCGCTACTGGTTTTCGGTACGTGCGGGGAGGAAGTTGAACTCCGATATGGTGTCGGCATGCGTGACATGATTAGACATTTCGGAACAGTACGGAATCGCAGGGCCGCGTCGGAGAAAGGTGGGGGAGCATTGTTCGATACTTCCGCCATTGAAGTGATTTGATTGATGGGCTTTGGGTTTGTGATCGATTGGGGGTGCCTTCGGTGTGACCGTTTTGACCAGTTAGTTTTGGGGATTTTTTTTCAAAGTGCAGTTCATTTCCCGACATCTAGAGGTAGGTACCCCGGGGTTTGTGGAGGAGACGTGTATTAATAGACTTATTCGTGGGAGGAAGGAAGAAAGCATAAATATGGTCGAATCTGGATAAAAAAGAAGTCGAATGGACCAGGTTGTTATTCATGTTAGTCTGAATTCTATTTTAACTTCAAACTGCCTTCAAAACTGGTTTCAAAATTACATATAACGTAAAATATAATATTGAAAATATCAAACCTTGGCGTAAGATGTAATATTCAACTCACAACTTAGAATAAATTCAAGATTCAGAGTCCGTTCGCATAACAATAAAAAATAAATAAACCCCGAAGTGAATCCATTCAAAACCCTTTCCCAATAAGAGCAGATTGAAAACGCTTGCTCGAATAACCGCGATGCGTACGTGAGTGACCCGCAGCACGCAGCGCGGCGTACATCGCGGATATATCGTCGGCGGAACTCAGCTATCCCGCGAACCTCGCGCTGCGATGCACCTGTAGAGGAAGGTGAAGGAGCCGCTGGCTCAGGTGCAAAAAATCTTGGCCGCGCGCTCTGCACTCACGCGAATAATCTATAAAGTAACCGCCGCGAGTGCCGCCACAGCCGCCGAATGCGGTTGTTGCTAGAAGAGCGAGAGGCGGCTAATTTGAGTGCAGCAGCAGCAGCAGCAGCAGCATAGTAGTAAAAGCAACCCCCTTCGAAACGCGAGACGCGTCGCGAGAAGCGCGCTCCGGCTCCAGTATATTTACTTTCGTACGTTACATCCAGTTGCCATTTAAACGCTGTCCGTTGCAGGTTGCAGACCGCGTGGTCAGTTCGATTTCCGATTTTCGTTGCGTGTCATTGTTTGTGCGTTCGTTTGATTCGAAACTTTTCGTCGCGCGTGCCGATTTTTCTAGATCACTGTTTCGATTTGTGTGTGAACTGTCTACTTTGTTTTTCGGATCGAATTTTTCCCTTCCACCCGGGAGTGTTTAGGCGAATCGAAGCGTGCCGGTTTTTGTCGGTTGCAAGCTGGAAAACTGTGTGAGCGAAGCAGAAGAATTCCGCGTTCTGTCCCACAGGTTAGTGTTTAGTCTATCGGCGTGGCCCACGGCCGAACAGCGAATACCCGCACGTAGCTACCGATAGGAATCTGTTGCCGGGTTTTTGGCGTGTGTGGATATGGGAGTACCTACTGCACATTCTGCTGATAACAGGCTGGCCGGTGTGGCAGAAACTGGCCACCAGCAGTGTTGCCTTCCCCCGCGGGGACGATTCTAAGAAGACGTACTTTCTTGACGTCGTTGGTCCGCCGTTGTGGCATAAGATAGTGCGCTATTACTTGTTACCTTTGTGCTTTATTTTATTTTTTTCGTGTATGTGGACAGAAAGATTTACGAGCGTGATAGAATGCCTTATCTGGGTTCGTGCAGGTGCCACTGTGGGTGTCCGAGTCTATTCTATTGCTCGAAGTATCCTCGAACAGATAGCGATCGCGTGGCGCGCGGAACGGGTTTTATAACACTTTTGCTCCAGATTAAAGTAAATTGATCCATCCGCGTTGATTTGTACGTGAGGTTCGTGTTCCTGTGATTCTGTGGGTGGCAATACTTTTTGGTTTTATCAGTTCACTTGCCGACGGTGACTGTTTAGTGGAAAATAACTGTCTTTCAACAATGTTATCAAATGTGCACATGAATGGTTTTTTTCTCTCTTCATTCCAATGTCGTGATTAATCGTAATGCATTTATAAATGGATCAAAATTATGAAGGTTTTGCTAGTGAAGTTATGTAACATTTCACGATAAATAAGGTTTTCCCATAAAAGGAAACTTACAGTAAATCGGTACAGCGATCAATCAGTTATGTATACGCTACTGTAGTTATGTTTTAAAAATATTTTGTATGTTACATTGCGTGAAATAAGAATAGTTGGATATATTTTTTCATTAACTGGTCTTTCGCTAAGGATCAGGTACCTCAAAGCAAATAGATGTAAATTCTACAGAATAGCAATATTTAAAAAATAATGCAAAAAAAAACACAAAACCGCCCAAAAACAGCTCTATGTGTGTCTAAATCAAACCAGCGAACAGTAGAAGTGGAAAAAGCATGACAGCTCCCGGTTGTAGTTCCAATTAGCATATCCTGTCACGAGCGCTTTTTACCCTTTACAGACACACTGGCGCAGGACCGCAGAAAGAAGTAGAACTGATACCGACGGACACTCCGTCTCCGTGCAGTTCCGTGAATTCGAAAGTTCCGAACCGCCCGAGAACGGACGACTTCCGGCGCGCGGTGCGATGAGAGCCCCCCTCCTCCCCCACCGCGGTGGCTCAAGTGTTAGGCGGAACAAATGGGAATGTCTTCCGGTTTGCGCTGGCGCCCAACCCAATGCCGGTGGAGGTTATTTACGATAGTGGCTCAATCCGAGCCCGAATGTGGCGAAACCACGTCGCCGCAGAAGGACGAAAGGATCCTTGAAGCTACGGGCGCCATGGTGCGAGCTTCGCCCGGGGAAGGGGGTAGGGTTAAGTTATGATGGGGAAGATGTGAAATGTACGATTAACGGTACCGTCCTCGGGCGGACGGTTTCTTTCCGCTGCGCTGCACTCTAACTGCACGCTGCACGGAAGTGGCGTACTGGGTCAGTACTGGGAAGCATACGTGTGTGCATATGCGCGCGATATGTTTATGCTTGTTTCACCGGGGCCGCGGCTTGATCGCCTCGCCGGGCCGGGACTGCGGAGGGCGATAAATTCTTGGCGTACCTTGAAGTCCGTCACAGGAAGAGCGCACTTCCTTTGCAAAACCGGCCGGGTTAAAATGGAAATAGAACGATGAAGATAAAAATAAAACCCCACCCGGTCCTGGCACGAATGTTCTTGCCAAAAGGCAGCAAAAACATCGATGATCTATGCAGCTTTTCAGCTGTTTTTAAAGAGCGTTTTTACGGGTCCTACAAGTTCATATAAGCTCCATGGAAAAAGTGCGAAAAAACTTTACTAGAGTACATAGGATTCGTTGATGTTCTGGTGCATTTAAAAGCAAATTGCCACGTATTCAAGTCCACTCTTTCAAATGGAATAATGCATGTCATAACTTATTCTGAAATTTAAAAAAAGAACCCCACAAGACATGACCACATTCCCCCATCATAACTTTGACCAGTTGCCAAAGGAAGCAAACGAACTCGGGCGGCACGGGAAGAAAAACAGAATGTACCGTTCGCTCTTTGGCAGCAATGCAGACGATCGGCCACGATCCACCGTTTGCGATACAGGTTTGCGGGCACATCTCGTGCGATCGTGACCATGATCTTCCCGGCCGAGCACAATTATGCCATGCTACTTCCTTTCGCGTTTGCTCGTGCTCGCATGCTCCACGTTCGCGCGGACCAAAGTGGGTGAGAAAGACAGGTTTATCGAAAAGCGCTAGGCGTTTCGTGCTCCGCCAAACGGTTTGTGGAAACAAATGTTTCCCCGGTCCGCCCGGGCGCAAACGCAAAGATCAGCTGATAGGTAGGAGTGGGTTGCGATAAAAAAAATGGATGGGAAAATTGAAATAAAACACAGAAGCGCAAATTATAGATTGAAGATGGTGAAGATCAGATATGACCTGCCGATGGAGATGTACTCGTTGCTTTCAAAACATCCCGAAACATAAATACGACCCAATGGAGTGCCCTTTCATGTTTTATGCTTCTGTCCAGCAACCTACCACCCATTCATTCGTCGCTTGTAACGGAAACGAGCCCATAGTATCCCGTTCATCGTTATTTATTCGTCTGAAGTGCCTAAAATAGGCAACCACCCAGAACACAATCGGGACAGCTTTGGTTAGGAAACGGTTGGCTTTGCGAATGCTTTTCTTGCGTCAAAAACAAGCTGTTCAAATAAGAGCGTTCACCTCGCGCGTCCCACGTAATCCCCCGCCGGGGGGCGAACAACAAAAGCGGCATCTATATTCCTTCATCGTTTTCTCCCTTTTTATCTTCTATACTCCACAGACCGCGTGAGTGAAGCGAGTTGAGCTGTCGCATCTTCTTCCCGCCGGAGCAGTGCGCCTTCCCGCGCCAAAAGTTAAGTGACTGTGAAGGAGACTTGCCCGACAAGACGCACAGTCAACCGTAGCGGAGGAAGCCAAGAAAAAAAAGGCACATCGATCGAGTGTGCAAGGAAAAACCAGCGGTAGCGTAAAATTATAGTTGTTCACAGTTGATTAGAGCCGCTAATCGTCTTTGTAAGAAAGGAAGCAACGGGAGAAAGCAGTTACCCTGCACGACCTGCAGAAAGGGCAGCAAGATGACTGAAAGTGCGGGTGAGTTGAAGGGATTTAAATGTAGGGCCCGAAACAATAACATACGGGCGGGGTATTATTTTTGCTGAGCTTCGAACTTTCGCAATTGCCGTAATTGCCGGACGCATTCGTTCCGCTGGAGGCGCCCGCAAACAGAAGCAGAAAGAAGGTGTCCCCATTTTCAAGTTTTTCAATCAAAGTTGTACATTATTAGATAAAACCACTTCCTACGAAATTTTAAAACAGATCTTACTAGACGGTTGAAAACGATTTTCGCGGGAAAAATCAAAGAGCACCGTTTTAAAAATAACCTTCCTCGTGTGCAGGATATTACATACGCGATGCGCCGCAACTGCGGGACAAACTAAAAGCAATCAACCCGGTGGTACTTGCAAGCGGTTCCTGTAATTTTCGGTACCGTTCCGCAGCGGACCTTCGGGCTGGCGCAAGACGCTATTTTACGCTTCACGCTTGTCAACCGCGTGCATCGAATAAACCACTTCCTGCGACTCAAGTACACGCGGCCACGTATGCGGCCAAAATTGGTGACGCTCCCATACAGCATCGGCCGAAAACCACCGAACGTGTGTCATTTGTGAAAAACTGCACCGCGCTGACGCCAGTAAGGGTCTACCGCAGTGGAGGGCCCCGAATCCGATCGACACAGTTCCCAGTAGGAGGATAATGGTTCGCTTTTGGGTAAACAAGACGCATTTGGGTGACATTTTGCGTGCGTTTAGTTTGAGGTTTTTTTTTTTTCCTTCCTTCCTTAGTTTGTGCACCATTCCGTGCGTCCGGAAGGTGCGAGGAAGTGCGCTGGGATAGGCGGAACGGAACGGTAGATGAAATTGTGGATGTGACATTTGAGGAACCGCAATTTGCGTAGTGCCTAAGACAATCGAGTTTGCTGCCGAATGTTGGGCTCCGTATCGGGTTGATGATGGCGCGTAGTGGGGGACAAAAAGCAATCAGTTAGCCGGACAAGGTTATGATCACAAAATTTGTTACTCGAATCGGTTCGGGTAAAGACATTCGATTGATCGCGAAGAGGGGAGGGTGGGTTGGCGGAGAGACCCACCACAGAACAGGCGATGACTAAGACTTCAAATCGTACGCAACCTGCTTTTTTTGCGCAGCCGTTTAGATCGCACACTTAACGCAGTCGACGGTTGCTCTAATTCCAACTTCTTTCTGTGTGTGTGTGTGTGTATTTATGTGTGATGCTTTAAAATGTTTCGATTTGGTAGCACCACAATTGAGGTTCACCCTGGCAGGGTACTACGCAATTACCACGCTTTTCAACTGTCAAACACGACTCGACACCTTACGGTGACATTTGCAGTGCCGACAATGCTGGCCGCCCTTCTGCTGCTCTCTGTGACAGGTGTGCCTGACCTTTCCGGGATTTTCGTGGGCTTCTCGACGACGTACCGACAACGTCCTAACTCGGGCACGACCTGCCCAGCCCTGCCCAGCCCCGCTTGACCGCCACGACCGCAACCAATAAAAAGGGCGGTGCGAGGATCTCAGCGAGCCCGCACCGACTCCTGACTTCGAGTCGATTAAAACTCATTCAATGTCAAGTGCCAGTTATTTGTTTTTTCTTCCACGACCTTCCCCACACGGGTGGGGGTTGTAAAAGAATGCACACCATAAAAAAATGTGAATATCCGTCCGTTCACTTTGCGCCGGGTGGACGCCAGGATCGAAGAAACGGTGACCCACATCGACCGAAACACGACCGACGCTGGGTGCGCTGATTTGAATTTCCGATTTCGTGGGAAAGTTCTTGACTTTATCACCGGTGGCGCATTCCGCACACCTTCCACTACCAGCCTTCTCTCACCCGGATGGAGAGCGGGGAGGAAAACAAACAAATACGAGGGTCAGTCAGCAACTGCGTTCGTAGTATTATGTTAATGTGCGTTGGGAAGGGAAAGGAAACTAAAACGTAACTAAAATAACGACTGCCAAAAGTCCTACCTAACCGCAGGACCCACACGTACCCGAGGCTTATGTAAATCGGAACCCCGCCGGAAGGAAGTCGGAGGTGAAGGTGACGAAGGTGGTTCCGCCAAACCGGGAAGAGAGCAACGCGCCGATCAATGCAGATGAAGATGCTTCCGGAGATGTTTGGGCTGAAGGTTGGCCCGGCAAAGGCTCGGTGCCTCGTGGGCCGATCGATTCGCGCGGTTCTGCTGATAGAGCCGGACGGTTCCGCGCGTCACCGGCACTCACATCACCCATTCGTGCATCCGGTGATCTTGAGCTTTAAACCTTCGGGTCTTGAGGTCTGGTTCTCCATCGAACATTCCTTCGATTTTATTTAAATTACATAATAAATTGGGACGAACTGAGAACTGATGCTTTGAGGGGTGCGCGTGTGCGTGCGTGTGTGTGAGTTGGTGCTTTTTTTTTTTAGTGTACGTATGCTGGCAACCCCCGGTTGGTTCTTAATCATCGCCAAATAACTTGCACTACTTTGACAGGCCCCAATTCTTCACAGTCAGTTCCTTCGCGGTACGGTATGAGCAGCAAAAGTGAAAGTAGCACAAGGTTGCTGGTCTAACGAAGAAGGAGTCCTACGACGTGGAAAAAAAACGGATGAATAGAAAAAAAAATGGAAAAAAATAACCAGGATGGTAATTGGCATGCGGTCGTTTTGCAGTACCGTTTGGAACGTTGTTGTAAGTGTTGTCAGCGAGCTAGAGACAGGGAGCCAAAAAAAAAAAACGTTCATTTAGTTTTGGCAAATTGTAGAAGAGAGTGAGAGAGGTCTCTAAGACGATGAACGCCGGAGTTTGGCGTGTCCTATTGTTTCGCGTGAAGAAGTGGAACGGGAAGGGCAGCCACGCGCAAAAAAGACACAACTCAAACAAATTACAATACCCTGGGCGGCGGGACGCGTTTTTATCGAATCCTGTTGGATGAATCGTTCCTCTCCTTTTTCGTGTGGGATTGAAATGTGATACAACGATTGACGTCATTTGGGGGGCTAGCTATGCTAAAGTTATTTCGCACAGTTACCCAGGCGTCCGTTGAACCCTGCTGTTCTCGGACTTGCAGCAGGGAGGGAAGAGTGATGCACAACTTTTTAGGATAAGATGAGTCATTTTGTTGCCAAACGTGTTGAATGTTGGGATGTTGGGAGCACGAGGTCATTTACGTCACTGGGAGAAGCTTTCTCCTTGTTTCTTTCATCACAAATATGGGCTCACAACAGGCCTTTGGGGAATTTCATAAAATCAATGTCGACTGCCTATTATATATTCCTTAATTTGTCAGAAGTATGATTCCCAGAAATGTTGGTATTTCCCCATTATTTTGTGCGTTATCAGCTTTTCGGGCAGGAAATAATGCGTGGCCATAAATGGAGGGAAATGGAACGGGGAAAAGTGCAAAACAAATTCTACTCACACCTTCACTTTCTCAGTTTCCCCGTTGTACTATGGATTACTACTTCATTACGCATTCATAAACGTAGGGTTTAGCAGTAAAAAACGGCGATCCATTCTTTCATTCCACTTCCGTGGGGTTCCTCGTACCGGTTGCGTTTAATCCATTCTGTATTTTCGCTTAATTCATTCTGAGCCGCTCCACTGTGTAATGGACAACATAAACTTTAATCAAATCAGTGCCACGAAAGCTTCTAACAATAATGGAAGCAACCTCTGGAAGCAGCGGTGCGTAATCGTCGTAAACACTAGCCAAACGAACACTTGCAAAAGAAAATCCCTCCCAACCCCTTCCCGAGCGGAATCGATCGGGAACGGAAGTAACGTGTAGGAAATCAGAAAAATGCGAAGAAAAAAAATCAATCATCGTTCGTTTGGCTTTCTTCCGTCCGTAGCATTAAACTCGCGCGCCTTCGCCTGCATCCCCCCTCTCCCCGCTCCCCCCCTCTGCCCCCACACACCCCCCGGCCGGGGAGGAAGTAAGATATTAAAAAAGCACGATGCGCGAAAAGCAACACTCTCGCGGATCGCACAAAACGCGAAGACGTTCGATGGCCGCAAATGTTGACGGCTTAAGAAATACGAAGAGGCGAAAAAAAAAACAAACAGAAACAGATCCAAAGATGCGATGAACGGAAAGCGAGACCGCGTCGTGGATCAAAACAGGCCGGCAAGATAGAGCATGAGAAGCGGGGGCTTCCAAAAAGTCCCAAAGATACCCCAAAACAAAACAAAAAAACCGCTCCCGCGACCTTGACCTACACGCAGAGCGCTCGCACGTCACGCGAAGGAACGGAGCGAACAGGGCTCAAAGTGGAGGAAAACAAAAACAAGTCTTTCGCCCCACCACCGACGCCGCTGCTTTTCTGTTTCGCCCAAGCGACGGGGCGATCGCGATAATCGCGGTCCGTTTTTTTTTTGTTGAGGGTGCCATTTGGTGGCGGGGAGGAACTGCGGTGAACTTCTTTATATGGGAATTAACACCGAACAACCACCAAGGGGCGGTCCTGACCAGTGGAACCAGCGGGTGAAAATATGAGAAAACTCAACTCAACATTTCAAACCGATGGAAAAAAAAAGAAATAAATCGACTCCCCTTCGTGCGACATGCGTTTAGGGGAGGTGGTGGACGGAGTGCGTTGGTGGAGTGATGGAGGGTGGAAGTGGAGTGGCACGTGCTGGTGATACTGGGGATGATAGTGGAGGCACTGGGCTGTGGGACCGCTTTAAAAGGAAGTGAACGGTCGAAGGTGGTCAAATCGGCGTCATCAATCCACCCGGTGAGTGGGAAGATCGATATTGTTCCATTCAACGGGTTGTTTCGGGTGTTCGGCATCGGATTTTTCGACCCTCCGGTATTGGAGGAGGAGTTGTAAGATTTAAACATTACAGCGTAGGAACCTTGAGGCCGTGGTCTTTTTCTATGCTGTGTTATGATAATTTAAATGATCCTTGGTTTGAATATTATAATATTTGAAAGTTTTGCTCCAGTTTTAAATGCTTTCAAAATAGTATACTATAAGTATTTGCAGTTTATATAACATCCTTACCCTACACAAGTATCGCCAGTATCAATAAGCACAAAGCAAATCCGAAGTGACTGCCATTTTTTCGCCTTATTTATCCTGGATGGGCATAAGTCCTTCAGGCAATTGTTTGACGTCTGGCTTTTGCTCCTGTTTTAAATGTTCCCACCATTACTACGTCCATCTTTTACTATAGTCAATTCAATGAAGCATAATGATGGAGCTGCTCATTATCCTGACGCTGCAGTGAAAGTGTTCCATTGCCTATGAACTTGACACACAACTTAACTCGAGCCGCCGAGTCCTACTAGCGAGTCCCAATTCTTCGGTAGCAAGCAGGCGACTGTACACGGGTCCTTCCACGGACGGAGCCCTGAAGTGGCGATTATTGTGCACCGGCGTTCACCGGCAACCATCACCGCGGAGTCGGAGTGGTTAATCCCACGCCGGCAAGAAATAAGTTAATCATCCGCCGAGGGGTGGTGGTTAGCGGGGCCGCGCGCAAAATTCGCCGTTTTGAAATGGAGCCCAAAAATGGGCAAAATACTTTCTTCAAGTGGCTAGCACCCAACGCTGGTGGTTGGTGTGCATAATTTGGCTGTTGTTTTGTTGTATTAATTCTTTCTTTTTCTTTTTGTCGGGGTGACCCCCCCCACCCCTTCTCCACCGCCTCTCCCCCTGCTCTAGCGTGGGCTTGTGTGGTTTTAGTGATTTCGAGTGCTCTCGGGCACGGGCTTGTTTTCACCTTCACCGCCGACGAGAGTGGCCATTTTGCATTGCTTATTTTGGGCAAATAATTGAACCATCCATCCATCCATCCATCCGTCCATCCAGCGAACCGTACGTGAAGCCGATCGAATCGATCGAATGGCCGCCCGGTGGGCACTGGGATTGCATCATTGCGCGAGTATTTGCGTTCGGATATTTATTATTGTTTTTTTTTTCCCTGCCATTGTTTATTGCCATCCGAATTGGCGATCGATGTAGCTGCCTGTGTTTAATAAGATTATTTCGCACCTAATGGCGCCAATCGAGCGTGGCTGGCCAATTGTGTGCCGGCCCGGTTAGAAGGGGAAGGAGCGGGATGCAGAGGTATTCAGGTCTGTGTGTTAATGTGTGTATCCTTGCGCGGCATCCCGCGTGGCCAATTGAGGCAGAGCTGCAGTGAAGTAGTGGCCAGTTGTCCTTGCTACAGTTCGATTTGTTATGGATCGAGTTAGAAAATAAAAAATGGTAAAGTGGGTGCACTTGGGTGGAAGAATCGAGCCACTACATCTCTTGTTTTTCCCCCGTTTGGAGCATCATCACAACGATCGCAGGGACATTGCACGGACGAAAGCTTTCAAACGACGCCACCGTTCATTCATATGAGCACTGCTAATTGCAATTAACCGTACTGCGATGAACGAAAAAGTGAAACAACAAATAACACTGTTCGTTGAGGGAAATGTCAGCCGATCGATCGAAACCGCGCACCAATACCGTTCTCGTCGGGACGATAACGAGCGCGCGCTGTGGAATTTACGGCCGATAATGATCATGCTACTCGAATTTATGAGCGTTTGTTGCCGCGCCGGCGAGGATGGGAAATTAATTGCAAACTGTTGATGATATTCACGATGCAGCCGTGCCGGGATCGTCCCGTGCACTCTCCGGACATCGAACGAGGGCCCTTCCTCCAACACAATGTCTGGTCCGGGGTGGTAAAGGTTCGCCCATTTAGCCCTGTCCAAGGGTGGGCCTTCCACGAAGGCGTTTAAATTATAATTGTTTACCGGTTTGCGGCGAGTGTGATGAAGTGGTCCGGTTGCTGCTTCCGCTGGATCTTCCTGTGCCCTGTGCCTCCCGCAGACTCCGGGCGGAAAGTGATCCCTAGCGGCAGATGATGAGCCGATTCACTAATTGGCAATGGCTTGCGGGTGGTTAGCATTTATCGGTCGTCAACTCAGAGGGTTCCCTGAGGGGTTGCAACCACCCGGAGATAAGGAGGGAAACTGTCGCGCCGGCACGAACCCCCGAGATCACGTTAGCTGTAGCAAACTTCGACCGCCAGCCGAGACTTCTCAGCATCCACCATCCCTAATGATGCCGCCTCCATGCGCGGCACGAGAAAAACGATTCCGATCTGTAGACGGAGTGACGGGTGCGCTCATAACGGCGAGGATGCGCCACCGTGCGCTGCGTTTACGGTTTTCGATAATTGCTGAGTGCGAAACAATAAAATTGCACTTAACCATGCATTGCGGCAGTTGCGTACTTAACAACCGGTAATTAGTCCACCTGTGCACCATTAGCTGCAGCACTGCCGCTGAACCAGCTGAACTTGGAACTGGAAGCGGATGGCCACCCCCGGATTGGGCCTCCCAATTTCGCCAAACCGTGGCGGGGCAGTGAAGCCAACAAAGGTCGTCAACCATGGTGGAATAAAGAAAATGGCATATAATTAGCAATGAAATGTGAGAGAGAGAGAGAGTGAAAGAGAGAGGCAGTGTGGGAGAGAGAAGATTTGTTGATGAGATGCGGCTGTATGCGGTTGATGAGGTTTGTGGCTGGTGGCAGGACCTGGATCTGGTTGTGCTAATCTTGCCTCCAGCATCTCGCCTGCCTTGAGAGGATTTCGGCACTGCCGATGATAGCGATCGTGAACTAGATCAGAGTTTGGAACACGCATCCAAAACAGCGACACCAGATGTATCAGGAGATGAAGGTTACCACTCATCCGCTTATCTGATGCGTGACTTTATGAATCAACGCTGGCACTTTGTTTGAGAGGGTAGTTCTTCGAAGATCCCACCAAAAAGGCACACCGAAAAACCGGTATAGTAGGACCGGACTCTGACTGGACACTGTCCATCTCGTGCTATCTGCACCGCGACCATCTCCATGTCAACACAGCCCACCGAGGCGATAAATCTCCCGAAACATCCGACGATTAAAAACCCGCGTCCACGAGGGCCCGATTGGCCCGGTGCGAACGGTAGCCTGTGGTTTCGATCACCTGACCCTAACCTGTCAGTGGCTGCTCGGGCGGCCCATCATTCTCCGGGGTGCTTCTTCCTCTTCGCCTTCCGGGGCAGGAATCTCCGGGGCCCACCTTCCGCAGCATCAGCTCAGTGATAAATCAGCGTGAAAAGTTTTCGCACATATTTATCACGCCGGCCAGGCGAGAGCGCGCGCGCGCGGAACGTTGACTCAGCGATGCGAATCGATGGCATATCGATGAAGTGGACGCAAAGAGTGTCGAGAGAACCGACGAAAAGGG
>JAOEFI010000004.1:15370632-15384455 GCA_034621735.1 Anopheles plumbeus | reverse complement strand
ATCATAAGCGTTATGTGTGCACATTTTCGGTGACCTAGGTCATGCGCTGGGTCCACCGACAGCCCATTTAACTGCCAGTGACAATTTAATTACCAACGGCCTCCGATAGACCCTACGGCTACTGTGCATCCAGATTGTCGAATCAAAGCAATGGCAAGAGAGACCGATGAGATGTCCTATCTAAATCACCTGTGTGTCTATCTGATTATCCTCAATAAACGATGGAAGGCTAAGATAAAGGGGAAAGGGCGGGATTCGCTACCTCATGGCCTGACTTGTAAAAGATCAATAAAACGTCAACAGAGCTAGGGAGCAGCGCCCCTGTTCAGTGAGCACAGTACTTCACACAACGTCCCCTTAAATAGATTGCCCGTAACGAGCGATCGTAAAGCGGATCAGTAGCGAAGATAACGCAGACCTCATTTGGGGCCCTCGGACCACACACGTTGGAAGGGCTTGTAAAGGGTGCCAGGGCACAAACACACAGACAGGAGCAGCTTAGTGCCTAATTCACTGTGTCATGAGTGTGCTTTCTGATAGCGCAGGAGCAGTCGGCACAAGTGCTTCCTTCACGAGTTAGGGCCTATCTCTCGTGATGACAATGTACTCTCGAGCAATAGTCCATAGCCCAGCGATGTCCAGGGTCGGCCCGTGTTGACAGTGCGCACGGATGGCCCCCGTACGCAGGAGTTGCGCTAGTTTTGCCGTTGACTTTTCGGAACCTGTGTGTTTGGTTAATGCGTGCGATAATTAAAAAGATAACAATCCTTCCCGGCCGTACTACACTGCACGGGTCTTGGCGCACAACACTTGAGCCCTGTTTGCTCGTGCGACGCCCGAAACAATGCCGCTCCGTTGATGGTGGTGGTGGTGGATAAATATTTAAGTTACTGCAAATCAGTAGCCCGACAACGCACGGCCAATGTTGGGAAGGGATCAATATTGACACCATAGCCAATATCCCTGCGACCTATTCCACCAGGTTGTCACTGCACCGATTGCGGTGTCCCCGAACTGTCCATTTGTGTGTTTTTGGTGAGAAACACGAGCTCGGTAGGTTGCGCCAACTATTGTCGAACTCGCCGCCTATGGTACACTTTCCGAGGGCAAACACACTCCACGGGAGGACCTGGTTTTGCAGCACCGACACGTGTAGAGATACAAATCTGTATGCAAATAGGCGGCTCGTCTTCGGAAGGGTACCCTAGATCGGAGATTGTGGTAGGATCGCACATGCAATACGTGTTGTTTCTCAACGGATTAAGCCATTTGCTCCATTCTGTCAAAAGTGAAAGAGTTTAAATCAACGTTAAGCAAGTGCCTTAAATTAAGTGAAGATAGTTTCGTTTTTATGACAGACACAAGTTAAAACTAATAGAACGAGCGAACAAACATTTGGCTGCAGGTTCGAAACTGGAACTTACAGCCAGTCGAAGTAGGCTTTCACAGCCATTAACCAGTTTCCTGTCGCATCGTCATCTGATGCGAAGACAGCATAATTGTTGTCAAACACTAATGGTGCCGAAAGGGGACTCTGTATGCCACCGAAAGCAAAACGAAGAGAGACCATTCCAAACTCAAGTTGTGAGGCTCACAATCACTATTTCAAAAGGCACCCTTTTCGTGAATCATTTCGCCCGATTCACACGAACGAACATCGGCCAATACGGCGAAGATTGTAATCATTCGCATACACGTGCTTCGATTCCGAGCGATCCGAACCTCGCTGGTAGTAGCTCCGGAGCTCCGAAGGGCAACGCTTTTCACTTCTTCGCCAAATTATCGCCAAACCCTCCGGACGTTGATGGCGGCCGGCCCCACACGGTTGCGTACACGAGCAAAAGTTCGCGTACAGACGAGAACACCGGGCCGGCAGGAGCGCGCAGCATCACGCCAACGGACGTGCGGTTAGAGCGTAAATTCGCACTGCGCGGCAGCCGTTATGTCGTGCTACACGAATACGGCCTGGCGTTCGTCCGAATCCGTGCGGCGCGGTCCGTGCGCGCGCATACTTCAGGGTCAGCGACTGTCACCGGGCAGCCCGCGCGGTGTAAAAGGGTCCGCAGTAGTTGTGTTAAAGTGTAGCAGCGCGCGGCACCATCTACACCGGGGCCACCATCCTAAGATCCCAAGATCTCGATCAAGCGCACGTGAACGGAGGCAGTGCAAGTGCTTGGGAGCAGCTACCAGGGCACGTAAGTTCGTTCACTCGAGAGTTCGAAAGTCGAGCGGGGACACGTTTTCGATGGCGAATCCGGTCGTTCAGCGAAATGCTGCCCGCACTCACCCGCCGGTGCAGCCGCCGTTCCTGTCGCCTATCGTTACGAGGGGACGAACTTGCTGTGGTGGCTTGAGTCACTTCGTCACACGCAGACCAAAAACGATCGACTCCTGGCGAGACGGCAATTGATTCAAAGCGGCGTTAACCTGTCAACACAGGCTTTAGGTGCCGCCTGCGCCGTTGGAGGACCCCGCTAGGGTCTCTGGTGAGTGTCGGGTCTACGGGCTGGCACTGGCATAACTCAGACTTTGATTCTTTTGGCGAGCCCATAAAGGTTGCCCCTCTCGGTGTCTCTGGCGGTGTGCTAGACGCTTAGATGGCGAATGGGAGTGAACCTGAATCTCGCTCACTGCTGGCTGACCGTGCCCCTTTGGCTTTCCGAGCCTGATCGAGAGCTCTTTACCGTTCTTAACCCTGCTGGAAGCTAGTGGAAGGTGCAGTTGCTCTAATGCCACTCTACTTCAGGGCGACATTTATTACAGCTCGGCTCCGACGACTTCTCGGACTTGCAACAAAACGCCCTATCGGTTTTGTATTCACCAAATGACAGCTTGACATACGCGGCTATAGTTGCGATGACAACAATCTATTGATCTGTGTGCCACTATAGGGTTTGAGGGTCAAAAGATCCCAGTCGCTTCCATGTCTCAGAATCGTTGCTCCCGAGCATTATCTCGTTTTGGCATCTTTTCTACGTGAAGATCAATACCTTTTGTTAACTGACGGTATTAAAGTCGAACCTGTTGGTTTTAGTCTAGGCTGAGATTGAGCTCGGTTGTTTACATTACCCCTACTCATTGAAACTGACGAGGTGAATCAAATCATATTTTAAAAGTAAACAAGTCAAGGTTTCGGAATCCGTTCTAGACTATTTCTTCGTGCCTTCGTGTTCCGGGGTATGACGCATGAAATCGTCCCGAAGATAGTCCGATAGTTCCGATAGTCATCTCCTATCGATGGCACAAGCAGTTCTTTCCGAAGGATTCGCGTACTCGCAAATGGAGGCGACTGCTTAGCCTGTTTCTCGCTCGCCCTGCCTCTTTCTTTGGTTATCCCTGGCTTTTATACAGGCGACGGAAAGAGAGGGAGACAGAGAGAGAGAGAGAGAGGTACAGGCCACCAACGGAGGCTTCTTAGGCCCGGCAACAGTGATGCCGCGGTGTGCGTTCGGCAACTTGTTTAGCGAATACATTGCATAATACCGTTCAATATAACTTTGTAACCTTGACATCTCTTACTCGTTTACCCCGTACGCCCTTTTCCTCCCCGCCGCTTCTCCACTCCTTTCCGTTCCATCGTTGCGCTGCTGTCGGCGATCCGGCCGGCCCGCTAAGACCGATGACAAAACAACTGAAAAAAAAAATCGGTAAATAAATAAACCGAAACCTTTAAGAAAAGCAAACAAACAAAAGTTGAAGCGAACGGACCGCAATGAGACTTTTGCGCGCGCGCACACACTTGAGTTACACGCCACAGCTTTCGACCACCACAGGTCAAAGTATAGGTGGTAATCGCCGGCACTGTGTCGCGTGTGGTGTCACCCCGTCCGTTCCTGCTACTATGGTGAACCAGTTTTCCCGACCGATCACCGGTTCGACCGGGCTCGGCCCCACCGGGCTTGCAAATCTTCCCGCGACTTCGCGCGGCCACCAAGAAGCGTGAAACACGTGAGCGAACCGGTGGCGAACGATTCATCCACATGCGCCTTTTCGCGACCGCTACTGTAGCTACTAGCAGCGCACGCGCAGGCCGGCTTCTCTCGTGCTGGTTTCGCTCACGCGATCCGCGAACCGAGCGAAAGTGAATGGACAAGTTTGCAAAAACAACAAGCAAGCAAACACACCAAAAAAAAAAAAAGAAGCAAGCCACCGACCACCAAAACTTTTGGGCTAGACAAACTGGAACCAATCCGCTCCGGACCGCAAGCGGCCGAAAACTGTTGGTGTGCGGGAATTACTTTCAATCGGTCCGGCGGTGGGCTTTGTCAGCCGCCGGCGGCGACGAACAACGGGGCCCCGCGGAAAATGTGCGAGAAGGGAAACGCGGCCACCGAACACGATTCTCGCCGGAATCGGTTGCTGCCCGAACTTGCGATGTTGCGGATGACTTCTTGTTTCTCTCGCGTCTCCGTCGCGGTCGACAACGTCATGACAATTTGTGGCGCAGAGAGAGGAAAAAAAAAACCAACATGAACATACTAAAACGATAAGCCCTTGAAGCGCGGCGTCTTCGCTGCGCAACGAATCTGCTCATCCTTCGGCCGTGATTTCCTCATTTAATGCGAACTGACATTTGGCCGACGATCGTGAGGCAAATTTGTGATATTTATGGAGGACCCCTGCATAAAGTGTTATAAAAAACGCACATTGAAAGATAACCCGTTTTTACGGGGGCACATATAAACGACCCCTTTGCGTAACGATCGTAAGGATGTGGGCTGTTTTTGAATTCAAATCTGTATCACCTTTTGCTGGGCTTGTTTGTTTGTGAGCTGAAATTTTGAACAGCGAATGAACGTTCGAATTCGAAACTTTCGACACCGTCCTACTGCGAGTACTGGCGCGAGTCCTTCCGTTACTGATAGATCATCTCGAAGATGTCCAATTTTTCCTCCGGCCTCTAGCCTCCGGACGCACATTCTAACATTCTAACAGGAAACCATTTTTCAAGTAACCACGATCGGTATCTCGACCCGCTGATTGACGTGCGGTTGCCGTTAGTTGGCGTTCCACGGTTTGCCGCTTGGGGCTCAAAACTTTAGCAAAATCGTGTCCAAAATGTCAACTCTTTCACCTTCGTATAATCGCACCAATCGTTCGTTGCTAATAGCTTGAGATAGATCCGATCGCACGGGAAGCATCAGCGGTGTGCGATCGTCTTTAGTTTGTTTTTTTTTTCTTTGCCGTATGTTTGCATTAATCTTCGCCAAAAGTACTCTCCTTCGCCGAGGCGTGCAGAAATCTGCCATCGTTAGCGAAAGGTCGAAAGTATCGATCGGTATGGGTTCGCCGCTCGTGCCCAACTCATTACCGGGTGGTTTTGCATCTTGGAAAACGGCCCAAAAATCGATTCCCTTCTATTCGAGTGCAGCGTGGAGGGAAAAAATAAAATGTAAGACACATTTTACCCCTGCCTTGCCTTGCACCCGAGGGCGAAAGAAATGACCCGATCGAAAAGGGAGGAAAGAAACGACGGAACGACGGACGGCACCGATCGAGCGAAGACTAACGGCCGGGTTACCTTCGACCCAATCAATCAGCTCATTGTTGGAGCTGACCCGTTGGTCGGTTTTTCTTCCCCGTTGCGCAAAACAAAGCACCCCCAAGCCGGGTGGACGAGGTAAGGGAGGCAAAAAAAGAAGAAGATAAATAAAGGCGACTCATCGTAAAAGCCGACGCGGGCGCAAACCGCGAAACAATCTTACATGTGACTTGAAATTAAAACCACGCCACCCCGGTGACCTGAAGCTGCGCGAGTCGATCGCCCGTCAGGGACACACCGCCGATGCCCCGCCAGTCCATCGGCGGTTTGTCCATCACTCTTCAATGTCCACGTGAGTTTTGACTTTTTGCAACCTCCTTCGGGGGGGGGCCAACTCCGTGCCTGGTCTGGTAGTGGCAAACTGTCAAAACATAGAATGCGGAGGTAAACCGAAGCCCATCGTGACGGGCTTTCGGGTGAAGATCATTCCGTCCGTCACCTCCGTCATATCTGCACAGGAAATTTGACTTTGCCAGCTGCCCTAAACCTTCGATAAGCTTGGTTATTAGCGAACTTGGCCGTTTTGTTGTTTTGTTTTTAGCAAAATGGCTAACCTTCCGTTGATTGATACTCGCTCGTGGTTCGATCGCAGAACGAATGAGGTAGAACAGTTTTGCAGCACACTCCCGTCTGTCTGTTGTTTTTTTTTATAGAGTGAAGGGTATTTTATTCGTCCCGCTTCAGGGCTTTGGAAAATGGCTTTGGTAAACAATGTTACAGCATGATTTAACTTTAATAAATCCATCATCAACGAAACCTTAAAACACGTAAAAAATACAAGAAACGTTTGGTATACAGAAATGATTGTTCAATAGCAGAGCATCTGCTAAATTACATTAAAGTTGAAAATGTTAATTGAAAATTTGAATAGCAATACCAAACTTTTTTCATTTTTTGTTATGCTACAAACTAAAAGACTCTGACCAAACAATTCTGCAAGCTCAATTTGTTGATAAAGTTATTCCTGGAGTTTTTCCAGCATTCAAGCACCTCAAAAGTGTGAAAAATGTTGGTTGATTATGTCCAGGACCACATGAAATGTCAGACGAGTTCAATTTAAGACCCGATAGGGCGTTGCGGTGTCAGTTTAATTATGTTTTAACTAAAGATAAACTAATTGATCGTACAAAATCATGATAAGCGCTCGTACCCATCACTTTGTAGTGTAGTGCATCGGATAATTTATTAGCCAGCAAGCGGTAATTGTATCACCCAGTGGAGGGCAGCGATGTAATTTAAGCGCAACGTGAACTAATTATACGCTACACCAACTTCGCGCAAGGGTTCGCGCAAGAACTCACCCCGTGAGGATTGGCGCGCGGGGAAGGTGATAAATGACGAGACCAAATGGAGACAACTTCTTCGCCCCCTTGTTGGCGAGCAGAGGGTGCACTAGCGCGGGAAATTCTCGAGCGACACCGGGGATCGTGTGGCACGCGCAACTCCGTGCTTGTGCACTTGGATGGGCTCTAGGAGCGTATGCGTCGCCACGTATGTGTCCCAGTAGCAGCACCGCAGTAGTAGTGTGAAGACATAAAACGCGGCTAGACAGCGACCAGTCGGCGTCCAGGCCGGAGTCTGCGGCTTGAAAACTTGGAAACTTGACCGTCGCGGGCTCGCAAACCGGTTCAGCGGTGCCGAGATCACCCCTCCGGTCCCTGGCTCCCTTTCGCTTCCCTGCCATTGTCCGTGACGTCTTGCAACTGACTGGCTAGAACGAAGTGTAACACACAGAAGAAAAAAGAAACCAAGAAAACCGATGAATGATTAAACCGTTTTCATTCAGGCGCACTCCGGCATGTGGTTTGTCTCGTCGGCGCACGAACTGTCTCTCCGATCCCGTTCGCTAGCGTGATGGAAATATTTCTTTTTTCATCTCTCTTTCTCCCTCCCTGTCTGTCTTCCTCTCAATCGATACCCATATTTTCTAAGCGACCCATCGATCGATCGGTTGATCGATTGTTGCACCGCGATCGCAAACCCTTCGTTTAAAGTGCGCCCGGTGCATTTGTAATTCTGATCGCGTTAATCATTCTACTTAGTAGCGTGTGTACTAAGTGTGGGGTGTGTGTGTGTGTGTGTGTGTGTGTGTTCACATCTACTAGCGGTCAACGATCCGATCTGATTCCATTGACTCACAAACGGCACCGATCATCGGCCGTCTCTTCGCTGGCTAGCCGGTGGCGATTAAACGGCAGGAAAGAGCAACTATAATAGCTATTGCGACACACGGTGCGATTATGCAGTTGTGCAACACACGCACCACTTCTTCTGTGTGTTTCTGCGTGCAACGACACACTTGGAAAAATTTAAGCCGGACACGGCGGGAAAATCCTGAAGCGCCCCAGCTTGATCGAATAAAAAGGTCCCCGAAAGTAAACATCAATCTGGGTTTAACCCGGACTCGTCGCTACCTGACGCTTGACTACTGCTGACTGCTGGACTTTTGCGTCCTAATGAGGCTGTAATATTTATCCCCACTCATTGGGGTAAACGATATGATTATTGTTTACAACATTCATCACACCCTTGGATTCATCGCCTCGACAATCTGCAGGATGTCCGGCATCGTCGATGATACGTTTTGCTTCTTTCCAAAGAACACTCCACTTCTACGCGCTAAACAAATATAAAAATAGATGAGTATATGTTTCAAGGTTTTACAATAAAAAAGGTTAACGCCAATCAGTTGTTGTTGTTGCGCACTTGAAAACCTTGTTGACCGGTTCGCACATAATAAGCGCTTCGACGAACTGGTCGCAACCATCTGTTCCGATGCGGTCTAGATACGTTCCTGGAAACTTGTATTCCGGTTTTTTCTTGTTCCTCGAGTACGAAAAAGTGACTTAAAGGGACGGTATTCATCCCAAGCCATAGTAGCGCACGTTTTTAATTTCATTCTGCTTATAGAACTTGGAGCCTACCTTATCCAGATTTGACTGTAATTTGGGAAAGTTGTTTATGATGTCTGCATAGTACAGAACCGGACGAACCTGTTAGCAGAAGCCTAGAGAATATTTTGACCCTACGAAACAAACATCGCCTTAAGCATCATCAATCCGTCATCGTGAACTCGTCAGCGTTGTGTGCCCCTTAAAACATGATAAATACCTTCCCCTTCAACATCATCGCTCCTAATTGACGCAAATATTAAGCCCACTTCCCCAATGTCTGACGTTCGCTCCACTTCTTCTCCGCTGGTGGTGGCTTTTCCCGCTAGCATTCGTGCCATATATCGCCTGCAAATGACATTCGCATGCACTTCTCGGTGCGTATTAGTGCTGGGAGCGAATGTGTGCCCACGAACTACTTGATTTATTTGTGCATCGCAAATGGTGGTACTTTGACATGATGAACAAACATGTAATTAATTTCCCATCACAAGCACCCACTAGAAGACGACGCCGTCAACGACGACGACGACGACGGGTTCGCCTTAAACGGCGGAAAAGCTCACGAGCGCTCGTCAAGCGACGAAGTCATTTACTTAATAACCAACCCTTGACGAGGGCTGTTTCGCTCGCTGGGAAAAGGCAAACACACCGTGTGTGCCTTGGCCGGAAAATGTAGCCCATTGTGTGGCAGTGTGAACAGTCTAATTCAAACTGCTGCACGACGACGGCGGAAAGTGGAAATCGATCATTTAATTCTAACAGCAACGTTTAAGCGCAGGCACAGAGTTATGGTTAGAGTTGACGGCACCGTTTATCAATTTGCTAGACGTTGTGATTTCCTTTCGCTGTTGTAGATTGTGAAAATAGGGGACCAGAAACGCATGAGCCATCCCTCCGTCGATGTAGATAAATTACTATTAATCGTTCCACATTTTTTCAACATTAAATGTACAAACTAGAAAGTACTAGAATAATAAATACTACGAAAGATGTAGAAACACGAGGTTCTATAAATCAAAGCATGTTAAATCGCCGACAAACTCATCCGTTATACAGCGCAATCAAGAGCGGCCACAATAAATCCATTGCCAATAATCATACACACGTCCAACAAACACCCATCATCATTTTCGCACCTCAAAGCCCACAGATGAAAAATGACCCGCCGACCACAAAATCGACGATAAAAAAAAAAAAAAAAACGCTGCGTTCGGCCACAAAAATCGTGCTCAACGTGACGAAGTGGGCAGGTGTTAACTAACGTACGGGGGGCACACGTTCACGTCGCACGAGCCTTCGAAATGTGGGGCCATAAAAAGAAGAAAATAAAAACGCTCCTCAACAAAAACTCGTGAGAAAATCGCGCATACATGATGGGCAGAAGTGTGGGGAGGCCACGGGGACGCAGTTCTAAATAGACCGAACAATAAATCTGGCAAACCCTCACGCCCGCAGATACGATCGGAACCGACGCGCGTCTCGCATGATGCGTAACAAATCGCGCCGGTCTGAGTTTTTTCTTTGTTTTTTTTTTTTTTGCTTGAAGTCGTGGTTTCGATGTGGAGCACGTGTCCACCCGGATCGCGCGTGTGCGTTGGTGGAAGATATAGTGCACTTTTCTCGCCGATCTCCGATCGCTTCCAACGTACGTTTTTCTCACCTCACCTCGCTATTGTTTCCATTTCGCTTTTCTTGCAGGCTTTCGGACACGTGAGCGGATGCCACATCAATCCCGCCGTTACGATCGGCCTGATGGTGACGGCCGACGTTAGCATCCTGAAGGGTGCGTTCTACATCGTGTCGCAGTGCATCGGCGCTATTGCAGGAGCGGCTGTCATCAAGGTACGTGTACACGGTGTTTTTGTATAATAATAACGTTTAAGATTTTCAATTTTGTCGTACACGAATTCTATATGCCGTACAATACGTGTTGGGCACCTTTTGCAAACGGACAAGCCCAGTGATGCTACAAACCGACAGACTGTCAGACAAAGCCCAGTCCTTCCGCGTGTTTTTCTTTAGGCTATGGAACGTACGGCTACGAGGTCATAGTCGCCTGGGTAACAGAAAGTGGAATAGTCATATGTTCTTCATGATCGCACAAAGCCAGTACGCTTGAGAATAGCTACACCGTATGTTCGTTAATCTAGAAGTAGAAAAAAAAAGCCTTCAATCACGATCATTGATCTGTTCTGATCTTTAAAAAAATTAAAATTCTCGTATGCAAAAAACAAAACTTGCACCACACTGAAATTTCAAATAATTCAATCGAAAAAAGTATCTATCAACATTTCCCGTGCATCGTTTTTATTTTATAACGATCGATTTTCCCCCCATCGGACGAACGGAAGCGAAAGTAGAACGATGCGAGCAATATATTGCACTTTCGATGTCACGTTCGCACATTCGTGCGTGCATCGTGTGACAGTTCCGACTCTATAGCTCCGATTCCACTGCACTGCACCCTCGCATCCCTCTTTCTTAATGGCGGTAAAACATGTCAACAACAACAGCCCCGTGCCCCGAGCCATCCCACACCCTACCCACCAGCCCAGACAACCTGTTGTTGTCAGGTCGTGGTTGAATGGAAAACAACGCCTTGCCGTGCATGGGTGTACTTTGGGAAGGGGTTTTAGAATACCGATTTCAATGCGGAGCGACAGCACAAATAAAAAAGAATAAAAATAGAAACAGGTTGACAGACACAGACATACAGAACAAAAAAAAAAAAAAGAGCATCGAGTAGAATGAAGCGAGTCAACGCGTCTCTCAATCCGCACAATGCACAAGATGTCAAAGATGAAACGCTTCTTTTCAGCTGTCTGCCCGACTGACAACAACAACAAAAAAACTGAAAGGCGTACAACAATAACGTACGCGCGAACGTACGAGAAGCATAACCCAAATTGCGCACCGCGGTGCACCGACACCGTATCGTTGTTGTGCATCGCGAGCCAAACCGATGTGTACCCGATGCACCCGTTAAACAATAGGAAACCCGTGGGGAGGGGCTTGCGCAAGCATCCGATCAGGGTTTTCCTCTACCTCGTGCCTACCTTCAGGCGTTAGGCCTCCGAGTCATAGCATTAGTTTTGCGTTCTCGTTGTTTATTGCGATCGTTTTGTGTTGCATTTTTATTGAAATGTAAATGTGCAGATGCACCGAATGCACACAGGATAGCACTTGTGCACCAGTCGTGTGCAACAGCGTGTGCGTCCTTTCCCTTTTTTTCCCCCTCCTCCTCCACCGGGAGGTCGGGTTCGTCGCTTTTTGTGCCTCCACCGAAGTCTCTTGTTTCGTTTGCAGCGTGAACGGGGAAAGTAACACGTGTGGCCCCACGCTCCTGCCTATTTGCTCGCTGTCAGACTCATGTCAGGTGGGGCACAAGACAAAACGCGAGGGACTTTGTTGTTCAATCGCCCCAATCGATCGAGTGGAGTCATGGGTACCTCACAACGGCCCTTGTACCAGACTGCACTTCTCATGCCTTCATTATCGATGCGCCTGTGTGTCCCAAATGCCAAAATGCCAAGGTGCCACCCGTGTCTACGGCGAAGGGATACCCACGGACGGCTGGTTCCTTTTTCTTCGCACGCTTTAAATGGCAAAACTGAGATAAAGTGGCGACGCTTTATCAATCATATGCGCGAACGGCGAACGCTGCAGGGCATAATGAGGGCGAAAGTGCAGCAGCCCTTTCGGCGCGCCGCGAGCAGTCGGCCACCTTAACCTTCGGAGTGGTGGCACGGCTCGGTTGTCTGCGGTGTTCGCAAAAATGGATCAAATAAACTTTGACATGTTCACCTTTAATTTGCGACTATTATGCGCAGAAGTGACAGCCTTTCCTGTGTGGAGGAAAAGGCAACATGCCACATCTGAATGGAACACCCCGAATCTCGGTCACGCTGTGTTGATATACTTTTACCTTAAAAGTCGCGTAATGCAAATGACGTTATATGCATTTCGAAATCGATAATAACATACTTTGGAAAAACTCCCACTGAACTATAATATAGAGAACTACGCATGCTGGGGAATTCGCCATTTTTAAATATTATTTTCAATAGTTTTTTCAATATCTTATTCCTTCAACCCTTACAACGTCGCTAACTTGTTTACGGCAGATTGATTCAATAAAACAAATCGACTCAATTATGTTTCGTTTCCTGAAGCAATCGGCCACTAATGAAGCAAAGGAAAACAATACTGGCCATTGTGATTTATATACCTCCCCGTAAATGGTTCACTTCCTCGGCGACACGTGTATTCGCTGATCAGCAACATACTATCCCTTTATACCAGCACCTAAGGAACGGCGTCAACCTTGCCCGGTCCAATGTGTTCCGTCACCTGTTGCGCCGACTCGACGTTCGAACCCGAAGTCGAGGCAGAAATGAAAACCACTAGGACAAAAAACCGGCCGACAAATGACAAATTCTCATCTGGCCATCAATCAGGCGCGCACTTCGAGGTTCCACCGTTTCGATTGGGCTGTGGGAGGCGGGAAGGAACCATTACGCGAGGGATCCCGAGACGGTCTGTCTATCGCAAACCCGAAACCCCCCTGGACTCGAATCTTGATCAAGCGACTAGGAAAGCGCGGGGGCAATAAAAAAACGCCAGAAACTTCATGCGAGTCGCGGTGTCGCGTGTTGCAGTTGGACCCGCGGCCGGCACGGGCCGTCGTTGGCAAGCGGAGCACGCGCGTGAACCGATAAATTCACCATCCATCAAGCCCTAATAATAGCTTTTCGGGCTCGCGCGCCACCAGAAGGGCCGACCGGAGTGCGCGGATCTATAATCCAATTTTCGGCGGACGGCAATGGCCAAAAGGAGGCGGACAGACTAACGAAAAAAAAAAAACTACACACACCAGAGTGTTGTGGTGGACCGTTCCGAGGGGCAACCTATTCATTAGGGTATAGATCTCCCCTTGCCCTAAACCTTGACCAAGTCGAGCGGCCGTAACCGGTTAGCCGGACCGAACCGGAGCGCAGATCAATCCAATTTTGATTTGCCGCCAAACTTGCAGCATAAACCTGGACAAGAAGGGCGAGAGAGAGAGAGAGAGAGAGTGAGGGAGAAGTAGTAAAAATGTGAACATCAGCGCCCCTGCATTAACCTTTCGCACCCTGTGGTGCACCTTGAGTGGGAGTGTGATGTTGGCGTGTGTTTTATGTATGTTTGGCCACCGAGAGCCCGCTACATTTGTCAGAGACTCTGATTAGTTTTTTCTTCTTCTCTCTATTCTGGTCCGCCCGGAGGTCCCATTACGGTTTCTCTTGTAGGAACGTAGGCACAAAGTCTTAGATCGCCAAACCCCATTCAAACCTGTCGCCCGAAGGCACACGAAGAAGCGCCTTTGGGGGGGGGGGGGGGGGGGCCGT
>JAOEFI010000004.1:15347562-15369791 GCA_034621735.1 Anopheles plumbeus | reverse complement strand
TCTCACACTGTCAGGGACATCGTGCTGGAGCCGCACGCAAGGACACACCGTCCGTGATTGTCCATTTCGTGACGGGAGTCATTTCGACGCCCGCGGTGTCCGTGTGTACCAACTGACCAACAACTGACACTGCACTTTTCCCGTCCTTTCCTCCCGCAGGCTGCCACCCCGGCGGAGGTGGTCGGAGGGCTCGGCGTGACCGGTATCGCCCCGGGGCTATCCGCCGGCCAGGGCGTCCTGATCGAGGCGCTCATCACCTTCATCCTGGTGTTCGTCGTCCATGGCGTGTGTGACAATCGGCGCTCGGACATCAAGGGCTCGGCTCCGCTCGCTATCGGGCTCTCGATCACGGCCGGCCATTTGGCTGCGGTAAGTCAAACGGAGAAAAGCAGATATCTGTCAAGGATGAAACATTGATAACGCTTGTTGAGGTTAATACCCGCTTTTCATCACCCGGATAACGTTGGATTATTCCCTGCAGATTAAATACACCGGGGCAAGCATGAATCCTGCCCGCTCGTTCGGACCGGCCGTTGTTATGGGCAACTATACGGACCACTGGGTAAGTCGCCACGGACTTCCAACACATCTCTAAAAATATCGTTTGTTTCTATTTATTTGATGTTTTTTTTTTCTTCTTTGCTTTCCCTCCCAAGGTTTACTGGGTTGGTCCGATTGCCGGTGGCATCGTTGCCGGTGCGCTCTATCGTCTGTTCTTCAAAGTAAGAAAAGGTGACGAAGAATCAAATTCATACGATTTTTAAACCCCCCGCACTGCAAATCTATACCATCCTTCACCGACCGGCGAGAGAAAATGAAAAAAAAGAAACAGAAACGCGGACATCGCTCCGGAAACCGTGTGCACTTCCGAAAGAAATATTTGCCTTTTTTCTCTACATTTCCGGCACAAGGAGGAGGAGGAGCCCTGTTGGAAGTGCTCCGTCTGTCTACACACAAAACTAACCAACTTGTATTCCCTCTTTCATGATCATAAACCATAAACCAGCCGATTAACGCCGATCCTGCGGTTCCCGTTACTAACCATTCGCCCCTTCATCCTACTCGCCTTCATGCCCAACTTCTTGAATGTTGTTTTAACGGTGTACTTTCTGTGTTTCTTATCTCTCTCCCTCTCTCTCTTCCATCGCGCTGTGTTCGCTCGTGCACAACAATATGGTCGATCCTTGATGACGACTTCCGTCCCCCGGGTCGCGGGACACCTAACTTCCTGCCCGCGTAGATGAACACTAACAAAGTAGGCCAAGTGACTAACGACGTTCAGTACATTTAGCCCCAGGAGCGTAATCCGCTAGCCCCGTCTCCATAGCTTCTACTACGATTAACCACCACCATCCCACGGTACACGGACACAGCGAGGGGGCTGCTTTGGATGCTATAATGAACCCACAAAAAAAAAAAAAAAACAACGGTGGTTTTCAGTAAACCACATATTCACGTGGATGTTGGCTTTCTCATCATCTGGCTACACATACAATGCTTCATCCATAACCAAACACTGCGAAATCGTCGAAAAGAAGTCAGCGTCACACAGAGCCACCTCCGGAAGGGAGGCGTTTTATCGTATGCGACACTAAACATCACATCGAAACATCATCATGCTAACCGAAATGTAATGCCTGCCGGAACGTGCGAATCTGCAAAAGGTGAAATCCGAAAGGTGCCACGGTTAATTATAGTGTAACCATCTGTTCGTGTTGTTTCCGTCGAGTGAGGAATGAAACAGGATACCGTTCGATTATTAGGCTGATATTAGCACTAACCTACACACGACGTGTCACGAAATCAAACATATGCTTCTGTTTGTGGCAAAAACACTAACAAAAACACTAACTCGAGACGCTAACGTTTGTGGTTTGGTTTCCCTTTACATCAATTATCACCGAACGATCGAAAGTTTCGTGAGTTTTTAACAGAACGTTGTGGTGTAAATATTTGCTAGCCTTTTTTTTTTTTTACAAACGAAAGCCCACCACTAATTCTGCCTACGTAATTCCAAAAGAACTAAAACTGAAGTAACCATCCACACACAAACATATACCCGAGGTGCTCCCTTGGCCTCCGGTGGCATCGGTAATCAAACACGCACACGTTTCTGCACACGGGACAACGGTAGCGGTGTTCTCCAACCCCCGGCGAGCCCTTCAGTTCAGTCGGGTCGGGTTGTTGTTTCTTTTTGCTCCGTATTACCTTTTGTTTTTGTAGTTTCTTCTGTACTTGTTGATTATTATTTTATGCCGTATGATCTGTACGGCGGATAACACACACGCACACACTCGTTCGCTGTAAGATTTTCATCGTATAGCGTGTATTATTTAAATGCGAACCTCTGCTATCAATGTTTGAGCTTTGCAATCCAGCAACCACGAATTGGAGCACACGGTAGCGTAAAAGACATGTAGCGACGATGAAGGTATAGACTATAGGAGAAAAAAAAACAAGAAACTTTTAATTAGCATACATTTGAACAAGGAAAGAGTGCGACATATGTATAGGGAGAAATCAAAAACATTCAGCAAAAACTAGCTGCATTCTGTACATTCAAAAACAATACACAAGATATACTAACGGGATTACAAAAAAAAAAAAAAACAAGAAACGCTGGAAAATGCAACCCGGAAATACCAAACGGAACACTAAATACCGAACAAAAACATAACAAAAAAAAAAAAGGACACATATTGAAGAACATCATCTATCGCTAGAAAGATATAATCCGTAAGTTCTATTTATGTATCATATACATCGGAATTTACCAAAACAGTGTTGTTGTAGCAAAAGGAAGAAGATCTTTAAATATATGAATAAACTATTTAAAACACAGTGTTTGGTGGGTTTTATTATTTGGAATCAGTTTAGATGACAGTATTGCTGCTTACATGGAAAATGTGGCGTCTATTTGATGTGAAATGGTGAGTAGTTACTAAAGCTTATAAAGTATGGCGATCTTCTTAGTAGAAGGTCTTTCTGTGCCCAAATTATGCTATATGTTGACTGAAAACATATATTATAAGTATTGAAATATTTATCCAACAAACATGGACCTCTTTCAAAAGCGCTTTTCTGTGCCATTGCTTCAGTGGATGACATAAAACCCTTTTGTTCCAAATAAACCCATCTGGTTGATGAAAAAAAAGCTATTTTCTTATTGTGTAAATTGTAAAAACTCATCGTTTTTGCTAGCTCTCATGTTGAACAGCTCAGGAATGTTGATGTCAAGGGTTGGCAACACGTCACAGACAACAGGCAGCGATCGTCTCGACACGGGGCTTTCATTGATCATTATTTTACACCTCGCCAATATTGAGGTACTTTTTATTGTTCCAGGTGGGAGCACCCGCTTTGTCCTTTCGCGCCAAAGGACCCACTCCATTCGCCATTCTCGCCGACTTCATTTCGGTGGGGTGTTCCACCTGCGCTAAATTTTACTGTACATGATGTCCCCTCGAGAAGTTATGGCCAGCGCGGCAAAGACCACCTACGCGCCCGCTGGGGACAATGTTGGGCAATGTGAGAGGAAGATGAGAAGGAAAAAAAACAAGCATTATTATTATTAGATAGACAAAAAACAACGGCCCCTCGAAGACGCGAATCTCTTGGAAGAGTGCCAGCTCAATGCCGTCGCCGGCACACTCGGAACGGACGGCCCGCTCGGCGCATATTCTCAAACAGCGGGCGCTGAATGGCACCTGTGGCAAAATCAATAGGGCTGAAGTGTAATTATCTTCGCAATACTTCTTCCCCGCTTCGACACGCCGAACTCGCTGCACTTGAGCCACGCTGCTCTTGAGCTTGATCATTGCCATGCGTTTGGGGTTTGGCGGCGGCGGCGGCGGCGGCGACGGCGTCCCCGGGTCACAAGACGCGTCTTGTCCTTCTCTCTATCTCTCTTGCCATGACTTTCGCCCACGGTTCCTCCGATCCGCAGCCGACCGGTATCTTCCCCGTCCGGGAACTCCTCGCCGAATGTGGGACAAATTCCTTTTGTGTGTGGTGTGGCGGAAAGAATGACAGTCCGGTTTTATTGGTTGAAGAAGATGTGTCGCGTGGGATGCGCGTGTGATAAACGGGACACGGATTAAACGCCGGACAGCGGACATCATCGGGCGGCCGTAAGGGGATTAGAGTTTTTGATTGTATCGCTTGAATCATTTCGAAGCTAATGGCAGCCAGCCTAATCGTTCCAGAGGCCCGTCGCCATCTGTCGCTGTTAACAGATGTATTTTAAGCATTTCCACTACGGCACATCTCCAAGGTGAACGAAAACTTGATCGTCCGGTGAATGGCAGCTGCGCCGGGGCTGACTCATCGGCGCATTGTTTTGCCTCGGAAGGTTTGGCAGGAAAAACACGTGTGAAGGAAAAGGTTGCGGAGAGGGGTGCGGTTTTGATTAGTTCTATTTTCCTCACACTTAAAAAGAGTGGAGCAATATGATTTACAACAAAATCTTGAAATAAATATCAATTTGTTTCAGTACATTAAAACGGCATTAAATTCAACAATTGTGTGGTGTTTTCAAATAATTTATCAGATAGAAATAGAAAACAATATTCAACGGTTAAGCAACTCGAAAGTTATCTTAAAATGTATTGATTTATTTAGAAACAGACTTTGTAATTATAAAGTTCTCGTAACGTGAATGAAGCGTAGAAGGTATTAATTATCACTTGCTCCACTGCCCTTGGCACTTGAATACGGGGGAAATGGTTTCATGCGCCTCGGGGCAGGAAGCATTCCCCTCCTCTGCATTCGCCCACCCTTACCTACCCTCCACCGGGAGCAAACTAGTTTTTGCTTATGGCCGTGTGAACCATTTCTACTCGCCTCCTCTGGGTGGCGGAGCAAAAATAAATAAAATGTTTGGTTGTTGCAACGGAAAGTAAAATTACGTAATATCGGACCCACTACAATGAAGTGCTTGGGAATTGATATATGCTATACCATTGGAGTATGTTTTAACAACAGAAAATTAAGTAAAAAAAAAAATGGAAATAAAATAGAACGGGTTTGTTCGTTCGCATGTGACCCAGTATAAAAAGTTCCAGACGAATGTGTGAGAGCGCGCGAGACTTTAACACATTAATTCCGCAACTGAAAGTGCTGAAGGCTGAAATATTGCAGGAGTCAGCAGATGAGCATTATTTTGACTAAACATGATGACCGGAACAATTAACAAAATGGAAATATTGTACAAATAGGCTAATAAATAAATTAAGTATGATTCATGAGCAACTGCTTCACGCTGCTTTTTACGATTTTTTCCTTGTTACAACGAAAACTATTCTTGTTTGCCAAAAACGAAGCAATAATTTATTTGACTGTTGGTTGATTTCAAACTGTCCTAAAATCATTTCACCTCTCGCTTCTCGTTTGTCGTTGGTTCACTCTGCACAATGAACAACAACATTGCGTATGCTCATGCGCGGACTCCGCCACGTTGTTCGCCGCGATGCGTCTGTCAACGTTGCGCAAAACCCGCCGAAGCGTTACGGTTGATCTTCGTTACGCTTCGCGTTAGCGGGGGTGTCTATTAATATCACAAAGAACAAGACTGCACTGCCCGCTGCACACAAAACTATCAAAATCTTCGACGGAGTGTTTATTCCATCGCGAATCGTCCACAGAAACAGGTCGATATAAAGCGGCATTGTAACATACGTGAGTGAAAGAGTTTTTTTTTTGTTATAAATCCCGAAGCGGCTCCCGTAATCCACACGATGGAAGTTAGCACCGAGGACGGATACTTCCACGGGTACGCGAAGAAGTTCCGTCGAGCGATCGGAGCGGAGGAGTTCGAACAGTTTGCGGCGCTCGCGACGGACCAGGAACGGTTCGCGTTCGTGAACGAGCTCAAGTGGCGGGTGGAGACCGATTTACCCCTGGAGCGGACAACGAACGAGGGAAAATGTTTGGAACGGGCACAAAAGCTCCTGGCGGACGGTCAAAAGCTAATGCAGGACGAGGACTGGGCCGGAGCACTGGAGTGCTACAATCGAAGTTATCTATTGTTACCGGAAGAAAGCAGTAAGTGAAAGCACAAGTGAATGTTCAGACAACGTGAATCTTTTTGAATTCATTAAGACAACATCGAGTGATGTTTCCAAGCGACAAATTGGACATCCTTATATAAACAGCTCCGTGAGCTTTATGCGTTTACAACCCCTCGCTAATCAAGATGCCATAAAGACGCTAAATGGTGGCCGCAAGCCCCATTTTGGTTGTTCAAATATGGTATCGACACCTGCAGAACCTACTGCCAGGTTATTACCGTACAATGGAGGAAAACGGGTTTCAAATTACATTTATTTACATCTAAATCAATGCACCGGTGTTCTAATTGTCTTGTTACAGCCCACGAAAAGGCGCTGCTGCTGGACACGCGGGCCCTGGTCCTGCTGCAGCTGAACAAACACGACCAATCACTGGAGGATACCGATCGTGCACTCGCCTACGGCTTCCCGGAGGATCGTTTGGCGGAGCTGTGGGAGCGTAAGGCACAGATCTTTCAGAACCAGAAAGACTTGAAGGCGGCGGTCGAGTGCTACGATAAAACGGTCGATTGTTTGGCGCGTAAGTCCACGCTGACGGCCGAACGGCGGGAGGGCAAGATACGGGAGCTCGAAAAGATTACCGACGCCGTGTACTACCAGTACAAGAACGTACAGAAGTACCTGGAACCGCCCAAGGGAGACCGGGTGTTCCGTCCCCACCTGGACGAGGGCGTGCTGTACGAGAGTAACGAGACGGACGGCAGGTTCGCCACGGCCCAGACGAACCTGCGGCCGAATCAGTTGATACTGAAGGAAAAGCCCCACGCGGCGGCCCTGGTGGAGGAGTACAGCTTGACGCACTGCTGCCACTGCTTCGAGCGGATCGAGATTCTGTACTGTTGTCCGAACTGCACGGACGTGGTGTTTTGTTCGGGACGCTGTGAAAGTGCCGCCTGTGGGAGTTACCACCGGTACGAATGTGGCTTCCTGCGCACCCTTTGGAAGTCTGGCGCGTCCATAGTAAGCCACCTGGCGTTGCGCATCCTCGCCCAAAAACCATATTCCTACTTCGAGGGTGTCCGAGAGGAGCTACCCAACCTTGTGACCCGCGTTACAGACAAGTAAGGGAAAGTTTTTTTTTAGACGGAAAGAAGGTGATTTACGGTAATTTGAATTCCAATCCTAGACTCCCCAGCGATGACTACCGGAAAGTGTACAACCTGGTGACGCACTCGGATAAACGCAATGCCGAAGATTACCTCGTTTGGACGCTGATGGCCACAATGCTGAACACTATCCTGCGGCAGGGCAACTACGCAGGCACCCAGCCGGACGATGGGTAGGCGACTAATGGTAACCAGCTTCCCGGTGGGCACTAACATTCCATCCCCCTGGACAGCTTCATAGGGTACCTGCTGTTGCACAACCTGCAAATTGTCAACTACAGCGCGCACGACGTCTCGGAAGTGCAACGCAAACGGGCCAACGAAGCGGGAAAATCTGTCGCCGTCGGTGCTGCCCTGTACCCGATGTTGGCCCTCTTCAACCATTCCTGCGATCCCGGAATAGTACGGTAATTGCGTTAGCAGGGGCATCCCTCTTCGATCGCGTTCCAGGGGAAGTTTAGAAAATTAGTCCCGTTCGGTTTCACTCGGCAGGTACTTCTCCGGGACGACGGTGCACGTTCGGACGATCAAGAACATCGCTGCCGGTTCGATAATAGCGGAAAACTATGGTCCACTTTACACGAAGGCGCCTCGAACGGAGCGCCGCGAGTCGCTGGCCGGCAATTACCGGTTCGACTGTAACTGCCAGGCCTGCGAGGCAGACTGGCCGGCGTATGCGGACATGGACCAGTCGGTGATCCGCTTTCGCTGTACCGGCGCAGACTGCCCGGAGCCACTACTGTTCGATCTCAGCTCGGAAAGCTACACCGTCCGCTGTGACGCGTGCGGCCAGACGGTTGACATCATGGAGCGAATTAGGTTGCTGCAGGTGAGATGCTGTTGTGCGATCACTTAGCGGACGCACACGCCCGAAGGGTGCCGGTATGACCTTGGTTTTTAAAAGGACAATCTCAAACGGGCCCTTTCTACTCCGTTCGCAGGAAGCAAACATGCTCAGCCGGTTCAACGATGCAAGCCATCTCTACCAGAAGGGTCTGTACGAGCACGCACTGTCGAAGTATGCGGCGATCATGATCATCATGGATCAGATACTGTTGCCACCGTACCGGGACTATCATCTCTGCCAGCAAGGGATACGCCGGTGCTGTCTAGATCTGGGCAGCTGCTACGTGGAGTGTCCGACCACCGAAAAGTAGTCCGTCCGCACTGTATTATAGAATGTTCTACCTGGAGCCATAAATTACACTTCCATCCGAACGGGAAAGGGTTGTTTGTTTACATCGAGCTGCGAAGGGCCGTACTGTCATACGCGCGCACCGGAATCATTCATTCATCTGCGCAACGGATGGCGCATACTACACGGTCGCGCATACTTCCGCCTTCGTTTCGCCGTTGCGTAAATAAAAGCGGCCACTCAATGAAATCAACATTTGCGCATGCGCTGCTTCTATCGACTAGTTCTTTGGTTTAGTAAACAAAAACAAACCGTCCGAAAGCCTACGCGAAGGGAACTGAAACACTCACCGCATTCAATAACGTTCACAACCCGGTACGGAAGGGCAGTGGGTCCTGGGGAAATCGGTTCTAAAAATACACGCAACATGCGCTTTCACTCTCATATGGTGCTTCTTTGCGGCACAATGTGCCCCGCACGCGCATTCACGTGGCAGCGCAGATATGAGACCGGTTGACGTTTCGTCGGTTCTAGAATTTGCAGTACAGTCGCGGTAGCTCAGCAGGACGGCCATTTTTTCATTCACAGCCTCCCCCCGTACGCAGCAGAAAAGCATTGCAATGGAGATGTATCACAAGGATGGCACGTTTCCCCGGTACTGTGCCGCGGTCCGGAAATCGATCGACGCTAATCGGTTCAACGAGTTCGCGCAGCTGGCCAGCAACGAGGAACGGTTCCGGTTCGTCAACGGGCTGCGGCCCATCGTCGACGAGCTGCACCTGAAGCGTGAGTTCAACGGGAAGAGCATGGAGCAGGCGATCGTGTTCAAAACGCTGGGCAACAAGGCGTTCCAAGCGGAACGGTGGAACGAAGCGCTGGTGTTCTACAACAAGTGTTATCTGTCCACACCGTGGGAAAATGGTACGTTTAGTGCAATTTTATACTGGTGTTCGATAGGGATACGTAACCTCAATGCAACCATCCTGCTTTCGTTAGCGCTATATTTGGAAGCAACGTTTCTCTGCTGACCTAGTTTTATGATTGCCGAAAATAGGGAAGATCGACCGACTGCTCGGATTATTTGAAGTACATTATCACTAACCTCAAACTAAAAATTGCAGTGCAAGAAAAGTCGATCATATTAGCCAACCGAAGCGCGTCTTTATACCATCTGGAAAAGTACGATCTCGCGCTAAGGGACATTCAGAGAGCCCTCGAGCACCAATACCCAACGCAGATGATGTACAAGTTGACCGAGCGGAAAGCACGCTGCTTTCTGGCCAAAAAGGACTACGAGGCTGCTTTGGATAGCTTTAAGTATGTATTTGCAAAATGCGAATTTCGATGCTGTGAAGCCATATTATCATCTAAAACCGATGTTTATGCTGGAATTTCAGGGCTACTGTCACCGCGCTGGATGACTCGAATCTTCCCCTGGAACGTCACCAAAAACTCGAACGTGACGCTCAGATTATGATCAATATTTTGCCGAAGAGCATCGAAATGGAGCGAAAGGCATCGAAAAAGTCCTCTTCAAAACAAAAGGCTCCCGCGAGCCAGCCCACTAAGGTCCCGGACCACTTTGTCGATAGCGCCCTGTGGTTCGATTACACCGAGGATGAGGGTCGGTTTGCCCGGACCAAAAGCGATCTGAAGCCAAACACCATTCTCCTGCTGGAGCGACCTCACGTGGCAACCCTGTTGGAGGATTACAGCCTGGACCACTGTACGCACTGTTTCAAGCGAGTGTCGGTGCCGATCGCCTGCCCTCTGTGCTCGGACGTGATTTTCTGCTCGGACGAGTGCGAGGCCAAGGCGAACGGATCGTACCACCGGTACGAGTGTGGCTTTCTGCCCATCCTCTGGGGTTCCGGTGCATCGATTACGTGCCACATGGCGCTGCGCATGATCACGCAAAAGTCCGGGGAATACTTCACCAAGATCGAACCGGAACTGGCCGGTCTAACTAACGATCAAATCGACAAGTAAGTGTGCGAGCCCTTAACCTTTGCAGCAAAATTTATGTCACAGCACTCGAGGAACCGTCTCCCACGATAAATATGCGATTCTAATAACACAATGCTTCTCCGTTAGATTACCGGTCGATGATTACCGTCGCGTCTACAAGCTGGTCACCCACGAGTCCGAGCGATCGCCGGAGGATTTATTTCAGCGTACGCTCATGGCAACGATGTTGGGCGCGTGTCTCACCCTCGCCGGGTACAGCGGGGTGCGCTCGGACACGCAAAACTTTATCGGTGGTTTGCTGCTCCACAATCTGCAGCTGCTGCAGTACAACGCTCACGAAGTGTCTGAAATGATCCGCGAGCGGGAGGACGATATCGGCAAGTCGACCTTCATTGGCGGTGGGCTTTATCCGACGCTGGCCCTCTTTAATCACTCCTGCGATCCTGGCGTTACGCGGTACTATCGCGGGAATCAGGTGTGCGTGCGAACGGTCAAGAATATTCCGGCCGATTCGATGGTAGCCGAAAACTACGGACCACTGTTCACACAGGTGCGCCGTGACGAGCGCCAACAGACGCTGCTCAATCAGTACCGATTCACGTGCCAGTGTGTTCCGTGCTTGGAGAATTGGCCCCTGTTCACGGAGATGGATCCGAATATCATACGGTTCCGCTGCGACGGTGGCAAGATATGTTCGAACGTGCTGAAGATACCGGCCGAGATAAACGACTTTATGGTGAAGTGCACCGAGTGCGGCGAGCACACGAATATCATGAAGGGGCTGAAGTCCCTGCAGGATACGGACATGCTGTTTAAATCAGCAACGAGTTTGCATGCGGCTGGAGAGTACGAGGCTGCTTTGTTGAAGTACGTCGATATGATGGCAACGATGAGTGAAGTGTTGGCGCCGCCCTATAGAGACTATCATCTGTGCCAGCAGGGATTGCGTGCGTGCATGCTAGAATTTGGCAATCGGTACACCAGAGCAGTAGCAAAAAAGTGAGCAGCACAAGACGTTCGCTGATGAAGACACTCTGCTGTACTCATTAAGTACACTAGCCTAATGAATTTCATAAGCATTTGAATGTTAAATTTAACTTTTTCGAAGAACTTTTCTTTAATTGCTCGAAACCGTTCGCAAGATATTTATTTCGATTTTGTTTAATAAAAATGTTGAGTCCTACTTGAAAATGTTTATTCACTCGTTTTCGCACGAATATAATACTGTATGCATGTGACCAACGAATTATTCTACGATGCAAAAGCGAACGAACATTATTCAAAAGTAAAAATCCGACACTTTCCGACGATCCAAGAGGCCAACTGTGTCGGTTGCACTGCCCTGTTGTTGTGTCAGCTGTCAAACACGCAGTTTGACGTTTTCTGCTTATTTTTTGACACGCAGTCAATTTTATCATCGAGCCAGTGTGAAAACAACTTTTCGTGTACGCGTAGAGTGGCAGTGAGGTGGCTATTTTTCGGCACCACTCGATTAAAACCGCGCACGGGTAACTTTTGCCCGGGGTGGCTACGTAGAGCGGTATAGTAAATTTATTATTCATTTCGATACTCGCACTATCGTCCGTGTTACTTGTTTGCTTCCTGTGCATGCGTACGTGTGTTTCTTCCACTATCCATCCAGCCAAATAAGACGATACGTGTCGGTATCGGCCGCTGTTACGATAGAAACCGCCGTCAAGTACCGTGATTGATTCACACGGCACCATTATTCAAGTATAGAGAAGCGAACCACATTCATTTGAAAAGACAACAACCATGGCAGACGTTGTGGAGGAAGTGATCACGCAGATACAAGAGAATTTAACCGTGGCCGGCGAGCTGGAGGGAGGAGGCGCAACGAATGGCACCACGAAGACACCTTCGACTCCGGAGGGAATGGCAATAGCATATGGAACACTGGTGGTGATGGCCATGTTACCAATCTTTTTCGGTTCCATTCGCTCCGTCAAGCACCACAGGGAACAATCGACAGCTTTTGCGAAGACAGGAGAAAAGCCAGACACGATGTCCTCGAGGGATGCGATGATGTTCCCCATCATGGCTTCGTGCGCCCTTTTTGGGCTGTACATGTTCTTCAAGATATTCTCGAAGGACAACATCAACTTCCTTCTCACGGGATACTTCTTCTTCCTTGGTGTGATGGCGCTCTCGCATCTGCTTAGCCCGGTCATAAGCTCACTGATCCCGGCATCGATTCCGAAGATCCCGTACCACCTCTCGTTCGTGCAAGGCCCGCCGGAGGGTGGAGAGAAGAAGAGCAAGGAAAAGAAATACCTCATCGATTACCGCTTCACCACGCACGACGTTGTGTGTTTCATTGTGGCGCTGGTCATTAGCGTATGGTACCTACTCCAGAAGCACTGGGTCGCCAACAACCTGCTCGGCATTGCGTTTGCCGTGAACGGCGTAGAGTTGCTACACCTGAACAACATCGCCACCGGCTGCATTCTTCTCTGCGGCCTGTTCGTGTACGACATCTTCTGGGTGTTCGGTACGAACGTGATGGTCACGGTAGCGAAATCGTTTGAAGCGCCCATCAAGCTCGTCTTCCCGCAGGACCTCATCACGAACGGTCTTTCCGCATCCAACTTTGCCGTGCTCGGCCTCGGCGACATCGTCATCCCGGGCATTTTCATCGCGCTGCTGCTACGATTCGACAACAGTCTGAAGCGGAAGAGCAACACCTATTTCTACGCTACGTTTATTGCGTACTTTGTAGGCCTGCTAGCCACGATATTCGTGATGCACGTTTTTAAGCACGCACAACCGGCCCTTCTGTACTTAGTGCCAGCATGTTTGGGAACGCCACTTCTGCTTGCTCTATTAAAGGGCGATATTAAAAAACTATTGGCGTAAGTAAATTAACGATATGAAAGGGACCGATACAAAAATTTACCAACTTTTATCCTTTAGATACGAGGATCATCCAGAGGAGAAAGTGAAGGAACCAAAAAATACGGAAAAATCGGCCCCGCAAGTGAAGAAGGAAACAAAAAAGAAGGATGCGAAAAAGGCGAAATAAATGCGATCTCAACCCATCACTGCAACGCTTCCCTTCCCTACACAAAATAAGATTGTCTCCGCTCTAACATGTTCAAAAAGAATCCCGACAAGTGCAAAGGTTAGGTAGTAGGCCATTTCCGGACAAACAATCAAAGTGTAAAGTAACGATTCCGCATGTTACACTTTAGAAATGATCTGCCATCCTGAAAATCGCAGTAGCAGGAAACTCCTATTTACATATTATAAGATTATGCTTTGGGTTCTACAATTGTTAGTTAATCATTTGGGATCTTTTTGTTTTTTCATTAATCAATTGCTTTTACTTTCAAATGCCGTTCGCAGGATAGATTCATTTTTCACGAGAAGTAATAACTTTAAGTGCAATAGTAGTATACCGGCAGCACAAACATAATTTACTGACACGATCGTGGCGTAGCGCATAAACTCCTAGTTAAAATGCAATTTATGAAATCTTTCAGAATGAAAAGCGTCTTCTTTAAATCACATTTGCCCCATTAGAGCAGGGTTTTAATCTGAGCCAATAACTTTCTGACTGAAGAACGTTATTATTTGACTGAGAAACAATTAGATGGAAATGCTTGAAAAACGCGTAATGGTTCCACTGTAAGTGTGTTTTGCGTTGCGACGCACAGTGAGAAAAGAAATAGGATTTAAATCATAGATAAATTTTGATAAAATATGATTGAACTAAAGGCATGAACTCTACGAGAATGAAGCATCCCACTTATTAGCAGGATGTAAAATAAAACTAATGCTATTTTAGATGTACTCCATTTCAAAGAGCACAACCGGGAAATGCAAAAAATTGAGCTATCATTGATCAGCGAGGCACATAAAGCATTGCAACCTCTTGTAGATGCTTTATGAATAAAATCATGCAGTTCGAACGAAGGAGTAAAAGCAGGTTTTTGTTTTATTTTAATCACGTTCGTTTACTTTCCGAATTCGGACGATACATTAATACCAATCGGATTGAGACGTAGTACAATGAATGGTTTTATTCCGAACAAGTGAAAAAACTGATCCTTTCCCCAAATTATCTTCACAAGCGAATAGGTAAAACAATCCGAAACGTGGTTTTAAGCTGCGGATGGTTGTTTCAGTGAATCGGGCGTGATATCATCCAGATATTTCACACCATCCTTATCTATCACTGCCACTTTGAAATTAGGAAGGTTCAGAATTAGGCGCTTGTGGATTTCCGTAACTCCCTTCCGGAAAATTTCGTACGCTTCCTTCTGAGTGATCTTATCGTGGTTGTACCGATCGAAAATACTATTCACGAACATTCCGCCGTAACCGTGAGCGCCATGCTTCACCGGCAACGAGTTGGCCAAATAGTCGATGTAGTGTAGCTGTGCACCGTCCACTGCATCGTATCCGCCGATGAGCATGTTGACATTATACGGCGAACGCGAGCGAAGGTAATCGGCCAGGTTTCGACGCGTGAAGTGAGCAGCAGCCTTCGGCCCCAGCTCGTACCCGTTGCGCATTTTGTACAGCAGTATGTTTTTGCTAATGTACTCAGTAAACTGCACGCGGTCACCAGGTTCCCCAATCGTAGCCATCATCAGATTGTCCGATACCTTCAGGATCTTATCCTCGTCTGTAAACGGATCCGGGAACAGTGAACGTTTAAGGTTAGAGCGTGATGATGACAAGCGGTTTCGCTGTTGTTTCGGTTCCGTTTATTTTGTTGTCTACTTACCGTCCTTCAAGACCATGATCGAATGTGCGTGGGTGCAATCAGCCGCCAGCATCACAAAGTCCGGTCCGCGAATACCTAGTAGAGTTTCCATTTTGCACTGATTGAGAACTATTCACTTCTTCGAAATCAAATTACAACAAACAACCAGAGTAGTACCGATCGACTGACGGTGAAGACCGAAGAATGACAAACAAGAAACGCACGGTCGGTTGTTTGACATCTCTAGCCTATGCTCCCTTCAGAAACGAGTGTTATTTTGTTGACCAAGGTGGCTATGATACAGAAAATTTGGGGAACCAGTTTTACAAAATTTCCCCAGGGTGGTATTGAAAACGATGTACGATTTAATTCAAGATATGTTTTGTTAGAAAATGGTCAACTACGTGGGTCAGGTTTTATTCTAATTGTTGCCTAGAAGTTATGTTGTGTATCTTGAAAAACGATAGTAGCATATCCCAGCTGATCTAATCTTGGAACGGAATCTTACGAGAACGAGCTGTCAGTAGCAACGCGCCAAAATGAAAACATTCGTTCAAATGAACGGTCTTGTAAATGCATTTCTTGCGTTTCTGTTCCTCATTGGAAATTGTAAGTAAGTATTGTAAGTGAAAGGCAAATATTTTCATCATGCCTCCGGCAAAGTATAGTATTAAAATAGTGAAACAAGTTGAAGTTGATTCGTTATCCGCCACGGACGAGAGAAAATACCGTAGAATAAGTGCACGTCTCCATCGACCCAATCCATTGTTCGAAATGTGGTTAGAAGAGATGATCGCCAAAGCGGAGCAGAAGAACTCAATGGGAAAGATTGCCATACAGAAAGCCCTAGCATCGCTGCGACGCTATCCGTTGCCGCTCGCGTCGGGTCGTGATTGTATAGTGTTGATGGACTTCGGTAAAACAATTTGTGAACATCTTGAAAGGCGTTGGAAAAGCTTCCTTGCTAGCGGTGGTAGTGTGCCATCCGACCATGACGCAGCGATAGAAAAGATTCTCAACGACGAAGAAAGTGAACACTTCCGCGAGTTAACGAGCAGCCTGCACAGCCAAGTTGCTGCCGAGGAAATAATAGATCCTGAGCCGATTGATGAAGCCATGCCCGACGACTCAGTTTTCGATCATGTTCCTGTGACAGTAAGCGATGATTTCGTTACAATAACGAACCCGAAAGCAATTCTTCTTGTGGATACGGGTGAAACGATCGGCAAATCCAAGAGCACTCTCGATAAAACTCTTCAAGAATTGGTCAAAAATTCCGTCGAGCATGAGGTACGACGGCTGAGTGTGGGCGACTTTGCATGGCTCATAAAGGACTCCTCCGGGCGAGAATTCCTATTGCCATACGTGGTAGAACGCAAAAGGTTGGACGACTTGGCGAGCAGCATCAAAGATGGTCGGTTTCACGAGCAAAAGTTTCGCCTTAAACAGTGCGGTCTGGCGAATGTGATCTATTTGATAGAGCACTTGGGAAACAATCGGAAGGTCGGCGTGCCAGAAAGCACATTGACTCAGGCGGCCTTGAATACGTACGTTCAAGACTTTACAGTAAAATATACCGAAAACCATCATCACACCGTCCTGTATCTTTCGGTGATGTCTAAGTTTATAAACAATTCTCTTAAGGTAAGTAAAATAAAAGAAATCAATTGCCGTTATACTATCCTATTATACTATTTATATACTAGTTATACTATTTATACTATCAGTAGTAAAAATATTTCTTTTTTGCAGAACAAATTGTTTATCGACATCACAAATCGGCAATCATCAGACGCTCCAGATTTTCACTTCGCAAGTCAAACAGTTCCCCTGCTTTTGTTCGAACACGTCTACAAACAGTCTTCGAAAACGCGTGACTGCACCGTCCGGGAGGTGTTCATGAAGCAACTGCTGCAGATAAAGCTGCTCACGATTGAGAAGGTAAATGCAATCGTCGAGAAGTATCCCACGCCTCAAAGCTTACTCCGGGCTTATGAACATTGTACCAGCGAAACGGAACGTCAGCAAATGCTTAACGTGCCGTATGGACCAGCAAAACGAACTGTGGGGGAGAAGCTGAGTACAATTATCTACCAGTTCATGATGAGCGAACGTTACACTTCGTGAATCCTAAGGTAAGAACAATGCTGAACATGGTTAATTTTAAAATATCAAATTCTCCAGCCATGTAATGTACGGGAATACGCTGGTGTACACCGCCGGTACTCCGGCCAAGCCACAGTTTTGTCCGAACGAAGTAACACCGATGATTGTGTAGGTGCAGTACACGCTGGCGTCGTTGTAGACCTGCAGCGGCCCGCCGGAGTCTCCTTGGCAGGTGTCTTTGCTGGAGTTTCGTGAACCAGCACACATCTGCGTCGTTGCGTTCAAGCCCGTGCGCAGCTTCCGGTTTGGCTCGAACAGATCCTTACAGTCGTCGAAGTGGAAAAGATCGAGCGTTACCTTGAGGAGAGAGTTGCTCTGCTCGAGTCCGAATCCAATCGCACCCCAGCCAGTAGCAATGGCACGTTTTTGTGGTATGCCTTCTAATACCGGCAGGCAGATAGGGCGCATGTAGGGAGAGAAAATCACCCTACGGTTTAGTTTCAGCAGAGCGATGTCGTTGTAGTGAGTGGTCTGCTTGTATTCGGGGTGAGGAATTCGTTCGGTGACGTCGAAGTCTTCCGGGAACGCTTCATCGGTCGTGGAACTTAGGGACAGCTCTCCCAAGCGTACGATAGACGCTACACCACTGAAAGAAATGAAACAAATGATCTCTTTTATGATTTTCCTTTTCGTTTGCTTTCTTCTTCGCCCATCTCGATTTCAATTCATTTAAAATCAATCTTTTTTCGATCTCTTAGAATACCGGGGCGTTCGAACCCTCCCCACAATCCGCTTAGAATTGGAGAAGGTCAAAACAATTTACTCCAAATCTTGACTTTCCTTTTTTTTGTCAATCAATTGTTGCTATTGCCATTTTTGCATTTTCAATCAATCAATAAAATAATATCTGAATAAAAAAGGGCAACAAAATCGTGGGCCTATAATTCGAGTAAGCAATTAGTCGCGATGATTTTGATTTCGTGTCTGCGAAATAAAGACTCGTTGGAGACTTGATTGATAAACAATTCTCTTAACGTTATTTTTTCTATCTCAAATTGCAAAGAATAGTTATCATTCCCTTATACTTAGAAAAGTTCATACAAATTTGGCTTGGGTATGATCTAACACTAGATAAAAATGCTTATTAAAGCTAACATGTTGAATGTTGGATAATGAAATCCCTTTATACTTACTATGCAATTGTGGCCACGCAATGCCCTGCAGTAAGCACGAACCGTTCAGAAACGAGTGATCCACCGCAGCGGTACTTAACATCCGGCGCTACACCGTAGCCGATCAGCGCCATGTGCGGGAACTCGCGAGCCTTCGCCAGCTCTCCATCGACGATCAGCTCCACGGCCGTGTGGCCACACTTGTCGAGTGTCTGCAGCTTCGGCTCGTCGGCGGTGAGCGAGTTGACGTATTCCTTCGAAAAAACGGCCTGCCCATATTCGGCACATTCTGCGCGAGACAGATGAAAGGAGATCAAAGTAAGGTTTGCTTGGAAAAGGCCGTTTCATTGAGAAGCCTTTGTTCGCGCCTCGACTTTTGCAACTGATCGTACTTTCCCTGATGCGCTGACGATCATCCGGTGGCGACTGCGTAGAGGAGACGACCGCGGGAGTTGCATCGGCACGCGGACAGCAAACGATCTGCACTCGATCGACAAAGCCAGACTTGGTGGGGTTTCCCCGGCGATTGCGGATATCGTCGATCACTGGCTGGCAGTCGAATACGAGTAGACAGATGCCGGGCTCGGTCGTGCGCTGTACCACGCACTCTGCGCCAACTGCAACCAAGCAAAAGCGAACGAAGTGAGCGAATAAACAACTAAACAAGCAATCACACGCGGTGGAAGAGTTTAATCCTCGTTGTGATAGGAACATTTTACCAACAGCCACGCACAAACCAACCTTCCAGATCCGAGCGGACAACAACCACGAACAATTCCGTCACGAATAGCAATAGCAGCGTGAACTGTGTAGATGTTGACGCAATCGTGCACCACCACGACCGCGCTTTGATGCGTGAGCTCATCTTCACTGCTCCAGATCTGCGGCGCGAATGAGCGATCAGAATCGGTTGCGCCGATTGCACTACAACAAAGCGCCGCTCGTCCGATTCCACTGGAAACGTTCAGCTTTAGTAAATTACGCTTCTCACGGAATGTGGTGCGAACATGTTTCCCCGTGCGATCGCGCACACCACTGCATAATGTGGCTGGATCTCTGGCCAAACAATTTCCCCCGCGCTGTGTGTCGAGCTTCAGCCTCACCGCAAGGTGGATTTGAAACAAATCCCCACCAGACAGCTGGGGCAAGTTTGTTCTACTGTTCTTCATCAAGAATGATTCGGGAACAGGTTTTACCACAAATGCACCAAACGATAACTTGTGTTCAGTGGCACTGGACTCGTCTTACCGACTTTAAGACTCCACGAAAAACATGTCCAGAATAATTTATTCGGTTAGTTTGGTGCTTTTCTGTTGTAGGGGGTTTATTTCTTCCGGTTGTGCAAATGCGTGGAATAAGTTAATAAAGAAGATAAAGAATTGAAGAATGATATATATTTAATTATATTAACTTCTGTGACAGGATACGTGGCGAATTTCAACTTAATTGGCTGAATGCCTCATAAACGAATATCGGCAATTTACATGCCTTACTGTACAGTTTGGCCTTTTTCCTAAACTTAATTTGATCTATACAAAATAAATATATAGTTATAGATTGGACCTCTTTATTTTATCTCTAAAATGCTTCTTCCTCGGTTAGCGATCGCGCTCACCGAAGAAGCCTCGCCACATCTCGTCGTACAGTCGCGTCGCTCTCCGGTGCGACGCAACATCCGATCGTTGGTATGATCATACATAACTTCTCGGGGGGGTAACGAAGTGTCGTCCTCGGCACTGTTTCTTCTTCCTGAAGGTCGTATCCATAGCTATAATTTTTTATAATTTTTTTTTCTTTTTAAACGTTATAATGTTACAAATAAATTTTTGATTTTTTTTTTTTTTTTTTTTTTTTTTGTCAGCCCAAGAACGCATAACAAAAATAATGAATATCATATTTTAATTTTTCTTTTTATCTTAGCCTTGTGATATTTTTTTTTCTTATCGTCGATAAAGTTTACTCCTTTATCTTCCATAATTCTTACTTCCTTGTATCTCTCCTGGTGTTTCAAATTATTTCTTTTTCGTAAATACATTAACTCCCCTGCTGTGAAAGTTTCGGGATCTTCTCTTTCCTTATTCACCTTCGCCATTTTGCTTTCTTTTTGCTCGTGCATTTTTTTAGCAAACTCGGCGTACATTTTTTCTTTAAGTATTATACGTTCATCCAAACTGCTTGGTAATGGGTGCTCGTTTCTAAATCCGTGGAATAATTCGTTTGGAGTTATATTAGTTTCTGAGTGGACTGAATCGTTGTAAATGGAAACGGCTATGTTAATTTTAGTTGATTCGGAAAGGTTTTTTGTGGATTCTTTGATAGATAATATATTGTGTAATTCCCTCATAGTTCTGTGTACTACTTCTATTGTACCGTTAGACGAGGATTGGGCTATAGATGTGTAATGATAGTTTATGAGGTTATCGTTCAAGAACGATTGTACAGCTATAGATTTGAAACTGCACTCCTGGTCCATTATTAATAGTTTTGGTTTCCCTATTGTTGCCATAAATGTGGACATACCTTTAATAATATGCACAGTATTGCGAGTACGGATAGGAACTGCAAGTGCCAGTCTAGAAAACCTATCACAGAACGTAAGGTAGTGTTTATCTTTGATGATAAATATGTCTGTGTGCACAATGTCTAGTGGCCTTTTTGGGGACTCGGTTATGTTGAACCTTAATTTATACGGATGCCTTTCGTATTTGCATTGTTTGCAAAGTTTACACAAGTTCGTGTATTTTGCTACTTTTGATTTTAGTTGCGGAAAGAAATATTTCTTCTTTAGGTGTTTGGTGGATTCGATTACTCCTCTATGATTTGCGTCGTGGTAAGACTGAATAACTTGATCTTGTTCTAGATCGTCTGTTACGTCTTCGAGCATTTTCTGAGTCCAATAAAATTTAAATGGTTTAGCCCTTGAGAAATAATTTTTATACACTTCCTGAACTACTATAAGTATTTTTGTGTCGCAATAAAGTCCATTTATACAATTTGTTGAAGCGAATTCTTTTATAATGTTTAGGATAGAACTTGTTGTGAATGTCGTTTTTTCCACGATGACACGAGTGTATTTTGGGAAAACTGTAAGGCAATGTTGAGTATTGCAGTCGGATTGTTTTAAAATAATTTGGTTTCTAAATTCATTAATGGGTCTTTCAGAGGATGGAATGTATTCGTTATCGTCGGTGTCAGCAGAATGCTGAGTAATATTGCTATTTATGTGTGGTTGAATTCTAGATAATGAGTCTGCATTACTGTTTAATGTCCCTTTCTTATATGTTATATCGAATTCAAATTCCTCTAATTCTAACTTCCATCTCAAAAGCTTTCTATTCAGTTCGTTTTTCTGCCTCAACCAAACCAAGGGCTTATGATCAGTACGAATATCAAATTTTTTTCCATACAAATAAGGCCTAAAATGTTTTATTGCATATATTATGCCCAGGAGTTCTTTTTCTGTTGCGGAGTATTTTGTTTCGGTATCGTTAAGCGTTCTTGAGGCGTATGCGATTGGATGTTCCTTTCCGTCCTCAAAACGTTGAGAAAGAACAGCTCCCAATGCAAAGTCGCTCGCATCTGTTTCTAAAATAAACTTTTTATCGAAGTCCGGATATCGTAGAATTGGGTCCGTTACTAATAACTGTTTACATTCTTCGAAACAGTTCAAGAACTCTTCATTATGAATAATTTCGTTATCTTTCTTTAGACATCTACTTAGGGGCCTAGTGAGTTTAGCGAAATCTTTAATAAATTTACGATAATATCCTAAAATTCCTAGGAACCCTTTTATTTGAGTAGCAGTTTTGGGTAGTGGCCAGCTTACAATTTTTTCGATTTTTGCTGGGTTCGGTTTTATACCGTCCAAAGTTATAATGTGGCCTAAAAATTCGCATTCTTTATGCAAAAATTCGCATTTATCGAGTTGGACTTTAAGGTTGG
>JAOEFI010000004.1:15334510-15344925 GCA_034621735.1 Anopheles plumbeus | reverse complement strand
GCTCCTCTCTGGCTGGCTGGGGGTGGGTGTTGGCATATACGTTGCATTCCAAACCCGGCCCTCGGGGCGGTGTCTCGCACGGAGTGGATGGCAGGGATGCCGAAAATTTATGAATTCGAATTCGCACAATCGTAATGCCGGCCGGTAAAAATTTGCAACTCGTCCGGGTGAGCTTGTACTTTTCTCTCCCAGCGTCTATCGTTCGCTTTAGCCCGTGCAATCGGGAAAAAACGGCCGGAGGTTACGTTCGGCTGTGGTTTAAGTTCTTTGCCAGCACTTGGATGGGGAAAACCGAAATGTCTTTACCAAGCATTTTTATTTTCATTTATTTATCGAGAAAGATGTTTCCGCTACTTGCCGAATGAGATTATTTAAACCTTGATTGAGTTTTAAAACAAGTAGAGCTCAATTTAGAATTCCGCTTTATTTCGGTTCTAATGTAGGTCGATTGATTCAGCCTTTTGTGGCTCGTGGAAGTTTGCTGCTTCTTTATTTACATCAGACTATTTACATCAGATGAGAGCTACACGTTTGATTCCAGTGTTATGATCAATCAGCTACCTATTTCGCTTCATATCGGACAGTTTAACAAACGAAAGTGAAAAAAACAGTTATCGAAATATGAAAGCATATAATTAGACTAATATTGTATTTATGTATCTATAGCTAGCCATGCAGTAGACATATATGTGTGCCACTTGTGCTATTGAACGTGCTAATACAAATCACGCCTAGTCTCGTTCAAACCGTTCACGATGTTCAAACCTTTTATCCGAGACACAGCAGCTTTGGAACGCTTAAAACAGCTTCGAAGCGTTTCCCGTTCATCAACAAAGTTTCGTCGACGACGAGGCGTTTACAGCGGCTCGCGATAGCGAACGCAAACCGTTCGCTACAAACCCTCTTCTCTTTTGAATCGATAAATGTAAATTTTTTTAATCAAAAAACAGGCCAAAAGCCCCGTTTGTCATCGCATGATGTATTCTTTTTCGGATTTCTTCCATTAACAAGGAGGCCACTTGATACGAAAAATCATTTATTTGAGGCAATAGTTTCATCACACTCATATGTTATTGCTTAACGATAAGGTTTTCCACGCGATACACAGTTGTTTTTACAAACCCACTCACACACAAACACACTCTATTCGTAGTAATATTAGCGGTTTTGGAGCGACACGCTCTTAACATCTACGATGCTTACATTCTATACTGATTTTCCATCCTGTCACGTTCTGTTATTGCGTTAGCTAGGTCCTAGATTAAGCATGCCTACGTTCATCCCCTAATATGAATAATAAATATTTCAGCTGACTATTTCGAATACAAATTCTAACACACTACTTGCGATCTCACACGATTGTTGCATTCATCCTGACGTTCTGTTAGGGCCAAATTCTGTTTCAGTTTTCGCATCAAACTCCCCCAATGCTGGTGGAACAGTTGAAACTGTTCAAAGTTCTTTGTCAATCGATGAAGATTTTTCACTTAATAAAGACAACACACACCTCGGCCGGTCTAAATTTATCCAAACCGAACGAACCAATCCGACCGACTTCTGGAGGTATGACCGACTCAGCGTATGACATTAACAGCATGGAACACTCCCCCGGCGGGCAGAGTTTTCCTTCCCTTGAAGTGATCCACTCTCCATCGCACCCTCTCTCAACCAAGCTAACGAACGAGTGAAAAAGGGAAGCTGAAATGGATGCCACATTTTCCTGGACCGAGTGCAGGAAAAACCACATAGGTTCGATTCTAAAAACAGAACAACATGGAAGACCTTTTGCGGGGGCCGCGCCCGGATGTTAATGACGCGTGCGTGTGCTCCATAAAACCTTCTCCGGTGGCGGCACCATTCGGGGGAGAATTATGATCGATCTCCGGCCGATGGCAGTCAGGAGGGGCTTGTCGATGTCGAGCAAGTGTGCCTATTTTTAAACTCCATTCCTACGGAACGGAGGCGACTGTGGAGGGGAGCTAGATTTAAATGCTGACTGACGAAAAAGAAGCACTCTCACTCGAAATTGTGTATATACAAACAACAACACCACACGCAGTTCTCAAAATAGCTCTTCTAACAACCTTGCGGTGCCCTGTAACCTGCATGACCTGACGCAGCAGATTAAGCGCACCTTTACGAGCGTGGATTTGGGAAGAAAGTCCGTGCCGCAGGTGCGAAAGAAAAAGCGGGAACTGTGTCTAAACAAAATATTAATCTAATATTAAACCCTTCTGAGTGCTCCTTAGTTTTGAGGAGTTACGATACGTCAGCTTCCACTTTCCATAGGGTTGCAACAGAAGCTCCAGACGTTCGTTGCAAGCGATGGGAAGCAAGAGCACCAAAATTGTTCCCTTCGACAGAGTATGGCGCATCTTTTCCAGCGTGGTGGCCGTTAGCGAAGGCAAAAAGACCCTTCCCTTCTCCTATCGCCTAATGAGGTATTGCAAGGGTATTGAGACGTAATGCACGCAGCGGATAATACCGTTAAATACGAAGTTACCTTACGAGTCTAGGCGCTACGCTTTACAGAGCTAGTGCGAATAATTTTATGTACCAAACAGTGATTTTAACATTAAGCATAAGGTTTCTTGGTTTCTGACGATGGTGATATAAAGCTTATTGGTGGTAAAACCTGTTTCCAATGGAAGGCGAACGCCCCCCCGTTCGCGATCTCGACCCTCTAGATTACTAAGCGGTGGATGTGGTTGGTGTCGAACACGAAGTCGCCCCCGTTCGTGGCGCTCCGGTTGATTGAAATGATGCTGCTGCTTCCGTTTTTGGTTTTACGCGTAAGCTGTCGCTTTGGCTGTGGAAAAGCGGCATGAGAGAAGGGAGAGATGATGTTTGTTAGTTGACGGTGAACTTTGTTCGAACTCCAGAACTCCTCCAAGCCAATCGTACCTGACCGTTCTTGTTGATCATCTTGCCCTGTTCGATCAGACGCTGCGGCACCAGCCACAGACTGTCGGTCATGGTGATGAGCACGTTCGTCAGATGGCAGCACTGTGCCGCCATGCGCACCTGCGCCCCGATGTCGTTCTTATCCGGTGGGTGGACAAACCTAAGGGATAAGAGTTAGGCAAATCAGTACCTCTATCCAGGGGATCCGTTTTCCTTTCCTTTTGCTTTCTTACCGTGGTGGAAAGAACGACGGTGCAATGATGGTGGCCACGTTCTGCTGGCTCATCTTGTTGAACTCCTGCAAATGGACGACCCGGCGGAAGAAGTTCAGTAGCTCCCGCAGCGTGTTGCGGTTTTCGTGCGGTAGTAGCTGGCAGAGCACCGTCAGCGCCTTGTACTGGTCGTGTGGAGGTAGAACTGCGGGAGGGTTCATGTTAGGTTCAGGTGAGGTGAGGTTCAGCTAGATGAAGGTTCTTACCATTCGTTTGATAGAAAAGGTGTACCAAGTCGTTGGCCAGCAATGGTTGTGGTAGCTCCCGTAGCCATCGTTTCAACAGTGCGCTGAGATCGTGTACACCGGCCTTCTTGATCAAGGGTTGAATCTTCTCCGGTTTGCAGTAGAAACTGTGCTCGATCTCGTTATAGAGAGCTTCGGTCTAATGGAATGAGATTTGTGTTAGTATACGGTAGTCCACCCAGAAGCTTTCCCAGAACAGTCTGAGGAAGATGCGACCTACCTTCTGCTTGTGTCCCGGAACTCGTAGTATGCCTTCCTCTTTCGCACCGCGCACCGTCAGCTCCGCCAGAATGTCCTGCAGTATCCGCGGCACCAGTGTCGTGTCTTCACCGGTTATTTGCTGATCGCGCCGCACGAGCGCATTCAGCGACACGCCGAACACGTTGCCCTCCTCCTTGCGCTTCCGCTTGAACGGTTTCCGCTTGTCCAGCGAGACGTGGTTCTTGTCGAAGAGGGACGCCAGCTCGAGCCACAGCAGCGGCTGGAGGCGCTTCTGTTCGCCCTCCGAGATGAGGTCGATGTCGCAGCACGGTTCGCGCGACTGCTCCGACAGCGGCTGCCACTGGTCCGCGGCCGACGGGGTCGTCTGCTTGATCATGCTCTCGAAGCTGACCGGTTCGTACGACGAGCGAAGCGGCGAGTTCTCCACTGAGCTGAGCAGACTGTTGCGGGGCGGCGAGCTCGGGGGGCTCTGCTCCGAGGACGAGTTGCCCGAATCGTCGTTGTCCCGCCGGACGCCGACGGACGTGCCGTTGTACAGGTTCGTGTGGCTGCGCGTGCCGGAGATGTGCTGCCCGGCGTGCGGTCTGCAAAGGTGGGGAAGGATTGGGCGATAGGTTAGCGACACTTCGGACATTTCAAGATGGAGAGGACTTACCCAATGGTGCAGGAAGGATCCGAACCCGAGCGAATCCTTGGTATGTGGATCGTACCTAGTCTTTGGAAGTTGAGCAGCTCGATGCCCTCTGCGAAGGATAGAAGAACAGTTGTGTAAGTAGTCGGAAGGATGCCATTGACACACACCTCGAACATACCGTTATGAATCGGAATGTCACACCGGATGTGGGAGCCCCGAAACAACTCGGCCGATCCGCGGAGGGGCGCACTAGGCGTACGTCGCAGATGCTGCTTGCCCCGGATGGGCGTCGGTCGGACAACGCCATTCCCATCGAACACGGACACAAAGCTCGGTATGTGGTGGTGATGGTGGAGGTGGTGGCCGTTGGTCACCGTTCCGTTCCACGGATCGTCGCCGGGCAGCGAGTCGAGCGAGTCCGGCGTGGCACTGCGCGATCGCGTCCCCGTGCTGGAGGAGTCCAGGTCCCGGAACACGTCCCGAATGTCCGGCTTCTTCGTGGGCCGGTTGCGCGTTCGCCCACGGACGGTCCGATTGAGGGCCTTCACTCGCTGCTTGACGGCTTCCGCGTGCATGCTCGATAGGCCAGAGATGACCGGAGCTAGTTCCGTTACTGATAGCTCGCGTCCCTGCAAAACAACGTTGAGAGACCAAGTTCACCAGAGGTTATGATATATGCCCCTCACAGAAAAAAGGTATTATTGACGAAGCAAACAAAAAAATATCCTCCTATGGAGATGATTAAGCTCCTTAAAATGTTGTTGTTCATTATGGACCGCAAAAGTCAAAACATCTATCGTACAAAAGCCTAATACCGACCAGACATCGTGAACACACTCCCGGGAATGGTTTTCCGCATCGATTTAAATGGAAACAAATTGCTTTACGACGGGAGACTTATTAATTACCAGAAATCCAACCTCTGCGACCTTTGTGTGATCGAGCCATGGAAAAAATAACGTTACAGAACACCTCACTCCTGGTGGTTTCTGCTTCGGTTTTTTGAGAAAAAGCCTTTGGCAAACACCGTGCCATGTCAAGGGCACACGCGCTACGAATAATGTTACAACCCCCGCGGGTGTATATGTATCGAGTTGTTCATATTTATCACACGAGCGCAGCGCATGGACAGGAGGAAGTGGCGAATAATAACTTACGACACTTCTTCCTCGAAAAGCCCAGCCATCGAAGATGGGAACCGAGAAACTGACGGAGAACTCCGCCGGGCGACGATCCAACGCGATGGACGTGCTTGCTAGGGGAGATGCTGGAAGGTAGAATAAACGGATCCACTAAGGAACCGGCTGAAACAGAAGCAGAAGAGTTCAAATCTTCGCGGCAACCAAGCAACCGACAACGGTGCTGCGGTGGACCAATAATTAATATCGTTCACCCGTTCGCTTCTCCCGCGAGCGCGGCACAACAAGCCATGTTCTTAATCACCTGAACAAACATTCGGAAAGCGAGATGATTGAACCTGATGGCAACTCGATACCCTACCTTCGCACACAGCCAACCGAACATGACACAAACACCCTAGCTTCACCGGTGTGGCACCTTCTAGTCGGACGTAACGAACGCACCGTTCAGAGCCTATCTGTCACAATCGGAGTAGCTTTAGTTGGAGCAGCTTCGTCGTCAGAGCCTACCGTGATCGAAAGCACAGCGGGACCTGGCACGTCAGAATAACTCGTTTACCGCCGACTTAATACATGCCCGGCCACGTCCGGCAGGAAATTAAACATTTCCTCCTGCGCTCCCGATGCGCATAGCCAGCCCGCAGAAGGAGCAAGCCCGGTGGTTTCGCGAAGGGATCCAATCGGACCAGCTCCTTGTGCCGATCGTTCTTTTCAGCTTCCCTGCGCCAGTCGATTAACGTTCGCGTCGTCTTCATCTTCGAATCTCGATAATGTAATCAATCACAAGCTCTCAAAATCATCCGGTGGAACCCGCCGTGGTTGCATTCTGGCAAGTTGGGATCTGGCCTTCTCAAAGGGGTTGGCTCGAAAGGGTGATCGAGGAAGGAGTAATTAAATGTTTGGAGTAAACAAAAAAAAAGCGGCAGGTTCCCTCTATTCGCCTTGGTGGAAGCTGATGGAAGTGATTTGATTGATACGACGTCAGCATCGGTTCGCTGTCTGGCAGCTCTCGCAAGACATGGGCGCTCGTGCGGTAGCTAAGTCACTCTCGGCTCCCGCCAGTTTGGCTCGACAAAGTCTTTATCTGGATGGTTCTTTTTTCTCCGCTAATTAAGTCAGCCGTATTAGTTTTACGTCATTCCGATGGCGCATTATTTGGTTGTGGATCATGATGAGATAAATTAACTTAAAATAATATTTATTAGCATCTTAATTGTGCACTCATGAGGGGGGTGAACTGAACAAACATATCATTCAAGGAACTAAATTAAAACTCTAGATCGTATGAGATGAACAGGAACGATGGAATGAACTTTACTGATTACTTAAAATAATTTATGCGTGGTTGTAATTAAAGGATCACTTACCTCTTCGAATGCTTTGGTTAGTTGTGGAAATCCCGCCGAACTGAGCCATTCCGCTTCCAGCTCTCCGTCTGCGAAAGGGAAAACAAACGAACAAATGAGTTGGGTTTTTTTCTGTCACAACTGCTGCTGCTCGGTCCTAATTACAACCAGCCTTCGCATTTTTGTGCGCCCTTTGGCCGACCTCGTGTGCACACCTTCCGGCTCGATCAGGAAGCGCGCACTTCAAAAGCCGCGACCAGGCCACAGCGGAAGGGTGTGATGCATGCTGACCAACGCCACCCCACTCGCGGATGGGTGTTAATTTTCGTACCTTTTATTTTCATAAAGCCCTCAGCCCTCTCCTGCGGGATGTATTGTGTTTTGTTTTCTTCTGTTTTCATCAACGATAACGCTTTGAGCGTCGGGTTCTTTTCATTCACAGTCTGGAACGTGTGTCTGTTCGATAGTTTCGCTTTTTTTTTTTGTAACGCACTGAAGCTATTCGAAATGGCATGGCGAAGCTTCCGAACTCTTACACCGGGGAGTTGTAGTTCCCGCGCACCTACGGAAGTCTCCCATTAGTCAACAAACGGATCACAACGTTTCCAATAGTGCGCGGAGTGTGCGGCCACCCCACGGCAGACGGACGCGCCATAGATGATGGGTTTATATGTTCTTCCTGTTTACATGCCGACCTACACGCCATATTGTCGGGGCCCACATGGAAGAGGAACAACGCGTCGTAAAACCGAGGAAAACGAAGCACAAATTGTGAACCGCACGAGCGACTCAACGTCCTCTGCAATCGTGTTGGAGCCCCCCCCCCCCTGTTCAGTGGTTAGCACGCAACAATACTGGACGCTTCTTTCACTGAACGCCCTAAAGGTCGCCTCATGAGAGTTTGCCAGCCACCCCAGCCACCCACCCAAGGGTCGCAATGAAAGCGCCAGTCGGTCGAGTTCTAGGTCACCGAAGCGAAAGCCGAAGCGAGTCCAGGGTCCACCGTCGCGCTCTTGCGTTCTTGCGATTGCAGCAGCACCAGCTGAAGGTGAATTGCTACAAAAAACAATGTCCCCCTCACCCAACCGTTCCCCCTGAGGGAAGGTGAAATGCGCGAAGAGAAAGCAAGTAAAAAATTTAGCCACAAGAAAAAAAAGGCTGCCACATTATGTAAGAAAACTGTAACCATCATGGTTTGTTTGCATGATGCCGTCTCTGCCGGCTGGGGGTTGATCCATCCCGCCCTCGTGGGGAGGGTGACACTTTTTCTGGCGAATGAAATAGTTGGTCACACGGCTCGGTTGGATGTTTTGCACTTACTTTTGATGATACCCAGCCGTGATAGGACAAAACCGTTGATGAACAACCGTTTTTCGTGGTGAGGAATGTAACGTCACAGACAGTGGCGCTAGTTCTTGGTAAAAAGTGAAAACTGTTCATGGAATGCTACACCTAATGGTAATGGTTTGTGCGCTCTGGTAGTTGCGGTGTTTTTTATAAACCACTGAATGACTGATCAAGCTTTTATGTAATGATGAGAAGACATTCAAAACATGTCTGTCTGTCTATCGCTAATCGTTGGTCGTATTTTTGTAATCGAATTCACACGCAATACCATGCTGGTGGTAAAAAAGGTTAGTTGTATTAGAATCGACTATTAGTGTACATAAAATAACAGTTAAATCATGAAAAGTTTGAAGTTAGTTATAGGTCCTGATTGATAGTAGTTGTAACTGTAGTGCTTATCAAAAAGATGATAAGCCAACATGCATGCTGTAGCATAGAAATCACTAATGAATGTTTAAAAAGATCAAAATAAACAGCAGTTTCCCTGGTCTGGAGTTTCCCACAACGCCAGTCTAGAGATCTCGTACCGGTAGCAAAACATTTCCCCACCACTGCGCCTCGTCCGTGGAAAACTCCCCGCGAAACCAGCCTCCAACCCGTTCGCGCCAGTAACCCATTAAAAAAGGAAAGGTGTCGCAGGGGCATAAATTAATAATAAATTAACCATCTCTCGGCCACAATTGTGGGCGCCTGTAGGACATACATAATCGGCGGAGTATGAGTGGTTTTGTTTCCGATGGCTATTTGTCTCTCTGCGCGCGCCCGCGAAAGTGGCGCTTTCCTTCGCCTTTTTCGCCACCGAACCGATGAGAGGCACACGGCTCCAAAAATGGGGTGGAAAACTTTTTTATTGTTTCCGAAATTCGTTCACTTATTTAATGGGCTTTTCTACGCCGGCGGTAGTCAATGTTTAGCTGTGTCTCGTTTGTACGCCCCTGTTGCTTCTTCAGCATCGCACATCACTAATTCAGTTTTTCCGGCCATGGTGTGTCTTTTTCTTTCTCCCCCACTTTGAATCTATTTTTTTTCGTTTACCACGGGTGTGGTTTGATGGCGTCTTTCTACTTATGTCTTTCGCGTACCATTCACCCGAATTTTTCCCACAATTACTCTGCGTACATCCCATTTGCTAAGGGGGTTTGTTTTAATTTTAAAAGATGCAATTTCATTGCTAATTAATAAAGAAAACCCAACGGCGATGTACGGTGTGCAGAAGGAGACCCTCCGGCAAAGGGTGCACAGGGTGGCAGGGCGCGCTCACACACGCGTATGCTGTCCAAATTTCTACTCCAAAGGGTTAGGGCCGCTTCGAGTGACGTTCCTCTGTGCTTCCAAAGATATATAAGCCTGTTGGGAGAACATCTCACCCAACACGCCGGAAGAGGTAGCTTGGGAACCAATACGCCTAATAACGACCAAATGTAGCCCCCCCCGGGGGTGGGGAGGAGAGAGTGAAGAATAAACCTATTCACATGCCTCTGCAGTGGCAAACGGGAGTAGAATAAGACATGATGGGAGGACGTTAGCGAGCGTGGAGAAGCGGAAGAAATCATAATCTAACTTTTTTCTTTATGAGTTTAAAGACCCTACGGCCAACGTATGAGTCGTCTTTTTGATGGTGTAGTGAAAACAAGCAAAAAAAATGGCGTGAGGTTAATTTTATTTTATTTCTCTCGGTTTTTAGTTTTCCCCCGGTTCGAAAGCACAAAACACACACACGCACACACAGACCGCGATGCGTGATGATAGCGGGAATGTTTATTTTACGTTGCTACACGAACAGCTCAATCCGCTTTGCTGTTCGCTATCGCTATCGCGCATCGGGTGTTTATGGTTACGAAGCATGCAGCTGCAACTAAATATATTTTACAAAAATGTATCACTCAAAGGAAGACGCGATTGCGTAAAAGGGTCGTTCGCTGCTTTCACTTTCGTCAAAGAAAAAAAAACATAGTGATATAATTCTAGTCATGTTTCATTTTTGCCCTTTCAGTGTGGCCCTTAAACTGTTTGTGAATTCCATTTTGTTAGTTAGCACATTTGTTATAAATGCACAACAGCACAATGATATAAACATTATATTACAGTTAAATAATGACCACACAGCATGGCTGGTAATGGGAGTTCCACGTACGAAGATTAGTTTCCTTATGCAAAATAGAGTAACCGTTGCTCCCATAATGCTTTGCGTTCCCGTTTGCTCTCAGCAGGTTTTGTGCCAAAAACCCCCCGAAAATATTCGCGCTTCCTGTGGGAGTGGAAAACTCCACCGTAAAACCACGGGACGGACCCCCCGCATTCATCCC
>JAOEFI010000004.1:15315918-15329069 GCA_034621735.1 Anopheles plumbeus | reverse complement strand
CATCGAGCCTCGTTGAAGGCTTCGAAAATCACTCATCGATAAAAACAATGCAAAATCGCAATTCGAACCTTATGCTTCGCTGCCTCGCCGCTTGCTTTCCGCTCTTGTGACGCTCTTCTTCTTCTTATTATTCCGCCAGATTTTCGTTACGATTCAAACCCCTCCATCGTCACCGTCCAGTGGACACGACAACGGGTTTTTAATGAACATACATATGTACTTGCGTTTAATTTGCTGTTCGGGGGGTTTTTTTTTTCTTCATTACTTCGTCTCCTGAGAACAATCGATCCACGATTGCTATCTATTGAGACCCTTCCGCACCGCCGGTGCAAGGAAGGAACCACCGCTTCGGATACAAAGTGCGGCATTAGCGTAAGCATGCGATTTTGTAACACTGCTGCCTCGGTTCGTGGTCTTCGCAGTCATGCAGAACGCAACGGAAAGACGCTTTACTTTCCTCCCCGCGACAGCGCTGTCCGATGACGCGCGATCACCACGGAAAAGCGTTAACCCGGCGCAAGTGTGTTGCCATGCTAGTAGTCGGGCAAAGTTTTATGTCGAAGCGTCATTCCACTTATGCTGCTATAGCTGCTGCTTGACGGGTCAGTGAGGCAAATCGTTTAAAGCGATTTAAATTAGCGAACGATTAGTAGTGACCTATGTTTCGTCTGGCCCACGATCAAGCATGGTATATAGGAGACGCAAAAAAAAGTTATTGAAAAATCATTCAACAACTTGTGCGATAATTCACCAACGTGTAAGCCCTCCTTAGCCGATGGAATCATCCGGCGAGGGATTTGTTGAACGGCCCTCTCTTACCCTACCCGGAGGAGTGTTTGTTCAGTTTCTGTCCGATCGAAAACCCAACGATATCCGACATCGGTCGAACAAGCGAAAGGTGTGGTCCAACTCGCCGGTGTCTGTGTCGAGCTGACTCGAGGATGTTCTTCATCATCCATAGCGAGAGGATGTTTTTTTGTTCACTTCGCATAAACCCACGGCCGACTCCTTCACGCCGCTTAGCAACTCGGGAGCGCTTTTCCGTCCTCTGATATGGCTGAAGCGAAATGCTCCCACAGTCAGTCCGTCCGATAGCGGTGTGCCGTGTTGCGTCATGCGCCCTCATGCCCGGCGGTTGCCTCGAGAGGTCGATGGGACTTAATATTTGATCACGGCACGGCCGGCTTGATCTCGCCCCGGGGCGAGCTGGCTGGCGATGCACGCAGAAGATGCACGGCGCGCGCATATCGATAGCTGGGCGGCCGGCGTGTGTCTCTCGAGTGTCGCAAACGGGGACACCGGCACACATGTGCCTGCACCGATCGAACGGCGCGCGGTGATGTAATAAAAAATGCTGAAGATGGACACAAATTTAACCCCGAAAGCCGCTCGAACGAGGCTACACGATCACGTTGTCGCCGCACGGTGGGTGAGCAGGTTGTTGTGTGAGCCTCGGAGGCTGGCTAGTGGTACAGCACTACTGCCCCGGTGGCGATGACCTCGTTCAATCACACGGCCCACCGCCAATCATCCCTTAGCCCGGATCAGCACCCTCGGAAGATGATCCTCCGTTTTCCCATCCAATACGATCGTGGCTTCGCGCGGTAACTTTGTAACCCGAGCAGAAGCTTTGCGTCCTTTGCGTGCTGCATCGTGTGTGTGTGTGTGTGTGTGTAGTGTGAAATGTCGACAGGGCGGCGAGCTTACGAGCAGCTAAACTAGCGGGGCTATAAAGTATAAATTGATCACAGGATTTATGCCAATTTATAACGAGCCGGAGTGGGCCACCGGTTTTATGTTGGTGGCTGACCATGAAGGTTCCATGTGCCCCACGCGAAAGTGTTGCTGGGCGTTCGAGCTATTTTCGGTTTCGCTATTTTTTTTAACAAATAATTTCAATTTTTTGTTCCTTTGCTCAGGACATACGAAACCAAACTAGAACTGAAGGTAAGCAAAAACTAATTTAGACTAAACCCGCCCCCGTTTTTCAAAGGGAAAGTTGATAGTACTAGGAATAGGTTTTTTGTCTACGTAAAGTCTTAGAAGTTCATAAATAGACTAGCCTTGGCTGTATTGGTAGTTGTAGGAATAGTCGTATTTACAAAATTAGAGGCGTAAACCGGAACCGCTCTTTCGAAATATATTCTCACTAAAAGAACGAAAGAGTTACAAAAAGTTACGAAGAAAAACGATCGATGATGTGTTTAGTAAATTTAGTAATGAAAAGAAATCGATAAGAAATGAAGCTATTTATAACGAATAGCGTCTACCCGAATTAATTAACCTGTCGTTCGCCATTGAACATTACGAAACGGACGGTAAGGTTAGCGCAAAAGTTTCGTCATTTGGAAAATTGCATGACCCAACATGTCATTACTTATCCGCCACTTTCTCGTCTTTTCCTTCCCCGGTGCCACTTTACATTTGCTCAATATTTATAAGGAAACAGCCCCTTTGGAAATGTATCGCACTGCCCAGCCCTGCCCGGCGCCGCGTCGCTAATTGTCGTCGATATATCAATTTCCAATTTTGCCCGAGCACATCGCGGGCCACAGCGAACAAAATTGGTTAGTTCATTAGGAAATGAGTGGGCGCGCAGTACACTCCCAAATCATAGCATTCACGCTGTAATGACCGGCTCTTGGTTACCGTACTGTCCATCATTCACGAACCACCCCCACTTCATACCGGACTAATGAGAGTTAGCTCGAGCGGCCGCTGCAACAACTGCTGTCCGTCGTCGACGGATCCTCCAGTGCTCGACGGTAATATCTTTGTTTGTTTCATTTGCACCCAAAATTACCCACATCAGGAGGACAATTAGTGTACTTGCTTTCACGAATGCGCGCATCTTCAATGCACTTAACGTAGCACCAATCCAATGCACCATAGTTCAATGGTACTTTGGAAATGTCCAAACGAACGGTGGTACAAAATTGCTGGATTAGCGATTTCAACTGAGCGGTACGTTGAATGCAGCTGGTCAGCATCGATGCATGGCCGACGACTGCATTGCATTCGGCGAGCCGCCGACGGGGGAGAAGGGGTGCCGATTTAAAGCACGCGGGAGGAGAATTAAATTTAAATAGACAACCGCAGCACACACTCACACACACACGCACACGAATCGGTTCGTAGAGTAAAACGGGTGCAATCGCCACCGGGCGGCTATCAAGTGTCTTCACGTTTCCACGTTGGCAGCGGTTGGCGAATACGCGCGCGTCCGCGGAATTCCTAACGACGCTGCCATTTGTTTTTTCTGCTGCAACTGCAACTTCGTATGCGCGCGTGGTTCTCCCCGCACCGACCGACTGACACCGTCTTTATCTCTCTCTCTCTCTCTCTCTCTCTCTCTCTCTCTTTTTCTCTCTCCTTTTCCTTCTCTCCGTTTTCCCTCATATGCCTTCCTTCCCCTCGGGATAGAAGTGGATGATTTATAAAAATCGCTTTCGGCGCCAATTGTCGTTTTGACTGCCGCTTCGGGCCTCCGGTCGGTTCCCGTTGTGTCTTAATTTCCCTAACGGTACGGCTGTTTACGGAAGTACTGCTGTGCTTTGGAAACTGTATTTCCCTCCAGTGATGTCACGTTCAGTGATTGAATCGTTCGTATATGACATCGGCCACGGGTGAGTAACGTTATTGCACGAATCATTACTATAGGCGCGCTCATTCGCAATACCGAAACCCGTCCATCATTTAAGTCAAGATTCTCCTCCTCGGAACGATAACATAGTTTTAAAGATTAAGTTCAACAATGATAATACCGTCGATGACTAACGACAAATGATAAATATAATGGAAGGTTTAAATAGTTTCCAACATGCATCGACGGCAAATACCAGCATTCAGTCAAGCTATTTATACTTTCCTTTCTCTTTCTATCTCTCTCTCTCTCTCTCTCTCTCTTTCTCCCTGGACGGTAAATAGTGTTCAGCTTCTGCTGCCGGGTTGTAACGACACATTCGTTATCTAATCCACGTGATCAATTGCATATATCGCGACAAAACAACAACAATCTTATCGATGACGTACGAGTATTGAAATTGTTTCTGACCTCGATAAGATTGGCGATGGTAATAGGGTCGTACTTCTTTCTTCGGTCGCAAAAAGAAGGAAACGGCACAAACGAACCCTTCTGCCCATAAGTTTGGCATCTACATTAATTAGCGCCCAAAAATCAATACGAATTTTGCGTATCAATTATCAAATGTGCCGCCCGCCTTCGTCTCCGATGAGTGACAATTGAAAGGACAATTTAGGAAGGTGGGACAAAACAAAAATTTCCACCTGGCTGGACGACAAACAGCGTCGTCTCGACCACGCGTCATGGAAGGATCCGACAGGTCAGGTTTGATAACTGTTATCAGCAGTGCACCAGGCAACTCCAGTCAACAATTTCCTCGACACTATCGGCACGGACGAGCCCGCTGGTGACGGAGCGACCGTGTTCAAATAAAGCATGCCTGAACCACACAAACTGCATTCGATTCGACACCGAACGCAAGCCGTAACTAACAGCAGCCGGGCGGCCATTTGTTCACAACACTTCGGTAGTGCAGTTCAACAACAGGAAAGGGAGAAAAAAAGGTCAAATCAAATTCTAAAACATACAAATGCCCGAAGGACGGAGCAAAAGCGACAAAAGCAGCGTTCGAGCGTGACATTTTATGTGCGCAAATATTGTGCGCTTCTGATAACACCCGTAATTGCAACAAGTGGCGCATCGAATTGCGTTTGTTCGACCTCGACCAGGTACATCGAAGGTAGCAAATACAGTTGCAAGGTCGCTGAGACTTACCGGCATAGTGGGCGATGGGTTCGATCGGTGCCTGCAGCTTGTACTCGGACAGATACTCGTCCAGGTCGTCCACGTCCTGCGGTTGGTCCTTCTGCTGGTGGTTGCTGCCGGTCACCATAACAATCGTCGTCGACGGTGGTGTTGATGGTTGCTGACTTCCGCTGATGCGCGATAACATTTTCACTTTTTTCACTGCCCTCTTTTCCTTTGCTTCTCACTCACTTCTCACTCCACTTGCCCCACTCCACTTAACAAATGGCTGTTTGCGAACGCTGCAGAGATGCGTCTACCATGTGATCTACCACAACATTGGGGCACCCGGGTTCGATCAACTGCACTTATTGCAACGGCCGCACTACACTACAGGACGCGCACTCTCGTCGCGAAATCAATTCTTTCGGACTATCTATTTTCTTCTATCTGTGTTAGAAATAAAACCAAAATACAAACGAACAATTAATAATCATCTTGCAAGCGACGGCGAAATGGGATCTAAAATGGGAGGAGGGGGGGGGGGGGAACACTTTCAGGGACCACTAGAAACAGAGATGAATCGACGAACAAAGCTGAAGGAATTATACACCTTTTTTTTACAGTTCCCAGATGTCATAACGACTGTCATAATATCATAACGACCCAATCCAACCCTTAGGTTAGGTACGGCTTGTAAGTTTTCACTGTTCGCGTTTGTCTGACTGACTGACTCGCTGTGTGTGTGTGTGTGTCGTATTGTTGCTTTTTTTCTCATTTCTATTGATTTCACTTCACTTCCTGTTCCGGATCGGCGGCCGGAAGAAATGACCCGCCTGGGTGGCAAATGGTTAGGCTTGCGGCTTCTCGGCTCGATATGATGGTGATTTGTCGGAAATGGTTGCACCGCAGCTAATTGCCCCCGGACCGACCGGCTTCGTAGGCTTTCGCGGCTCGAGAGTGGATTTAATTATAAAACAAATCTTCACGCACACCGCCGGAACCGATGACGGGGAGGCAGCATTTTGTAATCTGGTGGCCGGAGAGAGAAAAAAATGAAAAGCAAAATGATTTATTAGGCTTCATTTGTTTAAAAGGTAGCAGCAATTATGTTTGAATCGTTCTATTTTTAAATGTTATAACTAGTGAAAGTAACAATAATTATTCGAGTGTTTCGAAACATGTTACTGTTACTGATTCATTTTCACTCTATCTTATGGAGCAATTCAATTTCATATATGACTGGTTATCTGTCTGAAAGGAAAGATAGGGTCAACCAAACGAGAAACAAACGAGCAAACGAGTTTGACTATCAAACCTAAGAATTTTTATCATTAGCAAACATTATTTTCAAATTTCATGTCTTTTATTCTATGCTTCAATGGACGACATTTTAAGTGGTTTAATGTCGACAGGAAAATAGTTCCACCTACTTTCCACCCCATGATAGATAGAACTCAGCTCATCTAGAGACAGAAGAGACTCTCATTCTAAGGTCCACCCGACCATCATTAATCATTCGTTACCGGTGACTCTATTTTGTTCCACAACTTCGCGGGTAGGAGAAAAAGAAAAAAAAACCAAAGCTAGTGGTTGATTATCTGCCAGTTTGGGGAGCCTCGGCAACCCTCTGGCAACTCTGTCCGCGGACACTTTCGGGACAGATGTTAATTATCCGAGTTGAAACATTTCGTCGTGACCGTGCTATTAGACGGAGTACCGGGAGACATGCAAACGCCCATTCCCGGTAAGGAATACCGGGAATAGGCTTTTCCAAATTTGGACCCACAGGCTTTCAGGCTTTGAAGGGTGAGAAATAAAGCGCAAAGTTCTCTCCTCGTTACCGCTCTTCCGACCGATACTCGCACAGCACTTGACCACCGGGAACTACATAATTCGCCCGTAAGACGTTCTATCAGTACGAGCAGCATCACGGAATTAATCTTGCGTCGCTTCGGTGTCGCTGTTTAGCGAAATCTCGCGAGAAAACAGTTTTACTCGAATCGTACCTGGGTGAGCATTTGAAGGTGTATAAAACATCTCACGAGATGGGTGTACTAAAGTTTTTGGATCCAATGAAGGCTTCTTTGTTTCTATGTTGAGGTATTTTTTTAATTTTTTTTTTCACAAAAGAAGTCTTTAGAATGGAATGTTTTCACATTTTAAACCACCTGGGTCTCAACTCTCAACTCAACTCAACTCAAGATGCGACAAATCAGACAAGACCAACAAAACTGTGGAAACATGTTTTTGTGACAAACGTGGTCTCTGTTCATGAAAGCAATAAGGCTGCGTTAAAAATGAGAAGCAAAACCAACTGCTTGAACAATGGAAGCAATTGTCATTTAATCGCTTACGTAAATGCCCCACGTTTGTTTTCCATCCCAGTTAGGGATCGTTCAGGCAACAAATTGGTTTTTGTGGATAAAAAAGTGCCGAGTGCAGCACGATCATTTTTGTGATACAAACAAACTCTGCACGAACCGTAACATCACGGACGCAGGGTTTATCAGAAGGAATAATATCTTAAATTCGAGTACGTCCACATGATTCAGCGTTGAAAATGTACGCAATTTTGTTAAATGGAAGACATTTACGGCCCCGCGCGGAATGTCGCCATTCCTTTCGTAACACCATTCTGCGTCCGTAAGGAACCGGGGAATGAAGGAAAGACCTGATTCCTTGCTGCATGCCGCTTTTATTCACTGCGCCATGCTATCAAAGCTGTAGTGTGGCCCCAAGGAACGAAGCAAGCGATCGTGAAAGGGAAATAAAAATCCTACCTGTCCAGCGAAGGAGCAGAAAGAAGGAGTTCTCCTTCACGGCAAGAGTAAATATATTTACGTGTCAATTCGACCCAAGGAACGCTCGGTTTATCCGCCAACTTGCGCGAATTCTCGACTGTCCAGCGGTCAAACTCTTTTTGTTTTCGTTGTGCTTTGCAACAGCACATATGATGGTGGATGGTGATGGGACACTGTGGGCGGGGGGGGTGCGGTTCCGCGTGAAAATTTCAATTAATCGTACCTCCAACAAGGCAGCATGAACTCGTGCGCCCACTTGCGCCTTTTCCAATTGAATGATCTTCAACGGTCACCGGTGAAGGTTACCTGCGGTGGGGGCCCAACAATGATCGTCGTCCCATCTTGGGGGCACACATTTATTTCAACTTCTTGCGCACTTGCGATTGCGGAGAGGTGTGTTTTTTTTTTGTTCCGTTCTGTTCGTTGATTTTCCGCGTTTTATACGCAACACAATCCGACCGCAAGCAAAGTGCTGCCAGCACTTCGTCCCCGTGTGAGAACGCTTGGGCCGGTTGATTACTTGATCGCTTCTCTCCTCTCGATCATTCTCGAGTCTCGATTACTGTTCAATCAATCCTTTGACAGTGACTTTTTGTATTGGTGTTTTTCTGTCGCGGGCACGTTTCATTCTTTCACTTTATCTCCACTTTTTCGCGCAAATCAATCAAAAAGCCCTTTGGGGCCTGTTGGGGCGAGGCGTAATTCTTCCCGAGAACAAGGAACATTACAGGAAGGAGTTTCAAAGGAAGTGGTGGTTCTCCGTCTCGCGTGACGACAATACCGATACGGGAAGATATCGGACAGTTGTATGGTCGTAAAATGCACACCCAACAGACACCGGTTGCACAATGGGGTTCGAGGGCGGGTGCTCCATTCGAATCATTAACAGCATTCAATGGCGCACATAAGTTGCCGATCACTGCGTTTGATTGAGCGACAGCATTATTGGATGAGAAGACTGCGGGGTGGAGAAAAAAAAATATCGTTCCGTACTGTTAAATGCGACACCCAATCGACACAATCAACGACGCTGTAACGGATCGTTGCCACTTTATGAAAGTTACAAAGCAATGCTGGGTGCCACCGAAGCGAGCAAATCAAGACGATTGAAAGCAATATAATTTTTTTATTATGGCTCATTAGAGATTTAAAAAAAAAACTCCATCCATCGAGCACTTGGAGTTAAAAGCATGGATTTTATGAGATAAAAATGTCCATAAGCTATGCGATAAAGTGGGTCAAGTGGGGGAATACTTCGAGCACGAGTGAAGCAATAACATTTTTGGGGGATTGGGAAAAAGCGGAACCAATTTCCAAGAAAGTAGAAATTAAAATCCATAATTTCTTGATCATCCCTTTGAACCCTCGCCGTGAGTGCGTTTGCGTTTTGGTGTAACTAACATATCTACATAAACATGTTTTAATAAAACCGACACTCACAACCATTGACGACCAGAAATGGTACAGGCACTCGAGGTAATTCAATTTCCCTTATCCGAGGAAACCGAAGCAGTAAAAGTTATGGCGAAACACACGCATACGCAAACACACAACATGCCGCCGCGTGAATGGGAAACAGGCAATGCAACATCATCATCATCAGCATCATCATCGTCATCGGATGCAGTTTTTGCTACCGGTTGGTGCCGTGCGGTCAGGCATATGTAGCTATTTAAACTGTATTATTACATTCGCTCTCCCAGCCGCCGGGTGGCAACTGCAACGTGCATTGGCGTTCGGTTTCGAAACGTGACCAACCGCACAAACCCAAAACTGCAGAACCCGCCGACCGGTGGTAGCTGCTGGCGTGCGCCAGTGCGAACGGGGTTCGGATTATGCATTTCTAAAACCGGCCCTCAAGAGCGGCCCATTGATAGGATACCGTGACCGCAGCAAGGGGGACCCAGCTGCATCACATACCAGTGTAGTTGCACCGTGAGCAAAAACTCTCAGCATGGTCCTCGAAGCAGCGCCAATTGGTACGTTCGATTCCGGTTTGCGAGTGCCACAGACCGGCCGGGTAGTCCAGATGGACGGTAGGCACCCGCAAAGACACACCGGAAACCGCGGCCGGCCGTTAGAAGCACCGTGGCTGCTTCTAGTTGCCAGTTGCAGTTTGTGGTTTTAGAAAAGGTACCGGTGCGCTAACCCGGTGCCTAGGCTAGGTTAGGATCCCCCGCGGGCAGTAGCGATGGGCGCGGAGTAATCAGCGACCTCGGCACGCTGGACCCGGGAGCGAGCGGGACGACTCTTCCTTTCGGTAGATTTATTGTTATATTCTCCTGCACCGGGAAAGCGCCTGCGCGCGCATGTCACCCTTCGGAGAAACTCGTTGGCAGTGAAAGTGATTGCGCGACAGGTGGCGCACCGAGAGGCGGCGGGGTGGTGCGCAAGTGCGGGCTAGTTACTACAACAGGTTTTTTGGCCACCACCACCTTTGGCACGGTAAAACACCGTACATGGAGCGTCGGGCGCATCGCCGCGCACACGTGTTGTGCGGAAAGCAAAAGTGAACCACCCCACGGGGGATGACGCGGGCGCGTGGGCATCTGCCCGATCTGGCAAACCGGTCGACAAACCGGTGGATGATGAACTCCAAACTTAAACCACGGGACGTTCCGTTCGCTAAACTGTCCGACGGCAGTTCGATCGTCTGTCCGCTTGGAGGAGAGTATGGCGCAGTATTCCGCGCGTAGTTCGTCCTCCTCATCCTCCTTCAAGCGATTGGTGATTACATTCTCGTTTCGGATCGAACTTGTTGACCTCCGGCGGGACCGACAGTGCCAAGCGAGCGATCCGGGAGATCAAAGTGAGAGTGCCAGGAGAGATAGCGAGCGATCGATCGACCGAACGAACCAACCTAAGAGGATGCCAAAGATGGCTAAGCGGGCTGCGCGCGATATCTCTTCGAGACCCCCAGCGTACGAGCAATGGTGAACACTTCATTATTAAGCCCTGCCTGGGCCACGCTGGTGGCAATCGGCAAGAACAGGTTTCGGCTGCGTGTGGGGCGGGTTCGACTTCTCTCCAGCAATCGGGTGGAGTCCGCGTAGTCGACCACACCATCGCACCCCATCGAACACTGGAGAGCGGCCAACGGTGGGCCACTTTGCAACCGGTGCCAACGGCTAAGACCTTGCCAGGCTCCAAGGGAAGGCCTCCCCGTGACCGGCACCGAGCGGAGTGTGGTAACTTTTTGAATTACAGCCTCGGCCCGGGTGTGCGCCCGAGGGCAAGTTCGCCCGAAAGGTTGCTCCGGCGGATTTTCTCGAGGACAGACCCACACACACACACACAAGTGAAGGATGGGGACAAAGCAGCAACAGCAATCGGTCAGGAATTCCACGACCGCGACGGGACCGCCACCAGTCGATTTTGTCGTCGGTTCAATTTCGGTAGGAAGTTATTTCGCACAACAAGGAAAGTGAAACTCCCCAAACTGACGTCAGCGAAGACGAAGACATACGCGGCGTGCCCTCTGTGCCGCTCCCGCTGTGGGATGTAACACAACTTTCGCTGGAATGTCACTAGGTTCTCATGGAAGTCGCCGCTTGACCTCGCGCACATCCTGAAGCGAATCATTGAACTCGTGATTCAATGAAGAAAGCGCACAACTTCTACTCGTATTTCTTAGTTCCGAATTTCTATTTTTGGTGACATTTTAAAATATTCAGCAATGAGAGAACTTTATGTCCCCTGACAGTGGACTATTCCGATGACAACGGCAACGGAGAGTCCGAGTGTTCCACCAACCTGGAATGTATAACAAAACCAGGCAATAAAATAACTATCTTTAACGTTCCCGTGCGGTAATCGGACAGGTCCGGTCGGGATAAAAATATAACAAGTCAGGAGAGACAAAAAAAAAATCCCGCGGTTGCCAAACGAGATTTTATTCAAATCGGCATCACTTTGCTTCGACACGGCCAAAAACATGAATATTCATCGCTCGCTCGCTTGAGCCTGCCCAGTTCGTTCGGCTTCGCTGTTCTGAATGATGCCCTGAGAAATGGATACTGTCCGAATTGCGATCAACAGCAAGTCCGAGTTCGCAGCCCAACCAGCTGTCGCGAGGCGCTTTTTGGATGATACCTGGTCGGAACAGGTTAAACTGGCGACAGAATAAAGAGGCACCCATCGCCAAACGCTATCGACAGGTTTTGAAGGGTCTTCTGTCTTCCGTGATGGAAGATTAACAGTTATAGTAAATTAAGACCTAATTCTGTGCCACTTTTGTGCTGGCGAAAAGAATTGGGAGGTGTCGCACGGAAGGCGCCCCGTCGGTTGGGGCGGAAATAATCAAGAGCATTGGCGTTAGATCGATGGAAAATGGTCATTCGAATTTTACGGCCGGCGCGCACTGTAAAAGCTTAAACTTTTTATGACCACCTCGTAGAATGGAGAACGATCTCTCGCGAACGATCTGGAGATAATTGGGAAGCTGGGTTTTTGAAAAAGGAATGCTATTCAATCTTAATCATTTGAAAACCCCTAAAAACGGTCAAACAATTCACAACAGGTTGATTCCAATCTTCGAATGTCTCCGGAACACCGCAAAGAACCGGGCAGTGGTTGGTCGACGTTGGCCATTGAACTTCTGTTCTGATAGAGATTCGAAGTTTTTCACATACGATTCAATTAAAGTAATGGACGTACCATGACACGCGTCCCTTCTGTACCGACAACTTCAAACGCTGGCGTGTGGCATGGCGTGAGAGGCTGGAAGATCACAGCAGAAGATCAAGTACGAAGCAATGCGGCCGAGTGTTCCGTTCACTTCGGTAGGAGAAGACATCCATCAGTGCACTTTTGCTATTATATTTTCACTGAGACAAAGAACTTTGATAAGCCAACGTCTGCATCGGTCCAGCGTGGTTTGAACCCGCGTTTGATGGGCTGGGAATGGATTTTTTTTGTTGTTCAGAATGGATATTGAAGATGATTCCATGGAGCTAGTTGGAGATGGTGGCAAGGTAGACCTCAGCTATAGGTGAGTTGTGGATTCAGCGTGCGTTGAATAACATCACGTTACATAACCAAACAGCAGCATGTACTTCTGATCTTTGGGTGGCGGATACTAAAGAAAACACCCTTATGTAATGAACACATTTCAGTTTAAAAGTCATCAATTTTTAACCATTACGATGTAGTAAATATTTTCACGTATTGTAGTTTGTAGAAAACTTCACGGACTATAAAGTGCTCTCGATGGTTTGGATTTCACATTTTTTTCACCTCCCGGAAGCAGCAGATGGTGGCCGTCGATAAGACATCTGTCTTCTCTAAACCTCACGCATGTGGCACGCAATCAAAAATTCAACTAAAATCAACGCCATGGGCCATAAACTGATCTGCTGTTTCATCAAACAAACTCACGACGCGGTTCACAGCATACGTCTTCGTATCGGGGTGCGATGTTGTCCTTGCGAACACAATTAAGTTGTTTACCATTACGATTTTCGAAAAATCTCGAAAATCCAAACCCGCACTGAAGAAGCGAGTGCGTGCCACGGAAAATCAAATTTTCCGTCCCGTTGGCCACACCAGACAGCCACGGCCGCTGGTGTGTTGTGGGGGAG
>JAOEFI010000004.1:15303108-15314708 GCA_034621735.1 Anopheles plumbeus | reverse complement strand
TTACACCTTGCCACCGTAGATCGCAATAAACAAGTCAGTTTAGATGCTTCCATTAGCGTGGTCAACCCCGTCACGGCAAATTCCTGTCGACAAATGAATGCACGTGAACTTGAAAAAGTCCTTTGCAACCCAACCGGGTGGAACGGCGTCGGACGACGTTGTGGACGCGGAGTCTCATTAACATTGCTTCAGGTTTTGGCATTAAACTGCCGTCTTTACGGGCGCGTCCGACTGGATTTCTTCGTGGGGTGTTTTTTTTTTCTCTTTCTATTCTCCGTTTTTTTCTTCCATCTTCCTGCATTTCAAAATTCTTTATTTAATCGCGATTTCGTTGACCCGTAGGAGCAGTTCCACGCTAGACGAGGAGGCGCAATTTCGATCGGAAGAATTTTATGCGCTAAAAAAACACATTTATACCGAAGCGGTTGCATGTCGCCATCGATTGCCATCATTAACGCACTTAACGCGGCGGTCTGCATTCCGCCAATAGCCGCCGGCCGCGCGAGAAACTTGATTCCAGTAGCCATCGCCGACTGATGGTAGAACCTTTTCCATCCGTTCTCTTCCGAAACATCTCTCGGCCGCGGACGACGCAATGCGGCAGGAGGTTTCCAGCGGCAGTGTGGCATTGCGGCAGGGTCGCCACATCAAACGGTCCGAACAGGCCGGCAGTTCTCAATTGCTTGACAAACAGTTTGCCGTTCTATCGTAAATGCCACATCGCTTCCGATTAGGATTAATGCCGAATGGGATCCGCGGTGGGAGAAACCACCCCCTTTAGGAGGGTGGAAAATAAGGAACGTAATTGCGTCGGGGTCTTTCCGCGCGTACGTCGTACGACATTGGCCATTCCATTTGCGTATCAATTGCCCGCACCACCTGACCGGACCGGAGCAAGGGGGTCCCGCGTCGAGTGTTTTTGCGACTCACATACTCCGCTTTTTTTTCTTCTAACTTAGAATCAACTTCGCTCAAGTGCCACAAGTGGCCGGTTGGCTCGAATGGATACGTTGAATCGACGCACGGACCGCCGGGTTAGAGCTGAGCTGCTGTTTTGCGGCAACCGGTGTTTATCTAACGGGCCATGTGAGTGCGGGCCAACTGCCTCCAGAATGGTACGTTTATCGATCCGGTTTAAACTTGTCCCCGTAGACCCGCGCCGTGGATATTGATGCGTGTAATGTCCTCCAAGTAAAGGAAGTGGTGTGTGCACGCCAAGTTCTAGGCCCGTTTCCTAATCATGGGTAACCTTTCACTTAGGACTTCACTTCCACAAGTTCCAGCTGCAAGTAGCCAATGCGCAACTACTTGGGAGACCCTAGGGTACCGACGCTTTCCAAAATGTCACCTTATGTCAATTGCCGCGCTGTACAAAATGCCGCTAATGATCTGCCTCTTCTGTCGAGGGCTGCCGATGTGTGTCTTTACCACTCTGCTCTGGTGGTTTAGTGCGGCAGTTGTTACTCAAGAGACCCTAGACGCGCACCAGTCTTCACCACCACGACAGAGCCAACTGATGAATAATTATTACGATTACAATTTCATCACCCACTGAGGTGTGAGTGTTTCTTAATGTGCACACACTGCTTGGATGTAGGGCTGGCATGGTTTTCAGATTGGGCTTTCGATTAGTAGCACCACCTCCAGGACGCCGTGAGCAACGAGGATACTCGGTGCGGACTGTAGTGCCTGCCCCTGTAAAGAGCCCTGTAAAAACCCACCCAATCAAGTTCGCAAGTTTTTGCGCAGCATGCGACTAACGACCATTCGGGGGCTCCAGTCGTGCAACCGACAGTCGCCGACATACATATAATATGTCGGCGTGCAACACGGTTTCTACTCCAATCGGCCAAAAAAAGCAAACGAAAAGAAAAAAAAATGCACCAAATGATTCGATCCGGCGTTCGTTCTGCGCTCTATCCGCGGGTCTATCCGCTCGGTCATTTTCGGTTTACCTTGAAACTGGATCCGATCAACAGGACTAGCCGCACAACATCAACCAAACAGAAAAAGGTGGTTGCTCTCTCTCTCTCTTTCTTTCACTCTCCCCCATCAGGCTGACCTTCGGTGTAGATGAAGATGCGCGCCAAAGTCCGATTGGTGTCAATCATCGGTGGCTACAGATTTTCATTCTATTTATTATTTGGAAACGCGCGGCCCGCGCCAGCAATTGGCGGCTTCCACTACCGTTTAATTCGCCCCGGCAAGGTCGATCGCGACGACGTTACGTACGGCGGCAAAACGGTGCGTAAACTGAAGAGGTGCATCTTAATGGGAAAAACAGTGATCTGCGGGGAGCGAAAAAAAACCCCCCAAGACCTCTACTAATACATCCTCTGACACCTTCAACAAGTCGTGACGGTTATTGACGGCGTTTCGGGAACGAACCGTTTCATCTCTTTACGATCTCGTCGTCTATCGGGCGTTAAAATTGATGAACGGCAACAAAAGAAATAGGAGACGAAAAAAAAACACAACCACGATTTCGATGGTTCGATGGTTGCTTCCGATCGATTAGAGGAGCCTGAAGGTCGTTTTTTCACTGCTGATGTTCGAAAAACCATCAAACGGATTTCCATCATTTTGTTTTCATCTTTTTTGACTAACCTTGTCATCGATGAAAATCAAACTTCATCAATTCGATCAACGGTTTGACATGGGGGGGGGGGGTGAGAAAACAGGAGAAAAATCTGCAAAATATTTTCGTCCCTCAATCGTTGACGCCATTTTTGCCAACACTCGCACCGGACACTAATTCGCTTCGCCGGGCCCAACCAGTCTGAGATGGGTATAACCTAAGCATGATTTTGAACGCTTTTACTGGGTCAACAATTATACCGAGTGAACGCCCCGACGGAGCATAAACTTTCCTTCCCTTGGAAGGCACTTGGCGGGGTGGCGTGCGTGGGCCTTGGAAGCAAGAAAATCGTAACGGAAAACGTCGGTTTTCTCCGCTGGTGTACTTTTGCCGGAAGGTGTCGCGCCGTCGGGTGGAGCGGAGCGCACGCGCGTCAAGATTGCGAGAGAAAAAAAAACACCAAGAGGTATGATTAGACATGATTGAGGCAAATCGACGCCAATACACATAAAGTGGTACCAGCAGTAGTTGGGCCTGCTGGCGGTGGCCGGTAATCGGTTCCCGGTAAGTTGCTCGGCCGAAAAGCGGAAAAAATTAAACTCCCAACCCTCCGGCGGTGACGGAAGAAATCGAAACTATGTCCGTTTTTTTCTTCTTCTCCTTAATCTCCCACCTTCGATTTGATCGTCTAGCCTAGCACCGTTTGGACGAGGACGGGAGAGTGGTGAACCGTGCACCGTGACAATCGTGTGTAAGTGTACGGCCCTGAGTGGTCGGTATTCGAGCCGATCTAACGTAAGATTTCGCGCCGGCCAAAGGGCGGACCTGGCTTGGGCTGTGTCCGTAACGCGATCACCTCCGCTTTTGTACTTGATCACTTCCGATCGGTGCGCCCGGAACGGATCCATTGCGACAGAGAAGCGAACGAAAAAAAAAACCAAAGCGTCCACCCATTTGGCCACGCGGTTCGAACCGGCTCGGGGTGACCTTCCAGCGAAGCGCGATAGAACATTTTCCGCCCCGCCGTCGTAATGACGAAAAGGAGGAAAAGCGTCGTCGTATTTCGAATGTTTCGTTGTCTGATTGCCTTCGGTTGCCAATTTACGTTTGGTGGAGATCTTTTAACGTTTTCGTCTTTTTTGGACCCCAGGAAAAACACACACTCACACCGGAGGAGTTTTTTGTCCCTTTTTTACCAGTGCCACTGTCTTTATTATGTTTTTTTTTTCGGCAAGATTTTGTCGTCGTTTCGTGCAAGATCGAGTTGGAGTTGCGTGGCATGAAAGCATAAAATTAAATGTCGCAACCAAATACCCCCCGCCCCCCCCCCCCCTCCCGCAGCGGCAAGTTAAATTGTCAAGTTCAGGCAGGGCGGCCAGTCAGCGACTGGAACTCCCTTCCATATCTAACGCGACAACCCCAGCCCACTAACGAAAAGGAACGGGTCTATTAATTACCAAAACCAAAACCAAAAGCAAAAAAAAAACAAACCTGTTCAAATTGTGTTCGACAACAATCTATCGATCCAGTCCGGCGGGGCGTGCAATGTTGTTGTAGACATTGCATTTCGCATGCTCAGAAAATTGGTCCACCTGTTACGCGAAACGTGTCTACACCGGCTGATACACTGTGTAGATGTGTCGCCTGTTGTGTTTTTTTTTTACTTCTTCCAGCAAGATAACTGTAATAGATATATTCCGGCGGCGACGGCGGCAACCGAATTTATCGCAGATTGATCGCCCCACGGCAGATAGCAGGCAGGCCGAGCGGCATACACAGCCAATCATGCTGTGGCATTCGACCACAGACCACAAACCGATCCATCTCGTCCGTTCGAGGGGTGAATCGAAGCAAACTGAAGGTCCAGCTTTTGGTCCTTGCTTTTGCCTCCTCCCCTCCCGGTTCTGGTTTGAGGGGGGTGCAAAATTGTGCAAAACACGGGCGCGCAACATTCAATCAGCCCGCGCGAGACCGCGAACGGAAAAAGGCTGGCGGACATTCGACATTCGTAACCGAACATTGAACAACTCGTTTGATAATTTCACGCTTGAAACACGACCGTGAAGACCGTGGTCTATTGTAAAGGTCCGAGATTTGTGCGCGAATGCGAATCGGACCTCTCGGGAGGACAGTTTGTGGCGGGTGTCCTTGGTTCTTTTGAACTCTTTGTTAGGTTTTCCTGTGGCTAGCTTTGCGGCCTTGTCAGGGAAGCGGGAGAGTTATTCGGTAGGGTGGCTCCGTGAAGAATCCTTGGCATTAGAATTCCGTCGTTTGACGTTATGACTAAACGAAATAAAGGAATTTTTATGAAAAAAAAACCACAAAAAGTTCAAAAATTCATACAAGCTCCAAACATGAAAACGAAAGGTACTTTGTACACGTTAATCATGTTGAATTAAGTTCAAAACTATCCCACAGCAGGGAGAAAATCTTTTGCCCCACAATGAAACAAATTACGCTTGACAAACACCCCTTGAAGACGTTGTTAGACCAGCACGCGAAAGTATACGGAACGGATTCATTCCATTCCGCCTTCAACCACAAAAACGGAGGCGATCTCCGTTGGCCAAAGCCGAGCCCCTTCCGCCGAAACCATTTCCACTTACTAAGAGGCACGAGCATCGATCGAGCGTATCAATCGATCGATTTGTTTCAAGACGTGTTGCCCGTGCACAGATCGATGTTTATTTTATTTAATGTTTTTCTTTTTACGCCGTTTTCATTTTCTCTCGAGTTTCAATTTCTCTTCCTTCTCAAACGGTCCGGCTGCGCGGTGTTCGTGTTTACCTTCTGCTCGCCCGTTGCTCTGCTTATGCTGACAGCGGCGCGCCACCCCCCGGTCCCACCCATGAGGGGGATGATTTCGCCGCCCCCTGGCCTGCCATCGTTTGGCGAATGCACAATCGGGGGTGGTCGTGGTGGTGGCGGTGGCGCGTGTGCGTACTGCGATTGATCCGGAATTGGTTTTGTTTACCGATCACTTACCACCTTAGCCGCAATACTGCCACTTTTCCTTCGACCACCACCGGTGGGGGTGGGGCCGGTGGTTTCCATTGCACCACTCGAGGCACTCCACGCTGGCGGCGCTGGTCTGGTGGAAGCTTCTGAAGCATCTGAGATGGATTTTTCTTTTTGCCCCTTTTTTCCGCCCCGTTTTGTGGTCTGCCCATTTCTGCTCTTCCGTGACTATTTCCTCCCATGTCGGCGGTCGGCCGGAGGGGTGTGGCAAGAAGAAAACCCAAACGGGGGGCGAATGGGGCGGGTGTTGCTGCACACGGTTTCACCTTTATTTGATTTATGAATCAATCGAAGAAAGTGCAATCTTAAAACGCGCACCCAACCTGCGGCGGATGAGATCGAAAGTGATCGCTCGTCTCCGTCCGTTTTAGGCAATGGGAAAATGCTGCCGCCGCCGCCGCTGCCGCTGCCGGTGGAAAATCGCTGTTGCAAAATCGCGGCTGTTGAACCCGACCAGCCCGGAATGGATTTACGGGTACGGGTTGAGTTTGATGATGATGATGATTTCACTCAAATGAGCCGAAGGTTAAATCGAACGACTCGGCCGATGGATTGCAGCTGCGCGGCTCGGCTAGTGATCGATCATTGACATCAAAGATGAAGCTTGAAAATATCACTTAGGCGAACCGATCGATCGGGCGTGTGTGATGAAGGTGAAAATGCAAATAAAGGTAATCAATCAATATTCCGAAAAGATGTTGCACCCCGTTCCCATGTTCGACGGGAGTGATCCACCATAGAGACATTTCTCACGGCCCGAATGGTTTCCCAACTGGTTCGACTGGATTGTAAAATATTTGAGTTCAAAGATACGCATTTCTGTAAACAATCTATTGTTGTGTAAGACTCGATTCGAATCGTAAACTGCAAGCAAATAAGCACACTCTGTAGCTAATTAGATAACTTAATTAATCCATTAGCATACTTGCACGGCAGACTGACTTTATTCCTAACGAAGAAGGAAAAGAAAGTAAAAGCTCTTCCGATCCCACGCTTTCGAGAAAAGTAACTACGGTTGATCTAATTAATCACTCAATCATTGGGCGACTTGGCGCCATTTCGCGAAACACTTTTTTCGCTTCCTCTGCTAACGGGCCCCCTAAAACACTTTCTTCCCACGACGATGAACATCGGACGATCGACATCGGAAGAAAAGATCGACCACAGGGACGGTGTTCCACTGTAATTATCTCAAGTACAACTTTCGAAATTACCATTCAATGAAAGGTAACAACAACCCGGCCCGCCCGGTTGGCGGGGAAGCGAAGGTGACTTATGGAAAGATGACCGTGGGACAGCGGTCACCCGTTCGGCATTGTGAAGTAGTAAGCGACAACAAGTGACTCTGTGACTTGTCTAACCCCATTGAAGGCTGCTTCCGCCATGGACGAGCGCAAGACGAATGAACTGACGACTGACCGCGCTTTGTTGAAGCCTCCGACATCCGTTCGTTCTTTTCATAAGTGTTTTTTTTTCTTCTCTTCGTACCAATCGAGAAAAATTACGCGCAGCAAAATATTGAGAAGACATTTTTGGGGAAGTATGCTCCTCCCATCGCCTGCCTAGTTTCCTGCCACACAGGCGTATCGAAGAGGCTTCCCACATGGCCACCTAATGAAACTGAACGAAAAATCTGTCAAACGGCCCACGAGGACGGAACACAACGGGGAGAGAGAAATAATCACAACACTCTTTTCCCCGTCAAAAAAAAAAATGAGCCACCGGGAGTTGATTGGTTCCTCCTTCGGCCGAAAGATGACCGAAACACAAAACGTGTCGCGTGAAGCATAGCGAATTTTTTTCGTTTGCCGGCGCCGTTTTTTATCCCTTCGTTTCTGTGTCAATGGGTTACGTGTGCTTGCGGGCGCGGGCCCCCGCCGAGTGCTCTCCGTGTCCCACGTCCGCAGCCGCGCACGGGGTTCGATTTATGACACTTTTCACAAAAGAAACACTAACGAGACAACGATGCAGCAAAAGGGAGGAAAAATAAAAAAAAGGCTACAGGACGAGTGGTTAAATTTTGAATCGATCACAAGGCCTCAAGCCTCAACGGCGCAAAGTGGTCGGAAGGGGACCGGGGAAGGAAAGCGCCTCTTCCCGTTTGGTTTTGGGGCGATAAGTTATGCGCGCAATTGGACACTTGCTATAGCTTCTTGGTTGTCTTGTGCTTAACGGTTTCCGTTCAGGTACACTTTGGCGAAACATTACATTTGACACTAGGTCATCGGTGGAGGTTATGCCGGGGTTTTGTTTTATTATTTAGCATTGAAGTGGCAGAAAAAAGCCACATAGTAATTATGTTCGCAGTGTGCTAACAAGTGGCGTAACAACAAATGTGTTGAAGTATGTTGTTTTTCCCGAACGAACATGATGCTGGCAGTTTTTTTTTTATTTCGCAAAATGACAACCAGTGATTATAAAATTAATTCTAGAAACAGGAAAGTGGATAAAAATTGTATTTAATATCATAGCAAACGCAACTTGAACTCACCATAGACAAGAAACCGGGAAAATGGCACACGCTCATCATCGTCATCACCGCCGAACTGAAATAAAAAGCAGGAAAAACAAAGAAGAAATTAACTCAAACGATCTCTGGCGGGTTTCGCTTTCTCGCGCAGCGAACGGAGAACGAACGCTCATTAGCCGTAAAACTCCTACGTACATTGCCATCGGGCCAAACAACCACACAACAACGCAACAAAGGAAGAACTAAACAAAACAAAAAAATAAAATCACTGTGTTTCCTAGTGGCGCACACACGTGCGCCAACGCAAAACGCTAATTGACATAGAAAGTCGCCGGTCGACGAATTTGGTAACCTAAACCGAACGAAAGTGTGGCCCGATTTGCGCGCTGACACTAATTCATCCGGCGTGGCGAGAAGAGCCCTGGCCAGAAGCGCGGCGAGGTGAGGGATTTATGCGATCAAGATCATGCCGTCGTCGTCGCGTTGCATTCGTTGCACTCGTGTGTTTTTTATTCCTCGACAGGGAATGAAAATATGCGAAGGCGAACGTATCCATTAAACTCGTTAACAACTAGGCATAGACATTTTAGATTATTTGAACTTTTACTAGGTTTCAAAACCAAGTGTAATATCAATTAACAGAAACATAATCAACATCCCCTCACTGACTCATCGTAACACACGTGGAAGCGATCGAGTTCGACTCCCGCAACCTGCAGTGTGCAACGGCGATGGCGTTTTGATGAATGAAAGTACCGTGTGCCTTTTCCCTATTTTCTTCGGTTTCAAGTGCACCAACACCTGCCACAATCACCACCCCCACCACCATCCCACCGACCGGCCGAGCGAACGCGTGCGATGATCGCGAGCCCCCGTGCCTTATTGAGCCACAAATCCCATTCTCCAATTTTTCCACTCAGAAGCCATCCACCATCCAGCCAGCCCACGAGAGCTTCCCAGCCCAGAGTCCATGAACGATCGATTTCTAACCCAACGCGGCGCGACCACTCCACGCCGGCCGAGGGGAAACTCTCCCCGTACCGTGCCCCTCCTCACCTTCTACGGGCGAAGGCGATGTGTCATTATCGATTTTCCGACTTCGATTTCACCCAGTGTCGGTCACTCGGCGGGGCCCCGGTTCCGATTCCGGAACGGATTGCTGGGGCGGGCCCGCGCTCATGGCCTCGATCAGTCATTTCCAAATTGAACGAGACAGCACCCGAGGAAGGGCGTGCGAGTGTATGTGTGTGTGTGTGCGAGTGTGGCAGCGAAAGTGTGATGGGAACGATCGATTGTGCTGTCGCTTTGACGAAAAAGGGCCGAATTTCGTTGTACCAGTTTGCGGCTGCACCGGCTCCAAGTTCAGGCGTTGACGGGGAGAGCCCCTGCTAGGTGATGGTCTATACGGTTCATTCATGTTGTGCCCACAGGACAGGTGGATTTATCGGGAAAGCGATGTTACAGCGCATATCGTAGTTGATTGATCGTAGCGGCACAGTGATCCGAACCGAGGTCACACTTGGAAAACAAAGATTAACACCCCCCCCCCCCCCCATTTGGCCCCCTGATTTCTAAATTATGTTTTTATCTGACATTCGATTTTTATTATATGTATTTAAAGCGATGACTATTTTTTGACTATGTTTTTTGAATTATTACCATTCATAAGGAATCGTTAAACGTTAATTTGGAATAGTAAATATCGTCGTCTAATATAGCTAAACATTTTGTATCTCCAGTTGTCCAAAGTGACCACATTTTTGTAACGACACAAATATTTGGTATCAACTTCTTTTCCCATTGTGTTCCGTTTACGTTTACAAACTCTAATGCAAAAGGAAGATCCAGTTTCGAAGAACACATTGCACGCCATATTACTACGATCGCCGTTGGTCTAGGTAAGCAGCCAGCTCCCTAAATGGCTCGTGTCCCATCAGCGGGGAAAAAGTTTCGCCAGCCCGCTTCCGAAGCGCAACGGCCGCGCTTGTGGCGTATTTTAGTTTTCACGCAATTGATCGACGGGGTTGCGGCGGCCGCGGTGGGTTGCGTTCCGCACGCAATTTCCGAGAAATTTGTCTCCTACCTAGGCTAGTAGTGTTGTGGTGGTTACGCTACACGCGAGTTCCACCGCGTTCGTTCACTTTTCATTCATAAACTCCCGTCCAATCGCCAAGGGCTGCGTCGGGGAGAAACTATATGTGCCTCGCTGCCTGCGTGCGTCCGTCCCGTAGCTGGGTCATCTTCCGAGTACCGGTTTACACGCACGCACAGACCCACACACACGCCCGTTTTCCAACCGGATCGAGCAGCGGATCTTTGCTGATCTAAGAAGGCTCTTGTTGTTGTCACCCTTTTCTATACGCTTCGGTCGCATGAATGGCAGCGCGACGCGGCGCGCTTTGACTCATCGATTGCTCGCGACATTCAACTGGCGCCATTGAAGCTGTCGGGGGAAAATGGCAACAACAGCAAATAGGGGAGAAAAGACGCCAATCCGCGCCGGTCGGCGAGTTCGCCCGTAAACGGCCATGTGTCACGAGGCTGCGGCCTTTGAAACGTCCCACCCACGGTGTTCCTTCACCTGCAACCGGATCCATCTATACTTCGGATCGCGTCAAAGCTCAACGACTCATCGGAAATGAGCGAAATTACTCGACGACGATTGCCACCTTCTCTGAACGAATGCCAACGCCCACGTGACCAGTGGTGTGTGTACTTGAAACGACCCATTGTAAAGCGATCTGCTAGGGAGTTTCTCTGACTTTGGAAGAAAGAAAAGTGACAACTGGCGGCGTGGGGTGCTCTGCTAGTTTTTTTCAAGTCGATCATTTGAAAATCCACTCTTAAAATATAATTTAAAATATAATTTATATTACCGGAGCTGAAAGTTGACTTTTTATCACATAATCGTAGATCATTCCAAATTGGGTTTCCAAAGCGGACACATATGTTAACCCGTCCTAAACACAACACTACTCATAAAATATAGTTCGATTAGTATTGACCTTTTTTTTTTAATGTATCCAACATTGGATGTGTAAAGTATGGCCAACAAAACATAAACGAAATGTTTCCTTACGATGCGGGGATGCCAAACGGTTATCCCATTCCCATGAGACGTTCGTATTTTTTTACTTTCATTTGTACTTGCAAATGAGCAGACACCCCAGCATAAATGGACCGACCCGGCGAACGAATCCGAACTGGGTAGACACACAAAGCAGAAAGCCAATATCGAAGTGGATCGTTATTTGTGCATGATGTTTGGCATAAATTTCGATGGGCGATTTTTTGCCGGCTGCGTCCTGCGTCCACTTTTCCTTCAACGCGAGCATCCGGAAGGTGGAATTGATGAGCATTCGCAAACGGTAACACGTTTTTTAATCGTCTCCTTTCTTTAAAAAAAAAAGCATAAGCCCATTCACAGTAAAAGCCCATTTGGCAGAGGAAATGGTTACGTCTGACGATGGGACCATCGGGGCTCTCGCGGGCCGCTTGGCGAAAGTTAAGCCTTGACTCTTTCCCGTGGTTTCC
>JAOEFI010000004.1:15288786-15303008 GCA_034621735.1 Anopheles plumbeus | reverse complement strand
GATACCCAAAACGCGTCATAGTACCACAATTATCCGGCCACACGCATGCGCCACGCGCAAATGTGCAGATCAAAATCTGGTCACACTTTGCTACCGGCCGCATTGAATTTCATAAGATTGAAGTCATTCGCCCTGACCCTGACTGCTCCAAGAGCCATCCCGGCATTGAATTGTCTTGCTCAATGGCGCCACCGTTGAAGTCCGTCAACACCGGTGTGCACTCTGGCGCGACCGGAGAGCTAATCGATGCTTGTTGGATGATCGGACACACACGATAGATGCGAGGCGCTAATAGTCTACCCACGCGTGCGCAACATGCGCGTAGCTCGCAAAACTGGATCAGAGTGTCCCAAGGCGTCCCACAGAAAGCTTCCTTGATGGCCTAAGCCTGTGTGGATCTGAGCGTAGATTTGATTTTGCAGTCTGATAACAGAAAGAAGAAAACCGGTCCCGGTATCTAGAAGCGGAAGTGTCCATGATGATGTGCGGTCAGTTCTGAGCGAGCAGGCAAGTAGTGTGGGCTGAACGGTCGTACTTAACGGTGCTTCTATTCATACTCCATTCGTGCGGAGTACGTTAAAGTGTTGTATCTTAGAACATATATTCGTTCAGAGACTGTACAAGATTTCAAAAGGTCCCTTCCAACGTTACCCTCCAGAGTCGAAAACCGATCGGAACGAATGAGGCGACACACCACCACCCAAACAGCTACTCAAATATTCAAGTGGAGTCAGCTGAAAACAGACCACCGACCGACCCACCAGCGCTCGTAAAACAGCTATTTTATATCGAGTTTCATCGAGCGACTCCCTCTCTAGGTGTGTAGACACAATCGAACTTGTGAAACAGATTACTGGAAGGCGGACTCGTATAGAGCGGCCAGAACGAACAACAGTTCCCTACCGATAGGTCCGACAGATATATCGGATGACCATGACACCGGATCGGCGGTCGGACGACACTCGGCGGTGACGCAATCCGAACCAATCCAGCTGCGTACTAGCAAGGCCCCACGGCGTACTGGAGTGTGTAATTCCGATGACAATTGTAGGCTGGCGCAACACGGCGCAGTGTGTGCAGCTGTTGAAAATAGAAGCGTGTATGTAATTTCATCTGCAAACCCGCTGCACTGATTCTTGGCGTCTGGTGGTGCGGTTCCTAGAAATAATGGGTAGAATGTCCCAAATAGGAACTCCACTTCCAACGCCAAACAACTGACTAAGTGCTAATCGTTCTGGTGCCCGCGTTCTGGCCCTCCCAATTTGCCCCACAGACACACGCTCCTCACTGTGTCTTTCTCTCGCGAGACTCGAAGGAACTGCTGGCCAGACAAACGAGTTTGACCGGTCGGTAGCGGTGTGGCCACGTTGTGTTCTCGTATGCTGCTCTCGTCGTGGCAGCCCTGGATTAGAGTGGCCAAGTGAGAAACCGGGCGGGAAGCGTAGGAGAGAATGAGAAATTGAATTGAAAAAAAAAACAACAGACGCTTGTGCACTTGTGCACCGGCGCGCATTCCTCGCTGGTCCCCATCGGCAAACTCCATTCGGGCCGACGGGGGTCCCAAGCATATGCTTCGCGCCTTAAACAACACCTGCACACGAGCCATTCGCGTCATGCGATCCACCGTCAGGTAGGCAGGTACGAGTGGTAGGGCTGAGCTGGCCTTTGCCGGCGCACCACTACAATCATCCGTTCGGCGACACCGCGAGATCACGATCGAATTCACTCGCACTTGATCTCCGCTGGCGGACGGGCCAACTTTTAGTCGACCGAACCCTCGGGGTATTTAAACTCCTAAAAGTGCTACGTGGACGGAGGGACGATAATTATCACTTCGTTCCTGCCGGGGAAAGGTCCACGACACGACCGGACACTTTCAGCCTCAAGAAGGATTATGTCCTTAGAGAGACACATACACTTGCTCTGTAGCTCTTTTCTTTTCACAGGGAAGCAACATCTTGCGACATAACATAAGACAAGCGTTCCCTTGACATCTGTTGTTTGTGTGTGTGTGTGTGTGTTTCCAACTCTCCTGAGTTTGAGGATGGCTCTGAATGACAAACCAGATGGCATTCTATCAGGTGCATCCTGGTCCTTTGACCTTTCCAATTATCTTGCGATACACAATGGCTTCCAGAACGTGGCGCGGCACATGCGGGACTATAATTATCTCGCGAAGATTCAAACGACTTTGCGGCCGGCCACAACATGGCATCGTTCTGTTTCTGCACGGAGCATCTGATTCATCGCCTTAGGGAAGGGGTTTCTTGAAACCACACAGATCGTCCCGTGCCCGAAGGTGAGCGTCTTAAGTGTGGAACTTCCCAATACGGAAGTTTGCGGCAGGTTGATCGAAACAAAAAACACGCTCCCTGAAGAGGGAGGTTGTGAAATGCAATAAAAAAGCAATGAATCATAACAACTTCCGCTTGGTAGATATGTTTTATAACAGGGCGATCGGCTTTTGGAGGAGAAGTGGTTGGTTTGGTGGCCAATCATCCACGGGACTTGGACCGGTGAATCAGTGTGTCTGTGAAGCAGACAGCGCCGTTTATCAGTGTCAGTTATCAAGTTGATGGATTTGTTTTATAATGATCCCACATTAGAGTACATTTCTGTATGACTTATTTAACAAAATGGGCCATTTAAATCTCTCTGACCGCCTTTTGAAACACCTGGGAAACTCCACACCACGGTTAGTGTGTTCTTTGTGAAGTTTTGTTGCATTTATCACACTCGAAACAAAACATCAAACAGCGGATCGTAAATACCACAACTTCATTGACGAATACGTCAGCCACGTTGTTTGCCATCGTCCGCAAAAAGTCCCAAGATATTGTGCCCCCCCCCCCCCGTACTATCGGGGACTTGCGTGAAATCTGTTGGCGTGAACATATTCTGCGAAATATTTGTTTACTTTTTTACCGTCCAATCTTGTTCCTATACCTTTGGTGGGGTGCCTTCTTCTCGCCGACAAGGTGACAGAATAACGCGAATGCAAATGAGGATCACCCGAGCGTTGGCCACGCTGTGCGGTGTGTGGAAGGGATCGGCGGTTGCGGTGAGGTGGTGGTAGAGATAAAGCAGAAAACAAACAGCAATGTCGCGTCGTCGTCGACGTCGTGGTTGTCGTCTTCTGATTGGAATGTGTCACATTTGCATACCGGTTTTTGGTGTACAGCGTCGTATAGAGCACCACATAGAGCGCGCACGGCCGTCGTCCTAAAAATCCGCCATCGGAGAGACGATTGGCGGACAGTGGAAACGGATCACGATTCCACCAGCCACCGTCATCGTCATCGTGCCATCGTCTTGGGTTGCGATCGCAGCGTGAGGTGAATCTCATTAATTTCTTCATCGCTACCATCCAGCTCCCCCTAGTTCCCAGTGCCCAGTGCCCTCTCTCGATCTAACCCGCGTCCAGTGCCAGGGAAGGTCAGCCGGTTTGTGAAACGAAAACTAAAACTGTGTTCAAATCGAAAACATCCCTGACGCGCATCATCACGCGCGATTGGAAATTCGAGAGTTCGGCCACTTGCTGTTTCAACGACGGACGAGAACTTCACACGACACCGGCACCGGAACCGCCGCCGTCGCCGACTTAATCGTTCGATCGATTGGGGGAGCATCTTTTACGAAATCCACGAAAACTGATATGGAGCACACCCACAGACCCACCGAGCCATTGATTGGCGGAATGTGCCCTTGAATCCAGATATTTAAATCCGGACAGCGGAATGCGTCCAAACTCACAATCGATGCTGGCTGCTTCCCTAGCGCATAGGACGCCATATCTTTCAACGAATAATCACGACAATCACTCTTGGCGAAGGTCCGGATTTTCATTCGGACCTATAATGGACCAACGCCTCTCATGGACGCATTCCATTATTATTCGCCTGTTGGCGTTATGAATATTCATTCTCCCAAACGCACTATACGCAGCTGGATTTGTCGCATGCCATCATCGTACGCATCATCTCTTCGGTCTCCTCCTAAACTCGGTTCTATTGGAAATCCGCGAGGGGACGGTGATTAGCTACACGAGACACGTACCTTCCTTCTCTCCGCTATTGGAAGAGGTTCGCTTTGGGATTCTACTATTGTACACACCCTCTCTTCTGTGGGTTTCGTCGACGAGCAGGTTCCTCTAGGCGACTCCTTCCAGGACCATACTCACCAAGCGGGCGCTAGCCACTGAGGATGGAATTTAAAAGTGCGTCAAACCAAAGAAGACATCCGAGAGCTGTGCGGGCTTGTCTCAATCAATCTTATCTTCCCGAGGCACTTCGCATTTTGTTGTGATGACGTGCCTGGAGAATACTAATGCCGATGGAGAGAAAAATCGTTCCTATGGACTACAGACTTCAAACAGTTCGTTCCTATACGCTTATTCTGGTAAGCCATTCCATACAGACAAACATATTACCATAATTGAAAGGCATCTAATCGATCTTTGACAGCGAAACGTTCGCCATTGAATGTTATAAATATTGATTGTTCATTAGAAGATGCAAAACAGAACAAAATGAAGGGAAAAAAACGGACTTAAAACGCCACCTCCCACAGAACCGCCCCATCGAATGAATAGCTGATCAGTTCTGCGCAATTGGGAAAGATAAATCGTTTCACATTAGAGCACGATACGGAACACGGAAGATTTGGCGGAAGATGAGCCGCCACCGAGTGGGCCGATATTCCTCGTGCGATCTACGGTTTATGATCAACGGTTTACCTAGTGGCGAACAGCAGACCTTGACGTCCTTGCCGGTGTAGCGAACCGATTGGAAACAGGTGCGTTAAGAGACCGTCATGGTTTGGCTTTGTTATGGGCACGAACCCATAACGCCTGTGCCTGTGCCACTGTCGTAAGAAGGGCCGGAAGACAACGGAATCCATTGATCGATCATCGAACATAGAACATCGCGTCACGCCTGTCAAAGGTAGATAAATAAATATCCTATAATCACGCGGCAACGTGCGCCACAGCTAAGCGGTTTGGAACTTCCTGATTACCGAGCGATTGTGTCCCGATAGCGAAAGGGAAACTCTATACGTATGGTAACGGCCACCGTTTCACTTCGAGCGCGCGAAGGAATGCGTTACGCCGTTCGCGAATGACCTTCCAAATTGTGGCTGTCAAGCACGGCTCAAAAATGTGTCGCTTTTTTTTAAAGAGTGACCTGGTGGAAAATATAACTTTACAATCCGGCACTTTTGTGCTTTTTTTTTTTTTGATAAGCCAGCAGGTGTATCAGTATGCAATTGCGCCGTAGTTAAGTCTATTGATGCGACAACATTATCTTCAGTGCAAATAAACTGTCCTACGACGTTCAATTGCGCCATTTGTAGGTTGAGCGAAAACATCGACACATGTTTGTCAAATGAATGGTGAAACGAATGCCGTTATAAATAACAAACAAACAACAGCTACAATTGAAAAAAGCCACTACCATTAAACACACTGCATTCCTAAGGGTTAATTATTGCACAAATGGTTGGAACCAGTTCGAAAAATAAAAAATGAAATAGTAAACTAGGGCTCATTGCGATAGTGTTGTGTGTCCGTCCTTGCCCTGATAACAAGATGGTTTGGTGCAACGCGTGATGCTTTGATGCGATAAAAGATAACCTACTTTCGCTCCTCCTTCTCCCTGGTGGGGAACTTCGGCTCCAGCCACCCAACGCCCATCCGTGTCGCATAAAATAGTTTTATGATTTTGGGTGCAATAAAACGAGCACAGTGTTTCGAAATTCGTGTAATAAACTGTTGCGTCGCGGCGTGACGCTTGCCTGGTGAGGTTTCAAAAGGAAAAGGATATTCCTCCAATGTTCACATCAATCACATTTTATTACACGTATTCAAAAAATATTGCACACAAAACATCGGTTGATATCTACCCTCAAGAAATTCTGCTTATATTCCGAATTGTCATGCAATTAATTTTTCACCGGGCCATTAATGGGACACCAGTCGATTTATTTGTCGCAGCTGATAAACATCTCACTGACCATCCTCATGCGATCGAATAATTGTGCTCGAGATCTGATCCGGAAAAGAAAACGAACTCATTTTCTCGCTCGCTCCGTTTGATTTCACTTTTTTTCACCACCCGGACTAATTTTTTTCTCACTAATCAACAACAAATGCATCTGCAGCTGGAGTGACCCGGTGGAGAAGGTTGTGGTGGAGAAGGTTGTGGTGAATCAGGAAAGTAGAGAAATGGATGAAGTCGACCTGCCCACACCACCGTGCGCCATTAAAACACACACTAATTGCTCCCCATCCCGCGGCGCTGCTGCTGTTCCTCTGAACGCCACATCACAATGGGCCACCCAAAATAGAAACACTAAAGTCAGTGAAAACGAATGAAAATCAAGGCCAGGAAGTGCGCTACCGAACTGTGGTTGGGTGGCGGAAACAAGATGCGTCCGAGCGCACCGAAGGCATCCTCGGGTCCATCATCGAAACCGAAAGGGGAAAAAGATGCCCCGCACAGGTTGTTGCCCGCAAGGTGCTGAACGAATTTTCACACCAACTACATGCGGCTCCTGACCCGGCACGGCGTGAGTTACCAATTCGAGCCGAAGCTTCTGCAGCCGAAGGAAAACTCGTCGCTTCACACCGGCTTCACGAACCCGGTTCAGCTTAACTAGCACTTTTTGGGGGCCAAAAAATAATGCTCATGATTTTCCACCAGCAGCAGCTTTCCCTGTTGATCTTTCGTCGAGGTCTTTCGATCCTATGGAAATGCGAACGAGGAGCGTTGAATCGGAACCCAAATCTTCAACATCATCACCACTTCTCTCTCTGTCTCGTTTTATCAGATGAAAAGAGAAAATCGTCCGGTGGGGGAAAGGTCAGCGGCGTCAGTGGGCAGCGAGGGTAAGCAGAGTCGTCGGGAGGGAGGGAGATCATCAAGATCAAGTACGGCGGAGGACGTCGCTACTCCTGCTGGTCGATTATCATAAAATTGAATAATTCATCAACGGTAAGGTGAAGAAGAAGAGGCGCTTATGCTTAACCGCTCGAGTGGAAGTTACCGCACACGGCGTCCGTCTAAGTCGCTTCGATTCAATTTCGCTTTTCGCTTGTTTTATTTTGGACATTTGCTTCCACTTTTCCACCGGCGTAGCAGCAGCACCGGACTACCCTTCTACCATGGTCGCTGGGCGGGGCGGGACCGGCAACTTCGTTTCGTGCACCTTTTCTTCCCCAAGACAGACGCAAGTGAATAATGAATAATGTTTTCTCTGTACCGAATTTTTCTGCCTCTTTTTAAGTAATGTTTGGGGGTCCATCTTCACCCTCCGCCGTTTCGTTTTTTTTTTTTTCGGGGATGACTAAAATGGAAACATTTTTCACCATTCATATGGTGAACGAACGGAAAAGCACTTTTCTAACCGTGGGGTGAGGCGGGGTGGCGGTTTTTCCGCCGTTTGTTTCATCTTTGTTTCCCTCCGCTTTTCCGTTTTCACTCACTTTCGCGTGCATTAACGAGAGCTGATTAGCTTTAAGGTGCATTTGTACCAATTTGCTTTCCGTCGGGGGAAAAAATCGGGACCCGAGCAGCGCAGCTCCCGCAGCCTCTAACGGGTTTTGTGGATCCCCGTCCTGCGTTTGGGACACGCATAAGAATTTTTTTTTCATTCATCCCTCCAAAAATATTTCACACCGAGTGGCCAATCATGGATGATTAGAAAATTGTTGTTCTTTGACAGTCCGCGGACAGCGCCTTCCGCTGTCTCGTCGCATGAGAATAGAGAACACCTTTACCAGCACTTCAGGTGGCATGGCTTATCCACCAGAACACAGTGAGCAAATTGCGATTGTTTACGCCGGGAAGCTGAATGTGCAAATTAACACTTCACTCTTCTCACGGCGACGCAGGTTCATCGACACCGTGCGGAAAACCGGCCGAAGCGTTAGATAATCGAATTCAATCACCGAAATGTAACGGTCAAAATCGATTCAATATATGCGATAATGGAAACAGTTAGGGTGGTTTAACCTCTTAGGGCAAGGCTAATCGCTTTAAGGGATTTATTTGTTAACTCATAACCTACGGAGAGTAACTGTTAAAAGTTGGAAATATGACACGAATCTTTCCAAAAAAAAGGAACAGAACATTACTTGAAATCTTTACTTGAGAAGGTCTACCAGTCATTGATCGTATTGATGATGGAAAAAAATCTCAACCAAAATCCTCCGAGCAACTTCCTTCCGCGGGATCGCACTGCGATCACGTGACTTCATAGCCATCGGTTTTTGCGATTCCGAAAAGCTTTCCAAACTTTCACGTTTCACGCCACGAGCGGGTGGAACTAGGCACGGACAGACGCGTCGGCCGGCGCGAACGCCAAAAAATCAGTATGTATTCAGTGAGACTTTCTCCACACCCCCGTTTGTCCCGGTCCCGCGCCCTGGAAGGATCGATCGCTTCCGTTTCGTGTGGTGGTTCCGTGACCAGGATACGGCACTCCGAAAACGTTTCTCGAGTGACCGCATTCGTTTGTTGGACTGATTTTATTTTCGCAAAGTAAGCAGGTCCGCCCCACACTCCATTTGCAGCTCCGCCTTCTGCTGCACTTCTTCGAAACGTATACGTTAGGAATATTAATTACGGCGAAATTTGCTATTCAATACCAGCGCGAACTGAACGCAAATAGTATCGGAAATCGGTTCAATGCATCGCCGAAAGCGTGCGGTCACTTTGTTCGCCTAAACTCCTCGCCCTCGTGACATCGTTGCATTTACCTCCCTTGCCACTACGGCGGGCTTTTCAAGAAAACCCCCCCACTCCACGTGAGTTGGATGAATATGTACCCCTGGTTAGTGGAATACCTGGAACGCGAATGGATTAGTGTTTAAATCAATGCAGTTGAAAGAAATTGCTAAGTAGAGGCACGACAAGCCACTACCACCCGGCAGGGGTTTGTTTTGATCCTCACGGGTGATAAACAAAAACTGAACCCCAACTTCGTCAAGCTCGGTGCACTTTCTTGGCACCAATTCGCACCAACAAAAGTATAAAGAAAAACTACGAAAATCTCCTTTCACAACGCTCGGACGAACCTACCCCTCTGCAATCGGTTATGCTTTTCTGAGCAAGCTGGTCAAAGAAAAGGATTACGATCGCCGCGCTCGCATTAATAACCGTTTCGCATGCGGTACCGGAAATTTTGGGAGGGCAGCGAAACTGAATCATAACCAAAATCAGCACATCTGAAATTCAATGGAAAAACTAAAAAGCACTACCAAACAGCGAAACATAACGAACTTCATCCGTGGTGTCGTGCTGCACGGCACCGGCTTAAGCCGCGGAAGAAAGGTGAGAAAAAAATCGATTCATTTATTCATTTATGGACCTCACATGAGTCGCTGGTGTGAAATCAGTCTACAGGGCAGGTTCGTCTGGCAATGAAATAAATAAATAAACAGATAGTAGCTAAACCCCAAAACACCAAACATCAGCTCCTAAGACGCGCCCGCCCGCCCGATGATGATCGGCATTTTAGTGAGTGTTTATTTCCGAACGGTACTTCCACGGTACCGGCTACTCCCACCGAGGGCAGCACACCCCACTGGCCCATCCATGAGCATCTGATCACCGGGAGAAATGTGCAAAAATTAGTTCCGCCGAAGAAAGCAACCCCCACGCCGGGATGGTGGTGGTTGAACATGGTTGCGTGCACTGTGCACCGTGCAGATCGGTTTAACGAGTGTTTAAAACCGCCACATCGCCACACGCTCGCCGTAATGCACTAATTAATGTGCGTTTGATGTCGCTGGCCGCGGTTGGGTTGGATTGTGATGTATGTGTATTTACTTCTTCATTTTATTTCGATGGGCGATATTTGCTATAAATCACGCCAAAGATTGGTCCCTAATTAATGCTGTGCAATTTATACTTGCGAACAGAGTATAAAGCAACAGCCGGCTTTAATCAGCCCTATTTAGTTTCGAATTACATTTTCCATGCGTCCGTCAGCCTCAATTTATTAATCACATCCAATCAATTCGCAATGGCTAAATGGTACAAAAGTATTCAAATCAAGCGAATCAAGTTTGTATTCTCAAAGCCGCCAATTTTTTCTACACAACCCCATAGAATTCGTAATGTTAAGTAAGGCTGTTACCAGGAGTACAGATCGATGTCCATTCATGCAAATACTTCAACTGGGCCACACCCCGGCTCGGCTGCGCGGTGATGAATCGAAGGAATTTGTCTCCAAATTGCCAAACATTGGAGTGTCGGTGTCGCCGTTTGCCGGGGCTGAATGTATGCACAACAACGTGTGCATATTTGCGCACAACAGAGACTGTTTACGTTCATCCATCAATTCGCACGTTACGCCACCAGTGAAGAGCCAACGCGAAACGCATACCTTGTCGGCGAAGCTGGCTAAGGATGTGGCGAATCCAATTAGCATAAGTGGGCATAGTCAATTCGGTGATGGAAAAAAAAAAGAGAAGGAGAATGATAGTAAATCGATCCTCACGAATGCAAGGTTATCTCGCCAATGTTACGGCCTCGAGCGCATATTGATAATCACGTCAGTAAATATGCATGGCTGCGTACCACCCAGGCGCGACATTCATCTGGAATCAGCGACCTTTGGCGAATTTCTTACAAAAAAAAAATGGGAGGCGTTTTAATTTTTTTTAAGGCGTTACCCCGCCGATCTATGCTGTATCGATCATTCACACGTCGTATTGGGATCGTTTAATCAGAAAACTCGACTCGCTGATAAGGGTAAAGGCGTAATCTGATTTCGAGTGTCATAAAATAATGAAGTAATTTGGACGACAGTATTATCCTTAAAAGTTTCATCTACAATCAGGAGTGTGTTTTAAAGGCTCGCCAGTCGCATTATCCTTTTCTTCTTTTCAGTCACTTTTTCGAGTTTAAACATTGTACCTTTAATGACCTCCTCGTTCATTCTTCCATTTCTCGTTCCACTGATTAACGTTTGGAATAATGAAATCAACCAAATCCTGCGTATCGAGCAGTGCTGGATGCAAATTAAGCATGTCTGAATTTATCAATCCGCCAACCTTGCACGAGCACGAGAACGGGTTCTGCGATGAAATCATTGATAAAATATTTCCACCACGCGCTGTTGACCGACCGATCGATCCACCTGTGTGTGCGGGTCGTGCGTTTTCTTCGAAGTTTTAAAAGCCCGAGAGAGGCGGAAGAAACGCAGAAAAGATGACAGATCTTTACGATCAAGTCACGCATAATTTCGACAACGTTTGGTTTTCTCTCTTTTTTCCATTGATCATCCATCATGGGATGTGATCACCTTCAGGGAACTGGAAAGCCGCTAATGGCTCGAGCGCAAAATGCTCAGAACGGGCCGGATCGACCGTGCGGAAAGGAGGACGGAGGAGAACATGCTTTACATGTCGCGACACATTTCCGAGAGAGCATAACTTTGTTTGCGGGTCAACCTGAAACATATTTTTCCATTCTGCCATTTCTTCATCGTCCCCAGGAGAAACTTCCTTAATTGAATTGGTTTAAATTCATTCCGGTATTTCTGGCAATTTTTTCCGTAAGCCAAGTTTAATCACTTCCCAATTATTTGGCCGGTCTGCTCCTCAACAGATTCGACTCATGCGGTGCTGCCGAGGAAGAAAAGCAACAGCAGTAAGGGACTGCAACATGCGACGCAGAACCGTTACAAGACGGTAAATATGAGAGGTGCGAAATTTAATCACATCTACATCGAGCGATTCATGCTACGGGGAGTAAATGGCGCAAACTTGTTATTGGCACGTGAAAAGGAAAAAATATGGAAAAACAACTTTTACCTACAAATCGGAACATGTCGGTTGGTATTGTTTTTGCATGTTAAGCAAAATATGTCGTAGTGGAGAAACAATTTCAAAAACAAGTGAGATGAGTTTATAAACTGCACAATCTAATAAATTAATTTTCGAAATCTGTTTCCGTTCGCTAATCCTAAGTTCCTTTTCAGGGTACTCGATTTCCAAGAATGTTTTAATATATTCTCATAAACCTCCTGCACTTGAAGTGAGCCCTTTGGTAGAGAAAGTGAATTGCCAACAACGACTCCTAACACACGCTCGATGTCAATGCTACCTTTTGAGGACGGCAACGACGACATTCCTAAGTTTAAACTCACCCGCCCCCGATAAGAATTCAATTAGCTGGGTTTAGATTAGGCGCACGGTGCCGTTTCCAACAATAGCCTCAAGCCCTGTCGCCTTGTTGCCGGTGGGGGCGATTCAGCCGCTTCCACCCGGCAAGACTTAACCATCTGATAAGGGCAGAAAAGGGGTTGGTAGAAAAAATAATGATTTAACTTACCTTTCGAGAGCCAACCGGGACAGCAATATACATTTGCGTTGCGAAGAGACAGTTTCGACGCTTGATGTGAGGTTCGCCAAATGACACCGACTCGCCGAAGTATTCGAGAATGCCTTCGCTAAGTACGGCACTAGCACAACAACAACAACACCACCATCCTTCGGCCTAATGAAACGTTCGTGATCGTTGTTGTTCTCGATCTTGTTTTTGTGAGCCAGGCGCGAAAAAAGCAAGGCTTGGCCAACACTAGCGGTATGGATGGCTTAGAACCCAGTTCCACCTGTACTTTTTCTTGTGTATGTTTTTGTTTTTTTTTACTATCGCTATGCTCCCCAGCATAGACCTTCAAGTCGTGCTCGCGATTCGATCAATCGCGAGACCGACACACGTTGAGAAATCGCGCTCTACCGCACGACCGCACGCAGTAGCGAAACACGAACACACGTTCCACGGGTGCGAGCGAAACGAATACCTCTACAACCGTGTTGTGGATTTTGTTTTGGGAAATGGCCACACAAAATCAAACAATAAATCGCGTCTGCGAACACGCGAATCGTAAAAGGGATGACATTTTCTGAGCGCAAACAGTCAACAACTGTTGCATTTTTTTCTTTTCTCGCTGCCAGTCGTTGTCTCCTTACTAGTACCTGCACTGGAGGCGCCTTTTACCATCTCTTTTTCGTTTTATGGACGTTATCCACTCCGGAACAGGAAATGCCAACTTCAGGCCGGCCTTTTCAACCTAGCGAGTAGAGTTATTGGTCCCGTGAGCCCTTTTCTTCGTGGGCACTGTACTCAAGGCGCCGTGGAGTGCGTCGCTAAGAATAAAGCAAACGGAAACGGCAACCGTACGGTACTGGGCCGACTCGCAGTGTGTCAACAAAAGGGCGTTTAAGGAAGTGAAGTACGCTCGCAACGGGTCGCGGTATGCTACTGGCAAGTAGTGTTCCGTTCACGCACGAAGCTTACTTGGATGTTGTTCAACAACGTTCAGGTGTTGTGATTTACGTGGGTATTGGGGAAGTGAAGCTACAAGGGCGGTGCTTGATGAGGACATCGGAAAATCGATTCCAGAATGCGTGAATTCAAGTGGCGCGGGGTTTTTTTTCTGATAAAACATCAAGAGTGACGTATCGCCTCCACACTCAAGGTGCCGCATTCTTTCCCCGTCAATCGAATCGGCTGTCAGTGGTGGGCCTGCTACTTTCACAAATATCCACTAATATCGCATCCCGCGTTCGTCATTAACCGTTCACGAATACCAGCTCTGGCTCGCGCGGCCCCCCAATTATTACACACAGCATCATCGGACCGACAAAACGCGCACTATCAGCGAAACGGACGAATGATATACACACGGGGACACGCACTCGCCTGCGAGCGGTTCGTGACGTTTCTCCGGCGCGCGGCCTCAGGACAGCGTATTCGAACCTGATTGTCACTCGGTCGTTCGGAATGGGCCGGAGGTGAAATTTATGCGCTTTTCACTTTCACGCCGCGCATTTTGGCTCCAGCCAACGACCAGCAGCCGTGGGCCTCTCACGTGTGCATGTTTCCGTTTTACTAATCACACATAGCAACATGCAGCTATGATAACGAAGCGATTCAAGGCAACTCCTGTCCACCTTTGCAATCGATGGCGAGTTGTGACGAACGCATCTGGCTTTGTATAGTTTTACGGTTCAACGACATGTCGACATGCCGGCAACTATTTTGGTTTTTATTTATAAACTAACAGATCACCACAGTGTGTACGCGCAATTACATCGCCGAGAAGCACAACTCACCGGAGGGAAAGGGGAAAAAAAGCACAACCACACACACGGCGGCGCAGGAGCCACACCGAAAATCAAAACAAACTGTGCAAACACACCCAGAACA
>JAOEFI010000004.1:15270738-15283525 GCA_034621735.1 Anopheles plumbeus | reverse complement strand
CAATTGACTCATCAAAGTGATTCGTTTGGCAATTGAACGCGCTGACGCACATCGTGTTACCCTATCAGGACTCTTAGCTAAAGGAAGCTAGGAGCAAGTATACTAATTAAGCAGCCACTTAAATTCCACTTATTTGGATGACTTCCTCATGAGGTAGTACTTCCTGGGGCGAATCGTTAAGCGCTGCTCTTAAATCCTTTATAAGGACAAATAAGTCCATTCGATAAAGGCGAATTTCCCACTCGATCGTCCGTTTCTGTGATTAATGGTTTCTCACGAAGTGGAATATTTTTTGTGCACCGATATTACCATAATCCTAGAACCAAGAGCCATCAACAACGGTACATTTTCTTCCACCGAATATTTGCCTCCAGACTGATTCCCAGTGACACAATTATCTAGAATAAAAAGTGCATCGCCAACGCCCAGTGGGAATGTTTCCCATTTCCTGTTCATTTGACCAAATAAATAACTGTACCTGCGAGATAGCGTGGATGGACGGGATCGACGTTTTATCGCATGCAGTATAGTCTGCAGTCATCGTCTGCGCCCGTCGGGCCAATGTGCATCGCAAGCATAAGTTTTCCAGAACATAGGACCCCTTCGACGGTGTTGCTTCACCGTCCCGGGCGAAATATGTGTGTTCATAAATTCAAAACATTATTATTATTCACCAAACACCCTCCTTTGTCCAGCCGGCCGTCGGTCGGTGTTGATCAACACCCGGAGCAAACCCGCTCGATAAGCCGTTCGGGACGAAACCCTTTGATAGCGCACGGAACGGATTCAGCGTGTCTTTCGGTAAAGCATAATCGTAATTTTATGTAAAGCAGTCAGTTATTCGTGTCCACGATGTGGGCCAGCATTGGCCATCTTCACTCCCACACAACCGAATGGACATCGGCCGAGGGACCGTTTTTTTTCTTTTTCGACGAAAGGCGAAATACTACTAACTCACGTTACCGTTAGGGCAATTGTTTGAGATAAAACCAATGCCTCGGGAGAAATGAAAGAACACACTCCCAGTTCGCGTACGGTTGATTCTTTTCATGCCAGATTTGATGAACATATGCGAAGCATTCAGTTTGATTTATGCTCCACCTGGACCGTGCCTTCCTGGACTACTGGAGCGTGTCTAACGCCATCACCGAACGGTTATCTTTTCATTCACAAAAAAACATGTTCCGAAGAACGCGGATGTCTTCTGATGAAGGTCAAGATAGCGACAGCCGGGCATCTGGGTTCGGCGATCGACGACTGTGCAGCGAAGAAGATGGGTCGCCCGGAATTCCAACCCTAGCAAGTAACTTCTCTCCCCACGTATGCAACAATGTTAATGGTTGGGCTGTTCTCTTTTTTTTTTCCTTCTAAGAAAGCAGTTTCCTTTATGACACGCAAATAAGGCGTCATCTATTATGATTATCACCACCGCCTTCCTTCGGGAGTTCCTTCACAAAACCCGCCCGGACGGTGCTCGTGTGCTCTCCTGCGGCCAGGCGGGGTGCGTCTTTCCCTTTTATGGGTTTTGTGTAAGGGTATTTTCCCCTATCGCGGTTGCCTTTACAGGTCACCGGTCAGCGACGTAACGCAACCGACCGCAACACTTGACCGGGATTTTTTTTTCCCCTCTCATTTTACTTCGAGGAGCCAAATTCGCTTCTTCTGGTTCCGCCCGACCCGCCCAAAAACCGCGCAGGCGATTCGGAATGGAACCTGTTTCGATTTAATGGATCCACCGGTGGCCGCGCGTCCCTTTTCCGCCCTTTTTCCCCCTCCCAGGCGCAATCGCATCCGTTTTTCCGTCGCGATCGGTTTCATCTTTTTGGGCAGTAAAATTTTCGACCAAGGGAGCCTTCGCTTTATGTTCAACCCCGGCTGCACCCACGACTGGCCCTGGGGTCCACCGTGAAGGGCGCCCGTGGGGAGATCAATCTCTCTCTCCCCGTTTCTTGAAGCTACGGCTTCATGCTCTCCCCCGTTTCGGGACTGGATGGAAGCTGCCGGCCGTAACGTTTGAGGGCACGATAAATTTTATTAATTTCTCTTGTCCGCGCACATTCGATAATCGTCGTGCCCGTGCTGGCAGGGGCGGAAGGTTGCTGCTCGCTTGCTGCGTACGTTGAATTTCACCGGATGAAGGGTCCTCCAGTAAGATTAATGTTCACAAGAATCGTACATCCGCGTCGTTCGTGTGCGCTATCTGTTTTCTATTCTTCTCCGAGTAACTGGCTCACTGTTTTGATGTTTCGCTCAAAAACGTCTTGTCCCGCTGACCTAAATGCTTCCAATGCTGTGGAAGACAAAAGTTTGAAATGAATGTGGTTATTCCTATGACACTTTGCTGCAGTATAAATACATTTGTGGTGCATTCACAATTCAAGAGAGGACCTTTCAATACTCAGGCAAACAAACAATTAGTGCAAAGCTTACAGAATGAAATGCTATTGCTTAGAATTAGATAAGAATTTATTTAATAAGATTTGGTACAATATAAAAGAATGTGTAGCGAGCAGCATACCAAGTTCTATAGCTGAAGAAAAGAATTTCTCCCCAAGCTAACACCGACCTTCGGCCGTTAAATTCGGTTTTTATGCGCCCAGCTTGGAATACTTCTCAAATTGGCCATTAGCTTACTGACCAAAATAATAAATTAAAATACCCCGAACGTGGCAACGGAACCTAATGACGCTGTCCATTCTAATAAGACTTCACACCCTCCCGAAACGTTTTCCCCCATTGGGACGATCTGACAACTCAATTTATATGCCTACAAAAGATTTTCCTTTTCTATTGCTTCCTATCTTGTTCTCATCCCGTCGCATGGAGGATCGTCCGAAGGTTTAGAAGAGACCGGCCGTGATAGTGGTCATTAGAAATTTCTCTTCTATCTAGATAGACATGTGGAACCTAGCACACTGGAATTACCCGCAGGGGACAGTAAGAACTTAGAATGCGGGATGGGGACAAGAACCAGTTCTGCTCCACCAAAAACTAAAAAGGGTTCATTTTTACGATTTAGAAAACTTTAATTTAAATCATTCCTCCTCTTGTTTCGTTGCCTCTAGCAACGTCAAACTCCTGCGCAATCCCCGGGGGAACGCTACCAACTCGTCATGCTAATACGATTACGAATGACAATCGGGAACGGGGCTGACGATTTTTCCAACGCTAACCGACCATAACCTAAGCCAAGCCGACCTTGAACTGGCCGGAGAGAAAGACATTCTCGCGAGAAGTAGACCCGCAAATCCACTCGAGTGGAGCGGGTTTAGAAGTTTTCCGAATCACTTTCACCTTCGCGCCGAACGAACCAGCATTCCTGCGATGGCGAGAACTGTCTTCCGTAGACAAAGGTTAATCGAACGCGAACGGCTCCAAGGCAAGTTCAGTAGCTTTTTTCTTGGCGGGGGCTTTGACGATCTCCAATCGGAATCGGATTTATATGTAATCGCCTTCGACGATGGTCTAATTGGGAAGCTGACGGGGCTGGTTTTGTGTGTGTGGAAAGCGAGTAGGTAGGCGGGAATGGTAATACCAGAATACACTTTATTATGCGGCATGATTGGACGATTTTAATCGCTTCGAAACAGGATGCCATCGTGTGTCTGGGAGATTGGAAGAAGCGTGGATTAAATATTCTCTCTAGAAAGTGTTGGAGGTTGTTCTTTGTAGCGTTCAATTAAAAGCAACTAGCTACTAAGAATGTTTATACACAACATCATTTCGTACTGAGATTTAGTATACTGTTTCTACCACACAATCTTGCAAAACGTGTGCGTTGCCTTTGCTTAGGAGCTCTGCAATAAACAAATTTTTAGTAGCTATTCATTTAATTATAAATCACCAGCTATGTTTGCTGTGCAACGTTCATGGTAAACAAAACTTGCTTGCGTGCTGCTCATTTCTACACCTTGTACGCAAATGGGCTTGAATAAGCGCATAATCAAGTTGCTATAAAACCCCCCTTTGGAGAAAGGTTAAAACAAAACCCAAACCAACATGCCCCGGGAAAATATTTTATTAACCGTCCTGGGAAGCAATGTGGTAGCCTGGGAACAAACAAAAGCTCATCCCGCGTCGGTTGTTTTGCCTGGGGCGGTTTTTTTTTAAATTTATTTCGATGACGCAATTTCTCTGACGATAGCAGAACTCTGTAGGCATGGATAGGCGTGGAAGAAATTGCCCATAAACACACTCATCGCATAATGTATTGCGGTAGCGAAATTGGCGAAACAATCTTAACGAGCGACACAGTATAAAGCGGGTATAAAAAGGTAAAAATTAAAAAAGAAAGATATGCCAACAATCATCCACCCGTCTGTTGGTGAAACCCTTTCCCACAGGTGAACATTGGAGTTGGGGTGAAGTAAAAAAAAAACCACCCCACAACCTTCGGCTGTGCGATATTATTCAACGTAGCGATTCATCATTTCCTGTTCACTGTTCGAAACAGATGAGTGCATGAGAGTAGGTGCTTTTTTTTTCTTCTCGGTATTCGCAGTATTATGGCAAAAATGACTGGCCATGCCCTGGTCCACTGACTGACTGACTGACTGATTGACTGGATGAGCGGAGAAATTGGCACGTCTCACCTTTCATTCTTCCCCGCCAGGTGGAGCCTTTGGGAGGAGAGGGGCGGCGGGATGATTCAACCCTCCGAATGCATTCCGCTTTCGAAGAGACGTGCATTGGGAAGTGGTGTAAAATATCTTCACATCCAGCCGATCAGTGAAGACCGACGCGATGCCATTATCACCGAGAGAGTGAAAAGTGCTTTGTGGAGTGATAAGTTTATTATGCAGGAATATTTTCACAATCCATGTTTGTAAGTGGCATACGTTTAACACTTGAAGATTTGTATGTCCAATAACATTGAAACATAACATTTCAATTGTGCGATATTAAATAAAGCTGTCTTTTCTTCTAGTATACAACAGTCGAAGAACTTAATAAAAAGACACACCTTTTTTGGAAAAGTTACAAAATGAATATAGTCCTTCAAGCTTTTCAATCCGCCCAGTTGCCTGCTTGCTTCTGTAGGGGAGTTGAAAAGCCAGTGAGGGGAAAAAAGAACCAACCGAAACACCGCCGCTTCGTAAAACACAACCCTTGCCCATTTATGTTGCTATGCAAATGACGTGCATGCTCATCATCATTCCTTTCTGTGTCAAACCGGGAGGCTGAACGGCGCTTGATGTAACTGTGCGATCCGGGAGGTGGGCGAGAGAAATTGACCACGGCCTTCCTTTTGGAATGTGTGTGTGTTTTTTTTTTTTTACTTTTCATTCAATACGTCCGGTCCCGTGGTCACACTTTCTTGTGACCGGGTAATCCCTCTTTCCGTTTTTCTTTATCGCTATCCAGTGTAACACTTTTGTAAAATCGTTTAATGATACGACTTTGTTAACCTTTCCTGGTTATTGTTTTACCAGCCCAAAAAGCGGCCATAACACGATCGAAGACATAAGCGAACCATAACGCGTTCCATTTTATACTGTTTCTATTGTTATCGCTTTTTGAAACCGCATCGAGGATGCAGTTGCTGCAGCGAAAGCGCTTGTCGCTTATAAAGTAGCTCAACGGTAAAGCTTCCATCGATCGTTGCTGACCTGCGCGGGTAGTTATGCTAATGAACCGAATTGCTTTGCTTCCGTCGAGGGCTTGCCGATTTTTGCTGATTCCTAAATTTATTATAAATATGCTCTCTTTTGTTTCTGAAAAGCACGCCGTAAGTATTTGTTATGAGGGTGTGTTTTTTTTTAATCTGAATTTCCAAGAATAATTCATGAACGTATTGTAGACATGTAGGAGGCATTTTTGATTCGATTGCGCACGGATACGAATATTTTATGCAATCCATCTGCTGCAAATTCACCTTTTCCAACATTTGAAATGTATATCTGCACTTTCTCTATCTTCTACTGTAAAGGAGTTCAGCTGCAGCCCGGGGCGTTTCAGTGGCGCTGTAACAGTTTCACGCTAGGGTCCCCCATCCAAACTGGTTCCATTTTGTCACCCGTACAGATGGTTTCGGTTGATGATTTTTGTGTGTCTCGGTTTTGTTGTTGTTTTTTGGTCACCGGTTGGAAAAATGAAGAAGAAAAAAAAACAGTTAAAATGGGACGGATTTTGCGGTTTAACGAACGGCTGCGACAACCGAACGCGGTTACATCAGACGCGGTGAAAGATTCACGCGATCGAGATACACGAACGGCCCGAACGTCACACGTCGTTCGCAACGATGCTCAGGGGTTAAAGGTAGAGGACTCTCTACACTCCACACGACACTCCCCATGGCAGTCGCCCGGAGCAAGACCGCGGTGAAAGATTTATGGATTATGCCTTGTTTATGAACCCACCGGACCGTGATTATGTGTGACCCACTGCGCCGAACGCGCTGGCGATCCGTTCCCTTCCCCGGGGGGCGGTGGGGCCGGGCTTTACGGGACAGGTGTAAAACAGTATCGCACGAAGGTGTTGCCGCTACGAACGAACGCCCGCGATGAGTTTGGCACCGAAAGCGCCTAGTAACGCGTGTAAACCATCACTCCGAAAGGAGGGCACGCAAGAGCCCGGGTTTAAACTCGAGCGTTGGGTAATCTGGAGACTCAATCGCGCTCGATTGTAGCGTATGATAATCGGGGCCGAAAATGGTGCCATTAATCGATCGCATCATAAGCAGAAGCTATCATCACGATCTGGAGTAAGCCTTGGTCGCGGTATTACCGCACAACGCCAAAGAACCAGGAAAAGCACGCATTGCTTTCGACCGAAACGAAAGACTTCATCAAAAGTGACGAACCCTGGTAAAATTTTTGGAAATTTTTGTTATCTCAGATTTACGATTCCCGGCTTTTGAATTGCTGTAAAGAGTCAATAATTCGATATTGAAAGTAAAGATTCAAAAAATATCACGGGTTTCACATTTTATTATTAAATTAATACTCTAAATTAGCATTATACGATACTAATATAAAACTTTTTGAGTTATCATCCATTCTTACATCCATAAAATCAACTGAACACAGCAAAACTAAATGAAAGAAAAAATGCTTATGTCCAGGGAATGTGTGTCAAATGTCAAATATCCTGATATAGAAAAAGCTGTCCTCATGTAGCATGCGGGTTAAAGAAAAACGTCTTCCGTAGATCGACACCAGCGGCGTCAAACTCTCTCGATCGTACATAAATTACCGCTGACCATTTTGCCATCAATCCATCATTTCCCAGCCCGTGGCACCGTCGGCGGCTTCCCACCCTTCTGTCGCACGTTGCGATACGAATCCGCAGACACATGTTTGACCCCAAATTCGCTCCACCTCGGTGCACTGGGTCGATGTTACCATCGGTCAGCGATATTGCGGGTGGAATTGTGGACCGATCGGCTGACCCGGCAGTGAGCGGGGACCACTTTCGGCCTTCGGACACTTCGGACGCGGAAAGTGCAGTGTCATTCATTGCTTGATTGATTAGGTGAAGGTGAGACGGTGGAATGTGAGAATATTAACCTGCTTTCCACGAATCCCGCACGGAGAGCATGCCGGGGGAAAGCGAAAGAGAGGGAGAGAGAGAGAGAGAACGGGGAATGCAACTGCAAGGAAACTGATCTCCTCGAGGCGACCACCAGGAGTCATCAGCTGGTATGCGCTGGAGAAACGTAGGAGAAAGGCGCACGAGGAGCGAGAACTGCATTTTATGGTCCGCGAAATGAAAAGCAAAAGGGGAACACGCGACGACAACATTGCCGAACCGAACACACGGCACACGGGGCCGAAGCAAAAGCGCATAATCGCACAATGAATCCCGCCGTTTGCATAGGCGAGTGCACATAAAGAATGGCCGTAGCTAAGCGGTTTACTTTTGTGCCCGGAGTGCGTTTCCAGCTGCAAGTGCGCGATCGTTCGGCTTAGCAGTACGAGCAAGACGCATTGAGTCGCATTATTGACGTGCCGTGTCACGTGACGCGCTCTTAACTGGAGCGCAACCTCGAAGCGCAGCAACCCGACGACAATAGTGTGCTGCATTCGGCAACGCACTCGGCGATGTCACGATGGTTGCACGTTCAGCATGAGCAACACGGACCGCGAAACATTGCGGACGGAACGGAAGAACGCGCGGGCAATAATGGAGCTGGTAATTGAAAGAAGAAACGAAAAACAAGCTACGGAAAAGCAAACGACATGCTTACTCTCGGCTCATGTCGGATAAACCATTGCTACAAAGATGACAAATTGCCAAATGATTGTTGCAAAACGGGAGCACCGTGAAATGGTGTTCACAATTTAACGACGAACGCTTTCGAAAGTGGTTCAGTTTTTTCAAGCCAACCCATTAAGTGGTTGTTAGTTTGTTCAACTTTCTACGGGGAGGTTTTAATTGAGGTTTTTTTTCTTATGATATGGTGTGTTAAAATTAATGAATGCAATATAATTTAAATTAATTTTCTCTTACACTGAAACGGAGGTCCAATGCAAAGTATATTCGATTCTTCAATGAAAAATGTTTTTATAAAAATCCGAAGAGACTTTTGGAATACTTCCGTAACCATTCTATCAAATTTCAATAGAGCTTTTAAAATATATATAACACATGTCCCATGCAATTCACATCGAAATGCTACCGAAAGAAGAGAGAAAAACAATGCTCAACTTCTAAATGTGCCCGGAAAACAATCTCCTCATCCGCCCCCCGGGGGGGGCTAACGTTCTAGAACAAAAGCGATCAATCAACGGCGCGCCACGACGCGACCCCCGACGGACGATAAACTCGGCGATTCGGGATTGAAAGCGAAAACTTCTAAGAAAGAAAAGTGAAACGACCCGCCGGCAAATGCTCCCTACGCTTCGGTGGTGGCTGTACAGACGCTCCAATCGGACGATGACGGTGGCAAGATATGGAAGCCCTCATTAGTTTAGGCTCTTCTTCATCAGAAAGAACAAGTTCGAACGTGGCACGTTGAATGTGCGGACAAGGGAAGGTAAGTGCCTCATGTTTGTGTGGTTCGAGCTTCTTCGGGAGGTACTCACCGGAGGCGATGAAGATTGAAGCGCAGTATTCGAAGTATGATCTTCGATCTCCGACGCGCACTGCCATGTAATAAGAGGTATTTGGGATCCGTGGTCAGGTTTTCATGCTTTTTCAATGCCATCTTCCAGGGGCTGGTAGATTGGTAGAGTACTGAAAAACAATTGAATAACGAAAATAATGGAAGCACCGAAAAAACGTATTTTCTTTTAAACAAAAAGTATGTAGGGTGTTTCTCATTAGTACATCCTCCAATACTAGAATCATTGTTTATAGAAACGTGTACGTTCTTAATGCCTAAACTAATACACTTGAGGCAGTGCTACAACTCTGATGGATGCATAACACTCTTTCCTACCGTATTCCCATGGAAATCACCTACTCGTTCCCATCCGTTCGATTGTTTGTCTGTCCCGCAGATGGTGCAGTTGGAAAACTCCGCACACAATGGTTCAAAAGCAATCGCTCCCGATTGTGACCGATCTCCGCGGTGTTCCGACGGGAAAGAGAGAAAGAGGGAAGGAAAGAAAGAAAGAAACCCATCGCATGCCGTCACTCCCACCAACATCATCATTATCAACATTGTTATCGCTTTTGGTAGGGGTGGAGGGGGGGGGGGGGGAACCGGGAAACCGGTCGATAAACCACATCGTCCCACGGTCGCCCTCGGATGGGGAAGGCCGAAAGATGCACACATATTGCACGCGTAATGCAGCAGCCCCCGCCACCACGCGTTTGCGCAAGGCGCGGCCGAACGAAAGTGAACTCTTTCCCGATGCATCGATGCGCAATGCAATGCTGCGGCGCGCACTGCATCGGAGAGATGTGCGGGAACGAGTCGAGCGGGGGCCGTGTGTTTGATTGTCATAATCATCCGACGTCATAATGTCTGGGGAGGAGAGACTGTTCGGGCGGTAAGCGTGGAAGCTGTGCATCCGAAAGCGCATTGTTTCATGTTTCCCGCCTGGGGTTCAATGGAAAACACTCGAAATTATGCAACAAAGAAATGAACGACCGTAATGGAACGGACGGACGGACGGGGACCACGTGTGGTTGTCACCAGAAGGAGAAAGCTGCCCACTGATGTTCAGCCTCATGAGATGCAGCAAACAGCACACAGCGAAGAAATGTGTAGCAAAAGCCGAAGCTGAATGCTTGAATGCATCCCAAAAACCAGTGGAGAAATCGAAAGCGGAATTAATCGCTCCCGTGAAGCGTACATAAATCCTCCATTAGCGTATGAGCTAAACATTCGTAACTAATTCGATACTTAAAAAATTAGCTAACTTCCCTATTAGAAGCAAAGTATTCTGGTTGTCCAGTTTCCTTCCCCTCAACCAATTTTCCTTCCAAGAAATGAAAAACTCGCAAACAAACTATTTTCCTTACGTTCTGCACCGTTCCAGCGCAGGATACGTTCATGGACAAAAACGAGTCAAAGGGAAACAAATAAATCCACTTAAATTATGCTTACAACCGTGGCCAGCGGTGCGTATCGCGCACTCCCTTCTCATGGGAAAAGGAAAAATAAAAAGATCGTAACAAAAATCCATCACCCAATCTACCAGTTCTTGAAGGGGCCCCTTTTCCGGTGGACTGTTTTTCGTCCTGTGCTGACGACCACCGACCGTCTAGGGCCGAGCGAGGCGCACCATTCGGTGTGATGTGTTTGCGGCTTGTTTTTGTTTATCTGCCCTTGTCCCTCACTCTTCCTCGCCTGCCTCCCTCCGTTCGATACATTATCACACACCCAATCAAAGCTTTGCGTTGGAGTTTCTCGATCTATCCATCGTTCTCATTCCCTTCAAGGGTGCGACGGGAAAACGAGCCTACTGCCGGAGGAAGCTATTAATTTTTTTCCTATCCCTACTACGCCCACTGCACTGAGAAGTTGCCGCCTCTGGTGCCACGGCAGCACAACAGGTTTCTATTTAGCACCCCGAAACTCCGAGTGGAAAAAAAGGATCTGGAATTCTAATTATTGGCCCTTGTGTTTTTTCTTTCATTGCCCGAACTGTCCATCAGTGTGGTTGTGTATTGTCTATTAATAATTTAAATCAACCAATAAAAATAAAGCGCACGTAACTTATTGGATAACTACGCCTCGAACCCTGTAATCACACCAAGTTTCTGATCGTTCTCCATTTAGAATTCGAATAATTATGTAACCACTTTGTTTATGGAATCTATTTTCCGGCCCATATGCTTTTGATTCCCAAATGTTTCTCTATGAATGCTGGAAATATGCTGATTACCATTACGCCAATAGAACTGGTGGGAATGAAAATAAATGGTCACAAATTAGATGGTTGTTTCGGGATGGGAATTCCAATGAAAAGTAATTCTTCTTGAAGAAAACTCAACAGAGGATATATTTCATTACAACTCCCATTGGGTGATAATAAATAACGTACATATCAATCCGCCCTTAGTTGTTCGGAAAATCAATTAGGACATTCCTGTCCCCGGTTCTTCTTCAACTCGATCGAGGCTGAATGAAAACCTGTAACCTCTCTCCTTGCTGCGGGGTAGTTTCAATTATCATCTTACACAGCACAATACCAGTGAACCGGCTCAAAAGGATCATCCCTTTACCACCGTAGGCAACGGAGCAGACAGACAGACAGACAGACAGCAAACATTTCTCTTTTGATCCTTCTGATCCTGGCCAGGCTTTTGCTTTCCCATCCCATTCTTTACTTCACTTTGTTCCTTTCTCTCCGTTGTTTCTTTTGACGTATTCGGCCCGGTTACGTAAGGAGGATCCTTCAATCACCTGACCGTGCTCGGCTTCAAGGCTGGAATACGAAAGGAAGAAGGATCAAACTGGAAACGGCCGGAATGCAGCGGAATAAAAAGAATTCCCATGAAATTCTTCAAGGTGTTAGCCAGCTCGATTCCTCGGAAAGTTCCACGGCCGCTCGGTAAGAAATAAATAACATTTCGGTGGCTTTCGGACCGAGGCCCTACCTCCTTGAAGACCGTTCACCCTTGAAGCAAAAAGGTATCATTTCGTCTTCTTCTGCAAGCGTTTCGCTCGTCCTTCTTCGCATAGCGGGTGTAGGAAAAAATATGATAAAATAAGCAGCGCTTCGTTGACCGGACCGGAAGCGGACCGGAAACGCGAGAAACCTGCGAGTTTGGGAGAAGAAAAAAAATGTGACGAACAACAAAAATTAAAATATCACGGCCGGATACCCGCCGAAAGGAGGGCAGGACTTTTGTTGGTTCATTTTATTGGCCTGATCTTGCCTTTCTCGCGTCCGTCGCCTTGAATGCTTGCAGGTTCCTCGTAAATACTGGCACGGTTTCTTCGAACTGCGATGCGCCAAACGAAGCGAGAACAAAAAATTCTTCCCAAACATACACAAAGAAAAAGGGTTCCACCAAATTGAAACAGGACAGCTCCAATTGGGACCCAACCTTTTCGGAGGGGCACAACATTAAACGGCACGCCTTATTACCTCGCCGTCGGTTCTCGGTAAGAACGCGAACGGCCAGACAGGCGAGGCCTAGGCAGGGTCACACAGGCATTTTTTGTGCATGTGTGATGTTTCTAATACATATTATTTTACGGCCCTTCTTTCGACCGTTTATCGAACTCAAAATCTCCATGGCCGACGAAATGGAAGACGACGGCAACGGAATTACGCACGAATAAAACAAAACCGTAGGATTCGTATCACGGTCATTAAAATAATTTGTGACATTCTCTCACTCTGGCCGGCAAAAAAAAAACCGGTTAAACCCCCCCCCCCCCTAC
>JAOEFI010000004.1:15230597-15252026 GCA_034621735.1 Anopheles plumbeus | reverse complement strand
AAAATACAAACGCCCGATTTTTTGATTCCAATTCAACTGAATAGAAACATTACGTTTATTCACTATTATTTGTTATTTAGCTTCATTCCTCTTTCACTTCACAGCACATGGGATGCATGTGCTGGTTATCTGGAGGGCAGGAATTAGAAGCATGAACGGATGCGAACGTGAGCTTCGCACTCACGATACATACAACAAACAGCACTCCAACAACCGCGATCGATCGTACTAACTACAATCACTTAAAACATAATGTTAATCTTCAGTGAATAAACGAAGCAAAATATAACCGAATGTTTTCTGTTGCTCGCCGTATCTGCGCGAGAAGAGTAAGGATAAGGATATAACACTTGTCCAAGTCGACAACGTTCGCGGCAACTAAGCGATGGCTTAGGCTTCGACGTCGGCCTGGATCTTGGCCAGGAATTCGGACTTGTGCTTCGCGATCTTCTCCTTGCGAGCCTCCAGGGTAAGCTTAGCCAGCGTCCACCGCTTCTTGGTGACCTTCTTCTCGGGTTTCTTCGTGAAGGAAGGATCTTTGCGGATGGCGGCATGAGCATTCTTGTATATAGTTTCAATCTGTTGGGAGAGGGGAAAATTTAAAAAATGTTTTAATGTCCAATACACTCGGGTCCAAATAGCAAATGCCAATTTGCCGATGTACGATAAAAACAAGGAAGTTTGCCAGGTGAATTATCCCGTAAACTCCGAACTATTTTGGTCGCAGTTTACTGTGGTCCACTTTCGGAAACGGCCGCGACATGAGCAATAAAGATCGGCGACAGAAATTTGAATGGACGTGGCTTCTTAAATTAATGGTATGGCAAATCACTTTCTCCTTCTGGATGGTACTTACATCATCAGCCTTGATGCCCAGGTTAATGTACTTGCTGAACTGGCGCTTGTACGCTTCCTCATCCTCTTCCTCCAGCGTGCGCATATAGTTGGCAACATGCAGGCCAAAGATATGGTCGCGGTGCATTTCGGCGTTGAAACTCTTGTTCTCGGCACTGTAACCCGGGAAGCGCTTGACCGAGTGCGGAATGTTCAATCCGCCATCGACAGCTCCCTTCATGGCGCCGAATACACGGGCTCCGGTGGAGGTGCGAGCCAGACCAACGTCCAGGTAGCACCGGAAGGCAGCCGGGCCATCATCGACTGCCTCAACCAGATACTCCTCACCGGTCACGTCAGTGCAACCGGCGTACAAAGTATCCAGGCGCAGCTTCTGCAGAATACGGCGAGCAGTCAGCAAACCGGTGCAGTAGGCCGCAGCATAGTTGGTCAGACCGACCTTGACACCGTAACGTGGCAACTCGTGCGAGTAAGCCGCGCAGACGATACGATCTCCCTCAATGCGGGCGTACGCAATCTGACAGGTGATGTCGCGATTGCTGAGGCGAACAATCAGACGGTACTTCGGCGTGTTGTATTTATTTTTGTCCTGGAAAATCAGGCGCTTGCGGGCATAGTAGTCAGTCTTGCCCTCACGACGGCGGCGGAACCTGACCTGGTAACGCTTGAAGTACTGCTTGTTCTTCACTACTTTAACGAACCCCTGTGCAACGAAATGAAAAGAATTCAAACAACCGGATTAGGTAAACAGTATTGTGAGGTTAGGGTATCTCGTTTAGTTCCAGTGCTCTCCATTTGTTTATATCAGTTCAACTTCAACCGAGCTTTGCATTCTAAGGCAAGGAAATCTAGCACAAAGTCTAAGGCGAATGATCATATTGGAGGTATCCAGAACACAACCGTAAGCGAAACAAAAATGCCATCCGACGGACCCACGACTGTACGACAGAATCCTAGGAATGGCCGATGATCTTGGTAGCGAAAACGTTATTTGTTATCGACCTACTGCTTCTAAAACACATCACTTCGAAAGCCCGTGAACTGATCAAACAAATCTACTCATTTTCAAACCTAGCAACCTACCATTTCGACTTATTTTGGGAAAAATTCGACACACGAACGTCCAGCACGTTTTCTACACGTCGGTGTCAACCAGTAAAAGGAAAAAGAAAGATGGCGCAGCGACCCACGATACCAGTTGACAGTGACAGCCACGAGTATCCTTGCAGACGAATAGGGGTAAGAATGTTTTATTCAGACTTTGATTCGAAAATTAAGTTTGAGCGCACTCTGGGATTTCTGGAATGCATTTCTTCATCTGTGTTATGGTTCCAGTACATTTGATTGTTGTTTTCTAGGTGTAAATAAAAAGATTCTAATAATTTGGAAACAATAAGTGGAAATGAAAAGATGCTCATTTAGAGTATGAATTGGAAAGAAATCAATCTTCAATTACAAACGCGCTGCATTTGAACCATGTGACAGCACCCGGAATTGTTTTTCTTTTTACACCCACTGACTTTTAACAAAACACATCACGAATACTCCCGTCTTCAAGTGCTGTTCATGGAACGTACATAGTTATTGCCCAGAATAGTTGCTTCCGTTTAGTGCTATGGGAAATGAACAGTCTCAGCTGAAAGGAGTTGAAATTAGCAAGAAAGCGATTCAGGTAACCGACTATTGGTCCCTGTACAATGGCGAGCTGCCAAACGCCAACGGTGTTCCAAGTAGCATATCGATATTCCAAGGTGAAACCCTCGTTAGTGGACAGTTTTGGACAAACCAAAATCCGCTCGAGCGAGCGATAAAAAATCTTAAAATCTACCGTCATCCGTACATTCTGAAATATTTCGCATCATGGAGCAAGGGCTCACTGAAAATGCTAGCCACTGAACGCTGCAGACCGCTGGCGACATGTTTGAACGTAACGAGCGACGTGCAGATCTGCCTTGGACTGAGAAATATTCTGTGTGCGTTGATCTTCCTGATCGAACAAGCGCCCGTGCGACACCTGAGCATCAGCATTTCGTCCATCTACGTTACGGATGATGGTGCGTGGAGGTTGGCCGGATTCGAGCACCTCTGGAGGACGAACGAGTACACTCAAACATTGCTAGAAAAGTCCCAACCATACCGCTACACCAAGGCGATCGATCCCAACGAGCTAACGAGCAAGGGTCAATCGCTGGAACAGTTTGCATTCGGTGTGATGTGCGAAGAGATTCTGCACAACAAAACCGACATCAACATTCCAGCGGTGGAAGACTTTAAAGCGTACTGCGCGACCCATCTAAAGCATGGCAATTCCGCGATGCGACCAAACCTTTCCGCGGTCCTGCTACATCCCATCTTCAACCATGACTTCATACTGATACATTCCTTTCTGACCGAGCTGCCGCTAAAAGGCACGCAGGCGAAGCAGGAGTTCTTCATCAGTCTGGCGGACCGGTTACGTTCGTTCGACCCGGAAACAGTCGCCGAGCAGATGTGTTCGTTACTGCTTTCACGGATCGTTCTGCTCGACACGACGGCTCAGCTTTGTGTGACACCGTACGTGTTGCGACCGAAAAACGACGACCTTTCCCCGGGGCTGTTTACGCCCAAAATCTTTTCGATGTACATTTTGCCAAAGGTCAAGCAGGTGTTCTGCGTGCAGGATGCGCAGATAAGGCTAATGCTACTTGAGTACTTTCCGGCTTATGTGGAATTTTTCACCAAGGATGATCTGCAAGACCACATCCTACCTCAGGTGAGAGACGATATGTTCTGAGTTCTGACCGTAGGGCAGCATCGATTTAGTCCTTCCTTCATGCTTCTCATTTTAGCTGTTGCTTGGTATAAAGGACACCAACGACGTGCTGGTAGCTAAAACATTGCTGTGTCTTGCCGATCTCGTTCCCATTCTCGGCTCGGCGGTAGTAATCGGCGGAAATCGAAGCAAAATATTTGCCGACGGCCGACCGCAGGGTATACCGGATGCTGCGAACCCCTGGAGCGGCGTGCGCTCGATAACGCCGGTCATTGGATCCGGAGAGTTCCTTTCTGGCAGTCCTGTGCCAGACGCGGGGGGAGATAACAGCACGTCGCTTTCTTCGGTACTGATGACTCATAGCAATTTTAATATTATGCCCGAACGGTTGTCTCCCGAGGGGGAAGATATCTATCAAACCAACTCCGACTTGGAACTTGACGTGGACGAGTGGAGCGACTGGGAGAATGATGGTAATGAGCGGACATTAAACCACATACTAACCATACGAGATACGAACGGACTAAACGTAGCTCCGTCCTGCGCCACTAGCGACGGCGTATTGGAAGAAAACCCACCGGAAGCGAAGGATCCTGTTAAGTACAGTCGGGAAAATTCTACCGAGTCAAAATGCAAACAGTCGCGAGAGTCGCAGACAGTCGAAAGCGAACGGTTGGACGTCAGAACGCAAACATTCAAGAAACCAGATCGAAGGGCCGGTGAAGAGTTTGATTTCTTCAAAGATATGGAGCCGGTCATTCAAAAAGCGAACGTACTGCTTATTGAAGACGAACTCACCAGGAGCGATGATGCTGGTGAAGGCGGCGGATCACAGGAAAGATTAAATCCGTCAGAATCAAACCAAACAGAACAACAAGCTCTAACGCGGCAGAAGGAACGCCTGCTGAAGGTAGCCGATAAGGACGAAGAAATCCCGCTGGTAAACAGTAGTCGGTTAGAGATTAGAGTAGATGATATGGAAACCACTGAGGACGGTTGGGGTGATGAGGGGAACGAAGGATGGTGAAGCATGACGGAGGAAAACAGAAGAAGTCAAATATGCAAGCGCTAGCGGTAAGCTTTTGTGTTTTTTCGCAATTTAGCAGTAAGCAATAAACAGATTTTAAAGCAGTTACCTGATACGAAGCAGTTTTTTTTATTTGTTTCAAAGGCTCGTTAACATTAAATATGCATACATGTGGGTTTTATTACTTAAGATTTCGAATAATGTGAACATAGATTTTCCCTCGCACCCAACTCCCTCCAGACTGGTTGTAAACATTGCGACAATCTGCGATGTAGGCCAAATGTCTTACAAAACCAACCCAGTTTCCCATTGAGGGCAGACCAGATAGCCGATTGCTTAACAGAACACAAACGCAAGAGTGACTGAGCGTTGATAACGTGTCCCTTTTCGAAATCTCATGTTTCGCCGTGAACTTGCACTTGTTCGGGCCCCCCCCCCGGGGCTACACCAACATTAGCACGCGGTACGTCTCCACCAGAACCAGTCCGACCAGCAGTCGAGGGTGAGCAAGTTTCGTAAACAAATATATTACAGCGGAATTGATGGACCATCCGGTGACCGAAGGTAACTGAAGGTACTTGGCAATAACGAACAAGAAAACGAAAACAAAAACAAGTTGCACTGCAAAGTTCGCAGTTGGGTGGAAATAGTGTGCTGTACATGTTTATTTTCACTACGCGCAAAACGCGCAAAAGCGCTACAAAAAAAACGTTTTCACAGGCGGTTTAACTTCATTTCCATAAGTCACACTGGATGCTTACATTATTACTATCGGATGCATGCACGCGGATGGCACTAAGCGACACGGCATACGATTTATCGCGAAGAGACGTAGACAAATAAAAAGAAAGAGAGAGAGACGGAAGTGGAGAGAAGCTGGCTGTGCTCCTTGCCCGGTGGGCTCAAACGAGCGCACGTAAAACGCAAATGAATCATGATTAATTGATCCTAAACCATCCATTTCCGGACGAATGTTGATGGCGCTGGCCGTCGTCTTAGCGACCTTTCTCCTTCAATTATTCCCCCCTCCCGCCACAGAGATCACTCGGGTGCGGGTGAAGGTTTTTGCGAGCGGCTGAATGAAACCTGAATCGATGGCTATAGCGTAACACTGGAGTGCGCGATGGCGGCTCGATCGATCGATCGATCGGGCGCGGTTAAACAAGTCGAGCGAGATCGAGCGGTTGGAGCTGGGCGCATGGGAGCTGTGGGTTATCGACCGCAGGCACACGGAATATGTCCCGCTGTACCCGGTCGATCTGTGCCGTGTCGCACATGAACGTTGCCGCACTGTAGCCGTCGAGCAGGGCATCCACTCGGTCCGCGTCCACCGACGATCGGTCGGCGCCGCCGTCCGCTTGGAGCGAGCGGTCAACTTGCTCCCGAATGAGACACGCCAGCGTGGGTCCGACGGTGGCACCGGCGACCGGCCACTCGGCCATTGCCCCAACGACGAGATCGACGTCGTGCACCGTTGCGTATGTCGCTCGCATGGTTGCCAAATCGGCCGGCTTGAGTGCTGGCTCGAGGTCGTCCCAGCCGGCAACCGGTTTGCCGTTGCACAACGAGTAGTAGTCGGTGTAGCGGGCGAGCCCGTGATCACGTCCTCGCTGGATGTCCAGCGCGAGCACGTCCAGGCCCACGTTCCGCGAGCCGAACAGCAGATGCGCCACATCGTCCACGTAGGCCGTATCGAGGGACATCGCGTTCTGGCCGAGCACGGAGCTCACCAGATGGCCAAAGTATTCGCGCTTGCGGAGATCCTTGGGGCGGTAGAACAGCTTCTCCAGGTCGTACGAGCCGATCGCGTTGGAGATCTCGCCCGGCATCATCGTGTTGTAGAAGCGAATGGCGGCCGTCGCGAACTCGTTGCTCACCCGATCGTCCCGCTCGGCCGCGGGGGGACGATCGGCGGCCACCGGTTCCCGTTCTCCCGTCACCGTCACGAGCCACTCGCGGACGATTTTCTGGTAGATCTTGGTGTTCACCGTGCGGGCCACCGTGAACAGCCGCTCGTCACTCCAGTTCGGCCTGAGCAGGGCCAGACGCTTCGCCAGCCGGTTGTGCGAGCGCAGGAACAGCGTGTGCAGGAGCGTAATGTAGGGGTTCACGTTGACGCGCGTGTCCCCGGAGTCGTAGCAGATGGTTTCGAGGTTTGGGTCCGCCGCGCACAGCTTCCCACTGGTGGCCGCCACCAGGTACTCGGTCGAATCGAACAGCTGCGACTTCATCCGGCCACCCCGGCCGGTCCGCAGGAGCTTCGTATCGTTGGCGAGGCTACCGTACAGCTGCGACAAGTCCAACCGGTCCGTGGCCTGATTGAGCTGATTGGCCGGACCCAGGTGGCAGCTGTCGCCGACGGATAGGGCGCTGCGGACGTAGTTCAGACATGTGGCCCGGTGTGGCCCGTAGTAGGCATCATCATCGGGCACTTGCAGCGGCTTGCAGGACGGATGCCGGTAGCGGGGCAGCAGCTGACCGTGCTCCGCCGAGCAGCACTCGATGTCCACCCCGTCGTGCATCGTCTGCACGGTCGTTTTGGCGAGGTCGTGCTCCACGAACTGGCTCCACTGGACGAGCGCGACGGAGTGCGCCAAATCGCGCGGTGAATCCCCACCCCGGGCGTGGAACTGGCTGGAAATTTCTCTGGCCAACGGGAGCTCCCCGCCGCCCGTGCTACGCCGAAACGCATAGATCCCGTCGTCGTACATCGCCGGCAGCAGCCGGCGGTACTCGTCGTCGTGTTCCTTCGACTCGATCAGCCTCCGACACTCGCGGCCGATAGTCGTGCCCATCGGGATGGGTGTCCCACTTAGGTACAGGCCACATTCGTACGAGGGCACGCCAGCGGGAGCGCAGAAGCGATTGACGAAGAACGACGATGCCCGGAGCACTTTGCGGGCGGCCACGTCCTGCCGCTGGGTGCCGGGCGTCGGATAGCCGTCAATGATCTGCGCATAGGTCGTGCCACCCTTGACGACCTTCACCCGCGAGCCGGCGATCGACCCCTCCAAGCGTTTCGACTTCTCGAACACCGTCTCGCTGTAGTCGAGCGCTTCCTCGAGGTTTTCCTGGCTAGCGAAGTTGGCCAGCTGACGGGCGAGGGCAGGCTCGAACACGTACTGGTCTACCCGGTCGGTCAGCGCTAGCGCATCGGAAGCACCTAGAAGCGCCACTACAGCGCACGCTGTTGCTAGGGCCCCACCAAATGACAGGCGCATGTTTCTGGTTTAAGGTATAATCTCTGGATCTATACTTTCTTCTCACTCAAACGGATCTGGCACTTTCGGTTCGTTCACTGCCGCAGGGTGTGTACTTCCATCGAATGCTTAGCCCACGCGCGGAGACGGGACGTGCGAGAGCGAAGTGCGTCCGCTCGATCGGATTGCTAGCGAAGAACTAAATCTTCGCCCCGCTGGATGTTGTTTTTGTTTATTTTAAACATTATCATTTCCTATAGCCCCGCGCTCGCGGGGCGCGCGCAAACAAGTTCCACCGCACACTGACACACAACGACGGGCGCAGCCACATGACCCTCCTACCCTATCGGATGTGCCTTGCGCCACGCGGACGCAGGTCGCCTATGTGTGTGCAGCCTTCCTCTTAATCACTCCGCTTCTCTCTGTTTATTCCAGCGCAGCCGATGCGTCAATTCGGTCGCTGGTCGTCCGCTGTGCACCGCCGTTACTGCTGGCGATCGTCAACAAGATCGCGTCGCGATCGAACGACGTGTTCTGGCCACTTTGCGTGACGCTATGTACTTTTCTGTAGTGGACCATCGACGGTGTATAGTGTGTGCGGTGTGATGACGATCCTCGCCCCATTCGTAGTCGAGAGACATCGACGAACGCACCGCGGCGGGCCACGGTGGCGCGTTTTGGTTCGCAACGGTCATGATTTAAATATTTTAATGCGTGTAACGCCATCCCACCGACCGTGGGATTCTCGCGACTCTAGCGAAGCGACGGTGGACGTGCCGTGACTTAAACGAAAGCACATGAGAGCAGAAACCCGCTCGGAGTGGCACAAACACCGGCATTCAAATCGGGACGCATCCACAGATTGACAGGGGATAGTCTTCCTGCTGCTAGTTTCCCCATCCCCTACGCCAACCGTGCCTTTACCCGGTTGGACGCAAAGTCCGGATTCCGATGAGGGGGACTAATTGAACGCAATTAGCTCGCCATTGGCAATGATAATTCGCAGGCCAGGTTTACCAGTGATCAGTGTGATCGCGCCCGCACGTTGCAGTTTTCCATGTGCCATGTCGATGTTGCTGTTCGCGATCTTCACCCGGGCGACAAATGTCTCAGAGTATCACAGGGGCCCATGGCCGCATCACGCAATCCTAGAATGGACGCGCAAGTCCCAGTGGGACCGTCGAGCGTCATTATGGCTACAATGGTAAATGATTCAGCCCCGCAAATTGGACACCATTACAGGTCGAGGCACAAAGTTATTATGGCCATAACGGGAAAACGGAGTTCTACTAGCGATTGTCATACATGTCATATGCTACTTTCATTTCCCAAATGCTGCAATGCGGATCTCTGACACAGAGTTTTGTGTCAATATTTCCCATCTTTTTACCGACAATACGACTGAAACAGTTTCGTTCCATCAAAGATGGAACCTTCCTGAAATTGAGGTATTTTTAAGTTCAAGGGAAGTATTGCCAATAGGATGCAAAATTTCGTCCTAAAAGCAAACAGATAAAAACTACACGGAGCCTCGCATCAAGCTGTAAAATCTGCTGCAATCTGGAATCGGGCGGTATCGATGAGCCGGCATCCGTATTCTGTTCAGAAACCGGTACACGTACGTTGCGGTTACCAGCGATGGGCAGATGGGCGTCGCAATGGCACCACTTCGGCCGGTTGGATGTTTTCTTCCAATCCCTGAAAAGTGCAGCATTACATTATTCACTCTCTACTTGCGCACTTTGTTCGTTACCTTCCCGGCTTGTAAGTTTTCGCAACTCAATCACTGGTGGAACGAATCGGTTTGGAAAACCTACCGCTTTGTTTTACAAGCTCGCAGCGATGTGCAAAACGTTCGCTTTTAGCGATGAATCATAGCGGGGAATCCGAAACGCGGCGTAATAATTATAGGGATCGAATTGTTTTTCAAAACAAAAGGGTGGAATTTCACATATCAACGTAAAAACTTATAACATGCATCAACTATTTTTAACAGGCGTTTTAATACCACACATACTCTACATAACAACTGTTAATCAACGACACTGCCAGTTCTTTCCCAGAGAAAATAAGTGAACATTTCACGTCTTCAATAGCTCGCGATAGAATAATTTATTCATAGTTGATTTCACTCACCGTCCACTGCAGACGATTTGGTTTTTGTTTTCACATGAGCGCAACATATGGTTTGCGTACTTACTGGATACGATCTTTGTCTTGTGGCTGTAGAGTACCGGGCCGGCAAGCGTTTTGTAGCCGTCAGCATGGGGTAGCATAGTTCGCCGGTCGGTCTCTACACTTCCTCCGTCCATGCTTTGCGCATATAATTAACGGCGGCGTTGTCAAAGAGGGGGACATGCGAAAATCGTGGTTGAATAATGCTAATGCTTTCGTTGCAAACATTCTCCATTTTATATCACTTGCATAAGCCAATTCAAACGGATTAAAATATCACGCAAATTTAGCGAACCTATGATTAAATATATCCTTCTGCACTGTTATGTCTTCTCCGCGGTTCCTCCTTTAATGCTACCATTCAACAATCGTCCCCGTAGGATGCCTTTCCTAATGTTTTTATTCTCTTGGACAATACATATTTACAAAGTAATGATAGTTGAAGAGAAGGCGCGAAGAAAAGGGCAGCTTAAGAGGATGCGCAAGTAACAAAACATCATGCATTGCAGTTTCAGCCAACGGAAGGAAGCTAGATTAGTTTGAAATAATCTATCCGATATATATATACCTATATATATATATATATGTATGCGATTACTTGGCGCTTGATTTTCTCTAACTTGATGGACGTTTAGCGGACGTAACTTTGACTAAGTCAACTTAGGGCGACTATTGTTTGCGAGGCTTATATGGGCAGAATAATGATGATACGGAAGCGTATTAGAATGAATGCTGGTGCAATTTTATGTTCCCATTCTCTGCTTATTACCGTTGCGGATGATATAGGTACTCTGCTCTGTCTTATTGTCTTCGTGGCTCGTTTCTTGGTTGTTTGAGGTGCTGCTAGGTTTTTCGTTAACTTTGCGGAAATCTGTTAAGCATGAGAAGCGCAAAAAAGATGCGGAAGCTGAAGATTTTCAAGCTAGCAGGAAAATATAGTCGCACGGGTAGAAACAGCCCGGACTCGTTGGACAGAATAGTGAAGACGGTTTGTGTTGAAAGCTTGCTGCACTTACTTACTATTGCTCGTACGAGTGTTCGGTACGGTGCCCACGTGTGATGCGCGCCAAAACGCCATCCAATCTGGAGCCTAATTGACGTTATAATACGTTTTTACTGATCTTGCCGAACTATGGTGACCGTCGAAGAGAAACGTGATAGAAATTGGTGATTGAAATGTGTTCCTTGCTTTACTTTTGAAATTCGTCGTTTGTGTGTTGCTGTCGAGAAACCTGCTACTCCGTCTCTCTCACTCCTGCCCCTTGCCCTTCCGGTCAAAATTGTTGTTGGATTGGTTTCGTTTTCGATCGTAAACGTTTCTAAAAAGCCAATAAGCTGTCTATAAACTGTATATCATATCTTTATATAAAACCCTTCTCTCTCTCTCTCTGTATTGATTTCGACGCATGGCCACCGCAACATTCGTTTGCCCGAAGAGGATGATATCATGTTCTCGAGGCACATTACGTTAAACTATTCACTCAGCTAATGCCATCGTTTCCGGTCGGATACTATTTTACAAGGATTGTTTGTGGGATGATTTGCACCTTACTTACCAACCTCACGGTTCTTCTACACCTTCGTATTGTTTCCCTTGCGCAAATTGAACATCGTGATGAAACTGTAACGTAGTGAAACTAATTCGAATACCCCGCACAGAAACATTTCTTCTCGCTCAACCACCGCTATTTTTCCAAAAGGTAGTATTTTCAACACGCGCTTCTGAGCATCTTGTATACGGATTTACTTTTTCCCATTCTGCCGATAATACGCACTTTTTGCTTTTATACAGTAATGCACCTGACTACGTTAAGAAGAGTACGTTATGATAGTTTATGTATACGTTTATACTAATGCAATAGGTTGTCAAAAACAATAGTATTTTGACGAGATAGTGATTTCCATCCTAGAAGAAAGTGATATGATTATCAAACAATATTTTCTTCGTCAGGTTATTAGATCTGTCGGTGTCCGCCAACGGATGGCAGGAAAATGCTTAAAAACTACTGCATGTTATGAGGTTGGTTTACCGTTTAAGAGGCTATCGCATAGATTTGATTACGGAAATGCTGCAAATGTGAGAGAAGTGTTGGAATGATTAGTAACGTGTGAGAGAAAATCTTACAAATGATTAAAACGCTAATGCTTTTGAATAAACGACAACAAAATAAATAGACGAGTGAATTACCTAACCAATTATAACGGCAGTAGAAAGAAAACAAAAGTGCATTTGAGATCTTATATCTTTAGCGTTCAGTGTATTTCATATTCTAATGAAAAGTAAGCGTCCTACAATAGTGGGGTTGGGATTGCCTCTTACAATTTTTCAACAATTTTATCATCGCCAAAACCTTAAAATTTTCGATCCGCGTTTCAGTCACACTACGCGACTGGGGCCCAAATAATCTTAAATTTTGAACTTTGCTCCCGTGCCAAAACATATTATCGAATATTTCGTCTTTTGTTGCACGAAACTGTTAGTTTCTTTGGGTGCGTCACGGCCAGTACAAATGTTACCTAGTTCGTCTCTCCAATATGCATAAAAACAAATAGTAAACGTGCCTATCTTAAATGATGCTACACAAATACTAACTAAAGTCGCATAAATCTTTCTGTTAACAAAACAAAACACTTCTTCTATCGCAATTTTCGACAATGACTGAATTATTAATATTTGCTTAGCAATTCGGTTCTTCGACTTTCTTTCGCACCTTTCCTCTGCAATAATGCTCTATGGTGACATCCTTATATTGGTAAATAAATAGAAATTAACTTGCCGCGTAGATGGTAATGATTTGCATGTTGGTGTGCTTTATGTACCTTCGATTGGTTTTTGATAATCGGTTAACGATTCGTTCGAGGAAACTGGTAAGAAACGAAATACAAACACTAAAAACTATTGCTACATTGTGATGATGCCATCGTGCGGCAAAACGAAACATAAAAAAGGAAAACGATCTACGGAGTTTAAATTCTTCCCCACAGTCGCTCTTATAGTATACGCTAGCAATAAATACGCCTTCGTGAAGCAATATATACAACAATAGGTTTACCGATACGGTGTCGTCCAATCAATGTTATGATGTGTAGTAAAATAAGAAAGTAGAAACGTAGAATGACACCAACCTTCGCCGCTCGTCACGAGGGTGCTCGTTTCTGGTGTTTTGCTTCCACTTGCGCTCAGAGGAGATTTGGATGTCGTTCGTTTTGGGAAACGAGATTTTCTTTTCATGGTGTACTCTAATCACTGCCGTTAGCACGCACCGATTAGCTTCTAATTTGTGATGGTCGGATCGGGGCACACCGACAGTAGCTTCTATTGGGTACTGATTGGAATTCCCACTACAGTTTCTAATGGGTTACGGTTTTCGATGATAACGACCCTGTGTTTGGTGTGGATATAGTTTGCATTTTTCAACCATATTGAGGCGGGGTGGAATGAAGAGAAGACAAAAGAACGTGTAAATAGGAAATGCAACAATAGACAAATGTTCTACTACACTTTCGGGCATATATCGCAGAGCTACAACAAAATAATGAATCAAATTTGCGACCACCCGGCATGCGGCCACATTATAACAGAACAAAAGAGTGTACATAAAAATTGAATTCCAGTTATCATCACAGAATGTTTACTCCTGCTTATAATTTGCGTTAAACTAGCAAAAGCAATAAAGCAAACGGCGAAATAATAATTAAAAAAACTAAATCGAATAAGCAAAACGCTAGACGGCATTTACCGACAAACAGGGATAGGTATCAAAAGACGTTCTGTACACAATAATCTACTGGTGCCATATACCGAAGGCATATGCGTGGGGTCTAATACACATGATTGGAGAAAATTCGGTACCCATTCGGATCGCGTGTGTCGTCCACGATGTCGCTCGTGAGCCAGGGATGGTCGAGAATGTCCTCGCTGGAAAACCGTAGCTCCGGGTCGGACTGCAGCATGTTGATGATAAGATCGCGCACACTATCGCCAATGTTGTTCCAGTACGGGGCCGGGAAATCGAAGTAGCCGTTCAGAATGGCATCGAACAGTTGCTCCTGTTGATTGTCGGGCGAAACGAACGGAGGAAACCCGCAGAGCAAAATGTATAGAATAATGCCGGCAGCCCAAACATCGATCTGTGGAAAGAGAAATGAAATCATCATAATATTGTCTACTGCCGTAAATTTGGTCGAAAATGTTCAATCTTACCTTAACGCCATAGCCGGATTCCATTAGAATCTCCGGTGCCACGTACGTTGGCGTGCCGCAGATGGAAAGCAACGGTTCTGTCACCTCGCACGCTAGTCCAAAGTCTCCGAGCTTCAGCAGAACTACATTACCATCGCTATCCAGTTCAACCTGCGATGGCAATGGCAAACAGTCCATCAAAACCCAAATTCCAAATCGCAAGGACAAAAGACAACCGGCGGTGCGTGGTGATACTTACCAGCAAATTCTCCGGTTTGATGTCGCGATGAACAATGCTAAGGGAATGCATGTACGCCATGGCGGACGCCAAGTGTTTCATCATGATTTTCGATTGGTTCTCCGAGAAGCGCGTCACCCGCGTTATGGCATCGAACAGATCGCCGCCGCGGACCAGCTCCAGCACGAGATACATATTCTTGATGGTTTCGATGTCGTGCACAAGCTGAATAATGCACGGGTGGTTCAGCTTCTTCATCACGCGTATCTCCGCTGCTAAGTAATGATCCTGGAAAGGAAGTAGAACAATATCGGTTGTAAATGCACTTCATTATCCATCATCTTTTTCTTCGAAGCTAAATATGTTATTTACCTTCCCAGAACATTTCGATTTGTCGATGATTTTCAAAGCGAATTCGATATCTTTCTGCTTGTCTTTTAGCTTCAGTACTACGGCGAAATTTCCATCACCTGTTGGATGAAAAGAAAAGGCATGTGAAAAAAGACACTTACGGCATCCCCTGTAGCTCCCACTTACCGATAACAGTTCCGAGACTGTATTTCGACTGCAGTTCCAGCGGCAACGAGTCCGGCAAAATGCCTCCATTGAGCACGGACTCATCCACGCATACGAACGTATCGTTGTGGCTCTTCACAGGCATCTTGGGCTTCGGTCCCGTCCGGGTCGTACTGCTGCGGAGCGTCTTCCGGTGCGCGGTAATGGCTTTGCTTTCTTCCGCTTCCAGCTCGAAATCGTTAACGCCGACCCGTTCGTTGCCATACGCAAAGAACACATCATCTTCGCCGAAAAACTGTGCCAGCTGCTGCACCGGTACGCCCGACACGGTGAACACCTTCCGCACGCAGCCCGTGTCGAGTTTGACGCACTGCGTGATGGCCGTTAGCACGTGCTCGTATGTTGGACTGTTCCGTTTGTTGAGCAGCAACCGCAGGATCTGGGTGTATCGGAAAAAAAACCCGAGCAAACGATGTTAGACAAAAATGGTCTTCTAATTAGTTTAGGGCAGCTCCGGGTAACCATCACCATGAAGCAATGCGTCGCCTTGTTACCTTTCGAGGTTTCACGCCGTTCCTTATGAGGGTCACGATCCGGGGATGTACCAGCGAGTCGATCTCTTTCAGCAGTGTTCCACCATTTGAGCTCCCGTTCTTTACCGGCGAAAGTGGGCGTATTATTCTACAAGTAAAGAGACGCAACAATGTAAACTAATCACACGCGGTTCTTCTATGGTTGGCCATAGTAAAACGGAGTCCTACCTAGACAGTCTGTTGGGGTTCTTGGTGTTAGTGTTTGATACATTATACTCTATTCGTTTGAAACCTTCATTGTTGCAGGAACATACGTAACTCTTTCCATCCTCCAGATCGTCCACCTTTTCGATTTTTTTCCCATCGAGCGTATAGATGGCGCGTATCGCACCCGTCAGTGTGACGCTGTCCTCGAGCAGCCTCGTTAAATCTTCCGTCAGACTGTCAAAAGACCTAAAAAAAAAAAGAAAGATGTTTGGTTAATATGCCTGTGGTTGAACGGGTTGGCGAAGGATAAGGATGGGCCATCCTACCTGTAGCGCTCCACCGAGACCGGTATCGTGCTGCCGGAATAGAACTTGTCGCCATTACGAAAAAATCGTATCCGTTTCGCCTTTTTCGCCGGCGTTCGACTGCTCGAGATGCGCTTCTTCAGTGTATTCGACTTGTTGTGCGTTCCACCGCTGATGTCGAGATCGATCAGCTCCTTCTCCAGCTCCGAGTTCGAGCTGGTCCGACTGTTGCTTCGACTGAGCGTCGACGTTGTATGGGTGCTAACTTCCATGCCACCGTCTTTCAGCGTTCTGTTGTTACTCCCGGTAGACTGCGTTGGTCTCGTGAAGGCCGGAGTTTTCAGGCCGAAATGACCCCGTGGAAAAAGTTATTTCAGCTGCACCAGTCGGGTAACGAAGGAGGATCCTGTAAATGAGGGTAAACAAATCCAACTACGCATGAGGCTTTTCGTACGATGCTATCGATGAAAAATGGGTTTCTGGCATTTCAATTACTACGATAATATTTCCTAACTCCCATCATTACCATGACGCACACTAGCGTCATCATCGACACTATTACCATCGTAAACTTCATCATTATTATCATCATCGTTACGCCAGCACCATTGTCTTGCCTATTGCGCTAAGAGACTTCAACACTCTATCATCAGCGGGCGGTCATTGGGAAAACCCAATTTGAAGAAGCGGAAAAGCTCTCCATCCAAAGGCGTCCACAGACATCACATACTCCTCCACATGCCCTAACATCTATTCGGAATAGCGTTTCGAATCGAAAATGGAACATGGTGGATCTTACTTTCGTTTCCGAAAATGGGGGTAATGGATGATTGCTTCCATAAGGCGAACTCACCGAACAGTTTTGTGGCCATACGTATGTACAGTCCCAACGAGTGGTCAGAGTGTACAATGGTAAAAGGAAAAACTTAATAAACTAGTCCCAGCGCCAGACCGCTTTAATGTATTTTATGAAGACGGACGATGGCTAATGGCCGATCCAGGAAAAATGTCCTTCAGACTACCTTTTAGTCAACATAATCCGTTTCTATCCAAGGGCAGATCAGATCTACACCACAAAAAGATGGGATTTGCTGCAAGGTCTTCGATAATAAAATTTAACATCGCCTTGTAAATATTTGAATATAGTGGCACAAATGTAGTTGGTATAACTTTAACAAACCAAAATTTGATGATTAAATTCATTTCAATACATATACCACGAACCGTCGAACACGTTTTCCGGTCGCGCGGGTTGTATATCTTGTCCCAACTCAGCCCTCTAGGCTGAGTATCTTGGCGAAATAAACATAATTACAAAATGATATCAAAATTTAAAAAAAAACGGCCAAAAGGCAAACGAAATTATAAACGGTTCAGTGAAGAAGCATCACCCTGAACAACACCCTTGACCTTACAAAATGGCTGTTTCTATAACCTTTCGGAAAAGTTACCATCCAACTAACCTTGAACCGCGCCCTGCACCAGTAATTCATTGGCGGACGATTCGAACAAAAGCATTATTGCTCAAAAACCGAAACGCGTCTGCGAAGAGAAACTTTTCCACGATGCAGTGTAACGTGCGATATGCCGGTGTTGGCGCTAGAATGGAGTTGAAGGTTGAACCATTCGCAAGATAGAGGAGTGTCCTAAGAGTAAGGGCATTTTCTTTTACTATTTGTTTTGAAACACTTGTACACGGTACTTCCTTCCTTCGCGTAACATAACTGGTGTTATGCTTAACTGGCGTTTTCTTGCTTCCCTTCGCAAGAACGGCTGGGTTGTATGTATAGGGTTTTTATATTTACTTTAAATCCCTCCCTGACGGGATGGCGTAACAGGCGAACCCGGCTGCGCCGGCACGGGGAAACAAAACCGGCCAATAGTATACAGCCAAGTGTACGCATGCTGGATGGTGAATTTCAGCGCTGGCCAGGGTTGACCGTCGCCGATCTGGGGTTGCAGAACTAACGGGACACCGAGTCCGTACTATGGTGGAACTTGCGCCTTGTGGGAAACGCAAATTGATGCCATGCTGGGAGTCACACCGCAAGACGCCACTCCGGCCATTAGCTCTGTCTTCGAATGGTGCAAGTTGCATTTTCTCCGTTTGTTGTCGATGGTGAATTGATGCCCCGCCGTCCCGCGACTCGACAACCTTTTGTCGGATTTTCTGTTACTTTAAAAAAATGCAGTGCACCGTCGAGGCGCCCCGCGGAGTCACTTTGTGTTATTTGTTTATCAGAGCGCGCACAAGTTGTGCTTTGTGGACACCGTTTTTATCCAGAGTAGAGTTCCAGTAGCTGTCAGCATGCGGTGGTCGGAAAATTGCCTCAATACGTGGTTATTTTTTTTCAAATATCTTTCACTGACGTCCGCTTCCAAATGCGAATTTACGCAAGTAAGAGAAATGCCTGCAACTGTTTGAATGTGAAACTAATGATAATGTTCATTGGCGAAAACCAAAAAAAAAAATGGTTTAACCTGATTCAACAAAAAAAATGCCGGAATGAAAATAGACCACATTCCCAAACAGTCAGTCGTCGACCAAAACTACCGACGTCAAACGGCAGCCACAGAGAGACACATACACACACACACACACACAACAGTCGATGGATGCTCGTACACGCGTGATAATTGATTCCTCTTCGCGTTACCCGCGATTTACATAACCACCCCTCCTCCTCCTTCTCCCACTTGCCACGGAAACCACCCCATTTCGTTCCGAGAGACCACCCCGCAACAGAAGGGTGAAGTTACTGCGAATGCGGCAACAACGCCGACAACAATCGGCACAACGATACGAAACACGCGGTGCATTACTGGACATATGCCGTCATTCGGGTCGGTCTGGGGTGGATAAGTTGTTTTTTTTTTTTTCTCCTTTGCCTCTCATATGATTGATTCGCTCGATAGCGTTATGGAATCGATCCGTGTCCGCGATCCACCCTGCGAGACTATTGCAGCGCGCTGCTGATTTCCGGTGCCACCTGCGTTGAGCCGAACGGGAAGAATAAGATCAAGACAGCAACTCCACGTGGCCTCCCTTGACGGCTTCCCAGGCGGAGACTGATCGATCCCAACCGACCGCGGATAGCCGCGGATAAACAAGTCTTCCAGCGAAGAAATGTACGAACCGCGCTTCCTAACACAAACCGGAAGCGCTTTTTGCAGCGCAACCGATCATCTTCCTCTCAGCCGAGGATATCGTCGGCATTTGGCGAAAGGCGGGCGCGCGTTCAATGAAGTTCGGTTACGTACGTAATCAACCTTCAGGCCGATTAAGATAAACGCAGGAACAAAAAACGGAAATGGATAAAGGAAATGGACACATGAAACGGCTGCAACAATAATTGGCAAGAGCTTTTTTTTTCCTCCCACTGGAAATGTTGAGATCGAGATGTAGCCAAGTCGAGTTCTGCAAAGTGTGTCAAATATAGACTTAAAAAAGATGTCAGTTAAAAAATGGGTGTTTAAAAAAAGTCTTTCTTATCAAATTATGATATTGTAAACGATAATTTTTTGCACTTACATCTAAATTAAATTTAGAAGCAACTTTTTCCCATTTTTTTCTCACCGAAAAGAAATGTTCGATAACGAACAAATGATATCTGCATAAAGGCCTGGTATTTGTATATAACGTATGTTTTATCTGGTGTTTAGCAAACGGCTTATCATTCTGGAATGTGTCCACACCCCACACCCCCCCCCCCCCCTCCCCGTTGGGCCAACCGATTTAGTTCAATGTCAGTCGTCAGTCGGGCAGTTTGATTTACATTTCAAACGTCTCGTCATTCGTCTTTGTTTATCAGCAACATTGTCGCTCACGTCCTCGTCAGCCAACAGTTGCCGCAACAGTACTAGCAAGGAAGTACACAAAACGAGTCTCCAACAACCAGCGGCGGGCTGGTACACACAATCGATATATGTACGTGGATGTTGATCGTGCAAACAACATCGAGCATCAAGCTCCGAGAGGACGGAGCCGTCGGTTCGCTCGAATGAAAACAAACGTACTTCCTACAACGCGAGATGTAAGGGGTGTATCTTTTCTAATCAGACCCACAACTGTCGTTTCTGCATTGCCAAAGGGCTAGCAAGAGCTTCCGAGGCGTCCCGTGTTCATATGCAATCAATGCTTAATTCCTTCCCCCAGTCGTCCAAACGAAGTGGCCAAGTCGAACCCTCGCGGTGCAGTTTATTGTACACACGCGAACGGGCCAGCCAACGAGCTCTCAATGAATACTTTCGAAGCCAACAAATGATGTACAACCAGTTCGATTAGAATTAATTGTAACGGGCCAGCCAGTCCGACCGAACGGCAGCAGTAGCGCGGTAGCAATTATTACCATCGTTAGTGTGGGGCACGCTAGCAAACGGTGGCCGTGGCTTTCCCTTTCGAAAACGAAACCAAGCGCAGCATCGAGTGCAGTACTTCGGAGGCTGCTCCGGAAGGCGAAGCGGTCAGGCCCGTGTCGCGCGATTTGGGACGCACGGAAACGAACCCCGTACCAACCCGGCCGGCCGACAGGCGGCGGCGGAAAGCTTTCGGGAGAAAGCGTACCCAAAACCATCATCACACCGCCATTAGAGTTTTGGGCCACTTTCTTGTGCTCGCTCAGCTGTCGCGGACGGAAGAAGCGGGCGAACCATCCGCACCGAGCAACCGTTAATGGGAGTTATTTTAAAAAAAGTATATTATTCGCTGCCCTAAAACAAATGCCCCCCCAGCGGTTGGAAAACAGCCAACAGCAGAGAGGCAGCAGTGGAAAAGCCTGCTGCCGGCGCCGAAACCCCGAAACGTTAAACCCCGCACGAAGTGTAAACGCACCGTAACTCTAAGTGATTAATCAAAGTCTCGTGTGCCGGTGGTAACCGGTACGGGATTTCCACCGGGCGGGCCCTGGTCTATTTCAACACCGGGTTCCGTTTGCCGGTCACGGAAGCGTAAACCACCCCTGGAATCCTCCCCCTGGGGGCCGCCGCCGGACAGGAGAGTCAGAAAAACTTTTTGTTTTTGTAAAACACAAACCCAACGGTTTACGGGCGATAACGATAAACGGAAAAGGACGGCGGAGGCATCGTAATGTTTTACGGTGTCCATCCAGCCGTCGGTGGGAAAAGGAAAGCCCAAAAATCGATGGATCGTAAAGGCCCTGTAATAAAGCTCTCCCCTTCACGGAACCGTGTCGCCGCCGGATTCGCCCCGAAAAGTTGACTATTTCTTGCTTCGCGTTGTGTCTTCCCAGAGGTGGAAATTAAAGTCACCCGTTGCCGCTGCGTGATTCTTGTGGGGCGGGGGGCGATATTTCTAGGAAGCGGAGGGAAGAAAACTGAACAATCATCCCATGTCAATAGTGTTATGTCAGCGACGATTGGATTTCATCGACATGCTTCAGTGAGTGGAAGATATAATAATCCTGCTCGCGATTTTTCCT
>JAOEFI010000004.1:15212024-15230497 GCA_034621735.1 Anopheles plumbeus | reverse complement strand
AATATTAAAATCAGGGCCCGGCAGGATAGAAAAACATCCAACGCCAATTAATCGACTTGAAGTAAATTGGCAAAGAGAAGTCATTTGTCATGCAAACTGACGGATACATCCATCTTCCTGCGACGAAACAATTCATTGTACAAGTGGACCGTAAAAATGATTGAAATATATTCGCGATCACTGCAAAACATGCAAATTCACCAAACAGTTAGAAGACGGCCAGCCAACAAATGCGACAAGACAAACAGAACGGGAAAGAAATTATCGTCGCAAATGCGCTGTGCACTCTCTTATCGGTGGATCGATATTCGTTCATAACTTGTCCGGGGCATGCAAACGTCCCCCATCGTGCCTAGGGAACCGACCGAGGGCTTGAAGCTAATCTAGAGAGCATCATTTCCCCACCGCCCCCGGGGGTTCTATTTGCTTGCCCTCGCCCGCTACAAGCCCTTGTCGCTAACATTCAGTCGGTTTATACCGATAACGGGACGAGAGTGTCGTCGGGGTTCGTCTGTTCGTCGGCCGGAAGAAACACACTTGTCCAAAGACATTATAGCTTCGGTCCCGTTGATGGTTTCGAGATTTAAATTTTGTTTTTTGCCTTTTTTTCTCCGCGGAGGAACCCACCACCCACCACCAGCACCGTGAAATGATACCGCGAGGAACTGCTCCCTTCTTTTCACTACGTCGAAAAGTGCAAAAGAAAAGACGAAGTTATTATCATCTTAGATCCGGTGCGGGGCTTTATCCATCATCCCCCCGCGGGCAGTTTGATATCAAAATGTTAATAAACGTTCCACCTGAGGGATTTACTGTATTCAGCCCCGAAAGGAGGTGGGATCTCTTCTTTACACGTTCACCCCAAAAGTCTTTTCGCGTCGTGGCAAATCCTACACCTCCACGATGCCACGGCCCTCTTCCCCCAACACTCGATGTTCCGGGTCTGCCGCAGTTTTCCAGCCACCACCAGCCGGCAGTCATTGACCCGATCGGTGTGTCGTTCCGGTTACGCTACCAATTCTCTCCCCCAGAAGCCAATGCCACGGACACCGGGGGAGCTAGCTCACCGGAACCGTTCAGTAAACGACGGGACTTTTGCATTACCAATAAATCCCGAACACGTTCTGGAGCCCGAAAAGCCAGCCCGCCCCTTGGTAGACGGATGCGCGGACGGGGGGCTTTGGCAAACGTTCAATTTCATCTTCCGTAACGCCATAAAAGAGGCCCCTGTTTGGTGCGATCGATAACGGAAAATTCATCACTCTCCGGGCGGCAGTTCGCACAGCAGGCCAAGGAGCCAAAACGCAGCGAGCTACTAAATGACCGCTGGCTCTGAGCGGCGGGCACCTGGGGCCGGAAGTGACCGAAAAACGTGAACGCGAAGCCCGGTGGAAACTAATACACCAGACCAACGTGAACGTGAAGCGGTGGCCGCTACCACTTTGTCGTCGTCATTCGTTTGGCCGGTTGGGTCGTTGCCCAGAAGTTGGTTCTGGACAATTTAGTGGCAGAGTAGCGGCGGCGGCGGCAGTTTTGTTGCCAGGTTTTTCGGTAGCACACATACACGCACACACACACACACACAGTGTGCTTGGGACGGCAAGAAGGAATCATGTTGCCAATGGCGAACGGGAATGGGTTGCCGTGGGCCGGCGGGGAAACAATCTGTTAAATGGCCATGTTTATTTGTTCGTCCATAGGCGAGATAAATTTAATCCCATCGTAATAAAGATATTAGAGAGCATCGTAAACTAGCGAGCTGCTAGCTGAGAGGTAGCTGAGCATTTAGCGCCGAGACCCACGGTTCGAATGAGGGAGTTCGGAGTAGTAATTGTTTATTCGATGATCTGGCGAGTTCACAAGCGATTACCGGGTGCGCTAGCGCTAGCGAGTGGGTGTGTAGGGAACCACTTTTTGCAGAATGTTCTTTACGAAAACATACGATGATGAGTTACTTACAGAAGCTACCACCGGGTTCCTAAATAATGGCCAGCTTTATTTGCTTTGCTTTGGAAAACAAATTTGAAAAATAGAGAATCTTGAAGCATTCGATCGCGAACAATGTTGGTCGCACTTAGGCAGCACCACTCTAAGGACCTTTTGATAAACATCTGCATCTGGTTTCGTATTGCCCGAATGGTTGAGTAAACCATTTACACACGACAGCGATTTATTGACCGAGTAGGAGCGTCAGTAGGACCTCCCTAACTTAACGCTAATTTTCGCCAATTCGGTGTGCCAAAGACCCCCCCCCCCCCCCCACCAGACCATGCAGATTTTTCCACCATCAATTAGCTTAATATGTTGCAACACGAACCACCGAGCTATTCCGAGCCGGGCGAGCAAATGGCATCCTCACACGTAACACCGTAATTTGGGATAATTTTTCAAAAAGTGAGCAAACTGAAAAGATTTAAAAGAATAGATAAAGTGGTCCTAGAAGTGATATCCCAACGGGATCCACATTTGCACCAAGGCAACCTTGTGGGCGAACGGAACGTGATCTGATCCTCGACGATTAGTGATGATATACGGTTCCACGTTTATTTGTGTGGTGTGGCTATATTTAACGTGGCTTAAGATTTCGTCATTAACTTCCAACAGTTTAACGGAAGTTTGTTCCGAGACTGAAACCGTTCGCCTGAAAGTCAGCCGTCCGTACTAGCGTTCGGTTAGGCATTTGAGAAATGAAATCCCGCTAACTTACGTGCGGATGTCCGCAGACTGATAAAAATGCGCGCAACGTACGTTTGCTTTCCACTTTATCCCCCACCCCGACCCACAACGTCTCTTTATCCGCCGCCCAGTGTTTCAGGACGATACTAAATCCAACGACCGTAAAATTATTATTTCATCGCGGTCTACGGCGGCCTCAAAACCCGTCTTTTCTGCTGCCCTCTTTCGCTTGACCGACCAAAAATCAATTCGCATTAGAACGATTCGACGACGTTCTGCCTGCCAGCCAGCGTCAACCGCTGACCTCACACTGTTCCAGCGCCGAAGGGAACAGAAGGAAGTTGACTCCCTCGAGTCAAACGTACCACCGCAGCGCGACGAGGCACCGTTTTGGAGAGCAAAAACTTTTAATGGTCCCTTTATGGCTGGAACTGTGCCAAAGTTCATAGGGGGCCAGCCGGGGACTATAGCCCACCTTCATTCGTAGGGTAAGAGTGGAAGGTCCAACTCTATGGCCGCACCTATGACCGAGTCGTACCTGACTTGGCCTTGTTTGGATGAAACTAAATGCCAACATTTTTCGGAAGCTTTTGCCATCATTTCCTAAGGGCTGACGAGCCTAATATTTCCACATGATGTTGCGTTTTCGCTTGATGAAGAACGGAAGAACCGTAAAGCTCGTATGGCGAAATAAGAATGAGCATTACTTAAACATGTTTCATCACTTTCTACCTTTCATGACTTTTATGGATTGTGTTCTCTATTTGTTCTGCTTTTATTGGCAGCATGAGTTACTTTCATTTTCCATAAAAAGACATGCGGAAAAACAATATGGAAAGTCTATCTAATGTAATTCAAGATCATGTGAGATGCATAAGCATACCAAAACATTACTTTAGAACATCAAAACAATACAGGATGCATTCATACAAACTACAATCAGCTCAACCAATCCCGTTTTAAATAACTGCAAAATTATGCTCATTATGACATCATCGGCCAGTCCGTTTTCTCAGTAGGAACGCAGAAGCAGAACCAGTTCGACATTTCGCAGCCACAGCATTACAATTGACACCGTCTGACATTGACAACCCCCCTCTCCATGGAGGGGTGGGCATGAATATTTATTATTAGAACTTTATTCCCTTTTTCCGATGCTTCATATTTCTGTAGCTGAGTCAAGCCTTCGGAATTTCGTCTATAGACTGGAGGAGAACTCCCGTCCGACAGTCAACAGTCGCGATAAGTAACGAATGAAGACACCGACCCGTGCGAGCGACGACGCTAGAATATCTATCACATTGTGTCATGCGAAGGGAGTGCTAGAGTTCGAATCAGAATAGAACTTCCCTCAGATATTGTCACGTTTTCTGAACCCTTTACCATTTCCTGTTCAAAACGGAACGCACGCAAGTATCAATTGATTCCACTAACCCGTCAATCATGCGCCGATGGTGGAGAAGTGAAATATCGTTTGCGAATAAGGAAAAAGGATTCCACAGGACGGTTGGAATTCCCTTTCGTTCGTCCGTAATCTACGGCGGAGGCGATAACCATGCATCAACAACAGTCAACGTTGCGTATTTTACAGGCGACTTTCACTGCCACACTCTTCGAAGGCTCGCTTCCCCCCGAAATGCCAGCCAGGCACCCACCCAAGACGTGGCCGACACGACTTCACACCAAATAAAGACAATAAATTCTCCCGGCTGACGAACGGCCATGGCTGGCTGGGATGGATAATTTCACACACAGCAGCAGAACCGGTTTATTTTGCATAATCAGTACGTGTACAGAAGTGCCCGGGGAAAAGGGTGCGTTGAAGAAGGCGTCGGTCGCAAGTGAAACCGGCCGACCGGCCAGTCGCCGTTCTTTTTTTCCCAGTAATACCGCCGGCACTGTTCGGACAGTGCTGTACTCGATCATCGGCACCACAGCAGCATAAAAGATGCGACTGTCAGTGTGTGTTTCCTCCGCCTGACGGTTGAAGGAAGTGTGGCCGTGTGTCTTTAACACGCGACCGTGAGTCATCTATCGAAGGTTTTTTCATTCGCGGAAGCCACGGCCAGCATACGTTTTACCTAATTCTACTCCACCAGGTCGCGCCAGGTCCATCAGATATCGGCCAACTTGTGTGATATGACTGTATGGTGTCCCCCTTTTTCGCAACCTTTCGCTTTAGGTAGCTCACTCTTACTTTTTCCCACCCATTGGCGTAAACGAGGGAAAGCATTTTTCTTCTTCCCTTCACAGTAAACACAAAGAAATTGACCTAGTTACTTCCAGCGGCTCAAGTACGGTTCGGGCGAATAAAATTCAAACGAATGAGAAACACCTTCTCCCTGTGTCCCCGGGGAGTGTCGATACTTTGTAGGTCCGTTCGCGTTCAATGACTTGCCGCACGATACACCAATGCACAAGCTGGCGTCATCGGCCCATTATCAGGTGGAAGCGACATCAGTAAGCCCTTTCCCCATGACCCACTGGAAGGTTGACTTCCTTCCTTCCCTTGAGTGCGAGAACGTAAGAAGTGTTCCGATGATTAGCTTAAAAGTAGAACGCAGCCGAAACCCCAAGGGTAGCGGTTCTGGGCAAACAACTTGGCTTCTGCAGCGCAAAAAAAGGTCCTAGATGACGACCCAAGGCGACAATACTCATGGGTGAGAACGAGGGGTACGGAAACGAGGGCCTAATAAAAATGAAATATTTTCACGACACCCCTAGGGTCCCGCACGTCCGGAGGGTATTAAGTTTCAGTCTCCGACCCTTCGTCCGTTGAAGTTTCGTGCACTGATTTTTTAAACCACCAGCATGGGAACAAGCGAACCTTCGAGAAATGCCGATACCCTTTGCACCTGAACAAAGTTTTGGCCACAGCCCGCAGAGAGAGAGAGAATACAAGACAGCGTAATATACTGAAATGTGGACACAGTTAAGCCAACTTTTTGGTGAAACATTACTCACTCCTCTTGCAGGTACTGGAGGAATCAGTTATGGAAGAGTTATGGCCAAAGGCGGACAAGAAGTCCGCCACCTCTTTTCACGGTGGACTCAATTTGAATACAGAACTGCTTTCGACGGACGATCGCTACCTGCCCGGATGAAATGGGCCACCACTTGATGCTGCCAGTTGGTTGGTACAACCGGGGCAAAGGATGTGCCATTTACGAAGTATAGCTGAACAAGCGAATCGTGTCGCGCCATAAAAGTCAAATAAACTTGAGCCCGATGAAGAGAGCGAGTGGATCTTTCTTTTCAGCAGGCGTCAGCATATCCCACACTCGTGGGTGCTTGTCTTAGGTTCATGAATAGCGTGCCCAGGATGGACACTTTTGTGCCCGTCGCTAGAAGTTGGCCCATTCTAGACAGTCTAGATTCTGGAGGAGGCACCTTTCACTGGTTAATTAAATGGAAAGAATATTTAAGCGATGCACACGAATTCTGTCATCCGTGTCCCGTGGACATACGTGGGGTTTTATATGTTTTATATCGCGTACTTGAAGAAGACAAAAGGATCGTTGCAATGCTACGATGAAATAAAAATGTATGCAATTTAAAATACTTGCTGTAATGTATTTTGCACTTTAGCAAAATATTAAATTAAATTCCCACATTCGCATCAATTATTCAAATCAATTTCAAAAATTCAAAAAAACACCGCAATTTCCGATAATTGAATGATTCATCTACCGTTAGTTGTATATTGTTAGATTATGTTGTGTTTTCCTCCCATCGCTGAATTGATAATGCCGCGTGGTGTACGTGTGATGATGACCACTCGATGGAAGCCGCACACTATTTACCGTAACATCGTACCAAGTAGGTGGAGACACGACGAGAGCATAAATCATACAGTACGTTGACACCGGAACGTTTGCGGCAAACGGTGGCTCGTTCCGTAAGGCCGGCCACGCGGCGAAAGCAATAGGAATACGAAGACGGGCCAACTTTTGCCGTAAGAATCTCCACTCCCCCTTTTTTTTTTTTTCGTTCAACCCAAGCAGCTCCAGTGTGGCAGCGTCGTGCCTTTTTTGCCGGGTTCTCGATAGTATGGACTCCAGTCACGAACCACGTCAACACGAGCGGTAACCTTTTGCCGGCGGGAACCAAACGGCATGAGGAAGGGAGGTCGTTTGGTAGCAGGGCGGCGGCCACCGGGAGCTACGTGGCGGTGCGGCCAGAAGCAATTGGGATCAACTGGTTGAGTCAAACATGGGGAACACCTCAGGGCACCGTGCTGCATACCGGTGGATCCATCGAAAAGATACACGGTGCTAGCAGCGTCCACGTGCCGTCGGTGTGTTTGGGTCTTTGGAATGTATTAACCCGCGAGCTGCCATTCGCCACTGCGATGGAATCACGGCGGACATTCCAGTAATCACCAATCGTGAAATCTTCGTCGGCAGCAGGATTTCGACCGGCGAATCGTAAGGCTTTCGACCGGGAGAGGAGCAAGAGTCAATCAATCAATGGTTATTTGCAATTGTTGCAAAGGTATCGTACATTTCATTATTTTTTTTGTATAATAAAATATCTTTGATCACTTCTGTGGCTCAAATACGATGACATTGAAAAAGTATATTCAACACAGGTTTTATCGCATTCATGAAAAGCTTATGAAAATAACATTTTCCATTCCGTACCACTTGACCCGTAAAACAGTCCCATAGATGTGCAACAACTAAAAGAGGTACAAATGAAGAAACGATAGGACGAACGATAGAACGGACGAACGAGCGTCATTAGCATAGATGTTCCAATGATAAAGTAACATAGCAAAACAACCAGCCATTGTTCGTCCGTTTGCGTAAATCGCAGAAGAAACTAGGCTTGCAAAGACGCTAGCGACAGTGACGGGGTGACATCTTCCATCAATCATCAAAGCTTCCCCAACGGTTGCCCGCCGATTTCCCGCCCCGGGTGGGGCCGGTGTTAGTGTTATGACGGACGGATTGACTTTCTCTCTTCTGGCGCGATATTGCCAGCTGGGTGGGTGGTTCGTGCCGCCCGGCGGAGTTGGTGGAGCAATGGTCGAAAGAAAACGTCGCAGGACGACGACCGTCCGTTCGTTGTTCGTGCGTGTCACTGAACAAACGGAGAAAGTGTTTCGGCTCATAAAACGTACAATTTGACGATTTGCTGTAGTATTGCCATTGATCGGCCGGATCCCATTGGGGAGGCAATTTATTTCCCATTTACATGCACCAGACAGTCACCGGTGGAAAATGGGTACAAACGAACCGTAATGGGAAGGTGCTTGTCAGCGGCCCCGTTTAGCCGTCTTGTGGGTGATTGTGAATCAGTTTCGTAATATGTGCAAAATTAGACCCCAAAAAAAAAAAAACAAGAAGGGGGTTTATTGCCCAAGTGCGAATTTCTGCCGGCAAAGAGCAATGAACAAAAACAAACGCAAAAAAAAAAAACGAGCAACCCTGCCGTAGGGCATCCGATTTAGATAAGCCAGACCACATGTTCCGCCCCATTCGACTGCGGTATGCCAGCATGCGTTAACGCTCAACGACAGCGATCAAGGTGTAACCCCCCGTGTGCCATTGCACTCGTTGTCAACTGATAACAACAACGCCATGCTGAAAACCCCCAAAAAAAAAACACCGGCATGCAAAGGCGAAGGGCAACGGTTCCCCCGTTTGGGCACAACCCCTTCACTGGAGTGGAGGGTGGGGAGTGGGCAAAAAAAAAACCCACTTCCCAATCATGTAGAAAGGTTCTTTCACATCAGCTGCTGCTTTCCCGCATGTTGTGCACGGACTGATTGGCATTCGCCGGATTTAATTAGGCAGACGTCCGAACCGATGATTCGAAAGCGAAAGCCGAACTGAAATTGCCAGCTTTTTTGTTTTGCCCCCGCCCAGTGGGGGAGGTTTTATGCTACCGTCCAGCGGGTGCCGCCTTGGTGCAATATGGGCACGGGCAGGCACACTAAAATAAACAGGTGCAGTTTCCACGCCAGAAGGCACGAATAAACCGCACGCTCATCATCATCATCATCAGCATCATCATGATCGGCGAGCTCAAACAAGACGATAATTGGGCGGTGTTTCGTGTGTTTGATTTGAAAGTCCAACATAACCATAACACGGCTGGTGAAGGGGTTCATTCATTCGCCCAGAGGTGTCATTTAGTGGCATTCTAAATTAGCCTCAGAACGATTGTTACGTTGCCAATGGTCTACTGAATGTGGCATGATATTTTGCAAAAAAATGTTCTTGCTTTTCAACTATTTAAATAATTCCTTTACTAACAAAACAATATACTTCTCTATCAACTCCTTTTTTCCCTTTTTGCCCATTCTTTCAACTTGGACATTTCTATTTTTACCATTTGGAGAATTGCGAGTATTTACCAGGACCTGGACCAGGTCATTCGAATCGAATAGGTTATGGTATTTTGTAACAATTTTGCCATCTTCAACATTCCATGCCATGTATCAACATTCTGGCACTTTGTAAGTCACCGGTAATTGGACAATTACCATTTTGTGAGGCCCTAGAAACCCCTTAAAGCACCCCGGAAGTTATGCAGTGGAGAAAACAGAAAACAGAACACAGACAACAAACCTCCAACCAGCACCTAATAATCAAAAACGGAATGCATCATAAAAAGTCCATCTAATCTCATTCTGAGCCAAGAGGGCCACCTCGGCACACCCATCAGCTCCTGCACTAAGCTGGAGCCACTTTATCCGGTCCTGCTACTACCGTAGAACAAATCACAACCCGGCCCATCCCAGACACACCCGTCACGTCACCTAAGCACATAGGAAGGGCAGTCTGTTGGGAGATAAGCGGCGGATTGTGGGCAGACTGCGAACGTACGTGGTGGTACGCTACGTGGTGGTGCCGTACTGACCACTGGGTGTAACTGGGTCAGCACATTTTTTCGTCCACCCCTCGTTTTGTGGAAGCATAAATGGAACCTTCCACGGAGAAGTGGATGTTCCCCTTTTTCCCGCCGAACATTAAGGTGTCGATTTTGAACGGAAAAGAATCGACAAACGAGCCTCTAACTCGATGACAAAACACTGCAAGCAGATCATTAGACACGCTTCGTTGGAGGGCGAAAGAATAATGCGAATCGCAGCTGCTACCGGGATGCTGTCGGAGGTGTCTTGTTACGCAACCAGCTCCAGCGAACGATCGAGTGACGCCGGGGAGATCGGAGATCTTCCTAGAATTTCAAGATCAACCCTGGGTTCTAGTACATTGATACGACCCGGATCGTATAAGGTATTCAAAAGGATGACAACAGAATGATGTTATGCACCCAGATTTCCTAGTAAAACATTTCATCGTAACTCCTGCAGCTTGTGGCGCGTCGTAACATTCCGGAAAGCCCAACGATCTTGTCATGCAAAACCGTTTAAAGCATTCTGATGAGGATTCTCACTAACCTTTATCTCACTCAAGCAAACCGCTGCGTCGTATGTTCCCGCATGGCGCATAAATCTTCCCGCTGCCCTTCAGAAACGTGTGGACCCCGTAAGTATGAACTAAATTCATGTCCGTCGTCGTTCGCATTCTTCAACTTCTTAAGCAGTAGTGGGGCGATAAAATCATTCCACCGTTGTCGCTACAGTCTCTGGTGGGACGATAGTTTCGCGCCGAGTGGATATGTAATAATTAGTCTGCTCTGTCGCTTAGAGACCCCGCGGAATGCTTCCACACCACCATCCTACGCGTGTACTTCCACCTTCCGGTGGTGGTTTACTTAGAGTAAACAACTGGGGCCCGGTCGGAAAGATACACCAGTTGGCTCTTGTTGGTGTGATCTCTTTCAAAAACGTTTGAACTACAGAATGGGCCCATACGGTGCCTGCCATGCCCAGGCCCAGCGACGAACACACACTTTCAGCGGGAAAAGATGCTGGCAGGCCGAATGGGATGATGTCGTAGGATGAGGAAATGAAGGGCATTTTCACTCCCCGTTCTCAAGCGCCCGGCAAGAAGCCGTGAAAAGATGCTGCTCCCACAAACCGATGAAAACGGGGAAAACAGCGTGAAAACCGTAAAGCGATGGAAACCCCCTCTCAATGGGAGGGAAAATTGCTGTTGGCGCACACAACAGAACGCAAGGGCGGAAGGGACGACGGGCGGAACCTGTATGGGTACGGTACGCGCGCAATGTGCGCGCACGATACATTTTTAGAATCTCCTTGACATCGACAACGAAGACGTCGACCGGCGGGCGTCTCCAATGCCAAATGGAGTGGTACAATACACCCTACTCTCCATCGCCGGTACGCCGCGACAGTGGTATTGGTGGCGGAAAGTTGACTTTTTGCTACAGAGTGGAAAAACGCGTGGTCTCGTGGCGTCTCGTGGCGATTGCTTTCGGAGTGCTTCGAATTCCACTGCGCTCGCCGCGCGGCAACCGGCGGTGCGGAGGACGCCGTTTTCCTCCATTGACAATACACAACAGAAACCCCGCGCAGGAAGGGTGGAAGGTGGCAAACGCTTTCGCGGGCACAACACAACACACCATCGCCGGATGTCCGGATGAGCGGTCCGCTCGTTGTTGGTGGGGGAGCGCGAAAACAGAAACTGGCCGACTTACGGAGCGGCAGAAGCATAAAGCGCAGTCACAGAAAGCCGCCGCCTGCGAGGATGATGATGATGAGTTCGATGGATGTTTGCGAATTTGGCACAAATGGTAGCCAACTTTCTTTTTCGCTTTTCCATCTCCTCGCCCACCACACACCTCCTGCATTCGATCTTCCACGGCTTCGGCGGCGTTGGTACACGCCATGGAAGCAATACCTGGCCGCTGTTTCTGTCTTACACATCTCGCTTGCGACAGCCGTCGCTGCGTTCCGTGTGTTGGCTTTTGGTTTTCATTGCCCGGCGAACAAACGGGTTTGCGAAATGGTCAAAAAGACCTTTTGAAACACAAGCAAATGCCATCCATCCGTCGGTCGGACATTTCGTCGTGGTCCGAATCGAATCGCCGGACTTGTCGTCTTGCCTACAAGGCTGTTGCCTCACTCGCTTGTGGTACAATTTTTTCAGCCACAACAAAACGAGAAACCATGAACAGCTTCCACCTTCATATTCGACAACAGGCGGAAAATGTTGCTACTGCTCGCAGGTGGACAAGGATTGCAATTCACCCAGAATCGCTATTAAAATCTGCCGATGAAATATAAGTTTTTTCGCCATTCGTGTCTCGTGCGTAAAATGGACATAATGGTGCGCACACATGCTGCTGACCACGACATATCGTGCACATTTGTTGACTCAAATTTTGTGACTCGCCACGAATGCTTTGCATTCGGTTCCACTATATCATCTTCCTACACGACGTACGTACCTTACACCTTCCTTTCTTTTCATTCATGATTTTTCATTTTGCCTACCGAGGCTCCCATTTGATTTTCTTTTTTTTACATCACACTGGCGCGCACAAATACACAGAAGAACGCCTGCGTCTGCCTCCTCAATACACAACAAAATGGGATTTTCATTTCCTTCCAACCTCCACCGCCCCACGAAAGATGGGATGAAGCTGTTTCGTTTTTTTTGGGGGAAATCATGCTAACGCACACAGAGAGAGGGTAAATGAGGAAGAAAAAATATGTATCCTTTACCAAATTGTTGGTTTTTCTTACCTTAGAAATGAAAAGGACACACGGGTGTGCTCTGGATAATTAATAATTCAACGACGATACCGATGTCTCCTCTGGTCCTGAGCAACAATTGTACACACGGATAGCTGCGTTCACTGCAGTACGGTTATGGTAACGGTGGCCCCAAAACACTCGATTGGATACACCGACGAAACGGTTTCACCCGCAAAACAGAAGGGTTGTAGAAACTTTTCTGATAATCGAATTCACTCTCTCGGGGAAAGTGCGGCAGTTGAATTGAAAACAGAACAAGGCGAGCACTATTAATGCACTTTTGGGAGTTTTCCGGCAACACTAGACACAGAAAACATACGCTACAAAGCGCATCACATACTGCACACAAATTAGGGACTACGTAAATGGAGGCAGACTCCTCACCAAAACCGGTGTAGCCCTGGAGAAACTTTTCTTCCGATAGCGATAGCAACGCTATGCTATGCTGATGAAGATGGTGATGCTGGCTATGACAGTTGACGCTCGGCGGATCGCCGATGTGTGTCTTCGTTGTTTCCGTGTTTCGGTGAGGTGCAAATCAGGTGTGCATATCGTGCGCCGGGATGAAGCTATTCTCCTGTGCAAGGGAATCTACACTAGAAACACCATTGTTTCACCCTTTCCTTGCGCTGCTTTCGTCACTGAAACCGCAGTCGCGCTCCGCAGAGAAAACGCCCTACACAACACTGCTAACGAGACGAACTACACAACTTCCCGCACCGAAATTACTTGACACACTGCGCTAGAGTGTTGAAAGTTCCAACCATCTGAGGTGCTGATATTGTTGGTGCTGAAACAATCCGTCTATGTCAGACGGTTGAAAGATCCTTGGTGGTGAAAAACAAACTCACCAAGTGGAAACGAAGAACACAATGACTTCAGTAGTGAAAAGTTTTACTCGATAAGCAGCGCAGAGCAATGGTGAAATAATGTCCTCAAACAAAGGAAAACCATACGAAAATGAAGAAATATCGTAAAGAAATCAAAAGTCCATCAAGCCAACCGGGAGCCTGCGTCTATAAACCTTTGAAGGTATGAAGTTTTGATAAATAACAGCAACTATAGAAAGTAAACAATACGGTCGATTTGTCAAACATTACGAAACTACCGGTGAATATACTGTGAAAGATGATTTTTCACAGATTTGGACATTTTCTAGGATTAGGCATACATAATCAGCACTATGAAAGGCTACTGAGAAATTTGTCTACAAAAATAAACCAAAGACAGGCTGAGCTCATGGCCAAAAGTTTACCCAAACGAATGCCCTTACCTGGCGTGCAACACATCGTTGTCGTATCCTCTGGCAAGGGAGGGGTGGGTAAAACGACCACGGCAGTAAACTTGGCCGTTACATTGGCAAAGCATGGCCGAAACGTAGGCCTGCTGGATGGAGACATATTTGGCCCTTCCGTACCTAGGATGATGAATATCAGCGAAGCGCCGCTGGTGGACGAGCGGAACATGATGGTTCCACTGCTAAATTATGGTGTGAAGTGGTAAAACCTAACTACGGCTGGCGGTCATGAAATGTTGATTTGCTAACAAACTATAATTTTTCAGTTTATCCATGGGCTTACTGGTTGAATCCGGACCCGTTGTTTGGCGTGGCCCGTTGGTGATGTCCGCTATTCAGCGACTGCTGAAAGGGGCCGCATGGGGTCCCTTGGACGTGCTAGTCGTTGATACTCCACCTGGAACAGGCGATGTTCATCTTTCCCTGTGCCAGAATGTGCCCGTGGCTGGAGTAGTGCTGGTTAGCTCTCCACAGGCCGCGGCGCTCGATATCACCAAGAAGGGCGCAGAAATGTATCGCACTCTACAGGTACCATTGATAGGACTGGTGGAAAATATGAGCCATGTTGTGTGCGACAAATGCGAAAACCGTATCGACCTTGCGGAAAATCTCACCGAGAGGTATGCGCAAGAGCTTTCAGTTGAAGTACTATCGCGAATACCTATCGAGAAAGATGTAATGCAGTGCAGTGACGCTGGTACACCTGTTTGCCTTAAATTTCCCAATTCCCTACTTGCAAAGTCGTTCGATACGATCGCCACCAAAGTAATCGACTTTTTAACAAATAAACAAAAATGTACGATTTATTTCTTCTTTTTCTTCTCCTTCTTCATCTTCAATACCGCCTTGTGGTAAGCTTTCTTCTTCTTCTTCTCCAAAGCTTCCGCGTACTTGCGCTTGTTGAACTTTTGGAACTGCACATCAGCCAACAGTTCATCCACGAGCGATCGTGACTTGTTTTTCCTTACGTCGCGCTCGTTGAAGTGGTCCAATGGAGACTCGAGAACTTTGCCGACCTCGAAGTACTTGGGTGTTTTTCTCTTCTCAACGCGCCCGAAAAACTTCTTCGGATCCAATACAGACCGCATCTTTATTAGCTGTAGTTCATTGCTCAGCTCAGGCGTCATTTCCGGAGCCGGCATGTCGAACCAGTTTTTGCCCTTGGTCTTTTGGCGCTCCGTCTAAGAAATAGTCAAAGGGACAAATTAGCAAACTTCCCTCGCCCCTATTCGATGCTTGTCCATCAAACGGGATTAATCAGATTACTAAAGAGGACATCAATCGGTTCAGAGATCTTTAAAAACTTGTCAAGACCCATGCTCGTATGTCCCTTTGGAGTATAGTTTTGTTGGATCTTGGCAAACTAGCATATTGTTATCCACTTCGAACAATATTTTGTACCCGTTCCTTTCGGATCGTTCATCGACGCTTTCTCTGGTGAAAGAGAAGATCGATGATCGATACAATTTCACTATCCCACTGGCCTTACGGCAGAATGCAAAACTTCAGAACCGATGCATCGGATAACATTCTGTTAAGATTACAGTGAGAGGGTTATAAATGAGCACGGGTTGAGTCTAGGCAAGATAATAGAGGATCTAAGCGACCATTTCAGCTGTCGAATATGTCATCAGCAGGAGGTTCTACAATAAGATGCTTCTACGACTACAAATTCTTACCCGATTCAATTTCCGAAGCGCTTCATCGCTCATTGCCAAGTGCGCTATGCTTTCCTTCTTCTCGATGCTAGGGGTCAAAACGGCCTTTTTCATCTCTGCACTAACATCCGTCCGACTAAGTTCATTCCACTGTGTTATCCCGCTACGCCGCCATGGGCCTCCTCTCGTGGTGCTAGGTCGGGTGTCCGTGACAAAATTCGGTAATCTTCCTACCGGGAGCTTTGGTTTCGGAGCGCACAAGAAGGAAGACATATCGTCAACCTTTTGGTGTAGTATTTTCGATATGCTTTCAGTGGGTGGTGGCAGTCCTGAATAAAAAACAAGAGATGAATACTTTCGTTGATTCTACAATGGAATTTGGTACGGACCTCCGAAATCGTCATCTTCGCTATCTTCCTCGACGACTTTCTTTGTTCGTTCGACGGATGCAGTTCCATCGATAACACTGAAACGGGTTTGGGGAAGCCTCACATTCGGCTGTATTTCGAGACCACCATTGCGGTTGTCGCCTACCACATCGATCACAAAGAAATCCATTTTACGGCGTGATCATACCTCGGACCGAGAAGAATGGCGGCGAACTCTTCGTTTAGCAGCAGCGGGTATAATAAGCATGTGTTTACCACACTGATGTTTGGCATTCCGACGCCAGGTTTATATAGCTTAGTTGAGAATGCTATTCAAGGGCCACATACATGGAAAGGCCTCTTACTTGATTCTCTTTTATGGCAACATGACATTTCATCTCCTCGTTTTATTCGTTTTATGCCCACGTTTATCGGATATCTAAAGAAATTGGTAATTTTGCGGCTGAATTTCATTTACGAGGATCATTGGCTGATTTCACAATCAATCTATACATTTTTAGGTTGCTTTCCCAACATAATTAAAACAATTCAACATTGGTCTAGCTGACGGCAGTGTGGCATGTGTTCTGGTTATAAACGCAAATTATAAGCACGCCGGCTCATCTGCTTTAGTTTTGCACGTTAAGAACGATCAGTGCTGCATATAACGTGCTTGTCTTATTTTCTGCCTAAAATTGAGTGAAAATGTCGAAACCACAGAATAAAGTTGCCGACATTTCGCTGGCCGAGTTCGGACGGAAGGAAATCATTCTGGCCGAAAACGAGATGCCCGGTCTGATGGCCTGCCGAAAAAAGTACGGTCCACTGAAGATTCTGAAAGGTGCTCGCATTGCGGGTTGTCTACACATGACCATCCAAACGGCGGTGCTGATCGAAACGCTGCTTGAACTGGGCGCAGAGGTTCAGTGGAGTAGCTGCAACATCTTCAGCACCCAGGACCATGCGGCCGCGGCCATGGCGAAGGCGGGCGTACCGGTGTATGCGTGGAAGGGCGAAACCGACGAAGAATACCTTTGGTGTATTCGGCAAACACTCATTTTCCCGGACGGCAAGCCATTGAACATGATTTTGGACGACGGTGGCGATTTGACGAACTTGGTACACACCGAATACCAGGAGCTGCTTAAGGACATCCGCGGGTTGAGTGAGGAGACAACCACCGGTGTGCACAACCTGTACAAAATGTTCCGCGAGGGCCGCCTTGGAATGCCGGCGATCAACGTGAACGATTCGGTTACGAAGAGCAAGTTCGACAACCTTTATGGCTGCCGGGAATCTCTGCTGGACGGCATCAAGCGTGCGACGGATGTTATGATAGCGGGCAAGGTATGCGTTGTGGCAGGGTATGGAGACGTCGGCAAGGGATGCGCTCAGGCACTGCGTGGCTCAGGAGGTCGTGTGCTTGTGACGGAGATCGACCCGATCAATGCATTGCAAGCCGCCATGGAGGGTTACGAGGTGACAACGATGGAAGAGGCCAGTAAGGAGGCGCAAATCTTCGTCACCACGACTGGCTGCACCGACATCATCATGGGAGAACACTTCCTCAACATGAAAGACGACTCGATCGTGTGCAACATTGGGCACTTCGACTGCGAGGTCAACGTGGCTTGGCTAGAGCAGAATGCGAAGGAGAAGGTTAACATTAAGCCGCAGGTTGATCGGTATCTGCTTCCAACCGGCAATCACGTTATTCTGCTGGCGGAGGGCCGGTTGGTGAATCTCGGTTGCGCCATGGGTCACCCGAGCTTCGTCATGTCCAACTCGTTCACCAACCAGGTGCTGGCGCAGATTGAGCTGTGGACAAATCGGGAGAAGTACGATATTGGGGTGCACGTGCTGCCGAAAAAGTTGGATGAGGAGGTTGCCGCCCTACATCTGGAGAAGCTCGGCGTTAAGCTGACTAAATTATCGCCCAAGCAGTCAGAGTACCTGAACCTGCCCGTTGAAGGACCATACAAACCGGAACATTATCGCTATTAAAAAATAAACGATCGTTCAGCGAGACATCTGTTCATTTCGATACCAGTTTTCAATGTTGCTGTAATAATTTTTTAAATAACTTCTGTTTGTAAATCCACGTGGAAAGTGTTGATCATGCATTATTGTTGACACATGCATTGTTGATAGGAAAACATTTTTGTATTTCCCTGATTCGTTTTCAATTTTGTTAGAAACTCTCTGAAGTTATATTTCAGGTACAAAGTCTTCATTTTAATTTTGTTTTTGCAACGATTGATGATACTAAAATTTAGATGATACGGAGCACAAAATAAATGGTCTACTGAACAAACTAAAATAATATATACTTCGTGTTACATAGTTCAATTTTTATACTTTCTTTAACTACAAACAAAACCATGCGAAACGCTTTACCAAACACAACGATGAAAGGAATCAAATGAAAGGGTGTACATATTTAGGTCGGTTTTGCTTGAAATGTTTTATTTCACTTATGTATGTACGTTGTGTAATGAATTTCGATTCTACTTGTTTCTGGAGTTATTTCTTCTTAAGGGCAACTTCGCTTTTTTTACAATGGAAATATGAAAGAGTTGTGTAGTTTTTCCCTTCTTGTGCCAATTGTATGTTGCTGTATATTTAAGCATAACATTAAAAATCTATTTACATTCCTTTCATGGGCAATATGCATTCTAGCTTATCTTGTAAACGATAGTCACGATAGTCGTGGCAATATTTTTTCAAGAGATGAGAAGAAACGGAAACAATTCTGTATTGTATTCTTAACTTTATGTAAGTGCTTTTTCCTCCATATTGTATGCTAAGTCGGTTGTACATATACTGTGATTTAAACT
>JAOEFI010000004.1:15182491-15198743 GCA_034621735.1 Anopheles plumbeus | reverse complement strand
GTGTCTTGAGCCATAGCACTTAAAGGTTTTTTGTTTTAAGAAAATCGTCTAGACTTTGCCATTTTTATCAAATGTATAAGTTCTAATAGATTACTTGATTGTTTTAATTTTCCTTTCTTTTGAATACAATTTCCGGTTTGTTAATAATGAAAATATATGATTACACATTAAACGACAGACATTAGTCGAGAGTTCTGGTATTGGCGTCTAACGTTTCACCCACCTTGGGAGATTTTTAGGAACCTAGCTATTCATGTTTAACAAACAAACAAATGCGAATAATTCGCTCCTGGAACTTATATGGAAATAAAGCGATGCAGCAGGATGAAACTAGTCAACGTATCAGCTTCGGTCGAAAGCGTCTAAAATACTTTGCACAGGCAATCACCGGATGACATTTTATGGTCCGCGCCTTTACACACCGCCCCCGGAGGCTGTAGGTCTGTTTGCTGACAGATTCCTATCGCCGCCGCAACCCTCTGGGAAAGGCATCTTCATGCTGGGGACGCGCGGGACAGCCAGGGGCGCGAAGGTTAGCCCTCACAACATCCGGTGCGCAATGCGGTGCGGTGACCTGACCCATCGCCCCGGACAAGGCCCATGTCAGCGCTCAACACTCACCCCCCGGGGGACGAGCCCTAAACAAGGAAGGGCGCAGGAAGAGCGGGAACCGCCACCGCTAAGCGCCAAATCGTCCCAGTCGCTTTTTTGAAAATGGAAAGTTAAAATAACCCCACCGAGTGTGGCGAAGGCGGCGGGCCGGAGTTCGAAGACAGAGAAAGCGCAAAGGCCACACGGTCGAGATGGTGGTCGGCGGGGAGCGGGAGCCGGGAGTCGCGAGAGTTGTGCGATCGAAACTAGCTTTCGGCAGAAAACCGAGAGAACCCCCGACCGACCGGTCCGAGATGCGCGGCTGTGTGGTCGAATTCCAGCCACGACGCGACTTCCTCCTCCGCCGATCGGTCGGGCGTCGACGGTCGGAAGATATAGTTTTTGATAAATCTTCCATATCCTCAGGAATTCGTGGAGAGCGGGGCGCGTGTGCGTGTGTGGCGCGTTTCTCGCGCAAAGCGCAAACAAGTGACTCAAGTGGAGGCTGGATGGAGCGCGTTCCTTTCTTTCCGGTTGTTGGTCTGCTTTCGGTCGCCTTGAGTCGGTGCGGTTGGTTGCCCGCCCGACGGCGCAGGCGAACGAAAGAATGTCGTTGTTAGAGCTGGCTGGCGCTCTTTCGTAGGACGTCTCTCTTCCCCTTCCCCCAACCCGGCACGGTTGCAAAATTCAGAACAAAACAAATCCCATCTCTCGACGTTCTTGTTTTTTACCCTCTTTGTGGTATGTTTCACTTTTGTTTGGTTAGCGAGTTACCTCGGGGAGCCCCACGGGTTTCGGGAGCGGGGCGCGATTTCGCGAATCTTCGTTGTTTTCTTTTTTGAGCCCCAGTGTTCTTCTGCGCTCCACGTTCAAGATGCGACTGCCTTTTTTTATTTGCAAAATAAATGAAATTGATAAATCCTACCCCGTTCCAAGACATGCGGAAGGAGGGAACGTCTCTTTGTGCTGTGCGCACCTTCGCCGCTGGGCCGTTGTTGGGTCGGTTTCTGCATTCCACAAATTCCAACCGACGTGACCGCTGGACTGTGTGTGAATATGTGTGTGTTTGTAATAGTTTCTGGTGTTGGAATCTTAATTGATGATCGATTTCATGTGATGATGGTTTCAAATTTCCACTGCCAAGCGGTACCGTTTCGCTAATGTTGATCTCCTTTGCAAAAAAGGGTTCACTCGGCGAGGGTAATTGTTGTGCAAAAAGTGTTGGGCCCCAGAGATGCAGCAAGCGTCCGCGAGAGATGCAGCACCAAACGCGACGTGTTAATTATTGTTTTCGGTGGGGTCCCGGTGGGGAGCGGGGCACAACCAGTTCGGCGATTTTCGGCCATTGGGTAATATCCGAGAGAGGGGGGAGGGCCATATTTCGAGCCCTGGTTTCGGGTGTAATTAATGCGTTTGAAGTGGCCGGTATAGGCAGCACCGAATGCGCTGGTGTTTGGCGAGGTGTGCAAAATGGGTGTACATTTTTGTTGCCACTAATGAAAAGCAATCGAAGCGACACCTTTCTCCAAACGGGTGGATATCATCATGGATAATGATGAAAAAATCATGGATGGAAATAATAATTTCTTCCCTGAAAATCGTTTCATTTAATGTTGTTCAATCGCGATTATATGATTTAGCTGCTGGTTTCATAGTGCAGCGAGTATAGGGAAGTCCCAAACCTAACCAAACTAATGTGATGTTCATTGAATCCCCACCGAAGCAGGCCTCGACATTTCAACTGAGACATCCATGAACAGATGGAGGCCTGCGTTGGTAGAAGCTGTTGGGGCCAATGGAGAAGATTCAATTTAGTTTAAAGTAGTGATTGATTACTCGCTGCCAATTATTAGGTTTTGTAATCAAATGGTTGAAGGTGTTGGAAACTGATGTTGTCAGAAGCGAAGACCATCGCCCGACCTATAAGGGAAATTACGAAATAGTGGATGGTTGTTTTTTTATACTTTTAGATACTTTTTTACCACATACCACATTCATCATTGCGTTGTAAACATATTTTAACGGTTACACTTTTCAATTCTACACCAGGAGATGATACGAGAAAGGATTAAGGAGTTGAAGAATACAATTTTGACTCACGCTTCGCAACTCTTGAAGACGTCATGAACGATTCCAATATGGAACCATTGCATCAGTTTCCATGACCGTTGCCTAATTTTAAACATGATACAAATGTTGGTACGTGATTTTGCTACGGTCCCAGCAACAACCGCGGCATGACGTGTCCCCACTGGATGATGCGCAAGAACACACGACTGTTATTTATGCCAACCATACAAAGTGTGTCAGCGGAGGTCATAATCAGGGTGATGACCTCGAAGCCAACCCGTTGTTTTCCATTTTTCTGCAATGAAAAAGCCGTTTTCTATTTCCGGATGGGCCATGGAATCGAATTGGAATTCCCCGAAAAGAACACGCATCGTTTCCGCACGAGCGTCTTACGGTTCCTTAATCTTTCTAACCATCTCGGGGCTCCCTAGAGACACGCACCAAAATATTGCCAACGGTTCACAATTAGCAAACAAACGACTTACTAACTCCGCCACCGTAAACCGTGTTCCGTGTGTGTTTATCTCATCAGCCCGTTCGCGTCCCGTTCGCGCACCACCACCCCCCTATGTCGCAGGAGACGCGCAAAAGCCACACAAAAACGGCACTGTCCTCTCCGTACCTTTGATGTGTCATCGGCGTCATCACGTCATCGGCGTGCAGAGGAGACTATCTCGTTTCTGGTGCTTGGTTGTTGACGCAACCGTGAGGATGGGTGGGTGGGTGCACCTGTCTGCCAACGTCACTTGTTGTCACGCCGCGATTTCCCAACACCCAGCCAGCCAGCCCTTATGGTTCTTTCGGTCGGTGTCAGCTTTTCGAAAGGCACAACTAACAAGAACCCAACCGTTTGGCAATTTGGCAAGGTGTGTTGGGCGAAAGGCGAAGAGGTGTGGGGGGGGGGGCATAGTGTGGCGACGCTGTTACAAGATTAGCTGCTCCCACGAGCGCCTTTTTGTGGCGTGGACTGGTGGGGGGAAAAAGCCACCCCGCTTTTTCCGACTCGCCCTGCTTGCCCTCCACCACAATGGGTCCCGGGAAATTGTGAAACGTGAGACCAACGCAAGGTCGCGCGTGGTGGAGTAACGTTTTACATTCTGCCCGACCTTTACCTACATCCCACAGCACGCCGTTCCATTCCCCGCCAGTCCCGTCCCACTCGACCCACGAGAGTGTCTTATTTTCCGCGTGCCCCGAAAAAGCTCAGCCCTCTCTGGTTCGGATTTTTCGGTAACTTTGCTTCCGTGCGACACAGTTTTTTTGTTGCTGCTGTTTGTTTTTCTTCGGCCCCCAGCCCCGGCGCACCATCTCGCACGCAAGCATGCAGCAGCGCACCCCGCTCGCGATTACGCTCACGAATGGCCCCGGGGATCGTTTTGTTTCGTGTTGTCGGTTTGGTACGTGTGTGCATGTTTTTGCTCCGTTTGTTTTAATATTTGCCTTTTTATCTGTGCCAGTTGGCCAACCACGTCATCTTAAATCCATCCCACCCCTCCCGCCCCGGTGCCGGGGAGGGAGCTGGCGAACTGTGAGTGCTCGGGGAAGTTTTCCAAATGGATCTTTTCCATCAGCTCGTTGCACAAAGTTCGACGGGGAGAGCGGTTGGTTGGTGATGGTGACGGCGTGGAAGCCGGCCGGGTATGGAGGGCACTGGTATGTACCACGTTTTTTCCCTCAACATCAACTGCCCCGCGAACGAGCCGTGGAATTCCCAACCGTTGCCAGCGTTTCGACAATATAAGTTTTTCGCAAATCAATGTCAGGGTTCTGTTGGGGGATTTTTTCTTGGGGGGCCTGGGGAAAAAGGCACTCGACTGGAAAACACAAAAACTTGAACGAAAACCGGCGGCAGATAAGGCGGCCGAAAAATGGAACTATGTAGCCGACAACGAGGTTCATTGTTTGGCCCACTTAGCAGCTTCATCACCCTAAAAAAAAAAAACTACCCCACCGGAAGGGGGGTCGAGCCAGGTGTTGTTGTTGCTTGTTCCTCATCGGCTTCGGTTGTTGTTCGGTGTACGCGCCAAAGGTGCGACACAGTAGTCCCGCGGTCGTGGCGGGCTTTGTTGATAAACTAAACATTTAACAGTTTGCTCGCGGAACTCCCACGGTAAACTCATCCCCCAATTGTTAGGGGGTGGGCTGCTTCCCGGAGTCGCTTCGATGGCGATAGTGGATTGGCGGGCGGTGTGGTGTATTTGTGTTTACCTAGTGGTGGTGTGTTTGTTTAGTTTCGCACCGCGCCAGGGTCGGGTTTTGAAAGAGTATCCGAACTGCTTCGGAACACTTTGATTGATAGGGAAGCCGCAAGGGAACTGTACTGGCCAATATGTGCAACTGGCACTGGAGTGTTGCCTGGAAGAAGAAGATAAACGGATCGCTGGAAACTATGCCCATAGAGAAGAAGCGGGAGAACTGCCAGAAGGGTGATTGATAAATGCGCCGAATATAGAACCAACTATTCAACTATACGAAAGTGTAAAAGTACCTGAAAGTATAATAAAAAGAAAGTCCCTCCCCAACAGGCACACCCAGGTACATTTCGAATGTACTTTCACGCGAATGGTAACAACGACTATGGTTGGAATCAGGAAATATCACTTTCGACATTTAATGTTAATGTCACAGTTTGAAGAAAACAACCAAACCCTGCCAAACTAATAACATTAACTACAGGAAAAGCAAAACAATCACCAGCCAAAGAAAAAAAAACAGGCTGTCCGAAACGATTTGGTCTGTAATAAAATCGATATGATTATGGCCCTTCTATCTACGAGTAGAGGAGGGAAGGGTGAAAAAAAAAACCCACCCGATGCGACACAACTCCATGATCTTACGAAGAGTGGGCTAAACTTATTCAACCAATATTTCTTCGTTTCGATTACATAACGACATCGTGGCGTGGTTTTCCCGACACAGCAGCCTGCACACACGGCCACGGTACAGCGAGGTGGCGCTAATTATTGTGCTTGTCAGCATAACTGATATGTTCGTCGTGTAAAAAAAAACACAAGGAAACCGTGTTCCCCGGCCAATGATGGTAGACGACAGACGTAAGGTAATTTTTCGCTCAACGTCCACTGAACTGGAAGCGTAATTCTTTCGGGGGTCTCAAACTGTGGCCTTATGTTTGCTTGCCATGGACAGGACAGGACAGGACAGGACAGGTGGAATAACATTCGAATTAATTTTCCACTATCAACCCCGGAGCAAGAGATAACAATTATGCGAGCAATGGGGCGCAAGGGGCCGCAATGGAATGTCCGGTTTCCATAAAATGTCTTGTCTACGGGGGAGAACTTTTTGCTCCTGGAAAAGTCAACAGTACAGGTTCAACAGGAGAATAATAAAGATTAAAGTGTTCCGTATGGGATACCGGTGCTGCCGGTAGGTGATTACAGAAGGTGGTTGGCAACTTTTTTCCTGACATCCTGACTCGGAATCGGAGAACGTGGCTTTTAATCTGCAAGTCTACATCCACTTATTAGGTGCAGATAAATTGAATTTCTTGTTGCACAACATCCTTACAACAGTTTATCCTTACAACCCTTTATCGAGGCCACAACCACCATGAGCCTACTCCAGCTTGCTTATAAGCTTCCGAGGTTTACGAGGTTGTTACGAGGAATGTCCTATTCGAATTACACAACATGTTCTGTTCGGGTGTTTGGATGCCTTTGCTCGCTGCACCCGAAATGATAGAAGAATTAAATGTATTTTTATAAGTCAAAATTTAATGTAAGACTCTAAAGTAAATACTTTCTTTCTTTACATTTTTTGTTATCGTATTTAATAGACAAATTCACAAGGGTTGTCGACCACTGGTTTTATGGACACTTATCCAATCCCTGCGATCGTTACCAGCAGAGACGGAGAGAGAGAGAGAGAGAGAGAAAGCTTTGGGGGTTGAAGTGCACCATATCGTTCCGGTGGCGCACTGGTCCATTACACTGGCCTGCAATGGTAAATCCTGGCACACGTAAGCCACCCCCGGTCAATGGTTACTATACATGGGGGATGGGGTGACGCCAACGCCGTAAAGCAAACACAGGGGTACATTTTATACTGCATCGGAGCGGAGACTGCAACTGCAATTGGGCCGAGAGAAGGTGGCCCACCGTTGTGGGAAAGCAAGCCTAACGAAAACGAAAAACAACCAACCGAACGGAATCTTCCCTCCCCTGACCGACCCCACCACACCCCACTTCACCGGGAAGCAACAACTTTCGGGCGGTGGAAAGAAAACTGCTGGCACACATGAAATGTAATAAAAACTCCACCATCACCGAGTAATTGGAAACGAACGAGTCGAGCGGAGTGGCAAATTTCCAATCCAGGACCGTCCGGCTTTCGTTCCACCGAAGGGTGGCGCTCTGGGAGTGTGTCCGGTCCGGTTTCGGACCTCTGCGAGCAATGCTTGCGGGCACGATTGGATTTTCGGTCGAACAGAAGTCAGCGTCCGAGTCCTGCCGTCCAGCCAGCGCTTCAGCACGGGCACTGGAACGAGACCGCACAGCTTCGGGCGCGCACTGGACGGTGGAGAAAATTTTCAGAGCGTACACGACGGCCGCCAAGCCGCCGGCCCACCCGTTGCAGCATAACTTTGGCAATACATTTTCCAGTTACCCAGTTACCCTTCCCACACAAGGAACCTCGTAACTGGGTAGGGGAGAAAGGGACGGCACTGATCGTTACACTGCACCGGAACCGGATCTCGCCCGGAATGCCCAGTTTGGTTGGTAGCCTTCGCCTAGCTACCCCAGTGTATGCAGTTGTGCCTTGTTCCGCTTCGGCGATGAAGCGATAAAAGAGATGTTGCGAAAATAGATTTACAATTTATATCACAATTAGTTGGCAGCGGTTCGGTCTGCAGAGGTGTTTATTTACTCACCCTGATTATGGCGCGATGTTTGTTCCACCCACCTGAAGTGGACAGCCCTAAACCTCCACCCGGTGCAGAGTGGCGTTGGAATCCGCCCGAAGCGAAGTCTCAAGAATGCCATTTGCCAATCATTACTGGCATAAATCGTGTGCCCCTCTGAAGGTTGAGAGTGTTGCTGGGAACAACTCTACGAAGTCGAGGGAGTAGTAATGCAGGTGGTGTGAAGCATGATGACGCATGACTCATAGACCGGAGGATGGCGAAGTGGCGTTTTTACTGGCCTAGGCTGCAGCTGTCTAGGAATGAATATTTGCACTCGGTAAACTTCCAGGTTGTGGTGTGGTTGACCCAACGCCACCCTTACCGGCGGCCATATCCGACTCCATATGGGCCGGCTCGTACGATTAGTCACTCTTTCAGGGGTCCACAGTATGCTGCTGCCTCTAGTGTTCGGACTAGAAAACGGATAATATCGTTCCTCAAGGCCGTCTCTCCGGCACAGACCCAGAACCGGGCGCCAGTTTGTCGGTGCCGGTTTTTGTGGAGCGTTTCGGGGACCGGATCCGCGCGAACGAACAACCCTTCCACTTGGGGTTTCACTCTTCCGCACGCGTGAAGGTGTGAACAACCAGTTCGCCTCCGGCCGGTTCGAGGCGGATGCAATTTTCGGGCTTGATTGATTGGTTGAAGGTGCACAGAGATTACTTTCCTGAGGTCCCACCCGGCAGTGGGGCTTCGTGCCTTTTAGCCAACTTTACGTGGCTGAACTGGTTCTGGTTTTTTTTTTCGTTTATTGTCTGTTGAGTGAAGTGTGTTTTTGTCACAGATTAGTCTGGCACCGGAGACCTTCTCTGTCTTTGAAGGCTACAACAGTCTTCTTGAGCGATATTTGGAGTGTATCCGTGTGCTGTTCGGCCGGATGGGTGTTGTCTACTTCAGTGGCAATTCGTTTGGTAGGGAGCGGTTGGATAAAAAAGAATGGAATTGCAAAATTGGGCCCCCCTAAGTATTGGAGACAGCTTACCAACTCCCGACTCGAAGTCCGGGCTCGACCGGTAAAAGCTTTCTACAAATAAAAATTCAATTAAACTGCGGCTCCGCCAAACGCGGAAAAAAATAAATAAAAGGAAAACGTTCACTGTGCTCCGTTGTCACCGGGGCAGGTTAACGGGTCCAACGGGCGCTCAATCGTGTCCCTGTCCGCCTCAGCTGATTGATTGGAAAGCAGTGACAAAACTTAAATGAACGAAGCAACAACAAAAAAAAAAAACGTTGGAGCCCAACACGTTGCCCCAGAAAAGCGAACCGCTCGACAACGAAATTCCGATCCAATTCCACCGTCGGGCGTGACGAATTATCTCCTTATTAAATACACTTTCCGCGGCGACTTCTTGGCGGCCCCCCGCCCTTCCATTTCGCGGGGAACATTTTTGCCCTTTTTCTTGTGCCCCACGAAATGTGGTCGCGTTGGATTCAAGGTGTGTCCCTCGAATGCCGCGGGGTGCGATCGTCCGCCGTTCGATTGCATTCGTAGCGCAAGTGACTCATGGGGTGGCACTACTGGCCTGTTTCTGGTGCTGGCACAAAGAAAGGTACGGTCAGTAGGTGGCGCACACATTGCACCATCCTTGGCGGCCGTTATTCCTTCAAAGGGCACTACGGGTGTTGCACCAGCATGCATTCAAAGACGCTCAAAAAGCGGCCTCAACCCCAACCGGGAGAACATGGCATGAGACCAGCAGCAGAGGAACTCCTTGTTTCACAAACGCTTGTGTGCGAAATTAGCCACGCGCCATAGATGGCGTACCCTACCCCCGAAATGTGTGTTACATAAAATAAATCTAATATGGTCGTCTTAAAGGGCCTTGTCTGCACGGCTTTCGCCCTTCGCGCAATCTTTGAATTAGTTGACCATTAGCGGAACACAAAAACAGTCTATTACCACGCACCGGTGGAGTCGGGCACCATCATCGGCGCACGATCGATTCAAAAAATTGGGACCGTTTTAATGGTCCATTGGAATTGAAATCTTCGACCACCGACTCTCCGTCCGTCGCCTTCGGGGGGTTTTTTCCCCTCGTTTCTCCCTCACGTTTACTCGGTCCTCAGTCAATGAGGTGTCCGTTTCCATTGCCGGAAATAATGCAAATTCTAGGTCGTGGCGCGTCGCCGACGGGGGAACCGAAGACACGGGCGTAGCAAAAACCGCAAACCGCATACGCGCACCCACCAACCGCCGACAATGACGACCTCGCGGACGAGCCCTGCGGCCAGCCACCTGGTGGTTCGTAGGTGGTGAAAGGAGATTACAATAATAGCAAAATTCAAACAGTCTCCTCAAGGCTAAAGCAAGTAAGCTAGTTAGAGAGAAGGAAGAGAGAGAGAAGGAGGAAGAGGTACGGCGGGGGTAAAAACTACCAGAAAAATGGCGATGAAAATTGATACATTTAATCTTATTAGCCGAAACGACGGGCGGAGAACCGCCGACGCGAACGAGCGATCGATACGGCGCGGTCCGTCATAACTAGCTTAGTAGAGGTGGAAAATCGGATTCCGTTCTGTGGCAAATTATTAAACACCAAAGGAGGAAGGGGGGCACCTTCTTGGTCTCGTGGTGTGCACTTGCTGTCTGACTGTGCGTCTTGGTTATGAAACGAACGTTGTAATGCGGTGAATAATCGGCTTCGAACGAGAATAAATATAAAACTGGGAACATCACCAACTATGAGTGTTTATTAAATAAGGCGTTATGGGTTATGAGGCGTACTGTTAGTTATGACTTACTAGTAGGAAAAAAATTCTCTATATTAGATCAACATAAGTTACACTATTACAGAGTAAAGCAATACGGTACATGACGTTCGCAAACACTATTGCTTTCTACTTATCGAAAGCAGTTGTAGTTCACGAAGAGTAGAATGACATTTCGGAAATTATTATTATTAATTTTTTCTACTGGCGGCCTGGCCGCATTCAACCTCATTACGAGGACTGTTCAGATAGTTTTTTACAGCATCTCTGCGTCTTTAGACAAAGGCTAGTGAGAAGCCAATATCTGAATATAGCCACTCATGAATCATTTCGGAAATATTTCAGCCAAAACCTAAACGTTTCGGATTGGTATGTTTTATTTAAAAGTGCAGTTAGATTTTATGAAGACAGTCATGATTGTAGATGAAATCAGACTATGATAAAATAGATTCAAGCAGACTGCAAGCATAGGATGTACATCCGTAGCATGTTCTTCGATATCGTTTACTTTCGTTGCTACCGGTCTAATATGAAGTCCATTCCATAACTCCATTTCATAAAACACAACTTACTAAAATATCCTTTATTTCTATTTCTTGCAGATCAATCCATCGAGTACTACGGAAGTTGAACTGTGCAAGTATTGGATCCGGTTACTTCTTGAGCTTCCTTTGGGGTGGACCAAAGACCAAAGAAAGTGTTCAAAAATCCACCGAGTGACCGATGTGCGCCGCGAGTGCTCCCGTGCGTAAAGTGTCCAGTGCGCCATGGTGTGGTGGAACGCGGTGAATGATGCGCGAACCAATAGCCACGGCCGCACCAGCGTTGACACCCTCTACCGCCGCAATGTTTGGCATCTCGAACGCCCAGATCGTGCACTCGTTTAATGGACTCCCGCCACTGAAAGCGGACAGTCCGATGTCGTCCGCGTCGTCGTCGTCGGTGTCCTCCGCCGGGCCGGTGGTGGGCATCATGCGCACGGTAAGCCGTGCCTCGTCGATCGGCGGCGGCGGCGGTGGCGCCGGTGGGATGCTGAGTTCGTTGAAGTCTTCGAGCGGAAGCGGTGCCAGCAGCCCGGCGGCGAGCGTCAAGCGGAACAGCTCCAGTTCGAGCTTTGGCAGCAGCAGCGATCGACGGAGCGTCTTCTACACCGATCCCGTTCCCGATTCCGATCAGAGCAGTCGGGTGAGTGGACTTGGATGATGGGCCTTGGGATCTATGCTCCCTCCGGAGCGGTAGCCACGGTTGGACGGGTTGTTTCGTACGAGTGCACACCAGGAGGGAACGATCTGGGCAAATGCACCGCTAGTCTCGCCGCATTCACGTACGATCGCACACTTGATCGTCTAATGAATCCTCATTGACGGTTGTTGTCGATGATACAAACTCCGCGCGAGTGTGTGGCCGCCAGAGTGTGAAAAAGTACCGGCGTCTTAGCGCACGAAGCCTTCCCTTCCGAGCGCGGACACTGGAACGTACACCCGAGGTTTATGGGAAACCGCATACCGGGACTTTGATGCAACATCGCACAGATCTCGGTTTGAAGATCGGCCATTGTTTGGCAGTTTAGGAAGAGTTTAGCGAATTTGGTGGACCTTGTGGTGAACCGAATGGGGCGTTATGCAACTGCATTACCCCGCGGTCGTCCGCTTTTCCCCCCCATTCCCGATCGAGTGCTATGATATGCTATGCCACTTATGCTACCGATTGAAAGGGCTTTATGCTGTGCTTTATTAAGTGTGTGGAATACTAGTTAGATTTTGGCAGGCGAAAATCTACAATCCGGCCAGGGCAGGGGAACTTTTCATCTTCACCGGTGCAGAAATGGTATTACGAAAGGGATAGGTACCCTTTGTCTTGGGTGAGAGGTGCGTTTCCTTACCGGCCACGTAACGAACGGCACATTCATCTGGGTGCGGATTCGGTGTGATCTATTTGATCTTTATGCTTCCAAGAAGACGGAGTGTAAGCGTTCCATTCAAAGAGTGAAGGGATGGTTGTTGTTTTCCCATTTTTCGGTCCGTAAGATCAACATTTGTCATTCGTATTGCCTCACAAAATTAGATTAATGTTCAATTGGAGTACGATCCGTTATGACGAGGGGACTGATACATGTTTCCCGGTTTTCATTTATCACAAGTGAACTCGTTTTAATCTAGTTTCGGTTACGTGAGCCGTCACTTTCTATTCGCCTCATCAAGGTAACTGTCGTGGTGCATGCCGGCGAATTATTCGTCCCCAAGATCAACCAACAATGTGTGGGTACGCGGCAGGGGCCTCCCCTGTCGAGGGCAGGGGTTGCATTTTAATTTCACTAGTGCTTACCTTCGCCGGCATTGTTTGGCTCGTTAGGCAAATAGTGTTTCTTGAGGTTCGAAAGGGTATCAAGACATGGCACCAATTGAAAAAAAAATGAATCGAAAACCTCATGCAAATGCATAAACAATGCACAAAGATAAATGCAAAGTAGTGCACCGTTTCGATCGTGATGCTGGTGGCCGGAGCCCGGAGATGATAAAACCCTGAACTCTCGATGATAAAACTCCGCCCCGGGGAGGGAGGGGGAGTTGATGTTGAAGGGAAGGAAATCGAAAGTCGCTTGTTAGAGGGATGTAAAAGATATAAATGGTACCGTGCACTACCGACGATGATGATGATGATGATGATGACGATGACGATGGTGGTGGTGGCAGCGTACGGTCGGAAGTTTCCCTTTCGTCTGCATTAGTAGTCGATCCGTGTTTGTTCCTTTGTTGGTTCGATTGTTGGACCTCCGGGCTGGCGGTAATAGTCTGACCAGGGGCTTGTTACCTAATAATTCGGCGAGTTAGTTCGTTCGGTCGGAGAGTTGAGAGGATTGAAGCCACGAACTGGCTGACGAGATCGCCACCGGAGGGAACTATTTCTTCAACGGTGGCAAGAAAATATAAACCGAAATAAAGGAAACCTACACACCGCACCGGGATGAGAACCAGTTGTCCAGTTCAAGGTGTGTATGTCTTACGAAACCAATTAAAAAATATGTATGTTTCAAAACGATAAATTTCACTGTGAGCTCCATTTTGGACGCGCAAGCGTAACCCACCCTCGTAGGCGGGAGTGGGAACAAGTCGCGCTCGGCCACGCTGGGTGTATTTCTTGGATCACTTTATTACGCTATTGTTAACCACCGATGGTTCTTGTCCGACTGGCCGCCCGGGACGGTTCTTGCATTCCACGTGAAGTTAATTTAAGTGCCGTGGCCTTCCGCCCTCGTATCATAAAACGGCCGACCAGCTGTTCGCTTTATTTGATGCTTTATTTGCGCAAACTACTAGCAGCAGCGCCAGTTTCGGTGGCGTCTCTTCGGGGGTCGCCGATGCTGGGAGGAAGATCGTTAATGCCGACCGTCAGGTTCGTTTGACTCGCCGCGGGTGGTGTGCTGGTGACTCGAAGGCCCGCGTAGCATCCGCACGGACACGCACACACACACACACACATCCGGTTGGGCGTGTAGAGTCCGGTAGACTTCGGCAAGCATTGACATCTTTCGTTCGCGGATAATTTTGATCCCTGGGGTGGGGTGATGACCGTCGAGGGTCGCACCATCACCACCACCCCCGGAGGCATCATTAATGAAGCCTAATTCATGCCCATCGCTGACCCGGGACTTCACCATCTCGCAGGCAATTGGCGAAGGTTTGTTTTCTTAATGGGCCGATTCCCTCGTTGAGGCTCCACGTGCAAGTGCAAAACCGGGAACGCTTCCAGGGCCAGAAATTATGCCAACATGGCGCAGATTTATTACTACCAAATGGTAACACTAACTCGGGCAGTCTCCCGAGGCTTTACCGGGTACTTACTTGATTGAAGCACTTCGCGTGCGTCCCTAAGGTCGGGCAAGATAGTTGATTTACGGGTGGAAAAGTTCATGGTACAATGTCGCAAACGGTGCGTTAATGTCAAACTACTGAATCTGTAGTGGATCTCGTGAACAGATGGTGAACGGATGGATGGATGGTAACTTTATTTGAAGTTCGTTTGAAGCCGTCTGTTATGAAGTGGTTTTCGAGGGGCACTTGTCGGACGTAACTTCGCATAACGAGTGTATAATGTCGACCGAAATGTTAATTTTTTCCACAAACAGTCACATGACGATCATTTAGATGACATGACAAAAATCATTAGAATCCTTTACATCTCACTTAGAAGAATTTCAATCAGCCGTTCGTATGTAAAATATTTGAGAATAGAGAAAATATTTTCGAACAAAAAAACAAGGTTTTGAAATCCATCAACATTGAATTTATAGTTTATTAGTTTCATACCCACACATACATTTAAACTTTCCATGTTTGGAAATGCGTCATATTTTAGATTTTAGATTTTTTTTTGTTTGAATGCTTCCCACATAGTTAAGAATAAATTCAAAGTTAGTTTAATAAGATAAGAACATTGGTTGCTTTTTATACGATAAACAAGTTGGATGACATCAAGCCTATCTATAGTTAGTTTTTAAATGTTAATGATATGGAGATACACTATATCATGTGGGGTTCTAACCGTAAGCGGGCTGGACTGGACGACCACGGGGTGCCTCTGGGCCACATAAAGCTCTAAATATAACAGCATGACGTTCTTTGATGGCTTGTAACTTTTACTGCGGGATAAACTTTGTGCTGGGGACCTCAATTCGGTTCAATACTTGATTATTGTTTCTGACTTCTTCTTCTTCTATTCTCTTCTACAATACATACGCTTTTCTTAAAGCCATTTGGAGTTCCTTCTGTTTAGCATTAAAGTTTGGTTTCACGTTGTCTAAATTTCCGAGAAAAGCTGCCCTAACACATGTTTTTGGCTTGAATCCGTGAGTGTTGCCATTATCGGGTTGGGGATTTTCGGAAGGAGCTGTGAAAAAGCAACACTCCATCGTAAAACCGTGTAGCGCCTGTTGCCCCGTGCCCAATCAAGGCAAATCCTCTTAGTTTGATTTGGAACGTGTTGAGCAGCGGCACAAACACGCACGGGCGCGCGCACACACACACTTCATATCTCAACCGTTTCCGATTGACTCGTTGTAAATTATAGCTCGCCAGCGCCGGCATTCGGCCGCGGGGGATGGATTTCCGCGTGCATTGTATTCGTGCGCGACATGTTCATGTTTGTGCCGCGTATCCCACGCTAAAACCCGGCACCATAAATGGGACTGCTGGGGCTCCGATGTCCGTCCGACCGACCGGTGCCCGTCCACTGTCCCGGATGGGCTTCGTTACCGTCGCAGAAGGGAAGCCACAGTAAAGGCGCTAAATGGACGCCATAAATCCGCTGCGACTGATTCGGGTGTTTGATATTTCGGATTTATTGATTTCTCTCGCTCTCTCTCTCCATCTTTCTCGATCCTTCGTACACCCCGTCCGGAGGTACAATATGGGTCCACAGTTTCCGATTCGCTTCCACACAGAACGCAGCATTCCGATGCGGATGAAAAATTTCTCTCAAATCTGTTTCGGAAACCACCCGCTACCCCCAGGCCCGGAACTGGAAACGAAATGTACGCGGCGATGGGGGGCGGGCGAAAACTACACGCTGACCAAACGGATCCAGTTCCGGAAGGAACATTTCCCTAAGCCCGCGGACGAGAAAGAAGAAAGTCGTCCGGGCTGGCGGTTCGTTTGCTTTCCTGCGCCTTTCGTCTTTCCGGAAGCTTTGTGACGTGTCGGATGCAGACAGTTCGAGTCATTGATGTTCCTTTCCTCCAGCAGCCACCCTTTCACTCCCCCCACCCAGCGTTGGGCCCTTAGTTCGCGTCTGTGAGGTGCGTCTGCCTGGAAGTGGAACCAATCACACTTGATTTCCGCCACTAATCGGTAAACGTTCCGTCCCATTTCCCGGTGCGTAAGACGCCGGACCGGATGCACACAACGGGGCAGCCCTCGGCCAGGCTTCTCGATTTTGGAAAACCACACACACACACACACA
>JAOEFI010000004.1:15151897-15172453 GCA_034621735.1 Anopheles plumbeus | reverse complement strand
ATGATACCACTGATAGACGGTTGTCATTCCGAGCAGACCTGGCGCGTACGATCCATTCGATCGATAAGCGATCGACCTCGCAATCGTCATTCGGAGCTGTCGTTGCCACAGTCAATCACTGTCAGCGCGGTGTCGTCCCTTTGCCCTTCCCTCTGCTAGGGGCGGACAGGCCCAGGTAGTGTAATTCCTGATTGCGCTCTCTGCGCACCTTGACATGCATTTTAAACCAGTTAGGTCAACAGCACTGCCGGCGCAATAAGTGAAGAACATGCCGGGAGACCGTTTGCATCCAACTGTCATTTGCGCCGTCCCGGGGAGGAACCCCCCGGTATGGGGCGGCGAAGGGCGGGGGGATGAAATTATTTCCATAATGTTGGCTTATTTCATTACACGGGAAAGTGCGATTGGAAGCTGGTGGAAACTAAACGATTAGAAAGCTGGCGGATGCGGATGGTGGTGAAGAGTGTGGTTTTTTGCTTTTCTAGTTTTTGCACCATGGCTCTGTAATGGATGTTCCGATAAACATTTAGAGGCCACCTGTTGCAACGTTCTCTACAACACACGGCGTTCCGACGGAGTTAAAATTCAATTTGACAGTTATAGCAACATGCTGATTGTGCATCGTTTCTACTATCCATGCTACAATAAAACTGCCATTTTGTTAAGAGACAGTTTCAAATATGAACAACTGTTTAATGCGTCTCCATCGTTAAAGTATACTATCAAAATAGTAAAAGCTTCTTTACTAGCATTCACAAATGGAGTTCATCTTGTTTGGATAAAAATATGGCTAAGACCAAGAATATAAGAAAAACCTGTAGCATTTTCATTTGAAACATCTTACACTCGTATTGTATTACCCTGTGTTGATAAACGGGTTGAAACCCTGAAAGACGTAAATCTTCGGCGTCACATTTAACGTACTGTTGATAAGGATGAAATCATTCCTTTATCACGATTAGTCATACATTGATGGAAACAAACAGAGCACCCTGTTCTCTGATGATTCAATTAATGTATATCCTCGCACGTTGGCGGCGAGCTATCATTTAACCCCTAACTTCGGTGGTAATCCGGTTAAAAGGTTCGTAAGGCATTCCTAAAATATGGTTAACTTCCTGTTAGTGTTGTTGCCCGAAAGATTATCAACATTTTGCCGCCGAACACACCCGCCGAAGTTTGTTCGTGGACGGTGTATTGACATCGATGGCGTGCAACGTACCTTTTGCACCGATTAGGAAGCAACATTTTGCCAACGGTTGATAAAAAGTGCCCGGCAATTGTTTCACACGGCATTTTATCAGCTTTATCATGGTGGATACAAGGGGGGAAGGGTGGGACTATTTCATGCCCTGTACGATAAAATTTGTCGACAAACAACACCCCATTTAGACGTTCTGATAATGATGTGAGTAGTGTTTGGTGGCCATCGCCGCAGACAGCATACGCGTTCGTTCTTGCCGTGGTCAAGGCCAGTGAAATAGGAAGTTGGTGAAAGTAATAAGTCTTCTGCCACGTAATAGACTCATAAGTGAATAAGTTACGAGAGGTAAAATAAATTAGTCCCATGAAGAACATATAACCTATCGTCGCCAGGCGAAGGGCCAGACACTGCATGGATACGGTAGAAAGTGAACTTTTCGCACTTTTTATCGACGTGTTTCACTTTCGCTTTTGTGGAATATTGAATACTTTTCGGCGCAGTTTCCTACGGCAACCAATTTTGTTCAACCTTTTCACGTGTGTATTTTTTGGTCTGGTGTACCTTTAATGTTCCTGGAAAATCGGCCCTGTGCGTGGCGGTGGGTTTGCTGCGTGGAATCGGAAAATTAATATTGATTAGCTTGAAATTGATCATTTCACAGTGAGCAGCTCGACGTGGCGGTGTGCTTTCGACTGCATGATTAACGTGCGCCCGATTATTCACTCTCCCGTGAGATATCGAATGAATTTCGTTTCAATGTACTTTCGGTGGCTGCGTGTGGATACTTTTTTGTTGCTCGTTTACTTTTTTTGTACTTTGTAACGCTGGCTGATTTAGCCAGAGAATCTTTACGGACAAATTAGTATATTTTTTTCCAAATGTTAATCTATCGTCATTACCTTTTTTGTTGTTTTTTCACGTTAAAAGAAAAGTTCAATTATGGGTATGCAAGGTTCCATTGCACATATGCAAACGCGAAACCCTTACAAACCTCAGAGGTTCTGACAATCATAGAATTTGAAGGGAAATCTCTATTCATGTGAAGGGAAATATTATAAACAATTGTCCGTGTTATTCCAAAGTTGTGTTTTTCCAATATTTAATGAGGAAAATTTTTCCAAATTTTGTGCAAGTCCCACAACATTCATTGTGCAACAGAACGTAAATAGAAGACGGAAAATGATTCACACATCGTTCTCGTAATGCTACTACACCTTTCGTAAGTCCGTCATAATAAATAATCTTGCCAAACTTCCTGGGTTCATTTCATAAAATACTCTTAATACTATTGTTTCGTGGGCAACATTTTATAAACTCCCTCAGCATGCAACCACCATGGAAAAGCGAACACAATTTTAATCCAACATAATTCCTATCAAGTGGAGTGAGCAATAAATATGCTAATGGATGGGTGGATATTTTCCACAAAAAGCTAACAAAGCGGAACAGAAGCGAAAACGGCAGTGAAAAAGGAAGTTGGTAGTATGGCACGGGTACTTAGCAGCAGTATTAATGCTGCTGGCTGGCTGGCTGGATCGCTGGCAACGACGGTCCACTCACAGCCCGAAGTGTATCGTTTAAGTTTCGTTTTGTTTTCTTTTCGCTGCGCTCTGCTATCATCGTGTTTAACGCTGTTTATATTCTCTTTATTCTCCCGGCAGACGACGGATGCCACGGGGAAGTACGATGGTATGACGAATGACGATAGCTGTTCGGCCTCGGATGCTTGCAACGTGGTCGCAATGGCCACCGTTTCGGATGGGAAAGATGCGGGCAAGCAGCAGCGCGCGCTAAAACAGCAACGCCACGGGCCGAGGGACGAATCACTGCGACGGCTGGTCGATGGGCAGGTGCGACCGAAGCAGCGCCCGTGCAGCGGCGTCCCGGAAGGAGTCATCGGTCCGAAGGCGCACCTGAAGCTAGTCAGCCAGGAGCTGGAATGGGAGCGGAAGTTCCGCGACGATCAGCTCTCCCGCATACTGAAAGCCCTGATTGCTTTCGAAACGAGGCTGAAGAACGAGCAGACCCGCATCAGGCAGCAGCTGTACGAGAAGGATGACGTTATCAATCGGCAGAACTGTACGATAAATCGAATGAAGCGGAAGCTAGCCGCCGACGAGGGTGCCGCGGGGAGCGACGGGGAAAAGGTTGGCCGAGCGAGCGACGAAGTGGGCCAGTACTGCCCAAAGTGTCGGAAAAACTACTACCGGCTCGAGTGCCGTACCAGCGGTACGCAAACTTTCGAGTACTGTCGGCAGGACGGAGCGGAGATTGTAAATACGGGTAAGTGGTGGGCAGGTCCTTGGAGTGCCTTCAGCAGTATCAATTCGTACGGGTGTTCTACATCACCGTTATTACTATTCTATCTTTTTGTGCAGAAAACTTATCCATGAACAGCGTGGAGTACGCTTCGTCGAGCGAGGAACAGGAATCATCGCTGTACGTCCGGGCAAACTCGTTCAAAGATGCCCGCCGGAGTCGGAAGTACACGAGCAAGCGGTCGTACCAGGGATACCAGCAGCAGCAGCGCGGTCCGGCGTCGCGCGCGAGCAGCTTCAAGAGCAACGCTTCCGGGCCGTCCACTGGCACGACCCTGGCCAGGCTGGCCGAACGCAACGAGGGGCGCGAAGCGATGCGGGTGCGGAGTGGGCAGCAGCGCGGCCGGGAGGAGGACGGAAGCGACCACGAGGCGTATGTCAACATTGAACCAAATGCGAATGTGCCTAAAATAGTGATCTACGAAAACTACGAGAGCGACAAGGAGAACAAACGGTTGGACCAGAATCGGCGGAACCCGTCGTGCAACAACTACGACAACGTGGAACCGTACTCGAACCGTATCGACTCGCTGCACGGTATCCAGGGGCGGGAGAGTGGGCGGTTTGGTAACGGTGGCCAAGAGCAGCAACTTCATCATAGCAAGCATACGGATGGGCGGAGTGATTACCATCTTGCCACGTCGAAACGAGGCGATGGCAGCGAGCAGATGGAGCTGGATGATGGCACAATCTTCTACGAGGCCAACACGAGCGGAGGCAGCGTCGGCAATCAGGCAAAGTACACCGAAGGGATGGAAATGAAGCAGACGATCGAAACGAACGACGATTGGTACGCCAGTGCGAGCGATATGGAGGACTCGGATACGGCCCTAGGCAAACCGTATAGCAATGCAGCTGTCAATCCGGTGCTGGAGTGTGTCAATCAAGTAAGCGAACGGAGGAAGGATGGGAAATTTTCGTGGCCGTAGATTAGTAATCTGTTACCGTTCAATCCTTTTTTTCTCTTCACTCCGTAGATACTTCTTCAACAATCGATGGATGGTTTCGGAGATAGCAATAAGGACACTACCGGCGAGGGCAACGAGGAGGAGTTGTACATCAAGGCGCAGGAACCGGCGCCACCACCGGCAAAGGAGCAAACGGCCGTGCGCTCGAAGCGGGTTCACTTTTCAACCCAAAACAGCATGGTACAGGTACCGCGGATATCGCTTCAACCGGCGCCTTCGGCGACATTATCCAACGGTAACGCAAATCGGAAGCACGATAAACTTTCTCCTACGTACGAGATCCAGAGTATCTACAGCAACGAGTACGAACCGATTGGGTCGGAGCAGAACTCCTACTCTAACTACTACGTCGACATGGAATCGAAGCTTGGTTCGGAAGACCGGGAGCGGGAGCTGGCGCTTGCGGAAAAGCGGAAAACTCCCCCGGCATTGCCACCGAAACCGGCGAACCTGTTGAAGCTTCAGCAGCTTTCGAAAACTAATCACCAGCAGCGTGCTGCTGTCCTGTTGGGACCACAGAAAGGGACGCGCAGCTCGTCCGCCCAGAGCGACATCGCCGAGTCGGAACCGGACTACTGTTCGATAAGCGAGATACAGGATTCGGTGAAGTGCGTTCAAATTGTGGCGGAGATTCACAAGGACGCGTGTGAGGACGATTATTCCATAGTGGACGAGGAAGAAGTGATGGTCGTGGATGAGCAGGCGGCGGAAACGGGCAGCAAGAAAAGCTCATCGGAGCTGGAGGAATCGTTCGCCGATGTACCGAAGCTGCCGAACGTGGCCGAGATAGTGGTGCCACCGAAGAAGGAGTCGCTTAATAAGTTTATCAGCCAGGATAACTACATAACGAAGTCGTCGGGTAGCGGTAGCAGTACATCGAGCAAAGTAGCGACCCTTTCACCGGGCGGGCCGACGGTGGTTGGAGCGGGCACACCGAGCAAAAAGGATGGCGAGTTCAGAGAGCAGCTGTCGGAGATCATAGCGGAGATCAACAAGCAGTCACCGGCCATTCGGACGGCCTCGAAGAAGCAAATTCCAGTCAAGGAGTTAGGTTCTCCATTCCGCGGCGTTAGTCAGATCCCTGGCGTAACATTCCAGTCGAAACTGAAACCGGTGGATAAGCTGAGCTTCCTTTCAAAATCGAGTTCGGGATCGATTCCGAGCCTGAACCACACACCGAAACTGAGCAGTGCGATCGCACGACCATCGCTAAAACCTACACTTTTGAAGTCGTCGCTCTCGACCAAGGCCCTCTCGAGTACGAACCTTTCGTTGGGTAACAATTTGAACCAGTTCAGTCCAGCCAAGTCGGTGTCGTATATCCCTAATCTCAAGTCCTTGAATGTTGCTAGCCCATTGTCCGCTGGCAGTTCTAGCGTTGGATGCTCGCCGATAAAATCCTCCTCGCCGTTGAAGAAAGGGACAAGCTCCATCTGTTCCGGCTCGGGATCCACTGTAGTCACGGCAGCAAGCGCGGCAGCCGCAGCAGCTGCGTCGGTCCCGGTAATTATCACGGAGGATAGCAAATTACCCATTCAAGCGGAATTTGATTGGTATAATTTGGACGCCGAGTACGGCAAATCAAACCAACCGGACGTTATCGTTGAGGCAGACCCAAGCACGATCGGTGACTCGACGGTGGCGCCCATCGAGGAGGAAAACAATGTAGCCAGTGCCGGCAACAGCTCGGAAAGTCCTGTGAAGGTGGCCCATAAATTGGAAGATTCCCCGAATGGGGGAATATTGACGGACGACGAAAGGATTACCAACGTCGAAAATGGCGCTGAGAGTCCCGATGAGCTGGAAAACGTTGAGTACAACCTCGACGAGGAGTACAAAAGCATTGGACCGATTGTACCACCGCCGGACATCATTCAGAAAAGTCCCCTCCCCCATCAACTCCCGATGACGCCTCCAAAGAACGGCAAAATCCCTTACAACAGCTTGTCCTTCAAGGAACTGATGCAGCTCAACGAAACGCCCAAAATTGGACCGGAAAAGGCAAAAGGGAAGACGGCACCCGGCGGGGCGGCGAGTGGACCGGGCACGGGAAACTATGAGCACTTCCTGGATGACTCCGGCCTTTGCTCGAAGCCGATCATACTGCCAAGGAAGAAGCGTGTCTACTACTCCGGTCCTTTCGTTTAAGACGAATGCCCGCGTTGTAAAACGGGAAGCTGTGGTTGTTTGTTCTAGCTAGTTGTAATCGTTAGGAAGATTGATCCGGCTAAACGTTAATTGTTGTTCGATTTGTAGGCTTGTACAACTTCGCTACCGCTTCACTACTGTATTGTTCATAATTGGGACATACCGATGATGTTGCCTTTATACCTGTTAAAGAATATACAAGATATGCTAAACAATACAAAAACACAGCCCAGTATTCTAGGATCAGAGGGCTGAGACGGCATCCGGTTGCTAGTGATGGGGAGTGGCCGATCAGCAATTGATTTCATGTTTATATTTGATTTCGTTTCTATTGTTCATTGTAATTCAAACACATGGGGGATGGTTCATTCATTCTTTTCCTGGTGAAAAGATTTGATTTCTAAAATGAAAAAAAAAATCCTCTCGTCCTGTTCGCTACATGCAATGGAGAAGGAAAATACGTATCGACGAAAATCGATCAAAAATAAACTTTTCCAATCATTCATGAGTTAATCGGATAAACTTCTCCTTCGCTTGACCATCCCGCACTCCACGTTGCCCAGGAACGTGGATACGCTTCACTTGTGCCGATCGGATTGAGTATTCATGTCACATCATCTCGTTTCTGGCTCGTTATCGCCGTAATCGAATGGAATTAATTAGATCAACCCTCCTGACTTCAAATGCAAATGAGGCCAAACGATGGCCGGGCTTCACAAGGAATCGGGTCCTCTTCGGGGACTGTTTCATGGCGAGCGGTCATAAGTCACGTAGCATGCGCTTTCGTGGCCCCATTTTGTCGAAGTGACCGACCGTTAGGGAAGATGTAATAGCTTCAACGTGTTGACGATGCGATGAATGAAACAAAACGGACAACCAACTAATAGCAGTACCCAAAATAGCCAACGTGGCCATCAAACGGATGCGCTGCAATGCATCCTCAAATAGCGCCACATTTAAATAGCTTCAACGAACGATAGGAATGGATAGGATCAATGACATTAGTTCCCTAAAAAGGATCCCTAAATAAACAAAATATACCTTACGAAAACAAGATAACATACTGATAACATAATATTTACTCGTAATGTACTCGAAACTGTGGTAGAGGTGTATAGATGTATAGCGTATAGAGAAAATGGAGGTAAATGCAAAAGAGTTGCAAATATGTTCTTCACCCACCAGTCTACGCCTGTGTTCGAAGGAAGTGGGATCATTTGGTTTCAATCAAGAATCGCAGAAGAGAAGAATAAACATAGAAGGAAATATTATTTATTCGCAAACATCGAAATTTATTTGGCTGTTTTCGTTTTTTTAGAATTTATCCGAAAATGAAATTAAACCCTGAGAAATCTGGCCAATACGAGTTTAGTACAAATTATTCCTTGCCTGTGGTTGTGGATGATGTCGCAATATTGTAAGACTAGATTTATGTAGTAGAACGTGTTTTTAACGGATACATGCTATTTTAGCGCCCAGAATTTCAGGAAATCACTTGCAGTTCAGCATTCAATGATAACTCAAGTTTTCGTTCCCAAACTCACCCTTTTCATCTGCCTGAACGAGCAGTTAGTTTCATTAGTGTTGCAGTTGTGCAGTTTCCGCTCTTTTTCCCAATCCCAATTCCCTTGAATGCGGATTAACCGCCACATTCCCAGGCGGCGCATGTCATTACTTTCTACTTTATCAACTTCACCACGAGCAAAGGCCACGCGTGGGGCCGCCGGGCCCCGAGTGATGGTACGTTTTATTTTTCGCGCCATCTCGCAAACCGCCTGTTGCGTCCCCCTGGGAGCCTTTGGGGCGGATCTAGACGTGGACGTGTTAATGAGAAGTTGATTTGCAGACAATCGCCGTGGCAGGAAAGAAAAAAAAGCGTAGTGTTGATACCGCGCGTGCAATGTTCAGCACTCACGCGCCCTCTTCGCGGCTGTTGGCGTGTGCGCCAGAGGTGAAAGTTTGTGGAGCAAATGCCAACCAAAGATATGTATATGCAAAAACCATATCCGATTATGTTGCGCGGGGAAGGAGGGGGGGGGGGGTGGACTGCGTGGGGGTGGGACTCGTTTCATTTACAATATTTTATTCCATTTTCTTGACGCGGTTTTTTCCTGATTCATTATACATTCCAATGGCAAAGTAAGTACCGGGATGCTTGTTGCGATAGTTTAAATGGTTCTGGTGTTGCTTTGCTTTATGTTTCCTTTCTTTTCACCTGGCGGCGGTTGCCAGTTTTGCGATGATGACTGAGTAGCGTTTTGCCACCACTTACCTTACTTTGCGTTCGCTTTATTTATTTCGTTTCGCTTTTCTCCGCCACTACGCCAACAGTGTAATCCGTTTGTTTCTGTTTTAAATTAGTATAAATCATAATTCTTACCACTCGGCGGGCCCCCTCGGCATGCATGCAGCTACAGGGTGCAGCTAATTGCATTTAAGTTGCAGTAAACGATGAAAAGTGAAAGGCTTGGGAGTGGTAGGTTTTTTGGGTAGGTGAACAATAAAAAAAAAAGTTCTCTCGTTACACGCGAACGAAATTAAAATAAACAACAAAAAGTCAACTGAAAAAGTAAGTGGTTGAGTTGGAAACGATTTTTTTTGTCGTTCCACTTCGTCCACAATTGTGGCTACAATGTCATTGGGGAGTTTCAGAACGGAATTATTTTGCCCACCGTCGGGCGGACAACACTTTTGCCACACTTGGCGCTGACAGCGTCCATTACAGCTCCGGGCGCTCTGTAATGGCTACTATCCTTGATTCCTTTGCTCTGTCGTATTAACTCCAACCAGATTATTCCAATAGAGTTGCTACAAACGGGGAGCGCTTTATCAGCGGTGCAATGATTTTATGGCCCATTGCATAGATTGACGTAATTGACAGCAACGCCACGCCGATGGAGCATACCGTTCCACTATCACCCGGTACGGGTGGATATGTTTTCCACTCCCGCGTAAATTCGTGTGTGCTTCTGGTACAATGCTTGGCAAGAACAACAACCATCGCCGGTCAGATGGGAGCAATTTGGTGGAATCGTTTTTATGTACCGCATGAGCACAGGAGTGTCGACTTTCGCCTCCCCCGGCGGTTCTCGATGCTGGCTGACAAGTATGAGTGGCCCTTTCGTGGGGTGCCCCTCTTTTCAGGCACTCGATGACGATGGTGACTTTCATGACGTTGTTACGGTGACCCCCCGGTTGGGATGCAATTTATTCTAGCATGATGCTGTTCAAATATGCAACGAGGGACCCAGGGACAGGGACGTAGTATTCAAATGAAGAGAGTGTGTGCATTGTGCGCAAGGTTTTGTTTGAAATGTTGCAAACGCGCCCAGACGGGAGGCTCTATTAACAAACAACAAACTGCCCTGGGCCCTGTTGCTATCGTCGGCGCAGATGGCAGTTGTAGAACAATTGCAGTGGATGCATCTGTTTATGATAATCGCGCCACGGTGGCCTTAAACTGTTTTTCAATTATTTTCCAAACGCTAACCGCGACCATACCTTGGGGTTTAGATGGAAGTGTATTCCCGCGTGGATATCATTGAAATTCGTGCACCTTGCATAAGGGTTGCTTTTTTAGTGAATATTCCAGAATATCGTTTTCTTCTAGTAAGCATTGTTACGGAAGGTTTTTTATTTTCTATAGGGCGTAGAGGGAATTGAATGCTCGTAAAATGATGTTTGTTAAAAATGGTAAAATGGAAACGGATACAGTAAAAATGATGTAAACGAGGATACTGCCAGATAGGGTTCGAGTTATGCCAGTCGAAGGATGTGTGCCACATAAATACTACTCCTTTCGACATTCAGATCCGACCGGTCATTCGCATTATTATTCTCACACGACCGGTTCAGGACCAACGGATACATTGATATTAAATTATACGATTTTATATATAAAATGTCTCATTTCAAAGCTGTTGGACAGCTAGGCTTTCAATATCCGATAAAATTTTGTTCCATTTTCGCAACAATCAGCAAAATCGTTTTCTTACCAACCTTTACAAATTTCATCAACAAGAAGAAGTAATCTTTTTAGTATGCTTTTATAAAAACAAATAAAAATGTCTGCACCGTTGGCTCTTGACGTTTGACGTCTATATGTTTCACCAAATGGAGCAATCATTCCCTTCACCACCTGGTGGACGTAGATTGCGTTCAAAATTCCACCTGAAATTTCCACTCATTGGCGCCGGGGCCAAATGTCTCCGGGGAAACCGTGGGCTTTGATAAACAACGGTTTCGTCACACGGCAGAAAACGAAACTCGTTTCCCAGGCGTGCACAGTTTTTCCCGTCGATTTTTCCGCCGAGGGACGAAATGCTAACGAACCATCGGCACACCGGCACATCGGTTTTTCCGCTGTTGATTTCCTTGCCGTTGGCATTGTATAAAGGGATGGGCCAGGCCGGGGGTTGGAAATGTGGATCTGTCTGCTCGCGGATCTTCCACCATAGTTTTCTCGCTCGCGGGGTGGTTTTTGTTGGGTGGGGGTGGCCGGGCCGTGGCAATAAAAAACAAACCGTCTCGAACTCACGCTCGTCTCTCGGCGTTTAATGGAACTTCATTTGTTTCAATCAGCCATCCCCGCGGAACTGACCTCCACTCCCGCCGGGTCGACCTTTTTACTCCATGGCGTCTCACCCCTCCACCCTCACCCCATCCCCCCAAACCCCCCTGGGAGTGGATCGTTGGCAGATGAAAGCGTAATCTTGCGCAAGTAACGGCCCGCTCGACCCGTTGACGTTCCGGTGTCATGCCGGTCGAACCATTTCCGTTGCCGTAAGCGTCCGCGGTCGGTGCCACGACGTTCCCGGTGTGCTGCGATAAGCGGAGACCTCGAAGGACCTCACGGTGGTGTCCATTTGTTGTTCACTTCTCCACCGCGCGCACTGCGGATTTGGGTCATTGAAATCGAGCCCATCGTGACAATTGCATTGCCATTTCGATCGGCCGATCGGAGTTTTATCGCAACCGGCTGGGATGGATGGGCTGGTGACGACGGTGGGGGAAGGCGATTGGCCTTTCTTTCGCTTTCCCGTCACGTCCCGGCACGTGACGTCCTTCCCGGTTCGCGCCGGGGGGAACCCAGGCGGTGTGGGTTTTTGCCGTCCCTTGACAGAGGCGTCGCGCTCGCCTTCCTCCTTTTTGGCCGACTTCATTCTGCCGACGACGCGTGCTCTCGTGATGGCGCATATAAAATGCGCAGTAAATTAAAATGAATAAAGAGTGCCATCCTTAATTCGGTTCGCTCGCGGTTGTTTGGTATTCCGCGTTTCATTATTTTTCGCCGACGCAAAACCGTCAGTTCAAATCCGGCCAGTGACCCGCCGGTGTGCTGGTGGTGGTATATGGTCCACTTCTTCAGTCCGATCAACGCAATAACACTCGGGCCCCTCGATGGCGTCAGACGGTGCGTCGTCCGCTTGCAGTGCGCGAGCCCACACGTTACGCAACGGCCCGGAGGGGACAGCTTGGCGTCTTGAAGTATGTGAACGGAGGTTTGGGCTGTTTGTTTGTCAAATTTCCACCCAAAAGCTAAGGAGTGGGGCCAATTTGCGTTTCGCGAACCCAAACGCCAAACACCGCTAAAGTGCAACGGCATTTGCAACGGTATTGACCTTTTTCCGCCCGGGGGGTTGCTGGCTTGTCGGGCACTATGGTTTGTCGCGATAAAACTGGGCCACTCACTCTCTGAGGAGCGGGGCGCTGTTGCGGATTTCAGCCTCCCGATGGGTCCACGGGAGGGCGCGGGGTGGGAATGATCGCGAAATAAAGAGGAAATGTTTACGACGGCACGAATTTCGTCGCGGGTCACTCTCCGGACGCGTTTGAAGGTTAGCTGGAGTCGCTGGAGTTGGTAGGGGGTTTGGTTATCCGTTTGCGTGTCGGAATATGTAAGATTATTTCTATGTTCAATTTCAAAAGGTGAACTGGATCGTTTGAACGGGGTCGGCGCGGTGGAAAATGCCAGCTGAAAGCGATACGTTTTGCGAACAACAACTTGTGTTTCGTCTTTCGACGAACGGTAACATAAATATCACGCCACGGATTTTGGATGTGGACATTTTACAAATCATAGAATACATAAAATGTTTTTCAATTCAAATGATTATGACCCGCTGCCCAACAATGGATAGAGAAGAGACGTGTCATCTTTTATATATTTATTTATTAACAACGGAACTGATATGAAATTGCTCAATAAATACAATAAAAAAATTGCGTCGTATAATTTATGAACTAAAAGTTTGTAGTTGTAAAGTTAACTTGTTTTTTTCTACTGTTTATATTTTGTTAGGGAATCGTTGGGAACAGTGCTTTAATATGACGCACTGACGTTAGAAAGGAACCCAAATTGGGTTTTGGTTTCATCGTGGAGCATAAATGATATCTACATGATTTAATAATATATTCCTGGTATTGGGACATTATGTTAGACTACGTTTGCTAATTTATTCCATTTTGATTTGGAAAATTTAACGGTTTGCCCAACAAAAGTAGCATATGATTAATAAGCTTCTACTCTCTTGCGTGAAAGAAATTCGATGCAAAGTAATGCTTTCATTTGCGTGGAATAAATAATCTTGGGGGCGTATATTCAGAGCTGTATGTGTGTGCATATTCCCCAAACAGCGAAAGGAGGTACTCCAAAATCTCATAAACTTTTGTGTAAACTGCTTTCTTTCTCTCTCTCGTCCTGCTCGCGTTCCCTTAAAATTCCACGCCGACTGTAGACAAACAGACGGTAAACCGAAAGCATGGCCGCCGCGGTGTATCAACATGTGCACCATGTGGGTTTTCACGTTTCGTGAGCACTTTTCTCACGCGCACAGTAATGTTACTCCACAAGCGGTGGGAAGGAGTTCAGACTCCGACTTCTCCGGTGGATCCTGCCGCTGCTGCTCCGGTGATGCGTGAGATTTAATCTCTGGATTGGCAATATCTTCCACCGGGCAGACTCACGGTTGGCGCTCGAGTGCCATGGCGAACGTTGGCCCCCGCGCGAAGAAGTGGTTCACGAATCGTCGTAATTTAACACTCGCTCCGACAGCACTCGGTGTGAATTTTCAGTCCGTATAGCTACGGTAGGATCAGGGCAGGCTGCGGCATAGGACTGGTACCCTTTTTGGGACATCCTCGGCAGCGTGCGATGACACTCTTGCCTTGGGTGGCCTCGGCTGTGCTGGGGATGCTAGCTGACAATAAATATTACATTACACGCTGCTCCAAACCCGAATGCCCCAGTGCGAGACACGCACGTGTGGAGAGCGGACCCGCCGTACGACCTCCGAGTCCTGGGAGTTTTGTTTACCAGCACGCTCGCCTGACTTCGGATGGCCGCTTCTCGGAAGGAAACAAAAGGTATCGCTTACCCGAGCTGGCAGCCGTCCATCCCTCCCTAGGGGTGGCCCTCGAAAGGGTGCAGCATCCGCGTGATTTTGCCCCAAAATCGGTTCGGAAAACATCGGTCCCACCAAGGCAAACAATGGAACGTTCGACTACGATTCGAGAAATGTTACTACCATCCGATGGAGGAGCCTTTTCTCTGGGGGAAGTCAGGACTGAATTGGAATTGGGGGCAGTGGTGAAAATACACAATTGGTGAAAACGTTCATACATACGTAATCACACGAGCGTGCATTGGGCCGTGGTGGGGAGGTAGCACAACAAGTAATAATAAACAGGAGTGCCGACCGATTGTTTCGTTTTTGATTTTCATTTTCCCATTCAAGGAATGCTCCACTTCAAAGGGCAGGTGGTATTGGAAGGGAACAAGTATGTACTGCAAAGTCCTTTTATGCGATCAGGTGGACTATGGGGCTGTTTAATATTACTGTGATTCGAGGTAAATATTTATTTCAAGGATCCAAACATTGTTTACTTGAATTATGTATGTAATGAACGATTTTAAATATAATTGACGACATGTATGATGTAATATAATTTTTTGTGTCTGATAAATTCTTAAATAATGTTTTAAGGCTTGAAGATAGGTCCGCGCACCCAAAAGAATTTATAATTAATTATAATATAATAGCAAGTGTAGCAATCAACAGATTACATTCAAGATTAGTGTAAGTCGTATACACACAAAATAAAATCTTCTAAAAATTAACATATTCAAACATTCATTACGGTTTGTTGGTACAAATGTGAAGGTTGAAAAATAATATGTTTTGATATAACGTACGGATAGCGGATAACGGATAACGGATAGCTTCGTGTATGTAAACTTCTCGGTGGTGAACCACTAGGAAAACCAGTTTCGCATTTCATGTTTCACCTTCGCATGGTAAATATTCTACTTCTAGGTATTTTTCTCTAATTAAACAACTTCCCTTCCTCACGAATCACGAGTAACGATGCCAATGGGAAAACCAATGCATCTCATTTCCTCCTTCAAATGAGGCGCCGTCTGATGAGAACATCATCAGTCGAATTGGAGCAAAATTTGTTTATCGTTAACAAGCTATTTCGGATGAAACCCATTGACGCATTGACTATCGATCGCGTCATCGCAAAAACAACCATCACAACATCCCTAGAATAATTTCGCGTACGTCCGAAAAGTTGAACCCGAGTTGGCTCGCTCACGTAACCGGAAACTGATCTCCCGGCGCGTCGGGAAGGAAGTATAAATGAAATAAATACCGACCAATTCCAAATTGGATTATTACGATCGAATGCCATTGCTCGAAGTGTTTTCGTCCGATGGACCGCCGATCGAGAGAAAGAGAGAAAATGAGAGAGAGGATAGTGATGCAGGGCAGTAATTATACACACTCGGAAGACGAAGACGCAGAAGATGCCGCGCGCGCACATCGATACAATTCTTTAATTATTATTTCTGCTGCCTGGTGGTGGCTTCCAGCTAGAATTCCTGAGAAATTCGCCGACGACCTCCGGGAAGCTCCGAGGTGCCGAAGGTCCGAAAAACAAAACCACCGAAACGCGGACGGGAAGAGCCCACCAATAAAACCCATCTGGGTGAGTATCCATTTCCGTTCCGTTTGGCGTTCGCGCCGGTGTGTCGGTATCGAGAGTGGCATCCGCCGGTTCGGTGATGGAACCAATTTCCAGCAGGGTTCGGCCAGCAGTCGGGCGGCCCTTCGAGCGATGACGAAAAACGGGAAGCAAGGGTGAAGGTGGGGAAACAGCGCAAAAACTCGCCGCACCATTCCGACGCGAAGGAAGTTTTAGTTTCTTTCGAAGACGGGTGGCGTTCCGTCGACACCGTCGAAGTGGAAGAGTAATAATTGAGCCACCTAAGGCGGCGGAGAACAGTTGCATGACGTGCCAGCCGGGAAGTGGTACCCACCTTCACCAAACAGGGACAGGCCGAGGATCCTTCCAGGAGGACCAGGACGAAATGGAATGGTGCTGGTATTCCACCAAGGGGTCGCTCGGCCACTAACTCTTTCGGCACGTTCTCGAACGGTCGGGGCTTGCCGTAAGTATATTACAATAATTGACAAAGATTGCGCTTTGCCTTTATCATTTGAATTAATCATAATTACGAGCAAATGGACGCTGGGGTGTGTCTAGACCTGAAGTATGCGTCGGAGTCAGTCGTCCATCGCCTTCCACCGCTTCGAAGGGAGAACTAAGTTGAGCACATCGTACTGCATTAACCATAAACAACCACCACCTCAGCAGTGACTTCGCGACCCGATGGAAAAGACAAGCTCTTAATGCTGCCACTAGGACTTGCATAACCGTAGACCAGGTACCAGGAGAAATCAAATTTAATTTCAATTTTACGACCACCCATTTGATTACTTTGAAGGCGTTTAATTTCCCTCGCACAGAAAGCGTTCTCTAACTTATACTTCCGAGCGGGGAATGAAGATGAAGAATTATTACATCCAATGAGCATTATAGTAAAACCTTATGACTGATTGGAGGACATTCGAGCTAGCAAGAACGGGAAAGAAATCAATGAGGACCACCAAGTGTTTCTCAACCACTGACAATTGCATTTCAGATGATGATGATGAAAATAATCGATTTTTAAAGCTGCAGACCAAGCTGGAAGCTATTTCAATCGTTCTAGGAAAGAAAAGCTCTTCTCCAATTCGATGAATAGTTGATATCTTGCGCAATGCGGCAAGGGTCTTCTGAGTATGCGAAGAAGAAATACCAACTTCTTGCGACTTTTCCATGGAAGTGAATAAAGGAAAAGCACAGACGAGATGTAGGAATTCCAATGTTCCGTTTGTGCAGAAACGATAGCCGTCCCCAAACCCAGGGTGGAGATGTAAATCACAATGACAAATGGGCGGAGAGTGCGGGCGCTGTAACAGCTGTATCGATATCAAAGGAGCCCATACGTTGGCTGGATCTGTACGACACATCCAGAATAGATGGTGCGCTCGAAAACATCTGTTTCGATGCCAGCGAGTGGCTGTGGAAAGTAAGAGCTGTCAGATTCGTTTTCAGTTTCCGCGAGTCGTTTTCCACGACACACGACGTCGACACTTCCTGTCTGTGGCCGGGTTCGGTGTGTTCCCCCCGGGTGCCAGCTGCGAAGATTACCATCTAGCAACCTTGGGGTATTCGATACCCACCCCCCGCCAAGACCGGGCCTGCTTTCTCACCCACCCCCGGCCATCGAACTTCTGCTTGTCGGACGCGCGTGGTTTTCGGTTTCGCTTACGTGCCGCGAGGGTCAGCGACTCCCATATGGTCCACCGACGGGTGATTTCGCGAGCAACCGTCCGAAGGGTTCGGTTCCGCTTTTTCTGTTTGTGTTTTGCTTGTCCATTCTTCGCGTCCACTCCAGGGTTCCAGGCGACGCTGGAATGCGACGTGCCTGCACGAATTCCGCTTCGCAGGCAAATTAGCACACACCCGCATTAGTCCGCCCCGCAGACGCCCGTCCGGTCCTTCCCTGAGCGTGTGTTTCCCAAGGGCTTCTCACTTTGGGTGCGTTCCCATCTGGTGCGTTTTTTTTTATGTGTTCCGTTTCCACTCTCGAACTGACTGACCGCATCCACCGCCGACAACACATCTCATCAGGTGTTGCAACAGACGCGCCGTGGAATACCGACCAGTACAAATTCGTCGCACCCACAGCGGTTCCCACTTCCCACGGGTCTGCCCCCACCGTGCCCCTCATCGGCTGGGAAAAGGCCCCGCCAAACATCAAGGTCGAAAGAGGTAACGCGTGGTCTCAATTTTGGAGCCGCGCGTTGGAGGGATTGTTTTCAGTTTTCAACCTCTTTTTTCACATCCTCTACTGTGTGTGTATGTGTGTGTTCGAAAAGTTGAGAGAGTTCGGAGAGTTGGATTTTCCGCACCACGATCGGAAACATCACACCGCGCGGTGCCGCATTGATCCGCCCGGAACGTGCCCGCCGCCCACGGCCCAGGCCGATCTTTGTGAATGGAGTCGGCGAAATTGGATTTTACGATTTTTACCACCGCCCCCGCTCTGCGCTGCTCCCATTCGCAATTAACGGTCAGCTGAGTTTTTCCCTCCCCTCTTGGTGGATGCTTTCGATCCCTTCTCTCCGATGCGATCTCCAATTGCGCGATGATAATCCCCTCCAATCGGTCGACGGCCGGATGAATGCGGAAAAACACCACCGAACCGATAGGCCTTGCCGGTGCCGGTCTCTCTTACCCAATTCCGTGGACGCTGCAGGCACCTTCTGCGATCGATGATCGATCGATTTGCCGATGCCGGCATGACACGATGGAACGATTTCGGCGAAGAAAGCGCACTGCTTTCCATTCCGCGGGCTGCTCCACATATTGGCATCCTCTGCAGCTGCGGCCGGTGGAGTTTCCCAATGCGTTTTCGCCCTGCTATCGGAGCGTGGTCAGGTGGATGCATTTTGGCACCTTTTTTTTCCCCACCCCGTCCTCTTCGGTGGCCTGCGTGGTGTTTCACTTCGAAACTGGTCCATTGCGTGAGTGCATCGAATTGAGAACAGCCGGCAGTTGACGAAACCAAAAATGGGGAGCCAGTTCGTCAGGGGTTGCTTTGAGTTCTTACTACTTTTATTGTATGCAAATTATTCAAAACAACAAACTTTCTACTGCGAAATAATTGCACGACAATTCAATATTTTTTGATGCAGTCTATTAAAGTATTTACTGTAACGCATATGCATATTGAAAATACGTCAAATAAATTATGATATAAATTTAATATCTCATGAAATAACAATGAACTTAGATGAACTGCTTTTTATACTTTAGTACCTAATGAAGGACGAAAAACTGATCAAGGATGTTTTTTTATTTGACTGTTCATGACTCATTATTTTTGGTTTTTGGTTAATGTATTGCTTTCTTTTACTGTTTCGTGTTTGGAAGATGTTCTTTAGCGAAAGGCTTTTTTCAGCCCACTTTTATTGTTATAAAACAACCTTGATAAATCATCTTGCTGTTAGGTGCAAACAGTTTATGTGAATTTTGTACGATTACGGAAGAACGGGTACCACAAACAACATGGATAAATCTTCTGGCAATTCGAAAGCAAATGTACTACAAACAATTTTTTTCTAAAATAGCAGCAGATGAAAAGAGAATCCTTCTAAAAGTAATTCCTTCGAAATCGTCCTTGGGCTATTTTCAGACAAGGATATCGCGGAAAGTGTTCGCGGAAAGAGGAAATGGTGAACCGAAGGAATCCAAAGTTTGGGGAAAACTCCCGTCCAAAATTCGCTGGTTCCCGGATCGCTATTTGTCACAGCAGAATGATCATGATACCGGGAAACGGATGGACGCCATTATGTGAATGCTTGGTAGGATGCTTTCTTCCCGTCATGGCGGAAAATAACACCGATTTGAGCTAGGGTCGTGATTCGAGAAAAGAAAATATATCACCCAACCCAAGCTAAGAGTTGTTGTGAGCGTGTTGTCATGGTATCCACGGCTGTTAAGGACCTGTGAAGCATGGCACGGGGAAATAAACCTATTATCCGATTATGCAACGATAAACATTCAGATACCACGTTCATTGTACGAATTTTCTCCAGACCTTCCAGAGCTTATGCTGCAATCAGTGCGAATGTGGGGTTATCGAACTATGTTTGCCATCAACAAAGGATCCGTATGATGGACGGTTGTTCCTGGAATATGTGGTTGATAGAATCGCAATATATTCTTTCGCCCAATTCTCTCTCTCCCTCCCGTGGTGCAACAATCAAAATCGCAATTAATTTTATATCCACCACCATTTAAGAACGTGCCACATAGAAAACCAAGAAGGGTCACATCGCTCATGCTTTGACTTGCTGCTGATCGATTGTCTTTCCGTTCCGTTCCGTTCCGACGGCGTGGGGTTACGACGGTTGGAGTGGCGAGAGTTGGCAGCGAATCTTGGCCGGGCACTGGCCAATACCATTAACCGGTCCCAGCGGTCCTCTCCGGGGACTCGCCAGCACTCGACATCGATACCGAACAGCAACCGGTCATCACCAGCTGGCCCCCGGGAAGCCGAAGACCGGTACCCGGTGGGTATTACTTTTCACCTGACCTACTCGCAGAGTCTCGCAGCACTTCACTCCCAAAGGGGGTTTTTCATCTTTTTCTTGCAGCTTTTGCTATGTTTTGTTTTGTCCAACACCCAACGCTGGCAGGTGTTATTAGCGTATTAACGGGTTATCTATCACCCGACGGCGGGGGTCTTTCGCTTGGGGTCATCCATATCGCCAGCTTTCATCCAGCATCCCGGAGGACCCCGACCGTTTACCAAAATGGACGAAAACATGCCGGCGACCAGCAGGTCCGACCGGGCCGCAAGCCTTCGCGCGGGCTGTAGAGCATAGTTTTCATTGTTCTCCTTTTCGGAGTGAAGTTTTGCAATCGAGTATGCCAATTACGGGCAACATTTTCAATTACAATACACCGCGGCGAACCGCGCGGGGTGTAATGACGGCGGAGGGATGTGTGTGTGTGTGTG
>JAOEFI010000004.1:15124974-15141765 GCA_034621735.1 Anopheles plumbeus | reverse complement strand
CTCCACGGAGCCGAATGTAAATGAACAACTTAATCCGGTGGAATTTTAAAACACTGGCTTCCGCCCGGCCGAACGCTCCGTCGCAATCCATCATGCGCTCGGGGTCTCTTCTTTCGCCTGTGGACGAGGTTACGAGGATGCCCCACCGAATGGTGAAGGTGGTTCGCTCCTGGGTGAAATCAAATAGGGAGTCCGTCTCCGTTCTCCTTTGCTTCCACTCTTGGCTACGGGCATGCCGAGAAGGTAAACCGACCCGAGGGGAGCCTTAAACCAATTGTGCACCACGTCGGATGGTGTAGCTTTTCGGGCAGCGGGAACCGGTGAAGTGGCCGGATGTGTCGGTGGGGGGATGGCGGCAGGATTTATCCTTTCACCGTATAATCTACGATTCACACGCCATCCACCCGCACTCGCTCGCTCGCTCGTTCGCCTGGAAGGAAGCCCTTAATTATGGCTTGCCTTCTTTGGGGCCGCCTTTTTCGTGCGCACGACTTGTCGCCGACTTTCCTAGGTTCGTACGCGGGCAACGAGACGTGGAAGATGGCGATGGTGTGATAAGGGCCGAGGCCCCCGTTCAGCATAGACTCGCGGGATGAGGAACCGCTCGTTAGTTGCAGCTTCTCAGGTTGGCCATCCGATGCGCTTCATCGGTGCATCTGTGGGGTGGTAGGTTGGAGGTTTTTTCTCTCCTGCCTCTCCTTTTCGCCTTCTTCCGAACCACCCCCGGTTCTTATGCTCTTCGCACTCGGATGCACTCATCGCCGACGTCGTCGTCGTCCAAGGTCGCTCGGCCTCGCGGTTCACTACAAAAATTGCCCGGTGGGGTGGGAAAAGTTCCCCCCCTTCCACCTTCAGGGGGTGGGAAAAGTTTTCGAACTTTTCTCTCGCCATTTGTGGCTTTGAAGTTTCGGCGAAGCTCGAACCGGACGCTGGATTTTCCCTCGTCTGCTACGCGGTTGGAATTCTGGTCTAAATTGTGTGTGTTTGTGTGGGTGTGTTTGACCACCGCACGAGGTGGAGCAGCTGTGGAAAATTCGGATTGTTGATTTGCCGAGTCGCCCAGGGTAGGATTACGGTTGGATGAGCAAACACCAGCTGCAACTGGTCCCGGAATGCTGCACCAGGAGATGAATCGTCTGTCAGTGAAGTGAGTTTGTGTTTGGTTTGGAAAAAAATACCGGTTCACCCTGTACTTGCCATGTTGTGTGTTGGCCAACACTTTTGCTACCATATGGAAAGGAAAGTTACAATAAAAGACATTAAACAGAATTGCTGTTATGAACGGTAAAAGTTGATAGTTTTACTGTTTTCTTTCTTTACTATTTATATTCATAAACCCGATACATGAAAGCTGTTAGAAATTGGTATATTGCGACAAATTTTTTTTGAAGAGGAACTCGCATAACAGCGACGATCGAAACGTCATTGCAAAAGATGCGGCCATATGGGACGGGTTACTTCAAAGGAGTTTCCACATTTCCTTCCATGGATTCAGTGTGCAGTGTCACGACGTAGGGCAACATGAGTGGCAAACGTATAATCTGATGCTCTCAGAGGCATCTTATTTCTTTGTTGCGGGCAATTATTTACTTCAACATTCTTTTTCTTTTTTGCTGAATGGAAAATCTGAAATATTGAAAGATGAACCTTAATTAAGGGATCAAAAGTAAGCTACGAATAATCTCTGCTAGGAAATTCTTCACAAATGTAGATCATTGTTTGCGTGTTTACTTCTTCACAATAAAAACAAAAAGCGGATTATCGATGCAATTAGTAACAGCTTTTGTTTCCTTCCCTGTGCAGCAGTAAAGCGTAGCCCGAAGAGTCCTAGGAAGAGGAGATGATGATTCCTAATTCCCTGTACTCTGGGTACCTGTCTCGAATGGCGCATACACCACAGGAACCCTGTGATGTCTTTTTCGCATTCGCTGTTCGTCCTTCCGCCCGAAGCCGAAAGCGAAAGATGAAAATCGTAGAGAGTTCGAGAGGCTGACCGTTTTGCTTCTTGTATTGTTTTTCGCCGCAAGCCTTTAATTAGCAACCTGCGGCATCTGGTCCGGCGAACCACTCGGTCAACTCCGTGGTACCGGCCGGCCTTAACAATCAAGCGAAGGATGCCGTCGCGATGCTAGATTGACGGTTTGTGGTTTACTGAATGTCGTCATCGTCGTGTCGCAGCGGCGAGAACTAAACTCAAGCTCATCCGATGGAGAAGTTGCGGCCGGGGACACTGCTCAGATCAAACGCCGTGTCAACTGCCGGAGTGAAAGGAAACGAAGCGGAAACGAAATAATCCAAGGCAAATCCGTTTCCACAGACCGGCAACGCACCGACCGGCCGCGGAGGGCAGAAGCGCCGACCGTATGGTTTGGGTTCGCAAAGGGAAGAGCGGCACCAACCTGCCAGTGTGCCAGCGAGACTGTGTGCATTAGCAACACCGGGGCCGCAGTGGCCTCCGGGGTTCCCTTTTTTGGACAAACGCGTCCGCATCGACGCTCAGCTGGCCGCTCGTCGTCGGACATTCTCCGACGGATTTGACGGAAAAGGGGAACCAGTTTCTGTGCGTTCGTCAGAATCGACGACCCTCGGCGGGCACGATACACACCGTGCGTGAAGGAGCAGCATATATGGTAGGCCATGTACTGCACCCACAGCAACAGGGTGCCTGAGCTTTTGCTTCGCGGTCAATACAGCAGGTGCTCGTCGAACGGTGAGCTTCAGCGAAGCTTCGCGCAGGGAGTCGCTCACAGCATCTCGCGAATAAGCGAAGGAACTCACAAGTTCATTACGCGAACCGTCGTGCCCGCGCCTTTTTGACGTGTGCGATGGACGAGCCCTGGGTTTAGGATTTATACATTCAGTTCGGTTGTAAGTTCGTCCGGAACTTTAATTTCGTAAAGTTTTCACTCCTAACGAGACTCCTGCTCACCTGACCCTTCCTGCCCCGTGCCAAACCCGTAGGGGTCCGTTGCCCAGAAATAAACGGAATCAATCATTCTGTACTGCGGCTCATCCCCAAACTGCGAACGATTCTCCCGATACGCCAGAAGACTTTATTAGCTTCATTTCGTGGCAGTCGAACGGGGGGTTGGCTGGCGCTCCAAATCCAAATTAACCTCGTCCCGTGCGAGGGAAGCACGTTCGGATTCCATCCCGGCGAAAGGATCATTCCGTCCACTCTCACCCATTGATTTATGGAGCAATCTGCTCCATGGTCGGTTTTGAAGGGTGGTGGTACTACAATATAATTGGTACCGATTTGCTGGGTGGACACGTTTGTGCATTTGTTTTACAGCGACGGCGTAAATCTCGTGCCTTCGAAAGGGAGGCGCCCCCGGGTGTTGTCGTTCGCGAAGGTCGGCTCGTAGCTGTTTTGAAAACAGAATTTCGCCAACGGTTTACGGTGCCCCAGCAAACCAACCCAGGACGGTTGAAACCGTTCAACCATCCTAAGGAGGTTCCCGGCGAAACGGGGCAAGAGGTGTCGCTTAGATAGATCGTTTGTTGAGGAAAGTTTTGCAAACTAGGATCTTCTCTCTATCGCCAGACTACACAGGCACCTGGCCAGGCGTTTCATTGCCTTGAAGTAATGATGTTTCCCCGTGCGCTGCTCCGCGGCGTTAAACGGGGAACGAGAAGTTTAATGCGCCCAACAACCCGAAGATGCTGAGGGAGAGAGAGCTGGAGAAAAAGAGATGCATAAAGTGTGCCCCATACAAGATCAGTTCCTCGGATAATAGGTGCGTTGCGAGGAAGACCGTGCCACGACTGGGGAGAGATCACTATCGCCAGCTGATTACAAATGAGCCCAGTCACTCTCCTTTTCTCTTTTACCTCCACGCACCCGGGTACTTGGCTCGGGATGGGGCTGAACTTCAGCGCCTGCTTTTTTGCCGGGTTCGCTGGGAATGTTGTGCGCCGTCTTAGTTTTTTATCGCTGTTCTACACGGGAGCGCCGGTGATGGGGAACTGCGATATTTTTTCTCATCGGCAGACCCTGGCCGAAACTGAAGCAGCAGCGAAGGAGCACATGGAGCGTCCGAACCGAGTACCGAGCTGCGCTTTCTCAGGGTCCATGTGCTAGATGTGGCCGAAAAGTCGACTAGGGCGACTATAGTTCAGTTTCGATTAACCTTCACCTTCGTGTAGCGTGTAGCTTGCGTGAGCTTCCCCAGAGGTTCGGTGAGGCGAGCCAAAATGGTGCTGGCGCGAATTGGCCGAAGATGAGTTTTTGGAGAAATTTCACCGTGGATGGTTTTTTTTTATTTTGGCAGCCTCAGTCTAGAGGTTTCTATGTGGGACACAATCTTCTCAATTGTGCTCAAAGTCTCCGGTGTCTCAGCACACACGCGACCCGGGGCGGTAGGCCCCAGATGATGAGATAATTTTTACCGTGCATCATTACTACTCGAAGGAGAAATTTTGAGATGATGATTGGAGAATGATTTGAAATGGTTCACGAATTAGTGCCATGCCGGTGTAGGAGTTTTCAAAACATAAACATTCCTCTGATGATATGGCTGATTTTCCTGATAGTCTTCACAACAATGAGCCAATGCCAAGCCAATGAATTGTTGATGCCAATCGAATGGTGCTTAAGGTAATGGTTTCGCAGGAGGTCATCGTTGGGGCCAGCGCAGAAATGGTTTAGATTCAATGTATCCCATTATTCTCTATGACCCACCGGGAGACCTCACGATAATCACGCGGGAATGTTTACAGGCGAGAGATGGAAATAGATTCGCCGCATCGAATAGGGGAGTGGAAAAGAAGCAAAGAAAAAAAAAATATACTCCCCGTAGTAAATAATGTTTCCTATTGTTTAATAGAGCTAAGCAGCACCAGCAAGACCCACCCCTCCGGGTGCCCGTGAAAAGCGCGATGAACTTGGCCTTCTGAACTCTTGCACCGCCGACCGTTTAACAAGAATGGGTTTGTATCGATCGCGAACGGACATCAGAACACAACACGAGTCGAAAGCTGCCAACGAGGACGAGCAGAAATCGTGGAAAAACGAGGGATGGGCGGGGGGGGGGGGGGCAAGACGGAAAATGCTGAATGATGCAGAAAGAAAATTTAGTTTAATTGCATTGCTTTGAACTACGGCAACCTTTCCCCCTCGATCGATCGATCGCTCGCGTAGCATAACGATCGGCGGCGAACAGTTATGAAACGAATTACACTAACTGTATACGTTTGCCTTCACTACCACCGTCGGGGTCGGTGCAATCGAGGTGCGCGTTTTCGCCCAGTGTGCTTTTCAACGGCACAATGGCACGCAACCGGGCGACTGCAAACATAACCGAGGCAATGATTGGCTTAATTTGGCTTCGTCGGGAGCCGCGACCCAGAGTCCGACGCGACGGCAGCGGCCAACAATGGTAAGCACCCGCAAACAATGCAGCTCATCGCCCGGGGCCTGTCCGGGGCAGTGGTGGTGGTGTTGGTGCAGCACAAACCAAGGGCAACTTGGATTGCAATTGTGATTCCGATTCCGACGTCTCGCTCCGATAGCGCGCTCGAATTAGTTTCACGGCATTTGATGGTGCAGGGTTGGCCGGCAGCAGGGGCCGAAAAAAAAAACCGCTGGGATTCGCTGGGTGAGAAGACGTCAAATCTCTCAGCGAATCTGGAAGTTCGACCGAAGGCCAGCCCGACCCGTGCGCCAAATCGGAGCAATCAATTATCACCCATCGGCAGCAAAGGCCGCAGTGTGTCTTTTCTTGATCCATAATGCCCGGGTATAGGCTCATCGGGTTGGCTCGAGTTCCGAGCGAAGCCCACATTTGTGGCATGTGGCGGTCAAGGTTCAGCACCACGCGGTGAATGTAACCGAGCCGAAAGCGTGCGTCGCTGCAGCATCCGGACCGACCGCAGCAACAGATTGGAGCTCTCTCGGGCGCCCTCTCATCTCCTTCGCGACCCGTGCCGGGGCGTGAGTCCCTGTCTCATCCGCACTGCAGCAAAAGCTCACTCACCATCGTGAGCTGCGGGGGGGATGCTGTGTTCACGCCGTGTGCGCAACAGGGTTGCATTATTTTGTTGGTTCGGCTGCCCCAGAAGGGCAGCTGTTATGATCCAGCTGCCAACTGCCGCGAGAGACCCTGGGGGCGAGCTTAGCAGCGTGAAAAACCCGGCAGAAAAACGCGTGCTCACCGCGGTGAGCAGATCGATCGAGTGAACGGCAGGTGAGCAAGTGTGAGATGGCCGAACGAGTGAACACACCTCTCACGTGAGCTTCGGCGCCGCGGGAACGCGCGCGTCGTCGAGCGCGTCGTCGAGCGAGACGCCCGCGAGTTCCACATGGTGCAAGAGCTCGTCCGGTTTTGGCCGGTGTTTAGTCCATTTCGGTACGTTCTTCGGTGTGCACACGGTGTGTGTGTTGGGTGCGAGTCTCGTCCCGGGTTTTGTTAGTAAGAAAGGAATAAAAAGCGAGACGTGTGTAAAAACCCATCATCGACGGAGCACGCAAACGGTACGGTTGAAAACGGTCGTTTGCAATGTTTTACACTCTGTGCCGTTAGTGTTGGGAATGTGTTCTGTGCCCCGGTGTGATCTGCTGTAGAGAGTGCGTGGTCCTGCTCCAGCAATAAAGCGCGTGGAGAGTGCACTGACACCGTCCGGTTGCAATAAAAGCGAAACGGTTCTGGGGCTTTGCACTACGACAGGTTACGATAAAACGATGGAGCAGATAGCACACGATCGTGGTTGCCCCCGTGCACAAAGGATTATAAATGGCCGTACGAAAGCCCGACCCGAGGCGAAATCGATCGTCATGCAAATATCTGCACCATGTGTTTGAAACAAAAGCAGCAATTCAAAAGAATAACTCCATGTTTCTATCCTCGGCAAGAAGTAAAAAAATGGACACGAAATAGTAACACCAATGCGAGTGGACAGCTATAGTGGACAATCATAATCGGACCTTCATCGATGGGCTTCGTTTTCGTAGATAAACGTGTTGAGTTCGTGGATCTGTGTCGCGACAGTAACGGCCCACCGCGCAGAATGGCGCGTGCAAGATCCGGTGTTCCCGGTCCCCCTCGGCTTTGGTACTGCCCTTTTTTGGGCGGTCTGCAGAACTACACGCGACGACGCGACGCGCATTCCAGGCTTCCGTGCGGTCCGGCCGGGTGTGCGTGTGTGTGTGTCTGGCTGCTGCTGTAGATGGCGCGAGCGTTTTTGTGGGGGGAATTGGCCGAACACCAGAGCGGGGCAAACAATCGAATAAATCTTCCCTTTTCCTGTCATCGCCATTCGATGCGATCGTCGATCGTCGATCGCCCATAAAAGGGATCGAAAGAATCGGATCGGGCAGCGACACACACGTACGTCCGCAGTCGCACACTGTTCTGGGTAGTGCAAGGGCAGGAGTCAAACAGCGACGATCGACCTTTAAAGTGCTACCAGACAATCGTTCCATCGTACCGACGCGGATACTGCGGCCTGTTAGATTTTACGGCAGGTGATTGTGCACGGGGCGACGGGTGGGGGTGGGGGACCATTTCGGTGAACAAGTGCACTTGCACGCGATGTTGTGCAACGAGTTTCGCAAATGGATAGTTTGTTTGTTTTGAGCCTTCAAAACAGGCGGCCCGCGAACCGTGGGAGGTGGGGTACACAACTACTCGCTAAACATTGCGGAGGAATTTGAGAGACAAACGCAAAAAAGTGGCTCGACTTCCCGAGCCTTAATCCTCTCGTAACTAGGAATGGCGGTGGCCGACTTGTTAAATAATCCACCAGTGGCTCGCATTGCGCAGAAACCGCCGCTCGTATGACGGTGGCATGAAAAACTGAGCTGGCACAGGTGGCGCAGAAGAGAAACTGACCGGGCTGGCTCGTATGCGATTGATTTGCCGATGGTTTTTTTTCTCTGTTGGTTTTTGTGACCCCACGTCGTTTGTCGGTATGCCCGCGTCCCAGCCAGCGGCATACAGCTTAGTCTTCCCCGGTCGGCTACATTGTCTCTGTCTGCGACCAAAAATCGGCTCTTGACACTCGTTAACAAAAAAGTAACGGTCAGCACATTCAATACATAAAAAAAATCCGCTCCACATCTAACGAAACAAATAGCAAAATAATTGCTAAGAGTAATGTGAGCCCGGTTCGGTTTTTCGTTATGTTGCATATGTATGGCCTGCGGGGGAGGGAACATTTGAAAGTCAGTAATGACGACAAAGTAACGCCACTGGGGCGGGCACGTTACCGGCTGTGGATAACTAAATAGCGACAGCATCGATGCATTCGCTCCGATCTGGCGTAACGATTGATTGTTCGGGTGGCGCCGAGTTGCTTTTAAGCATGCTATTTAAATGAGTGCACTTTTACTTTTCGTCCACCACTGCACTTGGTATGTTCGGGTAGCGAAATACATCCTGGTTTTGGGCGCATTTTCTGCTCGAGAACTACATCCTGGGTACATGGCGCAGGGCGAAAGAATGCAGCAATCGTTCCAATGGTGGTAGTGGTTATTCAAGTCCAATCCAAAGCACAACGTTGTACATTATGTAACAGTTGGAGATATCGATCATGGAGGGCGATACCTTATTGGCGACATTTTTCGGTAACAGACAACCAGCTGCATACCGGCTTCGATTCATTGCATAATACTGTGATTCAAAGGTGATTGTTGCCTCTCAAGGACTCGATGATTTCGGCTGTTTACGCAGGATGAAACATTTCTGCTTCCTACGAAGGTTCTTAACACCTTCGTTGTTGATAGTACGAATTTAATTCGCACGAGAGTTACGTCGTTTAGATAATATTAAGAGTGATAAATGGACTAATTTAAAGTATTTCGTGAAGTATGTTTCCGTCTCTAAAGAATGCAGACGCTGTTCCTGGTGCTGTGTGTGTGAAACATATATGTTAATTTTGCAATGTTAATTACTACACATGTGCAGTAATCGTATCGTTGTTTTTTGATGACTCTGGACATGTCATCACTTCACAGGAAAACAAACATACAAATAGGGAATATGAAATTGGGATATGAAAATATTGAAATAATGTTATCTTAAAAATGGAGATGTAGCCAGTTTAATGTGAGAATAAAAATATCTAGCGCGGCAAAATGTTGATTAGAATAGTGTTTCGTAAGCTTTGGCCAAAACTAATCCTCGAGCACAACCCTATCACGCCCTCCATAGTTTGTTTTGAATTGATTTTGTTTGGCGTCCCTTAGAGGTTTCATTTGAACTCTTTCGATAAGGATGTTTGAAAAACCAAATAAAAAATGGAAAAGGGACGATGTGTGGGAAAAGGGAAAACATTGTTGTGAGGCGGCTTTAAAAGAAAACCACCGTGCTATTGGACAGAACACTGCTTTAGCAACCGTCACCAGGCAACGCAGAACGACAGCTAACTGCACATCGAACCGCGCATAATAGGGCCGCACAAACACCCATGAACCGTTCTAACAGACTTATTGTGCCGTGAAGCCACCGGCTCGGGTAGCCCATAGTTTTCCACGCGGCCAGTACTGCCATAGTGCAACAACAACGGCGGTTCTTCTTCGGCGGTTGTGGTGGTTTAATGTTTGGCTTGTTGTGGGGGGAATAAGTGCCAATTACAGCGACGCGAAGCGTAGCGACGAAGTGTTGCTGTTGGTGCGGTAGTGATGCCGATCTAGTCGCCGTCGGTTGATGATAGATAGAGCCCTCTCGTTGTTGTGTGGTAGAAGTAGCGTATTTCTGTTTTGTAATTCCTCCCCCCTTTTCTCTCCCTAGCGACTCCAGCGGGCGCTGTTATTATTATTTATGGCTACGCACCCGTTGCGCAAACGGAAGAAAGAATTCTTTCCGCCGACGGAAGGTGATCGAGTGTGCAGCGCGCGTGTGTGTGCCCGCGTTGTGCTACGCCAGGTGTAATTGAACTTTCAGAAGCAGCCACCGGAAAACCCTAAACGATCCGGTAAAAGCACGCGCGTAGGGGGGAAAGCGCGCGGGAGAGTATAGTGTGGCGTGAACGTGAGGAAGTGCGAGTGCAGCACAGCGCACGATAAGTGAGAACGAGTGAGAACCGGAGTGCAGTGCGGAATAGAAAGGGTTGAGAAAAATTAAAACCGCAAGCACGAGTTATCGGAACCGTGCCATCTCCATCGTGGAAGACGCGCGCCTCTGGCAAAATACAACCGTGTGTCGAGTGTGTGTACGTGTGTGTGTGTGTGTGTGTGTGTGCGAGTGTTTCTGAGCCACCGGAAAGAATAAGGAGAAAGCGACGAGTCGTCCCCTTCGTCGTTTCCTTTTCTCGCAGCTGTTGGCCTACAGGAGCGTGACCAACAGAAGAAAGTGCGCGACAGAACCGTGCCAAACGGTTTCCAGTAGGCTTCTGCTCCAAAATTCCCTCCGCTCCTGGCCGGTACCACAATTTCACCGTTATCATACACATGAACCGGCACCCGGTGCGTCAACCTTTCATTTCCGAGGATCTCCCCGAACCGTACCGCCCCGCTCCACCGGAGATCCGCGAACTCCGAACGGAAGGCTGCTTTTTCACCTGTGCGTAAATGTGTAGCGAAGTGGAAGATAAATAAAGGCAAAATTAAATAACTTCACCGGCGCGACCGATCCTGACGGAAGGAAGGACCTTTCGCGGCCCCTTTGCCATTTAACAGTGGCGGTTTTTGGGCCGCTTAGCAGCTTGCTTCCCTTGGCGCCCGTTTCCCAACCAGGAAATCCCATTCGTCCTGCTGACATCGTACTGCCGTGTGTGCGTGATCCTTTCGCACGCGAACTCCGAGGAAGAGACGCGTCAACCTTGCGGTCGACAGTAGTGTAAAGGTGAGTAAACCGTTTTTGGGTTTTCCATAACTGTTTCTAAATGTTTCACCTTGGTTAGCAAACAGATGACATAAAGGGGGAAGATTTTAGGGACGATGGGGATAGGTGGCAGGAATTATGTTTTTTTGCTTCCTTTAGCCCCGTTGCTTTTCTCTGTCCGTTTGGTTTAAATTTTACGAACAGTTACGTTTGGGATGAGATGTTACGATGATGACAGGTAGCGACCCTGCAGCAGTATATTATTTATTTCCCAACTAGTTTGTGCTTCTACCGCAAGCTCGTAGGGAACTTTCGAAGACCTACGAAGAAATGGAAAACGTTTGGGAGTTCAGTTCATCATTTTTTATTTCCTGGGGAGGCTTTTCATACGATTTCGTATTTGTATGCAGGCAAAGCGTGCGTTCCCGCCGTGTGCATTATGCAACGAGCTTGAACAAAAAAACGGAATACGATGAGCAAAAACTGAGATGAACCCAAATCGGCGGTTGCGTGCTGAAAGCGTTGGTCAAGATGGTGGCTAAAGTTCACACCTTATGGCATTCGAATTTTTTGCTCCGTTTGTTTCCACTGTTGTCTTGTGGTACGTCTATTTATTCACTGCTGTGTGGCAGTTTTGTTGCGGAATTGTATGACCCTTTGACTGAGGTTGACAATTGTGGAGGAAATAAATTGTTATTGTTGGTAGTGAGTCTCGAAACCGATTTAATGTTTTGATAACGCCCCGATTGTAAAATGAGCATTGTGTAATAAATGCCTTACCTTTATAGAGGTTTTAGGCGGAATTTGAAGGCTGCGAAGTGAAGTTTCATTGTCTCCTAAACCATGAAATAGAAGTCCGAGAAAGTTGATTATCTTAAACATACATCGCCTCTATTCCAATACAAAAGGTATATTTGTATATCAATACACTATGATAAAAGAAAGAGCAAATAACTTTGAAAATATTTTGGAAAAACTTCATGACAACTTATGCGTTTTGTAACTGGAAGCCCAAAACATTGACGCTTGGTTCAGAAGTGGAAACACATTGAATCGATATTAAGAAAATAGTTCTCTTTTTTACATGCACAATATTTTCATAATGTTCTCTACACAACTGAACCGAACATAGAACATACTACACATTGCCGCTAGTGCCTTGTGAAGGGCAACAGCAATGATTCATACGATTCAGCACTGACAAACGATCTCACTAGAACAATATATTCCGTTCCGGCAAAGTGATGACGATGATGATGATGGGACTACATAAAACACAGCCTGGGCTTCCATTACAGTTTTGTGACAGTCTTCAGTCGAAGCCCCGACCGTAGCTTACGGCCGTAAATGCATATGCAAATGTGTGCGACGATGGCAAAGGCCGTAAACCGGCCCAGAAGAAAGATGAGCGCGCCCAGTAGCGACGTGGAACGTGCGATCGTTTACAGCTGCTTGAGATCGCGCGTGGGCTTTAGTCGAGGAGCACGATATTTTCAATTTCCACCTACAGTGGGTGGAAAGGGTGGCAAAGATAGGGTGGCAAAGATGGTGGGGAGTAGTGATGGGGAAAAATTCGTAAATCGAATTCCTTCTTTATCCAAACTGGCGGAGCAGCACGATTGTATAATATGTAACGGGGGGAAGCCCACAGGCTTGGGGGGGAACTACGAGCATAAACCTCATTTGCTATGCATCGTACTATTTTTTCGTCCCCGCTTTGGCCCGAAGCTGACCAAAACGCGTTCCATCTAGGTCCGATTCGTCGTCCCCATTCTCATGTGACACTTGCTGGTGCGGTTTCGTGAGTCATACACAACAATGTTGTATGCATGCATAAATATATGCTCAGATTGTTTGTGTGTGTTTGCTGGAGTTCAGTGGGTCTACTGAATCGAGCAGTAACCGAGGGCTACAGTTTACCCTTGGCTGGTTTACTTACCCCCATTTAACGGTTGTCTGGGAAATCATGCCTCCATATCGGTGACATTGGTCAGTTTGTGCTGGTCACTTCTGGACCGGTGGGACCTTCTTTTTCGGAGGACTGATTTTTATGAGTATTTTTAGCCACCATTCCCCTCGGGGGCCGGGAGCTTGGGGATGCCACTGGGGTTGCTACAATGTTTGCGGTTATTGCGGCTCAGCTGCCCTCAGTTGCCTGGGTCTTGCGACGAAACCATTTCTAGTCGCGTCAGCTCGCACGCTGAAAGATGAGCGCGAAGTAACTTCACTGCGCCGCCGGCTGTCGGTATGCCAAACAATGTGCAGCTACATACATTACAGTGACGCACGACACTCTGCAACGCATGTTCCGACAAACTTTGTGCGCCCAACGTGTGTCTCGGTGTGTGTGTGGGTGTGTGTGTTTCAGCCCGCGGGTCCGCATTTCATCGCTGCTATCAAAAGTTGCCTCGGTGTAAATAGTATACGACTTCCACAAAGCAGCCGTTCGGCGCATTTGGCGCAAAAGTAGGCCAACTTCGCGTTTAATCGAACGCTCGTTTGAAGCAATTGGAAGTTCACCGCTGGCAGCACAGGAGGGCAGAGTGGAAGGAGGGAGGGGCGTTGATAGGAAGGCCCAGGCTCACCTGCGAAATGATGCGAAGAAAACGAGAAAACTTCGGCCGTCCGATTGGCGTTTTCCTTCCACACTTCTATTTGGGAGTTATTTTGTGGTTTGGTTTTTTTCTTCACTTTCAAGACCTTCTAAAGAGAGGGTTTGGCGGAAGGTTTGAGGGTTTTTTTTTCTATTTTAGCCCCCGTGGCTGCGTTGTTTGTTTGTCCGGCGTTGTGAGTGAGCTTTCTGGGATTTCTTTGCATTTGCGGAAAGGTTCAGCTTTGCGATGCTCCCCAACTCGATAGCCGCAGTTCGGGCCAGTTTTGGAAACGGACACCGGGTGAACGAAAAAGAAAAAAAAAGTGATGAAAATTTCCTAAAAGCCCTCGCCTAAGTACGCTCCGGTTTGATAGCGGGGCTTTTTTTCTCCGCCCTAAACCTATCTTGAAGAACTTGTGCAAAAGTTGTTGATTGTTTTTTTCCACCTCTTTTCGGATAATTTCCTATACGCTCGATGCGCTGGCCGATTTGGGGTTCGATCTCGAACGAATCAGAAACCCTTCGGAAAAGGCTCCCTAACGAGCCTACCTCCTCGCTCTACAGTTGATGGTATGTACTTCGCTTACCCAGCAAGCTGTTTCGTTGCGGACGAGTTCGGTTTTCGCTGCTACGAGCGCTTTCCGGTGGCGCTGTTGAAATGCGAGCGGGAATTCGGGAATGCTCCTCGAGCGTTATTATTATGCCGACTCGAGTGCTTTTATTCAAAGCCACTCGAATCGCCATGCACTCCGTAATGGGGTCCCAGAGCTGGCGGGAGCCCGTTTGCTGGGCGGGCGGTGGGCCGGGACTCAATGTGGCCGCTTGAGAATCTGCCAAACAGTTTTCTTCAGCCGCTCGGTGCAAAAGAGAGCTGGCGCGCTTTCCAGCACCGTGTTCCTACTAGACATTCCTTGAGCTAGCGGCCCGAAACCTGTTGATTTACGAGAATCATCCGATTTCCGATTCCCGAGCGGAAAGGGTTTTCCTTTGTGGTTACTGTTTATTCTGGCATCATCCGCCATTGAACGGTTTATGGCATACGCAGCCCTATGGGAATGATATTCAGCGGGTTTCCAGCATTTCCATGCTCACGTGGGGATTAAGCCCCATTCTCTCGCTCGGTCTCCACCCCCCCCTTGCATCCTAATTCTTTTGACGTGACTTCCGAGCTCTAGTTGTGTACTGTGGCTTCGCTGTTCGGTTGATTGATCGGAAACTGGCCCCGCCGTAAGCCGGGCGCGCGCTGTCGAGAACAACAAGCCGGTCGGCTGCGGTGCGGCTTATTTGAGGCCGCGGCCCTCTGATGCCCTCCGACAGATTTCTTCTTGTGTTTGCCATTCCAAGTCGTTACCGAGCCGAGGTCTTGTGGCTTATGATCTTGCCACCGAAGTTGCTAATTAATTTTTGATGTGCGATGATACTTTGGTCCACGGCCGGAGGGAGAGGAAGTATGAGAAAGAGAGAGAAGGAGAGAGATTATGACTCGAACTCCCGGTGGAGGCACGTCATCTCGGACAGCTTCTCACGAGCGCGAGTTTGGTAGAAGTTAATCCGTCATTGGGTGGTTTTTTTTTCTCTTTCAAATTATTACTCAAACAAGTTTGGTTTTTTTTTGAGGCCAGTATCTGACCACCGCCACCCGGTGATGGCCGGTTATAAAAAAAGAATAGCCCCCAACTACTACCCCCACGACCGGAAATGGGATAAGCCGCCAGCATAACTAATGGGGCCCATAAACGAGCACGGCGATTCGAATCTTGAAAGATCGCAAAAAACAAACAAACAAACAATCGAAGAAAAATCTTGCCAATCAACGATAGAAAGGTACATTTCTTGTTCCCCATTTTTGCCCCCTAATTTATCCTTTAAGGCACATTCTCCTGCGCATCCCTCGAATGTAAAGGGGTGGTTGGGGTTGGGGGGGGGGGGGGAAGAGTATAGCGTTTCGATTGACCTAAAAGAAGGCAGAACTGCCGATGGCCGAAGTTCTCGACGGCCGTGGCTGCGAATGATACACATTTTTGAAGACCGATGTGGCACTTCCACACTAACGGAACACGTCGGGCGCAGGGGGCCGTGTTCATCAGTTGCGTCAAGGGTGAAACGGGAATAGCATACCGTTTGGCAATGGCACGTCGAGTACTTGTTGTAAAAGTAGGATGAAGATGACGATGATGATGCTGATTGGTGAAGCATGTTGAACTTTGCGAGAAATCGATGGAGGGGTTGGATGGAATCGGGCTACACGGCGGGGGAACACGACCATGATGATGATGATGCTGATGGTAGTGCAGTTTCGGTCCTCAAAACACCACCGTCACCGTAGGATCGGAAAAGCGTAACCAGAACCGACAGACGATGCGAGTCTCAACGGATGGTTGGTTGGTTACGCCTTCACGAGGCGGCTCCTCCGGGAGAGCGCCCTCCTCGAAACATGGATCTATTCACTTTGATGTCGATGGTTCGGTGCTGCTTTTCCTGGGCGGGGGCTGGCCCCCACGAGAATCGGAAGCGACGACCAATCAACTAGGAAAACCCCTCGCTGCTACCGACCGCGGCAACTATCAGGCAACCAGCGCGACGACTTGCGTGCGGTTATGATGCTTCGACGGAACGCCACCGGAGTCAACACCCCACCTTTCCGTTAGTGCCATGGGGATGACATGTTGATGGTCGCTCGCCGAGGCAAAGAAGTGCCTTCCATATCGAAAGAAGCTATACGCTTCGCTTCCCAGCCGATCAGTGCTAATGATGTTTGTAACACCCTCCGAGTGCTTCGTTTCGTTGACGTTTCCCATCCGGAACGGCGGGTCCCCCATGAGCCGGCCGGCCGCAGAGCAAGATGTTTCCAACGCCAAAGGCGGATTTATGCCGGGGGGGGTGGGGGGGGGGGGGTTTCGTTCGCAAACCGATGATAGATGGTTAATTAAGCTCTTTTTAGGATGAATGCCCACCGCAAGATTTGCCGATCGTTATTAGATTATGGTTGTGCGGGTTTTTTTTTTGGAACAGAGATGTAGCGGCCTATTGACTCTGAAGTGCGGCTGTTATGTCAGGAGTGCTGATGTTTGATTGGAACAAATATCAACAGGTTCGCACTTTTATAATAAAAATAAACACATGTTGGTTTTTTGTACATTACTTCTGTCTGGTCAGGTTTTTTTTAGTTACTATTCCGAATGAAAACTAAACAATCTTCTTTCTTGGGAAATCTTTTTCAACATTTTCGATGGCACTTTTGTGTTTTACAAAGTTTTCTTGTGTTTTACAAAGTACCATAAGGAAGTATTTCAGAAGTATGGAACATTTACAACATAGCTAATTCACGAGAATGTACTTTCTGAGATGAATCTTCAAATCATTGTCGAAGGAAACTTAGCCTAAAATGTATGAGTATTTCTATCATAAGGAATTTACAGAATGATAAGAAAGAAA
>JAOEFI010000004.1:15104087-15120212 GCA_034621735.1 Anopheles plumbeus | reverse complement strand
AAACAAGTTTAAGGCATCAGTGATTTGTTTAGTAACATAAGCTGTTTATTAAATGTAATACAATTGATGGAAATTGTCAGCCGATATTCTATTTCTTTTTAAACTTCACTTTAATATTTACAAATCTATTTCTATTATATTACACTACATTTTCTGTATATTTTTTTCTTCTCAGTTCTATGTACTGCACTCTCTTCCTTATCTTACTTTTACTTACCTTATCTTACAGTACTCAAAAAAAGAAATAATTTTTTATTTACTTTTTTATTTGCTTGGTGTAACTGCTGATGGAGTTACCAATATGCAAGGCGTTATCACTGTGGCTTTAATGCGTTCTAAAGTAAAAATATAGAGTTTCATTCAAGTTTCTATTTTATTGTTACATAAAAACACCATAAATGGAAATGAGACTGTCTTGCCGTTTCGACGCAATAAACCGGTAATTTGGATTATCAGTAATTGCCTGTGAAGATGTGGTACGGATATGTAAAGCATGGAGCTAACGGAATGTTTCCCCGCTAATGATTCGATATCATATCGCCGCTTCCAGTCTATAATTACCTGCTGAAACCAAAGCTGATAAACCGAGGCTCTGCGAAGGGCATTTGCATTCACGGCCGCACGGCCCAAAAAAAAAAAAAGAGAGGACGCAGAGAAAGAGCTCACCCTGACAGCGGAAGCAGAACAACATAATCATCATCAACGGCTTCATTTTGATTTAATTACAAAATTGTCCTATTTTGCCTGCATTAATCAAGCGAACATCATCGTACGCAGGCCGCCGGGGGCCCGGGGTCCAAGTCTGCCACAGAAAACGGCACAACACCTATAGCCCCACCGTTTGGTGACTGAAAATGTGTGCCTTTTGGAACCGGTTTGACATTTAAATATAGGCCGCGCTTCCTCCGGTTGTCCCCCGGGTGTTCTGCGTATGTGCGCCTCTTGCCTGTCGGTCCAGGAAGGGGCGAGGGAAGGTGGGGTCTTGCAGTTACTGGTTGCAGTGGGTAAGAACGAGTTTGGTTTTTTTCGAGGTGAATCGGTCGACCCGTTGGTCTTTTGGTCGGGCGCCCACTCGATGGCGATGCCTATTGGGGCGCAGGACCACTAAAGGGGGGGGGGGGAAGCCCAGCCCACAGCCCGAACCGAATCAGTCTGCGAAAGGCCTTACTTGCTCTCGTCTCTTGTGTCCCCGTGGAGTACGTACCAATGCGCCATTGCGTGTTACGCAACGGAGAAAGAGAACCGAAGGAGAATATATACACAGCGCCAGAGATCCCCACGACATAGTTGTGGCGATCGCAGTAGTTACATTTCGATCGATCGCTTGGTGGCCCTTCGCTAGTTGTGCACTGTGATGTGCCAAATGTTGAGTTCTTTAGTGAGGGATAATGAATTCGACGTCCACGTGGGAAGTCGTGGACAGTGTGGAGATGTGATACGCGGTGGATGATCGACTAGATCGTCGTATAAGGTACAAGAAAAAAAAAACAAACACACACAACATATCCCAGTGGCTGCAGTTGCCCGACATGTCTGTCGGTTCGAGTTACTCAGGGGTTTTTTCCCCACCCAGGTCAGTCAGTCAGTCAGTCAGGCAGTCAGTCAGTCTGTCGGACAGGCCAGTTAGCCAGTTACACCGGCTAACTAATGTAAGGACTGCTCTCCGCTAGCCTTTTAGATTTTGCGATCGTGGGACCTCCTACCTCATGTTCGCACCAAACTGGATTTGCTTCTCCACACGCACTGCGTTGGTACAGATGGGGCACGGATCGCGCCAGGAGAGTAGTGGACGGATCGACCGGTCGTCTTCAGTCGTCCGCCGGACAAGCTGGCGACACTGTTTACCCAGTTCAACAGTGGTTCCACAGGGCAACAGGAGACGATCGGCAACACCTCATGTGTCAACATTTGCAAGAGGTAAAACAAGCATTACACCAGACGACGGGGTTGGCTCCTCGGTAGCCTTCCTTGGAGCCCACGGACAACCTCCCAACCAAGAGAAAGAAAAAGAGAGCTAGATATTCTGCAGACGCTGCAGATGATGATGATGATGCTGATGATGAGCTGCGAGCACGGGTGGAAGATTTATTATGAAATCGTAAGTTGCAAACAGGGTCAGTAGTGGTAGTAGCAGTCGCCGTCGTCGTCGTCGTCGGGTGTGAGGTGCGAGAAGCCTATGGCAATGTTGGGGTGCAGCAGAAGGAAGCCCTACTTGGCCTACCGATTGGCCATCATCTCCGAAACGATGCGTGGCTTCCAGCGTAGCATGACTTGCCGGGTGTCTAACTGGGTCGGGCAGGAAATGGGCAAAACCTTGCCTTCAACGCTCGGGACGATCGGTCGGGCGCTTTCGGGGAGGAGATCGCCAACTATGTTCAGCTTGTTTTTTTCCCTCTTCCTCCCCTCGCCGTCTATCGAAGAGCGCTGCGAACGATCCCGAGGTGCATGATGATCGTCGTGATCTGCTTATGCCTGCCCGCGCGAAGCAGAAGGCATAGTTATTGCTGTACGCTTTGCATCTACGGTACGGTAACGACGGTAACGATGAGGCCCTACGATGTGCAAGCACTCACCATAACCTCCTAACCATCCGTTGGGCGATGGTGAAGTGGTGAAGGGGCCGTCGTTTTTTTTTTTTATTAAAATATTTGCCCGATCGATTGACTGATCGATTACACAGCGCGAAAGGCAGCGCTGCAGCCGTGTGCGATTGTGGGTCGACTGTATGGTTCGGAATCGTTTGGTCACGAGAAAGTTCGACCGGGTTTGCTTGGAGTTGTTGTTTCGGGGCGAATATATATCTCGCTCCACCGTTTCGCTGGGAATGGGCCATTCGGTAATAGGACGAATGTGATAGCTTGGCGAACTAGTTTCGTAGACAATAGGGAATTGATTCGCTATGATGGGCGCAGGCGCGGAGAATGGGGCGGCCCGGATGTGGGGCCATTTATTGGACATCTTTTTTGATAGACCTTTCTTTTTGACATAAATCTGGCAACATTTCTGGCTTTGCTTTTTGGGGGAACAACCGTTTTCGTTATCGAAATGGGCCATGGGAAAATGGACGGTGTTAGAGATACATTCCAAGTCCACCACCAGTCCAAGTTGCTGTTTGTGAACAAGCATGCAGGTCGATGTAACGAACAAAAGCCCTTTAAAAGGTCCATTTGCATTTCCCTCGGAGCGTTTACTTATCGTAACTGGGTGCAATTACCAACGAGGCATGGAAGCGTGATTTTGATTGACGACGTGATAATGATGACAACGTCCTGAATGGACGACGTTTCTTTTGACGTACAGCTCCGTCCGTACTGTGGTGTCACGTAACCGGTGGCCATGCAGCGGCGGTGGTGGTGGTGGTGGTAGTTGTTGATTTGCCGGCTCGAATTTAATTATGTATTCCTTTCCGTGAGCCCCCCACACGGGTTTAGACGGGTGTATCGATTATGTTGCGCTTTGTCAAACAATCGCGTTATCGAAATCCTGCACTGTTAGGGGGTGGGTTGAAGGTAGTCGACATGTTCTGTTAACCCAACAATGGAACCCAACAATCGTTGGAACGTTCTCTACATGAGGTTTGTTTGTTTATTGTCTCATTTCAGGTAAGCTCGCCCCTGAAAGTGGATCGCGCGGACCGTTCGGTTTGGACAGCTCATTTCTTATTGACTGATTGGCATGATGGAAAATGGAGGGTCTCATTACTTGCTGCTAATTCGAGAATAACTCAATGTGACCAGTTTGTGAGCCATTGCATCATCATCATCATCGTCATCATCAGCCTGTTGGTATGTGCGATATGAACTTCAATATCAGATTCCCTTCTTCGAATAAATGTGAGCACAGGGTTTTTTTTTCTTTGTCCACCGATGCGACATGCAGTGAACCGTACCGTCCTCCATGATGGTTGTGTAGTCAAGTCGAATCAATCCGACTCCTTTTCTCCACCATGAAGGGTTGCCAGGCATCCGCCGTCCTCGCTCGCCCCTGCTGTAAAGGGAACTCGATCTGGTCCAATAAATTAACCCAATCGGTTCTCCAGACGGGGCGAGAAGGAACGGTGACTGGCTGCGTCTAGTAGGAGTCACCGAACGGTATGGTATGCCGTTTGGGAGTTGTACTGGGCTTTTCTGTGGGCCTTGCGTCGTGGTGCTGTGGGAGGATGCTTTGGCAAATATCGTTTTGCGCCTTGGGTAGTGTATTTGTTGCCATTTCACTTGACACACAGTTACAGTTTGGCCAACATGCTCGGCGCATGCGAGTCAAAACGTGCTCGTGCCGTTCGATTGGAAGAAGCAAATCTTTAAATGCGAAGAAATTCGAGTCGTACAAAATGGATGTAGTTTTATCTCGGTACGGCGCAAAGACGGTCGTCGTTTCCACGCCGCGGGATGGAACTTGAAAAATGATCCTGCGAATATAGCTTCTTCTGCTTTTCTGCTAAGATCTTCATAAGGCCCTTCCTGGTGGCGCACGGTACGAAGGTGCGAAGTGAATAATTGGTTTACTACAGATGCTCCAACATGGCTCATTTTCAGCCATTTGTGACCATTTGTGAACCGACTTCATCAAGTTGGCAATGAAATAAAAGAAAACAATCCACTGGAAATTGGACCAAAAGTGGAGCCATCGTGATGGGTCGGCCGTATGGTGGATATCTGATCCAACATGCCTTCAGGGCGAACGCTGAATTGACTGACAGCGGCTGCAGTGGCCACCTCGTCGCCTTCTCCCGTTATGTCTAGATGGTTGAAGCTCTTAATAAACTTAATACTTTGGCAACAACATAGAACGAAACATGAAACAAAGACCCGCCTGACAAGGGCTTGAGCGTTCGAAACAAAAAAACAAAAGTTTACAAGTCGCTGAGCTGACCCTTCTACCATCCCCTGCGCACGCCTCCCTCCGGATCGGTCATCCATAGAGATCTCAAATGTCAATCGGACCCGGCGCGTTTCTGTTTCAGTCCTACTTGCAAGCATCTTGCACTCGCCGTCCAGCGTGTCTCTCGGTGGGTCTTTTTTTATTGTTTTTGCAGAGGAGCGAAAAGCATCGATAGACGGCCGGTCCTACCTTTTTCCTGTCACGTTCCACTTCACGGGGATTCCCCCTCCGCGACAAAGGTGACGGTAGCAGCAGACCGCCCCGGCAGGGGCTCCGGAAGAACCTCCAGTGATTTGCATCTCGTTGTAGCCGCGTCAATCACGGTGCGTTCGTCTTCGCCACACCGGGAGAGTGGTCCGCTCTATGGTCCAAGAAGCATCCAATGAACCGTGCCAAAATAAAGCCATAGGCCATAGGCCGGCCTACTGATCTGCCAGCCCCCGACAACACTGTAGTGCGGTGCAACTGTTACACCTTTTTTGCGTCCGTGACAACACGGGCGGGTGCACAATCTGGACCATGACGGAGTTGCTTTTGCATATACCCCCTGGAAGAGGGAACAGGAGTTCTGTCCCCCGTGAACCGGTTTTCTTGCAACTTCCTGGCAAGATGTGCACTTCCCAGGTGGGCTCGTCGATCGGTCCGCTCAGTGCGGCAAGAATTTCCTACAGTAGGATGCTAGTTACTTTTCCACCCAAAGGCCCTTCGGGTGGTTGACGAGATTGTGGGACACAACGCACAGGTGCACCTGTTTTGTGACTTGACTAAACCAAGCGTGTACACTGGAGCCGGACATGGGTTGAAAATAAACAAGAAAACCGCGCGGGCAATGGAGCGTTCAAATCACTCCGCCTGATTCTGCCGGACATTCGATACGGTTAGGTCGCGTCCTCCCAACCGTTGCCAGCAGGTTCCATTCGGTGAAAGGATTATCCAGCCGGTACTGGCTCGACCGTATCACATGACCAACCCTTCTTCCTTCGGGGCAGGTGATAAATCAGTGATGAGTTACTCACAGACGTCCGGCAGAGGTACGGAACCGACTGTGGACCTTTTTGATGGCCGAAAGAGATGGCCGCACACTTCGGGCGGACAGTAACACATCACACACCGTTAGATTAGGCCCGTTTTTCCTTCCCGTTGACCTCGCCAACGAACCGTGGACCGTACCTTCCGGGAGGCAAGTCCGCAAATGGCGTTGATCCAAAATCAACGACCATGTTTAATTAGTTTCTTTTTACCTCCATCCGCCCTGCCCTGCCCTCCGGTGGACTATCAGAACAGGCCAAGCGGGTGTGTGTGTGTGTGGACTGGAATGCTTCTGGATTTCTTCCGGGTTTACGGGTTCACTGGGTGAGAAGGAGAGTCGGCAGGAGGACCGTTGGCGGCACCGTTTGGAGGAGGCGGCAAATTAAAATATTTCCTGACCGTTTCACGTGTGAGCACTGGCAAGAAATTAACATTCGGTGAGCTAACCTCCCCGGCTTCGATCTGCTTCCAGCCGATTTCTCTACCACGGTTCCAGCGCGTGATGTTGCGCGGGCTGCTTCACGTCACATGTTGTGGAATTAGTTTTTCTTTCTTCTGCGTCTTCGATAATAGCATTATGCCATGGTCCGACACCGCCGCGTTGGCATCCGTTAGTGGGAACCAGCTCCGGAATGTGTGTTAGAGGGAGTATTGAACCGGCGGAAGCAGGCGGCCATTGGGCTACGCCACTCTTGTAGACCGGGCCGGTTGACCGCGCATTAAAAAGCCAACGGAGTGTCAATCATTCCATGCCACCACGGGGCCGTGGCGGGCGCGCATATGACGCGCGAATGTGATTAAATTGAGCTTTTATCTACGCCCTGCGGCCTCCGGCGGGGTGGGTCGTGGAACTTTACGCGCCGTTCCGCCGGTGTTTGGATTGGTCTTTGGTCCGCGCGTCCCGAACGCGTAATCTACCGCGACGGATTGTGATGGCGTCTAATTAGGGAACCGTCCGTTCTGGTGAAACTTGCTGACATGCCAGGTGATGCCAAAGAGGGAAAAAAGAAAAAAAATATGGATAAATAAAAAACTTGACGCGAGTCGTGCCCAGAGGTTTCGCTATCAAAGATTCCCCGGGTCCGAGTGCTCTTTCGGTGTTCAACTCGCGGGGCGGACTAGGCGACGTGAGCGACTAAGGTAAACAGGGTAGAATAAGGTCACCGAAAAACCGCAAACATTCACGGGAGGGGGCAGTCCGTCATGGGCTAGTGGGGTTAGTGGGGGCCAGGGAGAAATTATTTAAATGCCACCCAAAACCCTGAAGGAAGGAAAGCCGGCCCTCGGGGGGCGAGTTACGATAGAATGCAGCGTGATACGGGATCGGGTGATGGATGACGTCGCTCTCGGTCAGCCCTAGATAAAAGCAACGGTGGATCCGAGTCGACCCCGGGGCCCGGTCCGACGTTGTTCCGCTGTCGACAACAATTAATCTATTATTTAACGGTAATTGGGTTCAGTGCAAAAGTCATACGACCCAAAGCGCCCGCGGTGAGTGTAGGTCACGCCCGCCGGCCCCCGGTGGGAGAAAGGAACGAATCGCGAACGAAAGAAAGTTGGCCATCCGACCGGCAACAGCCGCCGGTCCGGTTGCCTGTGGCTTTGTTGCGGATGCGGTACGCTCGTTGTCTTATCTTTCGAGGCCGGCGGATTGTCTTTTCACCCCGACTGGTCCACATCTTCAGCCTGGCGGTCGACCTAGCGAAGGAAGACCACGCCAAGAGGGACCTCGGTTTTATGTCCCGATCTTGAAGTTTGGTGTCCGCAACCCGGTCGGTGCGGTTGGCACGGGTCATGTTTGAATTGTCTCCGGACAATCGGAGAGGCCGACGGCCGGGCGGGTTAGCCCAATGGGGCCTTGCGAGATCTCACCCGAGATCGATCCGCGCAGATAAGCCGCTGACTTTTATTAATGGTCTCACAGACGTGCAAAATCGAGATCGCTTCGTCGATCGGGGGCATGGAGGGGGAGGAGGAGAAGGAGGTGAAGAAATTTGTTCCGTGTGATGCGAGTTGATTTATGTTCTGGCCCCCTCGCCCGGGGGACGGGGACGTCCGAAACGGTGGGAAAATTTTACGACGGGCCGGGCGGGGATTTCTGCGTTCTTGATTTGGACCGGCGATGTTGCTTTGATTCTGCTCGCCCCGGTGTGTCGAATGGGGCGCGAGATGTTATGATTAGCAGCGTCATTCCCTTTCTCCACCCTCAGTCCACTTTCCCCCGGGCGGGGGAAGGATTAGCGACCCCTGGAAGTGCGATGGGTTCTCGTTCACCAGGTGATTTTGCAATCGATTCGGGCGGGCAAATGCCGACAGTTCGAGGAAGTGGAGTATTAGGTTTTTGACATAAATTTTACTGCCCCAACGAGTGAGTGGGGGCTAACAACGCTAGAACTCGACAGCGGTCCGCGACGTTTCGAGAAGCCGACGTTTTTGATGGCTCCGGCGGCCCTCGGCATTTCGTCCTCTTGGCAATTTCGATGACAAAAGGATTTTATTGTCGGTCGACGGAGCAAGACGGCGCGCTCTCGCGCTGATTAGCCACAAAAGGCACAGGGAGAGTTCGCAGATGTTGTTTAGTGATGTTACCCGAAACCATAAAGATTATCGATAACCGATCGCGCGGGGTTCGTCGAACGTCGTTTCGAATGGCTCTTCGCGGTGGGAAAGAGGGCATCCGATTTTGAAGAAGAGCCTGTTTATGTTCGACGCCGTCCGCGTCTTTTGAAATGATATCGAACGAAGCGAACGGGTTGTGCTTTATTGGGATAAGCGCGCCAGAATGAGATTGCTGTTAAGGTTAATTGCTTTGAAGCTATCTTAAGACATGTTGCCGTTTTATGGCGGATCAGCGAACAATAGAAGCAACGGATGGACGGATTCTCCCGTGGGTGGTCACGACGATGGACCGGAATACCTAAACCGCGTACACAATGTAGTTTGGTTTTAACTTTACAGCTGCCGCCGGTTGTTGATAAATGTTACACCTGGAACTCAGTATGGCCCCGGCATCCAATCGTGCGGAACGTGGGAGAAATGCAATCGCGCAGCACCACCGAATTACCGATGGGTGGTTGAGGGGGGAAAAACTAGTTTCATTTTCCAATTTCCGCTCGCTGGTGGAAAAATGTAACCATTTCCGATGTAACGTTCCCTCGCCGAGTGAGTGCTTCGACAGGTTTATCAATGTTTCTCCGTTACGCGAAACCCAGAATCGTTCTTGCGGTTCCCGGCCAGCCCAGCGAAGGAAAAACCCACTGGAAAAAAAAAAACCTTATGACGTTAGTGGATTTAATTAAATTTTAGCCCCAACGCTACGTTCGCGCTTCTCCATTGGCGCGCGATCATAATGCCACCGTGTCGTGGCCACATTGCGCTGTAAAGAATTGTTCACGGAAGACTCCGGACGGTCGGTCGGTCGCTTCGTGACGCTGGGAAATGCAATAAAAGGAGTAAAATGCTTTTCCCGCGATGCGTTCCCAGCTCGCCGTGCCTGGCAGGATGGGCAGGCAGTTGTTCTGTCCTTGTAACAACGTTCCCACGATAGTTGAACCCGTCCCGGGTTGGTGCTATTTTTTTTTCCCTCTTCTTGTCACACTCGGTCGAGGTGGCACTTTTTTATTGCCGCCGGTAAGACAGAAATCAAAGTTGATTCTCGGCTGGTAGATAGGGTTAAACACGGCAGGAAGAAACTGTCGACGGAATGGAAGACGTTTTTTGCTGGAACGATCCTTTGAGAAATAGTCAACGGCGTTTTAACGTTTCATTGCTAAATCATCAGTCTGAAGAAGTTACTTTCACGCAATTAAACTTAAAACAAAGTCTCAGAACGTTGAACGCTTAACTTTAATCAGTCAAACTGTATGCGGCTCCAAATGTGTCTTTCCTCGCGGCGCAACAGATTGCGTAGAAAATGGCTTGAGGCAGGACAAGACATTACGATTTATAATTGTTTTAATTAAAAATGACCAGGCAAGCGTAATTCATACTACGGATGGTCGTGGATGCAGACATACGTTATGAACTTTTTAGAATGTTGTATAATGAATACAAGCTGGAATTATTACAGCAGTTTTATTTTTAAAATGGTTGTGGTGCAATTTCATGATACAATGAAACGTCTAGCATAGAGTTGTAGAATTGAATAACATTATTCCTCTTTAAGATTCTATTCTACAATCATCTGCAACCTACAATCAACCTTTGAATTATTTTAAATGACGCAACATTAAGGTCAGCTCAATCGATCGTAAGACAATGATGGTGATTCGCAATTCCATTCTGGAATCCCCGGCCAAAGCCTACTATAATTTCACCTGCCTGAAACACTTTCAAACACTGTAATCATTTCAACAATGGATGTTTATGCTAATAGTAATAACTTAAATAATAGCCAACAGTTGGGAACCGAGAAATGAGATCACCGCTCTCTTCGGCGACAAAGGGAAAGAGAACAGAACATTTACGTCGCAAGGTAGGCGCGGGCGTCTTCGTCGCGGTCGCACTGATGTCGCACTTCCGCAAAGAAAACTCAATTAAACCGCACCCGCACTTCCACAATAGGTTCGCCTGCCGTCTATCAGCCATTTTGTTCCGCAAACAATCAGACACTGAATCAGTTGCACAATCAGCGCGAGCCACGAAAGGCCGCACAACTAGTCCGCGGCCGCCGCTCGACATACTAATTTATTGTTTGAACGCAGTAATTCGCCTATCGGTGCGCCGGGATCGAGTTTTCCCCCGCGGCTTACCATCTGTCAGCGGGCCAGCAGTGCGGAGGGCGCATCCCCGGGAGCAGTGTCGGGAACAAAACTTTTCTATATTGTAATAAGTGCCATGCGGTTGGAGAGAGGGCTCCGTAAATCGTGTCGGCCATCAAAGGCCGGCCGAGGCGAAAGTTTTACCTTCAATGTTCCGCAACACGTCAAACAGACGTCCCCACGCCTCTTCTGGCCGGTGCAACCTTCCTCCAACCGTCGCAGAATAGGTCACGTATTCGGGTTCAATTTAAAAAAAAGGTAACACAGCGCGGAGCTGGAGCGACCGAGGCCATCTCTTTCCCGGTAGGTGGTGGGCGCGCGGTGGCCGAAGGGTGACGAAAGCAGACTGGAAATGGTGGCGGGAAAGTTAATCTAGAGCACTCCAGCGAGCCCCCTCGTGTTGTGGGCATAATTTATTCAAAAGGGCAAGAAGGCCTGTCCGTGAGAGAGCATGGCGCTTCGCTTCCACTGTACATACGTGATGAGTATCGGATCTTCTCCGTGCCGGCGAAGAAGTGCTGACCCTTTCTCAGTTTCGCTAAGCAAATGGGTGGTTGGGGGTGGGTTTCATTACCAGATTTGTTTTTCAACCCGAGTGTTGCAGTCGAGTGTTGTCAGTTGGTCACCGGCCATTGGTTGTGAACATTTCCCTGCCAACCATCATCGAGCAACCCGGGATGGAACGCCAATTGAACCGTTAGGGAAGGGGGTCCAAGCATCGACGGAACTCATTAGACGATCCCCGGGAATGAGGGTTGACAACGCCGGTCGAATGGCCAATTCGGTTCGACCACGTCCTGACGGGTTGACATGACTTTACATTGCACCGGGAAGGCTCTGAATAGCCGGCAAGAGTGTGCGAGTCCCTTTTTGCGCTTTTCTGCGATTCTCTCTCGGAAACGAGGGACGGAAGGGGGTTTAATTTTGTTGTTGTTGACGTTGCACATAAGACAGTTGAACCCTGAACGGAGTTCTAGGGGACTTGAATTGTTTCCTTCATTACTACCAAGGATTATCAATGAAGGTTTGAGGCACACAGTGATGGAATTCATTCATGCAGAGTGACTGAGTTTTATTAAATAACATAATTCCAATATTAAATCAAATTTTATGTGTTGAATTTTTCAATGTGTTCGTTTTTAATTTAGCACTTCATTTTCAACTTCCAACCAGGTCAGGAAGAGAACTCATTCTTTCATCCCATCAGTTATTACCAATGTCCTAATTTTTTTTAAACATATTTTTAAAATTATGTTTTTTTCTCGAAAAATTAATCAAATAACATTCCTGTTGGCGCCCGTTGTCCAGAATTTAACCCGCAGTGTCCTGATCCTTTTCCTCGTTGGCGTTACGGGTCACCGGGCCTTTTTTCCCTATCCTTTCCGTTTCAATTTAATTCTCACTCTTCCTCTCGAGCGGCCAGCTTATCTTATGTCACATTTATGTCACACCCCCAGAGAGATAGAGAGAGAGAGAGAGAGGGGATGTTGATTTTGAAGCTGATGCTAGCAAATGGTAGATATATGTGCTTTTTTCCCTACTTTTTAGTTTTGTGTACGCTCACTTTCCCGCACACCTACCTATAGTTGACCAGGGTGCAATTAAGGCATGTTTGTGTCACTGGTCCCTTTTCTCGGTAGGCTCAGTAGGAGGCGAAAATGGCGATGGTAAAGCACCGACCCGGGTGACAGAGAGAAAGGGAGAGAGCTCCCCGAGGGAGGGCAGCACCCGGCCCAGAGTGTGTGCACTGTTCGAATGTCACGCTTGGTTAAGGAAATAATTAAAAAAAGTTTCAAAATGAGAAAAAGGTTGCATACCCAATATACTGGCAATCCCCCCCCCACCCGGGGCCGCGCTTGTCAGTTCCAGATAACGCCGTCCAGACGGTACGAAATGGAAAACGGACAATACATCCTACGGCGCCCGGCGTCAGCGCACGGTTGGCCGTATTCTTCTGGCTGCAATCTTGTGTTTTAATGTGATTTCTTGCCACGTACTTCACTTCACAGCACACGGAACATGTGAAGGTGTGTTCCGGGTGCCAGCCAGCTCCGGCGACAGAGGTGAAATCGGGCCGATTACACGGAGGCGGTCAGTTCGATGGGACACTGATTATTGCGGCTGTTGTTGTCGCCGGAGCAAAAACCCTAGACACCGACTTTTGGGTGTGGGATGGATGTGTGGCCCAAGGCAATGGCGTAGGATCAGAGTTATATGTTATATGTCTCGCTTTGCGCGACTTGGCGTGCAGATAAAGAAACCGTCGGTGACCTCATGGTGTGTCGTGGTGTGCAGGCCTGCGAAAAGTTCCGGCTACGGTTGCTGCTGCTCTAAAGGTCCACAAAATGCCATCATTCCGGCACAATAGCGAATTCGCGTCACCATGAAATCATCGGGACTGGGTTGGAAAAGCGGAAGTTTGAGTGGAATTTAAATAATAAATTTTATTCTCCTTGCAAATGCATGCTCGCCGAGACAGACCTGTCAATATTTTATTATCGCATCGATCGCAACATAAAAATCAAAAAAAAAACAACACTGTTGTGTCCGAGTTCGCCCTGAATATGTGAGTGCGCCCCATGGTTTCCCTCGACCTTCTTTCAACTTCTGCTCCCTCCCCTAGGATTGAGTCGTTTTACTGGTAATAAATATTGACAATCGCTGGAGCACACGGATAACATTTATCTTCGTTCTTTGGTATCCGTTGGGAGAATCCTTTTCGTTCCCGGATAACGGTCGTCCGGTTCAGCGGCGCTAAACGCCAACGGGCGCTTCCTTGCTAGCGAAGAGAACCGTGTGTAACATCTCTCTATCCTACGGAGAATCCTTTGAAATGCACTTGATCGAGTTACGTAACCCCACTCTCCCCTTTTACCCCATTCCACTCGATTCGCGCCCCAAAAAAAGGCTCGGGAAAGAATGGAGTTCCGGAGGTTTTAAACCGAAAAAGGGTAAGGAAAGGGTCTTGACGGGGCTCTCGGGAACGACGTGGAACTGAACGGAAGCGAAAACAAAACGTAATTCCCATGGTTGCAAAAGGTTTCCCGAGAGCGAACCCAATGGTCGTAAAAGATAGGGATACACTTTTGAGAGGTTTCAATGTTGGATTGTATTTGAAAGTCCCTTTATCTTCGTCAGCATGGCGGAGGAGGTTCGATGATATGTTGTTGCAGACTCGTAATTGAACTTTTCATAATCTGAATATAGTATTTTATTGGGCTTATATCTGTTTGTTCATTGAATTGAGGAATGTCTCTTCTCAGCTTAATGTATTTAGAGTTTTTTAATAAAATGTTATAGGGCTTCTATTTCTTACATAGGGGAAAACCTCTTTTATGTATAAACGGCTCCCAACGTAGTAGAAACGCCAAACGTAGAACCATTGGAATGGCATAACTTACGCCACAGGGCATTTTATGTTAAAGCGCTGCTCAAGGGCCTCTGGCAAGCACTCGAAAGGGGAACTAAAAATATCCAGCTCAAAGAGAAGGCAATGATCGATTTATGGTCGGCCTTGGAAAGGTGGTGAAGAAGGTAAGATCAAAGGACATTACACTGACGTTCGTTGGTACCCCTTAGCAGAAAGCGATAACTTTCCATTTGACCTCCAAAGGTCGATGGAAGTGCCAGAGTAGAGCTTCCCCAGAAGTGAATGGTAATGAAAAGAGAAAAGCATGATGTCATCCATCTGAGGAGTTGGCAAGTGTATTAGTCGATGTAAATCAGTTCGAGGATTATTATATAAGGTTTCAATAAGAAGGGGGCACTTTGGTGAAAGCTTCTCTAGAAGTTTCTTGCGCTTTGCGATTCAGAAATAAAGATTACGTTGAACCAGGGGGCGTTTACGGGAAAATATATCGCAATGTTTTTGTGACATTTGTTTCACATGTTTAATCAAAGGAATATGTTTCCCTCATTGCAAATCGTACTTATTTATTTTTAATAGACCCATGGGACCAAAAACGGAAGTTTCCTGATTACTGCCTTGTGGGTTTCACAAGGCCCAGAATTAAATTGGAAAAATTGGCCAATTCTCTGAAATGCAGCATGGAAAAGTTTTAAAGCTTAAAAAAGGTACGCAAACATGTGTCGCTAATGCTGTGAAAAAAAAAGTCTTGACCGTTTTGTTGTTGTTTTGGTATTAATAGCCGCTTTTTTTGTGGGTCTTTTTTCGGCTTTAATATTTTCTGTTATTTACTTGCGGGGTGGAAAAAACTTGGACAATCTTCAGTTCGAGCGAAAAAAAAAAAACACAGTGTAGCGGACGTAACGGACGCTTTAATATCCTGTTTATCTGGCTTTACTTTTAAAATTTAATCTCCTGCCACCACCTCCATACGGCATGGGCGTTTCGTGGAAAGCGGGACTTTAGGCAGGCTGTCAGCAAATACCAAGCCTTCCATCCCTCGCAATAATTGGACTTAGCGAGCGGAAACCGTTCGGGTAACACCTGGCGTTGAGTAATGTGAGGGTCCGGCGTTAATTGTTGACCGCAACTGACAACGGTCGCATGCATATCCGGTTCGGCGATAGTCAGCGAAAGATAGCCATCGTTGGCAGGGAAGGACAAGAAGGGTCCCAAGTCTACTAACTCTTTTTGTAGGAAAAAAAGGGCTAATTAAAGTCACCAAAGGGCTTCTGTTACGTTCGATCGCTGACCGAGGCCGATCCCCTTCCCAGGGGTCCCGGTGTACCGGATTTGGGTCATCCCTTCGTTCGTCGTGTACACTCTGACAAGCGAAGGATATATGGGAAATAATGGGTTCTCCCAGGGCGCACTCCGGGAGCGTACATTGTTTCCTATGGTTTCGCTGGGGAGTCAAGGCCCCGTTCTGGCCCCATTATTGTTGTTGTGGCTTATTAATATTTCATTTATACGCCATAATATAAATGATAAACCGCAAAGGGAAAGTAGTTTGCTGAGCGGGGAGGGAAGAACTGTTTCATTTTCCATCAGAAAAATGTCTCCCCCATATAGTAGAACACGGAATTACGCCTGGACTGGGTGGCCTTCGTACTTTGTGGGGTTCCCCTTTTTTTTTTGTTGGAATCATCTTCGACCACACCGGCAGACTGTGAAACATAATAGCCATTTTCCGAGACGCTATTTCCGTCCCGTTTGACGTTCGTTTCCTATTGGCTTCGCAGAGGTTTCGGTGGCGGCGAATGAGACAGTTGAGCAAGTATTTTGTTTTCTGGAAGGAAAAAAACTAAATTACTTTTTGTGATTAGCATCAGTGTCACGTCTTAGGTGGTTTCCCTCCCCCTTCCCGAAGTGGCGTTGAGTTGAGTGCAGTTGTAAGTAAGATACCTTTTTCTCACATTTCGAAGTTTTTCGTCGTACTATTTGAAAGAGTACTGCCATTCTAATTGAATTATTCAGAACGTTTTTGATAATGTTTTTTACCGTAATTAAATTGTGAAACCGTTTTGCTTCTATTTAAATGCGTATGTG
>JAOEFI010000004.1:15065732-15082051 GCA_034621735.1 Anopheles plumbeus | reverse complement strand
CATTGAAAGAAAAGTCTAATTTTCTGCCATTAATGATGAATGCGTTTTTTGTTGTAGTAAAAAACATGGAATGCATTCGTAGTCGTCCATCGTTCGTACAAACATTCCACCCGCCCTCCCACTGTTACCTAGTCCCTTCGTCTCCTTATTTGCTAGAACACACGTAGAAAGATGTGAATATTGGATTTGTTTACTGCGTCTGTTCCGAACCTTTCCGTGTCGCTTGTTAGAACACGAAAGCTGCCCTCTACCTGTCTGTCCGTCCCGTTGCTGCACCACTACTGACTATAGGAGAGAAGAAAAGTTCATTCCATACCGACAACGACGAGGAAAAGTCCCTTCCAGTCATCCGCATCAGCGATCAGTGTGTGGTTAAGGAGTGACAGGATTTTTAATTTGGAACTGGAGTGGAGATCGTGCAGAAGAATAGAGAAAGGCGTCGTCGAGTGGAAAACGTAAAGCCCTTTCCGCAAGGTAAGCACAAGCTTTACCGCAGCACACAAACATCAGCAAGAAAGCGTTCGCGAGGAATGATTTGTTGTGTAATTAAAGTTTAGGAAGACCCACACACCAGCACCAGCCGGTTGCGGGGACGATCGAATTCTTTTCCTGGCCTTTCTTTCTAAACTACAGACTGCTAGGTTTATCCTACTTCGTTAGGTATAAAAAATGTTTTTGGCGTTTAGTGTCGATTTTATTGAGGGGTTTCTCATTCTCACTAATTTTGCTGAACGTCATGTCCTGCACACTACCTAGACGTAGTACACCAACTGTACGCCGCTGCTCCAATGTTCACCAGGTCTAGTATTGTATGTGTCGCCATTTTATTCATTATCGTTTGTCTTCGTTTTTAGTAGGACAGAGGACCCAGAATCAAGTGTCGGTAAATTAGGCACGGAAAAAAGAAAATGGACTAATCTGTTCTAAAATGTACTAAACAGATTTCTCGTCCCCCTAATGGGTTTTCATAACCCCAACACAATGTCCGACACGCAGCACGGGGAGAGCACGTTGTGCTGTACACCTTACTAAAGATATGTTTGGAGTGTACTAAAAGTGTTCAAAAGGTACTCGGTACGTCATGTTTGGCTATCCGCGCCCTCCCTCGCCGTGGGGCTATGAAGCACTTGAGCGGTACTAAATGCAACTAAATGACCCGAAAGGGTTAGTACTGAAGGGAGTACTAAAATTGTACTAAACGTGCGATGGCGGAGACACTTCGATACACTTACCTGGTTTGGGTTTTGGCTGAAAACAGGGGCTATCTACTATGTATATATGATGTATACTCTCTCGCTCCCACCCGGGAGCACTCGAAAGAGGGGGAAAGAGAGGATTAAAGTTTGCTGGTCAGATCGTCGCTGAGGTCGGCGGAGCCAACGTCGACGGTGAGGACCCGGTCGTCGCTGTTCTCCGACACCGGGAACTGCACCCGGTCCGCGTCGCCGTAGTTCGGCATGATGATGCACACGAACGCGCGGCCGGTGACGTTGTCGCGCGGGTGCAGCGTCACCGGCAGGAAGCGGTCGGTGGAGCCCTCGACGAAGGTGGCCAGCCGCTGGAAGACCTCCGGGTAGTGCTTGCGCAGGTGCACGCCGCGCTGCCGCAGGATCGCCTGCACGTTGCGGGAGACCTGCTCGCGCGCCCTCGGCGTCGCCTGCGCGAGGATGTTGAAGGCCAGCACGAGCACGTCGCCGACCGTGTCCTTGCGCGCCGGCACCTGCCGGTCGATCGGGGCCGCCTGCAGCTCGCTCACCACCGTGCGGCACAGCTTGAGCTTGGCGCAGCGCGACACCAGCTGGCGCTCCCACTTGACCGGCGCGGTCGCACTGCCCGGCGCCTCCGACACCACGCAGATGGCCACGTACAGCAGCATCTTCGAGTCGGGCTTGTACTCGGTCGCGAGCTTCAGCAGCTCCGAGTACAGCTCCGGGCCCATCTCGGCCGGCAGCAGGTCCGGCCAGCGCACGTACGACACCTCGCCCAGGCACTGGAAGCCCTGCTTGATGAACGCGTCGGCGCTCTCCGGGCTGCGGAACAGTATTCTAACAACACCTCGCCCCTGCGACAAGTAGCCCCGCCGGGCGAGCGCGCTCAGGTGGCGCAGCGAGTCCGCGTCGTCCTTGCACGTCGACAGCACCAGCCGGCACAGGGCGGACACCCGCGAGTGCAGGCAAGCCTTCCGGTGCTTCTCCCAGTGCGCCCGCCGGCACTCGCGCGAGCAGTACAGATGGGAGCAGTTGTGGCAGCTCTTGTAGGTCTTGCGCGCCTCCGCCAGCGTGGCCGTCGCGTCGCACCGCGGGTACCGGCACTTCAGGTGCTGGTGGTGTCCGGCCGTCTCGGCCGAGTCGAGCGAGACTCGGCGTGAGATCCGTGCGTCCAGTGCCGCACTCAGAAGATCCGCACCCGCCTTCGATGTCCCATGTTGCTGTCCGACGACTGCTCCGACGGCTGCTGCTCCGACGGCTGCTCCGACGGCTGCTGCTCCTCCGGCGCCATGGTTCGTACTCCCGCCGCCGCCGCCGCCCGCGTTGCTGACGATGGCCACCGGTCCACCACTGCCACCATCGTGCCGCTTCCGGCTGGCGGCGTCCCCCTCACTGCGACGTCGCGTCTGCGTCGGCTCGATCTGGAGCGTGTGGTTACTGCTGCTGCTGTTGGCTGCTGTTGGCGTGAGACACGGATTAGCTACACGGCCTGCTCTCGGGAGGCGCGTTCCGAACAACCAGTTTCAATGCCGCATCGCCGATGGCGGGAATGGCGCATGGACATGTGATGGTGGTGGTGATGGAGGCGGATCGGGATTACATCGAGGGAACAATTACAGTGGTGGGTTGGGGTGGGTAGGATGGTTCCATTTTTTGTTTGTTCCATTACATCAACACAAGCAAATGCACGAGGAAAGGAACGGCAATTGTTTTTATACACACAAATCGTACGGCAATACAATGCAAGCATAGAATGCAATGCGTGGGAAAATGGGCGTGGACAACAGGAGGAAATAGGCGAGGAGCAGTGACGGAAGGTGAGTTGTTTTGTAGATGGGTTGAAAGAGACAGCGCAGCAGAAGGGAGAGCAAGAGAAAGAGAAAGAAAGCAGAAGAGCGTGTAACATGAAAGCGACATTTTTTTTTAGTTCAATATTGGTTTTTTTTTTTTTTTGGAATCGGAACACAAAAACCATACCAATACTCTACCGGGTTTCGTTTGGTTTGATGTGAAAAATGGAGCGACAAAAATTTCAGAAATTCTCAAGTGATAAATCAATCAATACTACCACAGCACGTGGAAACGATGGAGGCGCATGGTGGTCCACAAAATTTTTCATGTTTTCACTAAAAAATTAACAAGTTTTTCAAAATCAACTCAATTCTTCCACTTAATTTGATTGGAGCTGTTTTAAGTAGTATGTAAGATAATTTCAGGACGATTTCTTACACAATATGATGTTTAATAGAGACGCTTGGTAATTTTTAAGTTAGATGATGTTTGAAATATATTAAAACTATTGGAAACAAACATGAAAATTCGAACGACTAGTGTTCGAGCCACCAAAACGTCATCGCCTTTTTTGCCCCATTTGTACCATTTTTCATCTCCAAACCAAACCGATGGTGGGCTTGAATAAAAACCAAAAAAACTACAAACATCTAGGCAAAAATATGATTTTTGGCAAGGGCTAAAAAAAATGCTAACGTTTACTATGCACAGTGTACAGTACACTCACACACAACAACGAAACGGTGGAATACAAAATAGACAAAAAAAAACACAAGCGCAAGCCATTCTCTAGTCGTTGCATAACCGTTGAAGGACAAAACGGAATAGTTGAAATAAAAGTCCCGAGAATCACAAATAAAAACTACCAAAAATGCAATCCAATTTGTAGCCGCACGCAGCGGGCAGGACTTGTTCCGCTTGGGTTCGATTTTCCTGTTGTAAAAAAATACTTTTGAAAAATGTATAACAAACACAACAAACCAATAAAGTAGTAAAATAACCAAATATTCAATCGAAACAAAAAACAAATCTCTGAGTTAGAATTGGTATTTGGTCACAGTAGCATTGCAGTTTATTGACACAGTATAGACATTTTTCGTTTTTTGTTTTGTTGTTTTGGGGAAACAAACTCATTCCACTCGTGGTTCGGTTTGGTTGTAGTAAGAAGGTTGCGATAGTTAGATGATATGATGTTTGTTTTTTTTTTTGTTAAAGATTATTTTTCTTGTTCATTTAACGCTATCATTTACCGGATACGTACTGTTAGCATGTTTCTTAGCACACGGGGCGCTGACTCGGTTTTGGGTGGCACTAGGATTACACTACGGGCGACAACGGGGTACGGTGCGTCCCGGTTAACTAAGGCTAGCGGTAGTAGTAGTAGTAGTAGTAGTAGTAGTAGTAGTAGTAGCACACACACTAGCCGAGCATAGCCCCCGCCTGGCCTAGTATATGCCGCCATTTCGGCAGCGCAGATTATCACACTTTCTGCTAACTGCTACGGGTTTCACCGACCGGCCGGGATGGGGTTCGGTATGTCGAGAGAAAAAACAAACAAACAAACAGGTAGAAACACAACAACACGCAAACAAACGGAAGAGAGAAAAACGAAACAAGTTAGATTCGAGGTAGTGTGTACTAAATAGTTCGCTAGCACAGACGGTCCTAAACTCTCGCGCTCAGAGTCTATCGTAGTAAGTAACACGGAACAAATCTATCACGCCAGAAACAGAATACGGCAACCATACAGTGGAACATCACAGTTACACAGTCACATACGAACGCAACGAGGGGCTTTCGGTTTTTTTTTTTTTTTCGGGATGGTTTGTGGCAAGCAGGACGAAATACAGAAGGGCAAACGGGGCAGGTTCGTATGTAAGGTAACGTTCAACAAACACAAACAAGACACAAGCAAAGTTCGGGAAGCAAAACACGAAACCAATGCAAGCCTGTCGCCAAACGGTTCAACAAATCGTTGAAAAGCTTTAGCTTCGAAACGACACATTAAACACGACACGAAACAGGTATTTAGGAAAGGGGAAATATTGCTCCTATATCAACTGTTTATAAAATGTAGGCTTTAGGAAAAACAAAGCGCGCTTAAGAGCGACGGGCGGCGACGGTAGAATAACTAAAGCCAACGAGAACAGAGTGGAGTAACACGGAAAAACACACAACACAACAAACTAGCAACAATAGTAACACTAGCAGGGAGAGAGCCAGGACACTTCCTGAAACCGAGCCACAAACACAAAGATAGAGAGAGGCTAGCGGCTCAAGAGGAACAAGAAAAGAACAGAGAGAGATAGAGAGAGAGATAGAGAGTGCTCTAATCTGATCCGGCAAACATCGAACGGCATCTAATTCCGACATCGGGTCCGCTGCACGCCGCGGCTACTACAGTTACAAGAGTCACATACGCGCACGGACAGTGTGAGGTTGGCGAGGCAAATGTTTGTTTCCGGTTGTATTGGAGTAAAACTTACAGGTTCATACCTGAGGACCTGTGTGAATCGGCCGGCAAGCCGAGCAATGAGGCGAGCACATCCTCGAGCGTGGCCGATCCGGGCGACGGGTGCTCGGGCGGAAGCGAGAACGTCGGAACGGTGGACGCCGCCCCTGTGCGCATACCACGTGCGTGCGTGCGCGCGCCCCGAGTGTCCACCATGCGGGATTAGTGGATTGCCCGGGCGGATTGGTGTGTGTGGTGTGCGTGTGACGACAAAACCATAGCCCGCGACCATCAACCATTACCGCGTGTCGCGCAAACCACACGGGAAAAGGACACATCACGGGAAAGAAAGAGAGAGAGAGAGAGAGAAAGAGAGAGAGAGAGAGAGAGAGAGAGAGAGAGAAAAGAAAAGAGAAAAACATTGGAAAAATACAAAACGGATCACAGTTCCGCCCTCCGGAGCAGACTGCCGCCATCCTCCCCTTCCGGGGCAGCAGCAAGGCGAGGGTGTGAAGCGCGGTGGAAATCTTTTTTTTTTGTTTTTTTTTCGTTTGCGAATGGTACAAGTGTCTTTTCTTTTTGCTGCAGTATTAGCTGCTTTGCGTTAAGAAAATAGTATCCTATTTCCACGAAGCGTTGGATGATTGTAACTGAAAAAAAGGATGTTAACAAGCGTAAACGAAGCAAAGGGGCGGATGCATTGTTCGCCCTCTGGGAAGGACAAAAGTGAAACATCCGGTCGCACGCGCGATAGCCTGTTTATGTCCAAAGAACCGCTCCTCCAATAGTGCATCTCTTTCGACCGATGCAACGCTGTGAACATCCGTTGTACCATTTTCTCACTTCATATATTTACAACATTTTCTTCTATACGTAGAATCAAATCGTCAACCAAAAACAAACGCTATTCAACAAACATCCAAGTGGTTTAACATTCCAATAAACAAAACCCCAATCTGGGAAGCTTTCAAATAAATGTACTATAAAAACAATCATCTATACGCCAAGCATCAAACTGTAGGATGGGGCGGCCCAACAAAACTGTAACAAAATGAAGTGAAAACATAAACGCAAGACACCGAAACGGAAATCGCTTTCGATAAAACACACAAAAACAAAACAACCTTCTCTATTTATCGTGGATATATTGCAGCTGAAAAATTTTTGTTTATTGTAAACGATAATAATACTTATACAAATTATGCAAAATTTAAATAATAATAATTATCATATTATGAGAGTTATACATTTAAAACTTATCAACTATGCGAAGCGCAAACAAAACAAGAGTTGTTCGCTTCGCTGCATCTATCAACTAATAAAAGAAAGCATCTACAATTACAGAGTTCGTTCGTTCGTGTTCGTGTTCGTGGACTACCTAAGCATCTTCTTTTCTACATTTGTTTTGTCCTCGATGTGTGTCATCGACAAAAAGTTGGTTCGCGTTCATTCGTTTGCCAAAAAAGGTCAGATAAAAGAAACAAATGGTCACAGTTCTTCGTAACTCAAGGATGTTTTGTAATCGTTGTTGCATACCGATGTGAGTTTATTAAATCTGCAGTTCCTGTATATACTGGCCATGTACTCTCTACCGTTAGCGAACGTAAAGTTTCGTCAAACAATTATGAGTACTAAACGATTGATGTTGCAGGCATGGAGGGAGAACTAATGTGGGCACTGTTTTTTTTTTAAACTTCGTAAAGGATGGCTATTTCCTTTAAACAGTAAACCTGATTGCGTGTAGAATAGCAGCACCGCATTCATCAGGGCATAGACTGTGACCGGAAGTTAGGTTTTGTTTTGTCTGCCGAAAACGTCGCTTGCCCATTTAAAATTAAACCAGTAACATCAGTCAACTCCACATTTTAGGCACCATCAAATTTATCACAAACATAGCACGCCTGGTTGTCGTCACTTCCGAAAGTGGCTGCTGCACCACCGCGCGCCATCGTATCTTAGACACGCGAAGCACGCGGGAAACAAACTAACTTGCACGCAAACTTGCGAACAACACTTCTGCGCTTAGTGAGAAAACTTTCTCACCTGCTGAAATTAGTTTTCTCGCGTTTATTTTCGCGGCTGAGCAAAACTTTTCACTACTGTAGTCATCGTCAGTTTCCATTATTCTCGTTGATTGATCTTCGGACGTTGTTTTTAATCAGGAGAATCGCGACCCGTTCACAACCCCTGTCCGTTCTTACAAATTCTTGTTCTTTAGAGTTGATGATTGATCCTGAATTCAGAGGTTCTGTTTCCTTTCCCTAAAGCCGCAAATCAAAACACTCCTTAATTTAATGTGACTTTTAAATAAGAGGAGGTGATCGGTGGCATTTCGTTCCCCGTGCAAGCAATACGTTTTGCGGTTGTAGTATGAGTTGTTTTTTGTATGTGCCTAACGGTAAGTGCTCCTAGAGAGTTTTCCTGAGTGTGTAGTTTAGCGGAGTTTTTTTTTAATCGTTTGTTTAATCTTATCTAATACCAATCCGCCCGTCCGTAGAGCAATATGCCTTTCTGCTCGCTACTCCCGATTTTGTACAAAACCCCGAACTTTTCTACCTATTTTCAATTTACAATGGCTATGTTCCCAGTCGAAATATGTTTTGCTTTGTATCAACCGTATTATTCGAGAATGGAAAATGCACTTCGTACGCAGAAAAAACCTCTGCTCCGTTTTTTTACAACGATGTCGGTACATTTCGATCACTATAATAAATAGTCCTGTTGGTTGGATAGTTAACTGAAGTCTCACAAACCGATATTGCAATAGCAATAGGTATTAGAATATTCTTTGAAGTGTACTTTTCCGTTTTCAAAAATCTTCTCCAAAACAGATCAAATCGTAAAAGTCAAACAGCACTCGCTCTCATTCCTACACGCTTCGCTTCCGCTTTCCTTTCCTGTATACTGTGTCTCAAACTGGAATTCGAATTTGGAAACAACTCAAGTGTGTGTAGAAAAGAAAAGAGAAACAAATCTAAAATTGTTAGACGAGGGAAAACAAAACTAGAGCCGCGTACCTGCCAAATTATAGTTAGTGCTCCTTTCGTTTCCGTACCAATGAATCAATGAACCAAACGTCCGCAAGCATCACTTACAATCTAATGAAGGGATGTGTTTTCACTTAATGCTCTCTGCTTTCTAACCCTTTTGTCGGACGTACACATATTACAATAACTAAATAGAGCCACATATGGTCCTACGCTTCGAACGGATGAACAAAACACAAAAACGTTGCTTTCACGTTTCTACGTTGGCGGGTTCGACTCCTTAAAGATCACCGCTTCAACACACGCTTGCTCTCGCAGTCCAACGACGGACGGTGAGTGAACATAACAAAAAAAAAGAGGTGACATAATAATAGTAGTAGTTGTGTGTAGTAATATAAAGTTGTCGTCGATGATGCGTGTATATGGTGACAATGATACACAGGAAAATAACCGTGTGAAACGTAACGCAACGAAAGTTATTACTTAAGAGCAAGAAGGGGGAAAGAGAAACAAGCACAAGGTTCTAGATCAGGGTCGACTCACCGACGCCGTTCATGCCAGCACTAAACCGATAGTGATCACCGGCCGTTTGCTGCTGATGCTGCTGCTGCTGGTGTTGCTGCTTCTGGTGGCTGGATCCTAGAACGGAACTATTCTCAATCATCGGCGTTTGCGGCGAGTCGAGAGGCCGGGTGCCAACAAATGAACTTTCTAGCCAACATCTAAAAGAGTAAAACGTGATGTTAGAAAACCATTCCTCGACGATCGACCAACGAAAATCATGTCTACATGTCCCGGCAGTACTTAACAGACTCGTTTAAAGGGTACATGGCCTCATTAGCGCCACTTTCTGCCGTGCCCATTTTTTCCCGGTGGTCTCACCTTTGGCTTGGACTAGTTGATCTACTGCGTGAGTGTCGATTTGTTTGGTCATTTACATAATGTACAATCGCTGACGTTACTTCTATGATTGATGATTGAATTTCCGGCGTGACGACGGACTCCTCTTTCTGTGTCTGCTTTCCCTTCTGTTGCTCTTTCAGTTGTTGCTGCTCCCTTTGCTTGCTGTTGGTCTGCTGCTGCAGTAGCGATGATGCCAGTCTGCAACGGGAAGGTGGGATGGATGGATGAAAAGTGGGCCAAACTCCGCCAGGAAACGGATTGTCATTCGATGTCAAACGAGATGCTTGGTTTGCACACTCATCGACGGCCGTGTCGTCTTACCTTTCCGCCGGTGTCCTCGGCTGGGACAGCTTTTCTTGGCTCCTCCATCCCAGGTAGGGCTGGCGGAAGGAGTTCCTAATCGTACTACTACTGTTGGCAGCGGCACCGGCCGTGGTGGAAGCGGTCGAGTAGCCGGAGATGGCGCTGGCGTTCAGGCCGCCCCGGGTGAACGAGCCCCGCGTCGAAACGCTCGGCGACGTCTGGTTCGAGTTCAGGTGCGACGTGGACCACCGCGAGAACCCGGTCTGACCGTGGTGACTGTGTGCGGAGGGGCTCAGCATCACTGGACTACGGTCCGACCGGTGCGATCCGAGCGAGCTGAGCGAAGTGGTCTTCGAGCTCAGCCCGGTCCAGCGGCCTACGTCGCTGTTGCGCTTTCGCAGAATGCCGCCGGGGGCGCTGGCGTTCGTCGCCGGTGCGGTCGTGTTCGCCGGCCCGTCCTTGCCGGAGTATTGCTTGTACCAGTCGGGGATGTTCAGCCGCTGCAGGGACGCCTGCACGCGGAGCTGATGTTCGCTCAGGTTGGTGCCTGTTTCGTGCGACTTCTGTAGCTCATTCTCCGGTGGCTAGAAAAAAAAAGGAGATAGTAAAAGAACCAGGGGAAGATTAGTAAAAAGTAATTTCAAACACCGTTCCAGCGGCGTCGGCGCACGGCACCGTTGCATGAAAAGAATCTTATCGCGCCGTCAAGATTTGCATCACTGATGAATGACAGTACCGAAGAAGTTAGTTTACTTTTCATTCTTCGCCCCGGGCAGTCTATTCAATGTGGAGGTCAAGTGAAATTTCACCCGACTGGGCAACCAGTCGTCCCTTCGCACTACTCTCTCTAATAGACCGTGAACAATCGCTTCATGAACTTCAATTGATTGAAACGAACCAGATACAAAGACGGACGCGGGATTATTCGAGAGACGAGACGGAGATGTGCCACTTCTGACGTTTGTTTTTGTCTTTTTCAAACCAAAATATCTTAGCAACCGAGGAGCAGAACACTCAGCTTACTATGAACGGATGCCAAATTTTGAAGTGCTCCGGTTGATAATTTGATATGGCCGTTTGGATCACACTTAACAACCCGCACCATTGGGTCAAGAGATGCATGATTATAGCGATCCCTTGCACCAACTCAACAGCGAACGAGAAAGAAATCAACCCTAAACAACAAACCGCAGTAGTGCCGAGAGGAAAAATAATCTACACAAGTTGTTGTTTAGTTTGAAATCTTTTTATTATTCAATTACATGAAAATTTACATCATCGATACAAATGTACAATAGAATCGTTTTTACAATAAGACGAAGTAGTATTAGAGCCGTGTAGCGAACGTTAAATGAGTTTACTATTGAGCAGATGCCACCAGCGCCGGTGGCTGTCGCGCTGCGGCATCGGAAGCGCCCGTAGAACTTTGGCCGCATTGCGTTTGCATTTCTTCACAAAAGACACCACCCGACAAAGCTGGCCCCAGAGCATGGCGCAGCCGGGGAGAAAAGATTGTTTGGCCGATTTGGCATTTACCTCGAACACCATGCGCACCACGAAATGGAACTCGCCGCCGTTGGCGGCCTTCCGGGGGCGCACGTAGGTCAGCTTATCGGCGACGTCGATCACAAACTCGACCGTGATTTGGAGCATCCGGCCCGTCAGCTCGTCGACGGCGATCACGTCCAGCTCGACGCAGTTCTCCCCGGACGCGCTGGTCGTCATGGCGTCGATCCGGTAGCATCCTTCCGCGACGGTATCGACGAACCGGTGGTTGACCGCGCTCGGGACGGGGCCGTTCATGCGGGCCTCCAGCTGCACCCGGTCACCCTTGGAGATGTTCTCCTGCAGCAGGGCCAGCACCGTGTGGATGAGGCTGAGGTGCGAGCGGTTGAAGATGCTGTCCAGCAGGAACAGGCGGTTGCGATCGGGCTTGCTCATGCGCACGAACTGGTCCGTCTCGATGAGGTTGTCCATCTGGAGCCGGTAGGTCTCGTGCCGGAGCCGGTAGTGCATATCGAGCGACGATGCGGCCTTCTGCGGAGTGCCGATCGTTTCCGGCGCATCGTTCATCTCGCCACGACCACGGCCATCCGGTGACCGGGCCTGGTCCTCCTCTTCGCTCGTGTGAAACCCGCTGCTGTTGTCGTTGCTCGCTACGGCTTCCGGCGGTTGGTCGAACGCATGCTTTCCCAGCACCGACCGGACGTGGTTCTCCTCGAGCTTCTCTATTTCCTCGATCGCTTCCCGGACGCGCTGGTTAAACTCGGTGAACGTTCCATTTTTCGACCGCTCCCGGGTGCGGTACTGCAGGAAGAGGTCGTTGATGTTGCGCACGTAACACTTGTCACGCTCCCGCACCGTTCCACTCGCGTCTTTGAGGTTGCGCTGGCTCGCCGCGTTTTTGATCAACACTTGCTGCACTTTCGGGGCGGCGTTCACGATCTTCGCCGTCGGGACCGGTTGGTTCACCAGTCGGGGTACGTCTGCTGGTTGCGACGCCGCTGATGCCGCATTCGCCACCGGCGTGCCCGGGGCCGTTTTCTTCCCGTCGCGCCGCTGCGTCTTCCTCTCGTCGTTGGCCAACTTCTTCGGCGGCTGGCCGATGGAGTTGTGATGGTACTGCACCATGGACACTCCCGTCTGCTGCGAGGTCCGAGATGAGTTCAATTTGCTCGTGTCCATCACCCGACTATTGTTGTTGTTGTTGTTGTTGTGTGAAGGAGCAGGAGCTCCGCCGTCGGAGTCACTTTCGAACATTTTCAGCAACTGCTTACTCAAACGGCCAACGCGCTTCTCCGAAACGCGGCCATACGGAGGTCGTGCTTCCTCCACGGGGCGCTCCACATTCATGTCCCACTCTCGCAGCACCAATTTGTTGCCTTTCTTCGCGGAAAAGCCTCCTCGTCGTGGGGCGACCGATTCCGGTTTCTTTTCGTCGACCGTCGACTGCGCCGAACTACTGACACGGTTACTCTGCGCGGGGCTGCTCATCTCGGACGTCCTCTCGCCGTAGGACCAATCATCCTCCAGATCCTGCGCCACTGAGACGTCTTCGTCGAAGTACTGGAAGATGTTGAGGAAACTCTTGCGCGTCGCAATCGGCGACCGCTCGTCGACGTGAAATCCCGTGTTGAGCGGAGCGTCTGACTGTAGCAGCGAATCCAGGGAGCTCGCCGGGGACATGCTGCTGTACGGGGTGCCACCGTAACTGCTGACCTGCTCGGGCCGCGCGTACCGAGATAGCGACTGGTAGATGCTGTACTCGTCCGCATCGTCATCATACTCCCGGGTGTCGTAGGACGTCTCGTCGATCAGTTCCGTTTCCTGCGACCGGAGGTGCACCGTGTACGTTTCTTCCAGCGAGTTGACAAACCGATCGAAGTCGTGCGTACTCAGCGTGTTCGTGTCGATGTAGTAGCTCGTGTTTTCATCAATCACTTCGGCGAAATTAGTTTCCAGCGCTCCTCCGCGAACATTCCTTGACAGGCCGACCGGCGCCATCGTGGTTCGTATCACTCGGATCCTCTTTTTTTTCTCGGGCACGCAACGGTCAATCACTCACTCAACAGACACAAACGCACACAGCGGCACCTTCTTTCCAATTTTCCAAACTAATCACACTCGTGTCGAACTTTCACCGGGCTCGGGAGGCCACGTGCCACATTCAAACCTGGCGGCGGTGGCTTTGAACGTGCAGTTGTTGTTCCAAGGCGCACACTTCTCCCTAGGTTCGCGAATAATTATTTCAATTATAGACAGAGTTCGTCGAAAGCTGTTCGAAATTTCACTTGTTAGAGATTAGTTTTCGTTCGCTATTCGCTTAGCGCATTGCAGCTTGCATGCTACACGTCTGACTTGTGATCGCTAACTGAGCTGATCGGCTCCCGGCGAAGCAACTCCATTTGGAGTTTCCAGCCCCGAGTGCTCCATTACCTGTGAACTACCTGGGACGGGATTTTTGGCGCAGAATTCTAATACCCGACAAGGGTTAATTAAGTGCAGCATTGTAGGTACACTGTGTACACGTTACATTACCGGGTATGCTGGAAATGCAAATGGGACGAAACACATCCTTTGCAACAGGGATTACAGTAGTACGACGGGTAAAACCAAGCGATAAACTAAAGGAGCACACATGCTACCTGGCGACGCGCACTGACAAACGAAACATACAACCCATTTTTTTTTTTTTTGGGAAGGATTGAATCGATCGCCTACCCGCCGTGTCTTCGCATCATAATGGTCTCGGAATGCTTTTTGAATCCTCCAGACACGGAGGGTTTGTGGGTAAACCGAATCAATAGTTACTCAGCACATCTTTTGTCTCCGTCAAACCGACGCTTCGAATTTCGATGGAAAGGAGGCAACTTCACTGACATTAACTTAAAGATATGAAACTCATCTTGCCGTTTTGATTTCGCATGAAAACAAAAATGCCGACCAATAATTCATTCATAAGTGTTGAAAATTCCGATATTAGAAAAAAAGCTTCCACCGAGACACCATTTAGGGTAGCTTCTATCGGCACGCTTCCGAAAGTTATGCCTCAAGACATTCCTTCAACACAGAAACAGGTGAATTTGTAGATGATACAAGTATAGAGCATCTACGTGAGAGCATGGGAAGAATACGCTGCAAGTGTATAGGTTCGTTGTAAATCGGTGCCATGATGGGCTAAATGGCAGCATTAAAAATGTGCGGTATTAATGCTTGAAGGAAGGATCTGTTGACACAGCTCAATAATCGATGCCGATTATATACACAAATAAACACACGAATCGGAACGAACATCTTGAAAGGCATATATATATATTGCTATCCCCTTCTGCCAGCGTATGGCAAAATGATACATTCGAACAAATCGATCCATCAGAAGCTCTTTCTATCTGGCCGCCGCTTGTGATAGATTGATAAGGTACACGTTTGTCTCACGCGCTTCGCTATGGAATCTAGAGTGGGCCGTAGGTCGCGCCACGATCGATGCCTGGGATTGGAATGCACAATCTAGGACATTCTGCGCGTCTAGAAAAATGCGTGCATGCAACCGATCGATAATCTTTGACACGTTCGAACCACGGAAAGCGAAGGGGATGATGTATGGAAAAGAATGTGTCCTTCCCGAACCGAGTCCTTGCCAGTGACTGACATTATTGACGTGATCCAACGACTTATGGCGTTATCGGTATTGAAAGGAAAAAAAACAAAAATCAATACCAGCATAATGCACCAGCCAGCCGTAAATCAATGATAAACCTTCTGCCCCGAGGGCCGCGAGAGAGTCCGCTGCGGAAGGTCGTGCGCGACCTTATTGCTGTGGAATTGGAGCATTTTCCGGCACGATTGCGCTTCCGTTTTCCGAAGCTAGCTAGCGCGCCACCGGCGAAAGACATTCTGTCGCAATACACATCCTTGTCCTTGTGTCGTTGGAATGAAAAAGCCGTTTCGGTGCCTCGGTACATGCAATGTCTCGGTTGCTTTTTGGAAAAGGGACACAAACAACCTTTGCCTTTTCACCACCGTAGACACATACACAGACAAGGACAGACAGTCATCAGTGGTTGGGGCTCGAAACAAATTACTTGCAAATTGCCTCGTTGCTCCACCGGAAGGAGTCGATATGAGAGTGTTAACGCCGCTATCCTGCCGATGTCCTGTCGTACATAGGGCATGGGCGGCGTGGGTGTGAGTAAAATTATATTATTCTTGATTATCGCACGCTCCCGACACCGGGTCCAATTTGCGTGTGACGCGCTACGACACACCGGAGTGGCCGGAACAGCTGGCTTGGCTTCTCGAACGCGCACGTCATAAAACTGTACACAGCCGCGGCCGGATGAGGAAGCAACGACCTTTTGGCATGGAACTGCCCATTTAAAGCTGGTCACCTGACTGTAAACGTTCATGATGTAATGGAAAAGTTCGCTGGAAGGCAAACATATTTCCCTCGAGCGCCAGCGCCACATACTGGAAAATGAGATGGGAAAATCTGTGCAACCAGCGCGTACGAAAAACCTCTTTCTTCCGATACGCGTCACTGTGGCGCGGGTCTGTTGTGAAACATACATATATGCACCATTTTCCACAGCATTGCTGCCACGACAATGGGTTTGCTCATTAGGTCTGACACATTTTCCTCTGTTTACAAGCCGGAGATGCTCCTCCGACGGCCTCCCTGCGCCATCCCATTGCTGGCGCAGTCAACAATTCCAGGCCAGTAACAGTTGCCTGTGCCTGAATCGTAATGTTGTCTTTTCGTTCCAAGTCTTTATACTTATACAAAAAAAAAGAGAAGTGAAAAACACACAAAAGGATGCCACAAAAATAGGACAGCGAGCGAGTCCGAGATTTTCCCGTGTCCGCCCGGGCCTGCTCTTTTAGACGCCATTGCTGGCTGGAATAGTCCTAGGTAATGGTACTTGGGTTTCTTTTTATGTACCCCCGTTTGGTTCGTTTGTTCCAGGTCCTTTTTTATTGTGGTGCCATCGCACTGGTCCCGGGTAGATCACGGCAGAAGAGTATCCCCAGGGGTACGCTTACGTCACAGTATGGACCAGCAAAGGGAACGCCTGCTTTTCATCGTCGCTCATTGTGTCCTAGCACTTGAGTTTGGCCAGTTTTTGGTGCGCTTTATGGTAGCAGCAGTATCGAAATAACGAAGCCCGACGGTGCGTA
>JAOEFI010000004.1:15038226-15050428 GCA_034621735.1 Anopheles plumbeus | reverse complement strand
AACTATCGAATCTGATTAAATTATTAATTATTAGAATAACGATGTGTCCTCTATTGGACGTAATATGGAATTAAAATTCGGTCGGAAAGACTTTTGGTAATGTTTTCCATGATTAAAGTGTTAGCTCAACACTGTCGGTATGAGTGAACATCTTCCATTACTCCATTTCTTCAGCTACAATGGTCTATTTGGCCTCAATCGAAACTCAAAGGATTACCATCAGTAACTGGGTAGATTGAGTCTTATATAAACCTTACTCAAGCTTCGCTGCGCGTTGCAGAGGAAGCGCGAGTTGGCTTAATACATGTCTCGTCATTCTCGTCATATTGCTCAATGCATCTTACCATTCTAGCGTGAATGGTAGGCCCCGCCAAAAAAACACATTCTTCGACACAGCTCGTGATGACTTAAATCATTCAATTCGCACTCAGAAGGGGCCGCCGCATCTGACACAGCTCGCCATATGAACGATCGCCGGCTACCGGGAGAATATTCTGCGCATTAATTTAATCTTGCCCACTGCATCGGAGAGGTCGCCCTCTGCGGACTGATTGAAGTACATCACTTGCCAACCACTAACGTAGTAGAGTCCCCACATCCCCGCCCCACCACGTGTGCTCTCGAGTGCACCCGCCCCGCAAGCGTGGGTCCATCGGTCGTTTGCGATTATTTGCAATTAGCGTCCAAGCGTGCAGCAGCAGTTTTCCCACCCCATCGCCCCGAACACGATCATCCCCATGCCCTGTTCGGGGCACCATAGTTTGGTGCACTACGAGTACTTCACTCAAAGCACCGTCCGGGCGGTGGTGGGCCTTTGTAAAAATGCGTTTTTTGTTTCTCCGGATCATAGAAAAGCCACCACCCCACCCGCGAGACGGAAACCATTTTTCTGACCAGCTGAAAGGAATCATCCTCGGTAACGATCGGTAACGGGTAAGCTAAGCGCAACACTCTCGCGCTTACGAATAACAACCCGGAACGCATGATCTCATGAAAGTATTTTTAAACCTCACGGCAACTACACATACACACGCACGTGTTTCCCATCGTGGAAAATGAGGAAGGAAAACGCGTCGGCTCCACCAACCCAAGGCAATAAGCGTTGCGAAAACTCCAGCCAAGACGCAACGGAGTGAAGTGGAAAATTATAGCCGGAGAATACAAAACCGAGAATCTTCCGAGATAATTAGCGGCACGACGAAACGTGAGCGAACCCAACCGTCCATAGCGGCCATTTTGTTGCCCAGTTCCACTTTCCACTTCAGCATGCTGAAAAAACACAGTTCTACTATTGTGCGGAACGATTTCACGGAAGCGAGTTTCGAACTTGTTGTTCTCCGTTCGTTCTGGATGGAAACTTAGACACTGGAGAAAGTTTTACTCTTCCTTCGATGGTGTCGATGCCGGATTGCGTTGGGTTGATGGCCCGTGGTTGATTACCCCGCAGACGAAGTTTTAATATTCCACCAAATACTCGATACTTCAAACGAGACACTCGACGAGTTGTGTCTTTCACACCCAGGCCTCTTTAAATACTTCATAAAGGCAGGAACGGAGCCCTTGTCCAAGGAAAATAAAATCAAAAAACAATTTAACCAGGCCGCAAGCAGTCCCCTCGAACGCCGGAAAAAGGGCGCGACGATGGCGGTAAAATTCGGTTCGACAAAAGTTGTCGAAAGACCGGAGAACGCCCGAGGACAACGCCCGACGACAACGCCCGGAAGGATGTATTTAAATATGCAAAATTTATTGCGCACACAGTACACGCCGGTACACCGAAGGTGGCGCAGTTCCTGATTATTCGCTGATGAAACACGCCCGTCGAGAGAGAGAAGTTTTCTTACGTACATTTTGCGTCCACCCGCCCCGGTTCCGGGCAAAGGGGTTTCACCACTTCCCAACAAAAGGTGGATCCGCGGGGATTCCGAAAAATGATGTGCGGACTTTTTTTTTGCGAAAATTTTCTCAGTACTTTTCGGCTTCCTCAACTTCCTTGTCTTGCTCCTTCCGGGTGGTGCTGCTAGCTGGCGGGCTTCAATTGGCTGTAATTTACAAAAATCAACCCAAATCATCAGCTTTCGCTATTGAGTTCGTGAATCACGCCAATCGATGGAAAGTTCGGAAATTCATGCTGCCCCCGGCCATGCTCTGCGCGTGCACTTCCACTTGCGTTTGGTTTCGCAGCCTCCGACAAGACGCGGATCGATCGATTGAGTGGCGATGGATTGGGTCGAACGAAAAAAAAATAAACAAGAAAAATGAAGTGATCGAGTTCGGTCGTTGAGGGATAGATGATTCGGCGGGGAGGAAAAAAGGAAAGAACCACCAACGATTTGGGAGAAAGTGCAGAGGCTATCGGTAGGAAAATTGCTGCCAGCCTTTGAAACTGGGTTGAAACATGAAGTGTTCGATGATTATATTCCTTCTACAAAACCCGCACAGCTACCGAACGAACGGTGTAATTTCTTTCATTGGAGATGAAGAAGGAAAACCACACACTAACACATTCAACAGAGGCCGTTCCTCTCACCGCAATTCCCACAAACGATGCCGACCACCAGTTAGCTATCGGTAGGTCTCGATAAACATTTACCGTCGTCGGCCGAAGCTCTAATCGTTCGAACGACAAAACAGGACCGCAAACGGAAGGAAAGTAAGCCAATCAACGATTATTGAGTCCATTAAGACTCACCTCCTGGTGGCCGGTGGCTTCTTCCGGAGCATCCTTCGATCTTCCGACCACCCGCCACTAGGATGGGCAGAGGAGTTAGCCAGCATCGGAATGCCATGGAAGCATAATTAAATTCTCCAACTCCTGCGACAAATAATCGACCCGGGGGTCGGTTGTTGTATTAGGTTTTTTTGCTTTGACCTTCTCCTCGAACCATCATCTATCAATTCTCGTCTTCTTTACTTTAAAAACACAAGACCGGTTGGTGGTGTTTCCCGGGCGGGTCTTAGATCCCGCCGTCTCCTATTACGAACTGTCACCCCCGCCCGACGACTCATTGAATGAATGATGATGAATCGGAAAATGAATTCCGCCCGACTTCGACAGCATTCCCTTCTAGGGAGGCGCACCACCCCACCCCGGTGGTGAGGAGGTTCCTACATTGATTACAGGAAGTAGTGGAATATGTTGTTATGCAAGCCGGGCACACCAAACTCGAATTCGCTCTCTGCTTTTCTCTGCCGGGAAAAGGAGCTTTGCTTCTACTGACCGCGACAAGTATGGCCATGCATCGTAAACAACCGCCCAACAGGGACGGAACGAATGGACCCCTCGTGTGCCCTTGTTTGGCTCGAACGCGCGTGTTGCACGATTTCCATATTATTCTTGTGAGCACGAACACATTCTAGTGGATGTCCAGCGGTCAGTCGAAGGCAGTGAGGAAATACTAAACAATGCCCAGAAAATGACTGGGCCCACCAGCCAGGTTTCCACCGTTTTCCTCCGCCTGCCCGCTCAATATTCATCGACGTTTAGCAAAGGCAACACACACGTTGTGATTGCGGCTCGGTTGCGCGATTAAGTTGCGTTGTGTAAACAAACGAAATCAATTCGAAACGCGATTCGATCAGTTCAGTGGTCGGCAAATGGTGCCCTGCTGACCAACTTCCCACCCACAAAAGGTGTGTTTGTGCATGGGTTGAAATAAATAAAACATTGAAAACATATATAACAAACGAATTCGTTACCGGTGTGCTTTGGTTTACAAAGCAACACTTCGCAAATCTTCAAATAAATTTGAAACAATGGAAAAAGCGATCAACTTTTGTGTAGGAACTGATATGAGAAGGGAAATCTTTTGTAATTATCCTACTTTTGGTTTGGTTTTATCGCACATTTCTTACATAGTTAGCATGTTTGTTTAGCTCGATTAGTAGATCACAAAAATGACCATTCTGCTCCATTATTGGCGCAATAGTTGCTATCAGTCAACGCTTGCCTATTTCTAGACTCTCGAGGATTAGCAGCTGTCGATCGAATGTTCTCTATCTCTCGGCTAAAAAAGCTTGCCGGACCCTGGATTAACGCATAAATACATATTTGAGGAGTTCACTGCATACGAAGCGGCAAGATTAATGATGGGTAGCAGCGAAAGAAACTCAGCCAACGGTCAGCGACTCTATTGGATTGGATTCTCCGTAACTCCGCCGTTCCAACTCATTTCTTTAACGTATTCCTGCTGCTCGAAAGCGAACGCAAACTAATGGCACTCGCGCAGTTCATGGAATAATCTGTCCAAACGAACACACCACAACAGATAGCCGGGCGGGAAAAAGCGGAAAGCGAAAACCCTCTGGCCGTCGATGGTCCCATTACGGTCCCTCGCTTTCGGAAGGGTAGCTAACTTGAATCAGGTATTCGAATCGGAAATTTGCATTGAATATAATATTGGCCACCGACTTGCGCTTGAAAGGAGGCGCATATGCGGGGTGGCGGCGAAGAATAAAATAACAATAAGCTGTGTGGCTATTCGAAACATACAATCGGAATACTGTGCATTTGTTGTGAGGTCGGTTGAACATAAATCAAACTTTTAACGCCAGCATAGACATTTTCAACCATCTTATTCAAAAGCCAACACTTCATTGCACAGAGAGAGAGAGAGAGAGAGAGAGAGAGAGATAGTGATCAGGCCGCAAGATAACAATATATTCACAGCAAACTTTCTTTTCCTTTTGCTTGTGAGAATAAAAAGTGATCGTACACGCTGCGCCAAACAGCCCTGCAGTTGCCCCATAATAGAGGGCGATAATTTCTTCACAAAAATTAGACATAATCCATCAAACCGCTCCCGGGGCGGAAAAATCGGAACTATTTGATACGTGTCAAACATTTTTCCCAGCGTGGCTTCCAACCACACCACACCGAGCGGGGGAAATTGGGCGGCTTTACGAGTTCCGCCAACCCAAGACCGGCCAACACAACGTTAACGGCCATTAATCGTCTACCCATTCCCGGCCGGCGAGGTGCTTAGCGTTTTAATGAATGAACGAACAAGTTTCCGAGTTCCGCTGTGCCGTTCCTATGGTTTTATTTTTCTTCTCCCGTTTGGGGTGTTCGCACCGGAAGTGATGCTGTTGGTAGGCCATTTTTATGTGTTCGGTTTTATTGCGGTACTGTCTCTTCTCTTTGCTGGTGGTTTATTTTTTCTCTCCTCTTTGCGAAGACGATCGAAACATGGAACATAATACCGAAAATGGAGAAGTTCTCGTGTTTAAACAACGATTGGGATGAGAAACGAAACGCGCACCAAAACCAAACCCCCCGTAAGGCTTCCTACAGTGTGGCGTGGACGTAAACACATTCGTTCTGGCTCGTTCCGCTGAAACATGATTCCTTTTCATCTGGCTTAAATGAAATCATGATTCTACAAAAAAAAAAAAAAGGACAGTAGTAGCGCTGCGTGATCAGCCCATTCACGAGAAATGGTATTATTGACGGTTCCCGCCTCCCGGACGACACCTTGAATCTTGAATCAAAGTAACGAAGTGAAATTCCTTAGAAGTGTTTCTTTGTGCAAACAATCATCATCTTCGTCCAACTCCCCATCCCCAACCGGTGGCGGTTGTCGTAAAACTGGAGCAACAAACTCACCCCCTGCAGGCCCTGCCCCGGACGTCGTGGGATGAAAAACAAACACAATAGAACACACGGGCCGCCGACAGCGGGTGTCATCACGTGGCTCTAAAGCTCAAACAAATTGGCACGAAAAATAAAATGGTCCACGAAGTTTCGTGATAAAAATATCATAACAAAACACTAGGGACACATACAACATTCACCGTGCGGTGGCTTCATGGTGTTCCTATTTGGATCAAATGAACGAAAGATTGTTCGACCTTGGCGCGATGCCGTGGTGTCCACCAAGTACCAATTTTGCCAAATTGCCCACACTTCCCACAGCACCTTACCGTGTGACTCGACTCTCGAGAGATGTATTAGCACGAGAAAAACAATGTGGGCGTGTATTCCCCCCGGCGACGTAAACAAAGTCTGAGGATGGAAATGTTTTGATGGAGAGAAATTTCGCACACATGTTGAACATATACAAAATTCTTAGTCCACTCCGACCGGGGAGAAAACTTTATTCGATTCCACACACTGTGAAGGGCGCTGAAATGTTGAAGCTAAGGTAACGAAATTAGTTACACTGCGGCATTCCAGGCAGCCCCAAACAATCAACGTACTGGAAGGGGGATCATTTATTTCCCTGCTAATACAAAAACCCGGCCGTAAAAATTCCTGTATCTCCACAATATGCTGCCGGTACTGCAGTTCGGATTGCGAAGAACACAATCTCGAGCGCAATCAACGGTGGATACATTTTCGTTTCGCAAACAAACACCACCACAAAAGCTCCAAAAAAGAAACCCCCAACCTTCAAAGTACATTAATTTCGTCCATTTTCGGAACATCTCGCGCTTCGCAGATGTTTGCATGTTGCGTAAGCAGCACCCCGGACGCAGCATCTCGTTTGATTGACTTCTGAAGCCGCGATGTGGCTTGCGCGAAAAAAAAAGCCATACCGAAAGAATGCGAGCACCAAAAAAGAAACAAAAAAAACAACAGCCATAACGTAACACCATCCTGCCGCCTTGCCTACAATATTTCGCGAGACGCAAAGACGGTAGTCGGCAGGTAAGTGCCAGCAAACGAATGCACCTGAGCTGCAGATGGGTATACATATATTTTTGGTGTGGAGGAACTTCAACAAAACAGAAAATAAATTTCCCCCGAAGCGTGAAGATGGAAGCCGTGGCGGTGCGACGGCTCAATGCGGTACTTCGAAGCAGAAACGTTGCACAAGAGAAAACGCGCGGAAAGATAATCCCGGACTGTCTTCGGCTGCGGAACTTTAAAGAATGCACTGGATGCCCGATACGGCCCACGGGGGCGTTCTTCCGCAAATAGACAACAGAGAGTGTTTGTCCGTGGCTGTGTGCTGACGACGAAATTTAAAGATGAACATACTTTAAGTGGCACCGAATAGATATGTCCTACATACAGTAGAACGTTGTGCTTTCACAATCAACATCAAAAAGTGTCCACTTTCTCCCTGTCAACTGGAATAGCTAATTACATGGAGTAATTGCTGATTTTATGATAAACGGTCATAATTAAACACTATTGTATTGCGCACAATTCTTTCCGGGCACGCTGTGCAGTAACTGTGGAGCAAAAGAGGCTGCATGTTGGAGATATTTGAGTTGGAAAATATATTGATGTCTCCCGGCCGAACCCAAGTGAAAACATGTCCCGCTAGGCGCGTCACAACGCACGGCGTCGTGTCCCGTTGATTCATTATGCTCCAAGCAATCATGCTACTAATTATCGGAGGGCGAACCGCGCGCGACAAATAAAACCGGGTCCGCGCGCTAGCGCACGTCGGATCGAAACCCGCGTCAGAGTAGAGAAGGGCTCAGAATATTCATTATCGGGATATACGCCCCGAAGCTACGGCAAATTTTCGTTCCAACGCGCACCACGAGCACCACCAATGCCAGCACACAGTGACAAAAAGCATCGTCGTCGCGGCCATGGGTCGATGAGTTCGCCAAAACTGCGTATCAACTGGAACCAACCAAGCATTAATTGTCTCACGCCGGGCGCAGCGGTTGCGGGGACGCGCCCAGAACGCATCCGGTTTCCTCCGGCGTTCGATGTTGCCGCTGAAGGTTTCCGATAGTTCCGGTGCTAAAGTTGTACACAATGGCAAAAATATGGCAACACCGTTTAAAAGCCGACCGGCAAAAGAGAAACGCGCTCATTACCGAAAAGGTGGAAGGAAAAGTCATTTCTTTTCTGGTAGGAGAGTACAATATTAATTGAATATTAAAAATATAAATTATTGAAAATCCATTTTTATAGGGAATGTTTCTTTAGGTATCTGCGTCACGAAATGTAGGCGTTGTTAATAACATTCTTGAGGAAATAAATAGTTAAAAGACGAGAAAAAACCCATATTTCTGTTGTTTAATTATCAACAATTTTAACACCGAGACGTTTCTAATAAACACATTTTCATAAAGGATTCCAACATTTTCCCACAACTAGTAAAAATCGGAGGAACTTTTTTGTGTACCTAATACTAGACCCTAGGCCTGCAATAATCAACCCACGAGAACTGTTTATGTCAAGAGCACCCTTTTCGAGGATGAGTATTCTCGGAATTAACATGGAACCGGAAAAAGACGGCGGTCGTGTTGTGGTGGATGCCCCAGAAGTCACTACAAGCATCAACATCATCGTACCCCATGCAATGGATCCATTGACATTGGCATTAATAATATCTCCAAACACTACATGATAATACTGTTGCCTTCTGGCCATTCATCAAAATTCATTTTCCTGTTGAAGGTGGAACACAACAGCAGGCAGGGCCACCAGCACACCAACAACCAAAGGGCCAACCAAAGGACAAATGTCGTTCCGATGTGACTGATGAAAGTGAGCATCTCCCTCTCTCTCTCTCTCTCTTTCTCTATCACTCTCTCTCTCTCTCCTTCCATACAACAAGTATGTCATCGGCAGCTTAAGCAGCGTGTTTGCACGGTAAAAGTTGCAGTATGTGTTTATGTTCCATCAGCTGGCGCCCAGAACGAGAGGAGAGGACAGTACTCATATATTGAATTTAATTAATTCTAGTTCCCTTCCTGCAGTACGACGTGGAACGATCGCCGTTGTTATGTTGTCACCCGAGAAGCGAGCTTCCGTAGAGGGTACAAGCAACCCTGAAATGAAGGTTCTCGATTCCACCTTTTGACCCTTTTTCCACCATGGACGAGCGTAGAGCGTCATCGTATCCGGTTGTGAAAGGCGATGTGTGTCGTTCTAGATTCAAACAAAATTAGCGTCAAATAACTTGCCATCGTTACAACAGAACGTCATCCTTGCCGAGTCCCAGAACTGGGGGGACGACTAATTCTGCGACTAGCTTGTCCGCTAATCCGATGTGAGCATTTCTCGGATGGGATAAATTTAGAACAGGAGTGCACTAATTTCGCGAGAGTAGTCTCGTCGAGTACCTGTCGTTCGAGTGGAAGCTTTCTGGGAACGTCCAAATACACTCCACGGAGACGGGATCACATCGCGACGGAATACAATCACCTGCGGCGCATCTAACGACGTGACACAATAAATCGCTGATTGAAGAATGAACGATGAAAGGAACCGCTGCGCGCGGACTACTAAATAAACATACCCTCGCTGTCATCCGATGTCGTCAGTCGTCAACATTAGCGGGACTACGGGTAGCGAGTTGAGAGCCACCACCACCACAGTCACCCTGCCGATTGTCAAGAGCAGAACGAGTATTTTTAATCCCGTTTCTACCGCCCCGCGATTCGGTGAAGCCTTTCGAGGAAGCGCATGTCACCGATCTCTTCGCGAGGAATCACACTGTTGAGACGTCGCCCTCAAGAAACTCTCGACATTCGGCGGTCCTCGACGTTGGATAACGATATCGAACGCCCACTCGTGACATCAATTCAATTACGTCAATTGAGCGGGCGGCGAATTTTGATTCGTGTCTCTCGTTCAGATTTGAACCGATAGCGTGCCAAAACCTGAAGATATGCTGACGGTACCGATGACGATAACGATGAAGAAGGTGCCAAGAAGACGGCACCGGAAGGATAGCAACGAACCGAATAATGAAGGCTATTATTTGTGGTTCGATTGCATCGTTGTTGGTGCAGTGCACAAGTGACGAATACAACGACGACGACGCCGACGACGTTGATCGATTTATTTTCGGCAACTGCGAAGGGACTGGGTCGGCGCACGACCGGAAATACGCACGAAATGCACCCGTGCACACGATGAAGATCTCGATTGCTTTTTGGACCATTGGACAATTGTCATAGGAAGGGAAGTTGAAAGAGGTGCTACTGGCGACGGTTTACTTTCTTCGCCGAGGTATGAGTACCAAACAAAATGTCCAAAAGAAAGGGACCTGGGATATGGGACCTGGGAATACAAGAAGACACAGCTTGCCACGACTCAAAAAGGAAGTCAGTCGGCCGCGACTGTATATTTCCATCTGGAATTAAACCGATCCGAACACGGATCCGTGGCATGGGCGGCGTTTCACGGAGTGGTGCGTGGATTGCCTCCGGTTCGGACCGGTTCGATGTTTAGTCATCGTCATCGTGTCGGGGACTAAAAATAGCGCGTGTGTGGCACACGCCATCCGACGACTCTTCAAGACGCGCGGCGCAGTTTCGAGACGTCGATCCGAACGCATTAAATTGCAGGGCGACAATTGACGCCGGGTGACTAACGCACGGGACATGCGAAAACTCATGCTTCAGCTGCCTTGCCTGAGCTCGGGCGAGCGACGCCTTATTTTGGTTTCATTTACTCGCCTTTCGCCGCCGATTCGGAAAAGGCAAACAAAATATCACACAGAGACACAATTGCCCAGCCCTACGGGTAGACTAGACCAGCAGAGAGAGGTGGGTTGGTCCTCCTCTGTTGTGATGCCACGGAAAGTGTGGTGTTGGTACCGAAGGGCCTCACCGTTTTGCGCATAGCTCCACGGATATGAGGAAACGTTGGACAAATTCACACGCCTTTGTCCATGGTCATGGCCTCGTTTCGGGGCCTGGTGGCACAGTGTGATACGTCGCTCGTTTCTCACGGTCGTCGAGTGGGTCCTCCATGGCGTTCCTTTTACCGCGGTGCGACAAACTATTCTTATCACTCGCTTCCTTCGCCATTGCACCGGATGGAGTTGGCCGACTGTTTTAGTTTAGTAGTTTCAACACCGTCGAATGCTAATTAGCTTGGTTCACGAGGTGAAATAGCACTAACGTGACGGAACAGAGGTTGAAGAATGTATCACTAACGTGACGCTATAACGCAGCTATACGTTTCATTTGAGCCCTACTTGAGTTATTGTTCGACTCACCAATAAATAAGCTAACGAGCGCTTGTACACAAAGACTCACCTGGAAAGAGAAAGGAGAGGAAAAACATCATAAGTACATCATGAGATTGATCTTTAGTATAATATGCTACTTATATGCTTATCTTTAACCTTACTAGGCAACTGTAAATAAACGAAGAAATGTAACAACCTCCCTGTACTTCACTAGACTTTCATCCATTACATCTCTACAAAGCGAAACCGAATTGGGCCCTCTACTTAGCACCAAAGTGGCTTATCAGGGCGCACCAAATTAATTCGATCTTAACATAATAGCTCACTTGAACCTGAAAAACTATCGCCGGAGACCTACGTACCCGCGGCACCGCACGTCATTCCCACTTCTCGCCATTCCGGGGGCGATTATCTTTGGCATTTTCATAACGCATAATTATCGGACGATCAAAAAGGCATTAGGGAGACCATTCAGTCAAACAAATTTTTAAACTTTCTAATACACCAGCACACACCGTAGTGCACCCGTAATGGTAATGGGAGGCGCAATTAGTTTAATCACGAGAATTCACTTCACGGGGCGCGGATCTCACCCCATCGCGGATTTCAATGCGTTTCGTTACGTCGGGACATGCGCATCGGTGCCCGCGGGCCCGATCCCGCCGTACACCAGCATCATCAGCAAGTGCCAGCGGAATCTCATTTTAAATTTTTCATCCACGACTTTTTTCCGGCCACGACGGTGATGGTGGTGGTGGTGCTGGTGGGAGAAGTTCGTCGAGCCGGCCGTGCTGGATGCTGCAGGTTCCGTCGAACAACGCATATCTCGCTGTTGGTTCAGTGGCGGCATACGACGCACACACAAGTAAGAAGTGGCCAATGTGGAGGGATCTTCTTTTGAGCCTGTCAGTGACAACAACAAAAAAACACAAACCCACATTGAAGAGAGCGGACTGTGTGTGCTCTGTGTGTGCAACATGCTTTAAAGAAAGTATCAACGGCCTGAAAACTGTGACCGACGACGAATGCCACCAGCGTCGCGAGTTCGTTGCGTGTTTAATTGACGAATTGTAAAAGAAATGATGCCGTTAAGTGGGATCGGTGCGGTGGAAAAGCACACTCGGAATCCGATGCGGTCCCGTCCCGTCTTCTGGGACAGTACTATAGCACAGCAACACAGAGGCAGGCATTGTCCGCGTCTTTTGCTGCTCGGACAAACCGCGAACTGGCTGCTGCGTGACAACGCGGAAGGAAAACAGCCAACGCAGGAAACGCACGCACGCTTGCTCCCATTTGGAATTGAATGA
>JAOEFI010000004.1:14967753-14982047 GCA_034621735.1 Anopheles plumbeus | reverse complement strand
ATGGGGCAGACATTCTTGAAGGCCCTTCATGTTCCTAATGACCGAAACAATCCGACCCATCCACCATCCGCCGTGTGTGTGTGTGCTTGCGATGGCGTGACGAGAAGGAAAGAAGCAGTGGGGAAACCAAGAAAGAGCTACAACAAGGGCCAACCGGCGATGGGAAGAAGTGAAGCGAAAAACGAACAAAAAACAAGAATCACACAAACCAAGGAGCTGGAGCTGGAGGTGCGGGCAGAAATTGTACCCTCGGCGCGCCCTATCGCACAGGACTGATCTCACCTGCACGCCACGGTTGGGGGAGCGCTCCTTCTTCCTTGAAATCTTTCCCAGCACCTCGCAGAGGCAGAGGGACAACCCCCGGTGGATGTCCAGTTTGTATGGACGTGCACACAGAAATGCGTCCCTCAAGAAGAACAACACAGGGCCAGGGCCAGAGAAAGCCCTGAAGCGATCACGTCGTGCATCAACCCGGGAAGAGAACCGGGTAAGAGGGCTTCTCACACAACCCAACCTGTCATTAGGACAGTGACATTCGCGGGAATACTGTGTCCCCCATCCTAGGGAACGCATCTTCCTGCAGGAAATGTTTTTGAATTCGATAGTCAAGTACCCCGAATAACGTACCTGAATGCAGGATCGCTCGCTTGGTTTCGGTGGGTCAGCGACGAAACCGAGATCGGAGTACGTTGATCTGCAATCTTCGCGGGTCGCTGGCTCGGAACGGACGCTGTTGTGTGGCCGGAGTTCGCAACTGTCAGGCAGCGGCAATGAAGATCGGACACTGGCTCGCGATCGAACACTCGGTTGCGCAACTTTCGACACTCTCGCCTCGCTGGCGTGCGATTGCCACTTGCCACTTCAATTCACCACCCACAAGTAATAGAGGGCTCCGAAACCCGGCAGGCTCTAACAATCACTTCCGGCCTACGTAGTGCAACTGATTCGGTTGCTTTCCACTGCGTGTTAACCGCTAGAATACACACGAAAACGATCGCCCGTTACACCGAGAGCTCTTTCGTACACCACTGTTGTTGGACGCACAAAGTTGGAACACTCGGAAGAGCTGCACTCGTGTCCTGCTGAAAAGGGAACACTTAACGAACCTCCTTCACTGTAAACTGCAGTAGTTTAGGTATTATCAGCGGCGAGATTTTATGCTAGTTTCACACTTTCATGCACGTGGCCACTTCAAACGCTAATGCTAGTGTGCAAACGTGTTGTATTTGCAGCTTTTTTTTTTCTTTCCGATTCGCTGGGGATTTTCCTACGTCGAGCGAAGGAAGCGAGCAACGTGTGCGGATCCGAAAAGATCAATTCACGGGTAACGAATTAGCCTAGTTTCCTGTAGGCAGCACACGAAGCAACGCACCTGGCCGGAGCGAGTTTGCCAAATGGAAGGAAGTGGGAAATGGGCTACACTTCGTTCGCAAGCTGGAAGAATTTTTGCACCATACGGAAGACGGACCTTCCTGAGGGTTGGTTTTTTTCATTTAATTTCAACAGCACCAATGAACGCAGAACAATGTCGAACTTGAGGCTCAGCGGGCAACACTTTTGCACTCGACGATCGCAGAAATAGCACTCTTCAAACGTGCGCAGCCTCACTGTTTCTACTATATACGGCGTAAACAGAGTAGCTACATATATCTTCCACACACTGCGCTGGTCGTAACGCACGTCCGACGTCGACTCTCGTTCAGCTTAAACTCACAACTAAGCACCGGGTTGGGTTTGTAAACTTGTTGAGCCGCGAAACCGGTGCACCGCACACACCGAGCAGCGACCTCGACGGTGTTGGTGATGGCCTGCCACGAAAGCAGTCCGATCGCGGACTACACGCACACACTGCCGCGGTCCTTCTCTCGAGCCTTTACACCTTTACCGCACACCTGGCAAAGCCTACGCTGTGTTGCAATGCGCCCGTAACAAAACGGTACGCTTGATCGAAATCCACAGCCAACTCTACCTGGCGAACACAAGCGAAGAATTCCACCGCGCCATCTCGACGGAACATGATGTGCTCGCTGTGTTTTGGTTTTTCTTTATCTATTTTTACCGTGCGCTCTCTCATTCTCGTTCGATCGCACACCCAGCGACTCTTTGCTGGCTCTTCCTCTTTTCTCCAACGAACTGAGGGCTGCAGTGCAGCTGCAAATGATGCAGGGCTGCTCACGAATTGCAGTTGCACTTTGCTATTTGAATTGTGGTTTTTGTATGTTACATTTGACACTGAGACACTTGGGAGACGGACCGCCATCAAATGGATGCCGGACAATATTTCCTCCTGTTATGTTATGTCTTTCAATTAAATACCGACAGGACTTGTTGGTGACTCTCCTATGTAACATTTTCTTTTCAATCCTCTTTATCGTGTAGTTGTGATATATTATTTCAATAATATCCCCCGGCTGCAAGATAAACATTATCCCGACTCACTGAGTAGATGAGAGATAACGTGGAAAATACCTGATTGTTGTTGTCTTCCAGCATAAAAACAATATTATAAAAAAGGGGTGCCGCGTATTCATTGTTTTACACTTTAGAGGTGAATGTTAGCCGAATGGCCCAAAGCCTCTATAAAATAAATAAAAAAAAAAAATTGTTTTACACCATTGTGAAAAAACCCGATTTTGCCGGTGCATGTTGGACTCAGAGGCTCGTTGGCTCCACTGCGCTTTATCTACCTCGTCCATCTTGCGAAACTGCGGTGATAATTATGAATGATCATATGGTTGATTTCGTTTGCTTGCTCCAGTATTTCAACGCACCCTAGCACCACCACCACAAGAAGGGAGGCAAGTGTCGATAAGACGGCCAGACGGGGCGAAGAATTCGTGACGTGCCTGTTTTTCAAATGATTTACTTTTCTTTTTGACCAATTTGCAGGAAGCGTAGTGACAAGCAGGAAACGGACAAAAAAGAGGTATTTGAAAGATAGCGAATATTTACTTATCGGGCGCCCACTTGGCGAGGTTTTTGTTACTGGAAAGGGGTGTTTCAATTCACGAATTTTTGCTCCCGAAATAAGAAGTCGATTGCAGCAGCATTTGACGATAATGGTTGATAGATGACGATGAGTTCTGGGATGTCATGTCGTGACAACACGTTGTTGTTTTGGAATGTTTTTTATATACCAAACATTAATTTTTGAATTTTTTAATTTTTCTTCCTAACTAGAAAGCCTGTTTCTCACATACAGTCTATAAATATACCTTATAATATTATCTGGTTTTTTCTTAATAAAGGATAGAAATGAGCGAGGTAAACAAAGTATTGGTTTTAATGATTATAATGGGATTCTTAAAAACTCCCCGAAGAGTAATAGAATCCCCTAAATAAAAACCCTAAACCAAATTGTAAAAAACCCAGCCCCAACCACCCACTATTGACGCAACAGTTTCATTATTACACTTTCTCCTTCGAACGTGTCTCTTTAGATTATTCCCAATGCTGTGGTGCCCGGACACCCTTGCTTCTCAAAGTGGCCGTCGATGGATCCAAACGGTCACCCTTCATCGTCCACAACGTCCCTGACCAAGCGGGTCACCTCCGCCCGGCACCGGTGGTGGTGGCCATTGCACCGTGACCGAAACAATCGACCCCGGTTGCGTTTCGTAGGGAAATAATCCAATGACAGGTAATAAATTTCCGACAACTCCACATTGGCATACCGACGATGTTGCCACCGTTTCGATGGGCCGGGGGTGGGGAGATGGTGGAGCGAGACGACCCCACCGGGCGGGGTGGTGGCACGTCCGCGCAGATCGATGCGCATCGATATGCGTCACGGGGCCAGCGCGAATATCTTCACCGGCATCGTCTTGGGGAGCCGACGGTTTGGCGGTAAATTCCACGTATCCATTTTATTGTTTGTTCCCGAGATTCGGTAACTCTGCCGCGGGTTGGCCCCGTGCTGTCGTGGTTCTTTTCCCGTTTTGGGAGCTAGAAAAATAAGCGATCGGTGGAGGATGTCACCACCCGAAGATGTTATTTTGTTTTATGGCAACATTTATGTGTCATCCGAGCGTGTGTGGGTGTTTCGAAAGGCGAACGATTAGGGTCCAGAAATAGGGAGAACTCGCTAAAGGCGATGGTCGAAAATAGTCATTCAAAGGCAAACCATCGGTTTCCCACTGTTCCCCTCGAAGGGGAAATGCTCCACTTCAGCATCTTGGTCCATGTGCGGAAAATAAAGTGACTGAACTTTGTTGAAATTATGCTAATTTATGTGGAATTCGAGATGAAAGTAATTAAAATGGCATCTTTGTTAGTTGCCCCCATTTTTAAACCGACCCCCTCAGCACGTCCCCGCAGCTTTCCAGCCCTTCCCCTCGCTACTGGACCGTACGATTGCGCAATGATAATATCAATACAGCGTTGGGGTCTTAGTTTTCAAACTGGCCAACGTTGCCGGCAACGGTTATGTAACGCGGTTCGCTTGTGTGTCGTGCGTTCTCTTCCTGGCGTGCCCCCCAATTGCCGTTCCGTTCTGAGACGGGCGCGGCTTTCCACTCTCCACGGGCAGCAAACTTTCAAAACACACGGGAAAAGGTGCTGAAAGTGGTCCGTTACTTGATACCGCTCCGTGCCGTGAAACAATTACTGCTAGGTGCTGCATATTTTCGCACAAGCCCTGCGGCCATTTCAAGAGGAAGAACTGCACACCACTCGGTCTGATCCCTGGTGTCTGGCGAAGAGAACCCCGGGAAACAGGTGAGAAATGACGGGAAGAATTTTTTCGAGGCATTTTCCTCCGTTTACTACCGCGTGGCCAGCAGCAGCCGCAGCCCGTTTTTACGCAACAGCCTGCCGATGATTTGACGAGCATAAAACGGCTTCCAAAATGATGATTTTGATTTCCCGTGAATGTTTTTACGATATCGCCCGTTCCCTGCGCCCTTTGTTTTGGGAAACCCGCACGGCAGATCGTGTGCGAGGATCGGCGATGGAAGGCGCAGCCAGTGGAACGAATCATAATTAACATAATTCTAGCTTTCCTCGGTTTGGCAGTCCCGGGAGCCCATCGTGGCGGGTTCTGTTTTAACCAGTGTTGATCTTGAAAAGGAAGTACAAAAAGACTATTTATTGTGTAGAATCTTGGGAACTTGAATGAATGATGAAAACATCAACTGTCCACAGTGCACAGATCACAACACACTTTTCATATTTTAGTTAGAATATTTTCTTATTGTTAATCGATTTTGAATTCGTTTTTTTGTTTTCACATTTCTGGATGATAAAAAAGGGCCGGGATAATTTGACTATAGATAATCCCTTATTCCATTACTCGATGTAGTTAGTTCACTGTTTGAATCTTACGGGCTACTAAACAATTGAAGAATTACACAAGTAATTACCTTAATATCCAACTATAATAATGGACTCATAAACTATTGAATCAAAATTTTACGAGGATTTCGGTACGATTCGAGCAGTCTGTGGTTTTGCACCATGCCATAATCTAGCCATATTCGTGTTATAAAAACTTCCGTGTTATAATCACACAATAAGTCCTGCTATAAACGTGCTGAAGATATAATACAGTTGACAATATGAAATTTTAAATGAAGAGAAATTTGAAAATGTTCAATTATTTTCATAATAAATCGAAACTCATTATATAAAATTTAGTCGCCGGGCAGATGAAAGTCAAACAAGATTTTCAAAGAGTTTCTCCAATGTCCACCATTTGTAATTAATTATGATTCTTTGGGATTTGACTTAAACTTGAACAAATATTTTAACGCTTTTTTAATTTTGTATCGATAGTAAATATCTTTTCCTAAACAACGGAGGAATATTTGCCTTAGGCATTAATGAAATATATGAACAAAGTGCAGCTAGATTTACAGCTACACGAATTATGTACAAAGTTTTCTAGTTTCTTTTCCGATTTAAGTGCAATCCCTAAAGTGAACCACAAATAAGTTAATGCTGAAGCAAACTTTGTTTCGATACAAGAAATCTGAATAACTTATGCAAAGTATGTGATTGTATCCTTTCTAATCACACAAACACCTACAATGCCATTTGCTACAAGCGGTGTATTGAAGTCGTTTGAATGCTAAACCAACCGTTCCCGAAGGTAATGAAATTTTATTTCACGCCACCAAAGACGCTAAGGAAAACGTGCAGGACCCGTCATGCGACAAATGCCATCAGTTTCGAGATGCAATTTTCTTTCCATTCAACGCCACACCCAAGAGAAGTGCACACAACGAACGCATCGATTCTTTTCGTACAAACAGTATATTTTCCGTTGTTGTGATATGTATTCCGTGTACATGTAACCGTTTCGTTAAGTGGTGAAGTTCACAAGTTTAGCTACGAACGCTTTCCTAATCATATTCCTCTAAAACTGAAACACGATCGGCCGCCACTGTTCGCCCCCCTTCCACGCTGAGTGGAATGTATTTACACGTCCAAAAAAGGTTTGGAAAAAAGGTTCTACGTATGGTTTGCTCTCCTGATTGTGCAACGGTGATGATGGGTGTTGTTTTGTTTCTAAGCTAGCGAAATGTTAGCAAACTGAAGAAACCCTGAAACAGATTTGTGGAGCTTCATAAATAAACCCTACCGTATAAAAAGGCTACGAATCTCGTGAGGAAACAACCAATCAACGGAGAAAAACAAAATCTATCGTTCCGTTTCGCGCATCCTTTCCACCGCGAAATCCTGCTTCGTTTTGACAATTCCTCGTACTAACTAACGTACGTTAAATATAGTTGGACAATGTTAGTCAACGTAAAAAAAAATCCGGAAAATAATAAAATTACTAAAAAAGGACAACAGTAACAAGCTCGCGACCTATGCTCCGGGCCGCCAGACCACACCCCTCCACACCCGACAACGCTTTTACAGCTCGTCGTGTTTCGGGCCGGAGAACTCGTCGTGCGAGATGTAGCCATTCTTGTCCTTGTCCTCGTGCTGGAAGATCTCCTCCACCAGTTTGTCGTGCTCGGCGATCATGTTCTTGATGTCCTCCGACTCCTGGCCACCGTCGGCAGCCACCATCTGCTTCTTCAGGTACTCGCTCACCTCCTCGCGGCTCAGCTGCATGTCCTTGTTTTCGTCGATCTCCTTGAACACGTTGGTGGTCGGGGGCGAGTCGCCGATGTTGATCAGCTCAACGTCGAACACGAGCGTGGCACCGCCGGGGATGACATTTCCGGCCCCCCGGTCACCGTAGCCGAGCTCTGGCGGGATCGTTAGCTTACGCTTCTCACCTACAAGCAAGCGGAAGTAAGGAAAATTATTCACACTTGTACGTTTCTCAACTCTGCCCGCGATTACTCACCGACACACATGTCCGTCAGTCCCTGGTCCCATCCCTTGATGACTTGTCCGGCTCCGAGCTGGAAGGTGAAGGGCTGGTCACGGTCGAAGCTGCAATGGGGAATGGAGGGGAAGAAGATGCGGAATTAGTGTTTCCATTTCCGTACAATTTGTTGGTTAATTTATTTGTGCTAATAGAATTTAGTGTTTGCTGCCCACTGCTACTCCTTGGTTCTTGTTTCGCCAACACAAGAGATTGTGAATGTTTGTTTGAATGGAACTGAAATATGATAGTTGGAAATGATGCAACAATTTTCCTGCCTTCCCATGGACTTTAAATTCGTAATTTATGCTTTAAAATGAAAGGATACTTTACTCCCATCGTACCAAACGCAAGTGAAGGACTCTGTATGCAGTGCGCTGAACACAGATTGCTCGAAATAAATCGTCTGCAAACACCATGTCCAAAATAAACCTAGATAAATTTGGAAAATCTTCCGACGATGGAAAGCGGCTCTAGCGAGAAGCGATGGGAAAATTGGCCATGGGAGGAAACAAGTGCCGAAAAAAAAAAAACGAGTGTTTAAACAATCGGAGCATAATGCAAATCCAAACAAAGTCGTGTCCTTTTTTTCGTGCAGCTTCCAGCTTGCGACATGTTCCACCCCGTCTTTTTGTCTTGGTGGTTGGCTGTGTGTTTGTTGCAGCAGTGATATTTTTGTAATTAAAAGTAAATATTAACACATGGAATTTTCAACACCTTCACGACGCTCAGGGCCTGTCTCTCGCTCGGTGGATGGTAATCGATATCGAAGCACTCTCCTCCTTGGGATGTTTAAGGAACTCTAACCCAGTTCGGGCTTCGTTCACTTATTCATCGCAACTGATCGCACCTTCGAGAAATTGAAATAAACATCCCATCCGAACAGCGGGCCGCCGGTTTCGGTGGCGGAAAATCGGACCCCGGGCAGCCTTTCAACCACCACCAATCCAATTCCAGCCGAGAGGAGAGTTTGCAAATAAAACTGTATTCACACTGGCACAGGAATTGATGGGTCCGTGTGCGGAAAAAAAAAAGGAAATAGTCTTCCACACATCGCCCGTTCCGATTCGCATCCGGGCCGTTTGATCCGAGATAGGGAACAGGTTCAGGAAATAGAGAGAGAAAGAACGAGAGAGAGAGAGAGAGAGAAAGAGAGAGAGAGAGAGAGAGAGAGAGGATGAATGAAAAAAAAAAAAGGTTAGCATTAATAATTGAGCAGTGGTTCGATTGGTTTTTAGTTTCGGTTTCGCCAAAGAAAACGCTTCTGGCACCAACACACCAGAGGCGATAATATCGTGAGGTTATCCTTCCGCACCACCTTCCAGGTGCGTCGCTCATCCTGCCACGCCGCAAGGGTGGCAGGTTTCGCAAACCTTTTAACCGGAAGGGTTGGCAGTCGACACCGGTTCTATCTTTGTGATTGGAACTCCGGGAAGCGCGCTCGGATGGGTGTGGAAATTCCTCTCGATTTATTTCATACCAGTTCGGGAAACGTGTGAAATGAGCAAGAGGGTGGGAGACGACGACGGAGTGAGGGGCGAACAGCATCCCGTGGCAACACTGGAACTGCAGTGCCATCAAATCACTCGCGCGGTCCCACCTTGAGTCGAAGAAGCGATACGCCACCACTTAGTGAAAGCAGGGACGCAGTTTTATGGAGCCGTTCCGTGCCGAGGAGTTGGAAGAACTTTACACCGGAGGGGGAACTCACGTATCGGGTGTAAATAACATCGGCGAATAAAAGTTACTTGTTTGTAAATCTTTTCTCTTCTTTCTTCCTTTTTGCATACCGACATTACACACCGTTTTCCAATGTCTCCTCGTCAGAGAACGAAAAACATGTAGCGTGTAGGGGAAGATATGTTCCTTCCTTGTTCCTTGGTCAACATTCGCCGCATCCTGGCAGTCCAGGCCAGGTTTCGATGCGGATTACTTCTGCTCCAAAACGGTGACCAGCAAATGTGTTAATTTTTTCTTAAATCGCCCCAAAAGAAGATGCTGCAGTCGCACCGGTCTCTGCGTCGGAAATCGGAACGTCTTACTTCCGCGCCCCGCCCAGCGGTGCGGGGGGCCCCCAACCAGCTGGTGTTGCGCTGGAGACGTGGAATTATTCACCGAAATGTTGGGTAATAAAATCAAATAATCATGAGTCAATGGCGGCCTGCAGAAAGGAAGGGCACAAAAATAGAAGGGTTGGAAGGTAGTTATTTTTGCTCGAAACTTGTCGGCCAAAGGTCGGCCTGGGTGCCGGCACGTCCCACGGAACAGCTGACTGAGAGGAAGTTTACTTTTTTGCCAGCTAAAACTATCGATTTTTTGAGTAGTGAAAAAGAAAAAGTGATGTTCTTCTGGACTAGGGAAAAACATCACATGATTTCGACATGTTTTTCTCATAATTTGTCTAATTTTTCTCATATCATATACTTTTGCATCAAATATAAAAACTATTAGATCGATTAAACATCGAATTGGTTTGTAGTGAACGTATTGTAATATGCCACTTCAGTGTTTTACGTAAGATTCACTTCATCGCGTTCAGTGGAATTACTTTCCCTTCCGAAAAAAAAACGACCAACAAATTATCTGCTTTCCCTTGAGTCATCTGACATCATCTCACTCCATATTAATGCACATGCCGGCTATATAGGCCTCTACATTTTAGTTCCACCCCTTCTCCGCGGTCACCTCGCCGAACACTCATCTCACGCTCAGGCGACCACGACGTTAGTGTGACCGTCTACGCGACAATTAGCCGGTCACGGTTTGGATCGGTATGTTTGTTTGTCCCTTATCAGCGCGGGAAGCACCCGATCATCCGTACCACCACCACGAGTGGTGCGTTTTCCACGGGTGGTGGTGCATTTCGCTAAATGCTTCTTGTGCTGCCACACATTACGCGCGCCCTTTTTCCAGCAGGACAGAGACATTAGTGTTTAGCATTATTTATGACCAGCGAGCATGGCACATGCGAGGGCAGATGCCTGGCTGCAGACTGATACATTTATTTTCTGGTGACTTTCTTTCTATGCAGCCAGCAAGAGTTCCCTCCGGTATCTCCTTCCCCATACGTTCCCCATACTGTTGGAAGGGTTGAAAAAAGAAAGGGGAGAGAAATCTAACGGTATAAACTTGGCGCTGTGTGTCAGGCGGAAAGAGAACTGGGGCGCCAATGTGATACTGTCGTTTTGCAGGTTTTAGCTCGATGCTAATCGAGAAAGAAAGACGTGGAAAAAAAGCTCGCTCCTTCTTGCTCTTCTTGGAGGCTATATACTACCACCGGTCGACCGGGGACACTTCAAGAATATGGTAACCATCGTTCCACGAATGCGAAACGAAGAGGAAAGAGCTGGAATTTCTTCCGCCCGAACGAAAGTTTACTTTGACAGGGGGAACAAGAACAGGACAGGCTGGAGCAGAATGTTGACCACCGTTATGCGAAAAGGACGTGTCGCACCGCGCATTCTTTTTCTCCACCCGGCCAGCACGATGCGTATCCGCGACTGCGGATGGCGCTGCTTACTCGCAGCAGTTGTTAGTCTTGAAGAGCCAGCGGACGGATATGTGACAGAGTACACACTGCGCTGGTTACGCAACCACACGCCGAAACGGGTCGTGGAACCGGTTTATTTTGCGTCCAGCCAAACACACCATCCCATCCTCAAGGGGGTGGTGGCTGGTGGGATCCTCGCGAATACTTCAATGCACCACACTTAACCTTTCGGCCATCGCGATTCGCGATTCGCGAGTGTGTGGATTGAAAGCAATTTTTTTTTTAGCAAACACACGCGGGATTGTGCGCGCCGTTTATTGCACTTCACGAGTGCCCAAGTGAAGTGGAAACGAACGCTAACCTAAATTTGACTAGTTGTGTTGCACAACGTTCCATCGAAGGTTTTGAAGAAATGAAACAGAAAGAAATTCATCAACGAACTCAATGAGAAAAAAAGGACCAACGAAAAGACCGAAGGTTTTGTTCATGTACTTTGTTTCTGTGAAGCAAATAATCTAATTCAGAAGTTGGCTTTCGAAAGCCAAAGAATAGGGCACTACTAAAAATGTTCAAGCATCGTAACAGACATATTTCGGGTGACATTTTTTATATCGCCAAATTTTATGTTAGTTTTTAAAGAATAAATAAATGCGATAGTAAAATATGATGATAAAAAGAGAGTTTGACAACAGAAGAGCTTTCCTCCATTTATACTTTAACGGGTATTGAAGTTTAATCTCCGTAAAGCTTGATTCATGTCTATTACTAGTTGAAAATTTTACAACTTCATGAATTAGAGAAAGGTAAGCTTAAATCCTCACAAAAAAAACATGCCTTATCGTTTCCAATGAAATATTCAATTAATAAAACACCACATTTTAAAGCGCATACAAAATTTCCCGAAATGTTGAAGAACCAACAGAAAACGACAATGAGACAAGGGAACAAAAATTACATTTAAGAATGCCGCTTCCTTCTAGATTGTCTGGAAACATAAAACCATCCATTTCTTGCGCGAAAGCCCCTCTCGCCACATTCTTCGCGCTTGGAGAAACATGAAAAATGACATTCATGGAGCAAATGCCACCGGGCCCTCCTGGGGCTCGACCGCGACGTGGCGTCTTCTGCAGCACTGCTATCTCCAGAAACTTGTGTCACCAAGCCTCCCCCCGCCGAAAGACCGGGAGGACATTGTGTTGCTCCTCGCACGCTACAGGCGATTACGGAATGAAGCCGCAACCACACGACCTCGGGAGAGGACACGTCAGCCAGTGTATAGTGTCGTCGTATATGCAAACGAGGCCAGGAGCAGGGCCTCAACAAAAACACAACCGAGGGTGAAGTACGTACACCCACCACCGGAATTAGGAGGATCATTTTTCGTCAAATCCTGCCCCCTGACACTTGGGACGGCCCGGTGTGTCCTGTTGTCGCAACGGAACGCAACTCAACCGGGTCACTTGTCTTCCGACTTCATTGCTTTGCCACGTGTTGTGGCGAAACACGAGCAACAGGATTTATTTGTCTTCGTTGGAGGCCTCATGGGAAGCGAGTGAAATGTCTTGCGTGAGATGTCTACCCCTCCTTCGGGCCGGCGGGCCTTAGGCTTGCCATCTCCCAAGGCGTGAAGGGAAGCGAAGGTTCGTTCGGTTCGCGATCGTCCGTCACGTTGATTGGGGCAATTAAAAATCATCCACAAAATTGGGCCCGTCGCTCGTTATTCCGCGAGGTTATAAATAGTGTGCCGGAAGGTACCGGAAGTAAGACAGATTGTCCCCGGCGGTTAAAATTGTGGGGAAATGGCGCACGCCGTCACCGTTTGGAGCCGCAAGGATTCGAAAGTGAGTGAAGTGATGATACGCACGAAGGGGAAAAAAATGAGTGGGAAGCACGCCGTGTCCGGTATGATCTTTGAATGGGTGCAGACTCATTTGTCTTTTCTTTTTGTGTGACATGTAAACAAACCGAGAGAAAGTTGCAGAGGAATGCTTAACGGGCGCGAGTTCTCTGGATCGCCTTTGTTAGCTTTGATTCGTGGCCAGTCACGGGGAAATAAGTACTATCTGACTCATAGTTCATAGGGAACAATGAATTTGATCGTGTGGGCGAAGGTACGACATAGCATCCCACGATCGAACATTTCAAAGTCAATTTCGAATGCATTTCGAAATCCCTCCGAAATGAGTGGAGTGCGTCATAGTAGCACCAATTTTATTGCTTCAATAAATAAATGAATATATGGCATAGTACAAAAACAGTATTTTAATGAGTGGAAAATAAACATTTTACCATTGGTGAAACTTTCAAACGAGTTCTATCTACTTTAGGCATTGTATTGAAAATAATGTGGAATAATGTGGAAAAATTATCATAGGTGTCCATGATGCCGTAACGAGTAAAGGTGTCTCCCAAACGCTTGACCAATTCGATCGATCATAGATTCAAATTTAACCTGGACGAGCAGCAAAAAAGGCGAGAATGTTTAAAAGTCCTAAAGTAAACTAAACCTAATCCTGCGTTTTGTAGATTTTCAGTCAGTTCAGAGAAAGAAAGCTCGAGGAGGACGAAAATGGAGGTTATTTAAATAAAACCTTTCTTCACTACAACTATAATTTGAATATTTGAATTTCCAAAACAAAAGTACCGACCAAGGTAAAGAGGTTTCTGTGTGTACCCCTTAGGCAACCTTGTCCCGTGTCAAGATCGGTATCGATTGTAGTAGGGAAAGGTTTGAGACAGCACAAGGGATTTGTTCCACCAATTTTCGGCAAACGACTCAATGGCGTTGCTTATTGCAAAATTATCATCTCCTTAGGTACGCGATGATGTCCTCCAAGAGTGTCGCTAGTACACGTTACGTGTACCTGTAGATGTGAGATGAAGGGAAGAACATCCAGAGCATGCATGGCACTGTCCCATAAATATATCAATAACCATAACAATAAAGAACGCAAATCGCGCTCACGCAAAATCCACCCGCGCCCGAATTTATGTAGGCCGCTTCGGTAAAGGACACTGCACGAAGGGAGTGGAGTCTACTGTAGCGTAAGGTCCCTGGGGCGTAAGAAGCGGAAGAAAAAACAACCTTGTACCGGATGTTGCAAATTTGTTCTTAAAGATTTCAGATACCGTCACGGAACCGCGCCGGAGATCTTAAATGTGAACTCCTTCCCCCGGCCACTTCACTGGCTTTATTTTATGACGCAATCGACAGTCGTCCTGCTTCCTTCCCACCTTCCAGGACGACGGGCATTGGATGACATAAAAGGTGGCGCGAAAATGTTGGCCACTGCATGCAGCACGGTTTTTTGTGCCAGTTAACCTCCGGATGTTACACTCGCTACTAAAGGCCGCTCGATCCAGACGAGTCGGCTCCGCGAGTTGTGGGCTTTGACTACCGCTGCATCGAAGTCGCGTTGCATTATTCACGTTTATGATTCGGTTGTATATTTTTAAGGGATTCTGCCCTTGTCCGGGTTTTTG
>JAOEFI010000004.1:14937521-14949677 GCA_034621735.1 Anopheles plumbeus | reverse complement strand
GTGTTGAAGTGCAGTGCAGTCCTATCACAGATCTCTAGCGGAACCATCAAACGCCTTCCAGAAGCAAACCCTGTCTGCATCATTTGCAAGTATCTTGAAAACATGGCAGCCATCGAAATGCCGCACATCGAGATGCCGCCGTAAGTGACCTCAAATTATATTATTTAGTTTAAGTCTCCTTTTGACCACAAAATGCGAGCATTCCGTTGTGTACGATGAGCATAGATTGTAGTATTTCTACGAGTTTTCTAAGAGATGATAAACTTTTGGACGATTGGTTGTTGGACGATGTTGGACCACATGTTAACATGTAGTTTTTAAGATTATGTAGCTTCACCGTTTTATCATTTACTTTTGCGTTATTTTAATTTAAAAACAAGTTTACTTGATTTCATTTGAATTTGGATTTGTTTTGCTTCTCCACATTAAACTGTTCACCACACATGACAACGGTTTTCTGCGAATTTAAACAAATGGATAATGAAAGTCATTTAAAACACCGGCAGAGGGCGTTGTTTAATTCGAGCCCGGCGGCCAAATTCACGGATCTATCACGACGGCAAAACCCTGCTCGATTCAAGTAGCGGTAAAAGCGGAGTACTCCGATTGGTCATATACGTTCGTGAGATTGTTTTCATTTTTCGTTCGTGAAAGCCCCGGTTTTCTCTGATGAGCAAACATTGGTGAGCCGCCGTCTTTAGCCGCCGACTTTTATCTCACTCGCCTTTTTTCGCCGCCGTTTCATGCACACGAAAACAGTGTGATTGCAGCAGTGTTCAGAGATAGACGTGAAGTTGCAGTCGGTGCGACCACATATCGTTGTTGCTCAGATAGGTTGGTTGATGTTGTGGCCATTTAAGGTTTTCAAGGTGGTGTCAGATAAAGCGTAGTGTGTGGCTTTGTTTTGTGGTGGAAAAGTCGAAGGTTTTCCAGTGTGTTTCATCACATTACTAGCAGTGACGAAGGAAGCTGATCAATCATTTTGTGCATATTTTCTGGTGCAGTTCATGTGTAAACAGTAATTCTGCTGGCGGTGCAGAAGGAATCGAGAAAAAGGTTTCGGAGCGTCCAGGGAATCGCAGAATTACGCGTTGTGTAATTTCGGTGACCTCAAAACAGCGTGCGCTGAGTTTTCCAAACGTCAAAGCGTGCTCTCTGACAGCTGCCCGCCCGTGTGTCGATTGATATTGTTTTGATCGTGCGATCTTCTGGTTCAAGGCAAACAACGAAGGTACGTAGGATTATGCCCCCTTCTTCCTACTGCCCCTGTTCCTTTTTCACGGTTTCCTGTGTGTTTGCCGACCTGAACCGTTCGGTGGTGATTAGCTCAGAAACTAACCATCATACATAGGCTAAATTGGATTTAGAATAGGTGGAAGAAGTAGCTGAGTGTGGTCTCTAACTACGTAGAACTAGACATGCAAGCGGCTATCGTTGATAGAATAACAAGAAGTATTGGAACAGATAACAACCTAGACACTGCTGTAGGCATTGATTATTGATTTTCCTCAAATACCGCGTTTCGTAACCTGTTCGAGCGTCCGTCCTCGTTGCTGGTGTGTGGAAAAATGCGGGGCAAACGAAAACAACTCATCAACATATCATTCCATCATGCTGCAACCATAACCAGAATGCTTTCCGTGTGTGCTTGAACTGTGTAGAACGTAGTGTGTAGTCCTTGTCAGTCCATCCCGTTGTTTGTCCCGATGTTCAGCCGCTAGCTAGACTTACTGGTACCCAATCGGTGTCATAACGTTGTGCACATGCACCTGAAAGTGCATCTGATGCCCACATCTCCACCACAACACAATCGTACAAACACAACAGCAGCACGCACAGTGTCGGCATCATGACGCACTGGTTTTTCGTCCTCTCTACACTCTTCGGCGCGGTGCTTTACTGCCTTCCGGCTTTTCCATTTCCATATTCATTTCCACGCTCACAAACACACTGTCCCCGACACAATTTGGAATGATTTTCCTCGGTTCCGTACTGTGCGGCGGTGCAAGTATTGGTTCAGAGCACGCAACCGACGGAAATGGTGGGGAGGATGGGTTTGGGCCTGGGGTCGCAACTGTCAGATGTATCCTTTTTGGAGAGAACAACCACACTGACACAGAGATAGAGAACGACAGTAGATGGCGAGAGTGGGAGAGCGCTCGCAGGAAAAGGATACAAAAGCGACTTTTGCTGCTGGCGGAAAAGAAAGAGGCAGAATAGTCGGTTTTCCCTTGTGGGGCAGCTAGTGTAGCCGAACGTCAGTATCCTTTTGCCAGCCTCGAGTACCAACGGGTACGGAATCGTTACACAACTATCCACATTGCGATTGGATTATTCCCTGGCACGGTTTTGTACCAGCCAAGCGCCAGTTGTACTAATCCTTCGGAGGACTCTGTGCGTTCAGGCGTGATTGTCCGGCAGCACGAGAAGCCAGTTCCGTTCCATCCCGTGTGTGTGTGCACCGACTTCTTGGTGGCTGGTGGTTTCGCCCGATCCAAGTTCCCGTTCCGTTGTCAGCTAGTTCTAGTTGCCCGTTTCCTGTCTTGAATACTGTGCAAGGTAATTATGGAGTTCACATTCTGTGTTTCTTTTTGTATTCGAAACCGTAGACATTTAGCTGTGTGTAATTTTTTCGCTTGATGGAAAATTCGTGCTCTGTGAGGTTGTGCACGGCTACGGAGATGGGAGGGGGGTGTGTGTCGTCGGATATCCTGTGCCAGGAGGGTGCGATACCGACGCGAGGGGGAAGACAATGCACCGTCGGTTCCGTCGTGATGAGGCAGGATTTCCTGTAACGTCGGGAAACGGGTTTTTGTGCACCAATGTTACGTAAGAGAGTCATCGTCCCAGTTGCCTCCTCGAAAGGATTCGTCATTGCATACCTAGAGGGTAAAAAAAAGGAAGTTCTGCAAAGCCACCGTCGCACACATACACACCCAGCTGTCAGATTCGTTCCGCAGAGGAATTTTGCTCCTGCCATGAATTTTCCACTGTTTTCTCTCCGTGCGAGTGAGCTCACATTTTCGTCCTGTTTTCGTGCTTTTCAGAGAGAAAAGCAGGCAGTGGAAATCTAACAGAGAGAGCGAATGAGGGAGAGAGAATGAGAGCAAACAGTGCTACACCATCACAACCAGATCGGAAAACGCATCAGCTAAGCTCCTCTGTCACATGGCGTATAACCTCAGGAGGTGCGTTTTCCGGATGTGATGGTGAACAACTGTGGCAGAAGCCAGAATGGAGCAAAAGTCCTTTCCCATGGATGGCGCCCCGGGGGGCGGAGTAGTACTACAACTGTTGTGGCAATGTTTGACCGAATGTCTCTTACGCATTTCGCAGAAGAGTGGTGTCTGTCCGTTTGACACTTTGACATGTCCCTCTCTACAAGCAAGTGGCAGGTGATTTGTTGAGTGTTGCTTCTGGCCGAGCGAAGAATGAGGGAAGCCCCCAGGAGGCAAAGAATAGCCGGATCCTTACCTTTTTCTCACCAGCATGACAAGTGCTAGGAAGGAGGCTTTCGGAGTACCGCGTACAGCGTCAGCTCGTGGGTCCTTCGAATTTGAATGTTACCTCGCGGATTGTTGAACTTGGGTCCATTCTTGGAACATTTTCCAGCCGAAGGATTGTTGAAGTCCTTCGCTTATGTAACTCGGCACCAGATAATCATTCAAAGTGCCTACCACTTTCAAAACATGCTTCCTTTGTCCATTTTGCTTTTTTTTCGTTGGGGACCCGTAGAACTATGACGTAATGTGTCAACAAGCGGAAAAAGTACCCTCCCATTCCCTTCACGGAAAGGACGTGGTGATATCGCCAGGATTGTGTTAATATTTACATTCATATTTGAAAACGGTATGCTTCCTGCATACATTCGACCCATGATTGTGCATTTCCGTTCTCTTTCACACTTTTGCGGCACGTGTTAGAGTTATGAATTTGTCTTTCGAAGTCAAAAAAGAACTTGCGTACAGGTTCCAATGAATGTTAAATTTTTCAATTTGGGTCCTATTTGCTCGTCGACGCCGTCGGCAGTTTTTGCCGTTCAGTCGCGTTTGATTGTTTTATCGATTGGTTGGTGTAGGTTCTTGGTTGGGAGAGAATGGAAAATAGTTTAAAACTTGCGCTTGCATGTCAGATGACGGCAAGGAAAACGCCGAAAAACGGGCGCACTACCACCATAATAGCGCGAATGGAGCGCATGTTTCTCGTTGCTATAGTAGTCATCGTTTTTTTTTTCGTGTGTCCTTTTTTCTGGTCAGCCGAAACTGTTGTGTAAGAAATGCGAATCCTTTGGTAGATGCACTGCAAGAGATAGAGTGAAAAAGAAAGGCATAGCCCAATCTGTAGATAGAGGGAAAGTGTGAAAGAGAGAGAGAGGGAAGTATAAACATGGGTGAAGAGAATGGCAAGGAGATAAACAAGGAGCAACCCGAGTGACACTGTTTCATAATCCGATGGGTAGAGGTCGATGAAACACGAAATGCGTGACTTCGTTTAAGAAGTCGTTCCAAAGCGTGTCCTTAAAAGATATTTCGAAGATCGATTAGGTGATTAACTGCCACTTTATAGTATCGTTTTTTAATATTATAGCTTTAATATTATTACTACACCCTAGGGAACCTTAACAAAAATGAGATTTCATTTGATTATTTGTGTAAAAGGAGGTATCTTTTGAACAAACTGTAATTTAGTTAAAAGGGAAAAAAGCGTATGTTCTTGACTTGCGCTGATGGGAAAAGCAACCTTTGATGTGACAGTGACCTTAGAGATTAAATCGCACGCTTGAAAAGTTCGGTCGATGTTGAACTAACTTGTGTGGCCAGTGTGCCCTATAGAGCTATAGGCTATATGACAAACGAACACGTTCCTTCCGAACACGTGTGTGAAGATGAGGACCTTTTGGCTCCTAATTAAAACAGGGAACGCCGGATCCTGCTCTCGACAGCGAATGCCTTCAAAGCTGGCTGGAAATTAATTAGCCAAAAACCATGCCAGTAGAGGAGCTCGTTGTGGCGCGCAGAGTTGTGCTGAACTTTCATTTGTTTGATAGCCTTGCGATTAATCCTTGAAATGTGCTGGTGCTTGATTTCAACACCTCCATGTTGCCCTTTATTGTCCCCCGTTAGAGCATAGAACATGGCCTTCCACGGGAACATGTGCCGCCGGTATGCTTTCGCCTAGCGTTTGGCCATACGTTTTGTTCTTGACTGAGCGCGCCCTGTAGGTACTCTATGTAGGCTCTTTGCTATATTAATTGCCCCATGGCCTTGTGGGAGTTAATTAACCGTGCCTTCGATCCCCACCAATCGCGTCACCACCACGGTGGTATATGTTCCTCGGAACTCGGGGAAGAAGTTTATTCAGAATAGAAAGTGGTCATTTGGAGCTGACAGAGCGCGACCAGAAAACACTAGCGGCAATGCGAGCGAGTGTTCAATGTTCTGTGTTACGTAAGGCCACGGTTCGCGGAACAAAACACAGGACGAAACCCAATTTTTCGGAGGAAATGGAATCCATCAACCGGACGGTCGACATGGTGGAAACCCACCGCACGGTTCGTTTCGACCTTCACCTTGAGAATGAACCGCCAAATGCAAAACTTTTCTACTGAATAAGCTCGCGCAGGCTGGGGAAGGCTTTTTGGTGCGATGGTGTTTTCGAGTCCCCGGGCACGTTTTGGGTGGCATAAAAGCCAGGTTGGAGGTTCATTGCAGCGGTGGCCGATCGGAGTTATGGTTGGTAGTTGTTATTCAACTGCGTTGTCATTAGTATATCTGCGCCAAACTGTGTCCCAACATGCACATGGATGCACAGTGTGCAGTTGGAGTGGGTGGGTTGGATAATTCCGCCCCGATGCGGTTCAAATCGGCTCGGTTTGAATGTGGAGCCCATGTGGAACTGTGTGGCGAAGAGCATCAAGCAAAACATACACAAGTCAGGTTGGATGGCGCAGTAACTTCTGGAAACGGTTTTGAAATCTTTTTAGGGAAAAAAAATGGTTGAGTGGCAAAACAGGAGAAGAAATCGCTCGAACCAAGCGAAAATCAACCGGCGAGGCAGTGTATCTTTGGCCGACTGTTTGACTCAAGAACCGGTTGCTGCAAAAACGCTCTCTGCAAAAACGTCAGATTCGGGACGAGCTGTGATTAATGCATCCCCTGCAGGGATTTTGATTGCTTTGCAGATTCAACAGATTTTTCTCTTACTGCTCAAATCCAAGGCAATATATTAAAATGTGTTTAAACAATTGGTTGTCTTTGTGAAGTAGAACAACGGAACCAGCTGTCTGACAGCTTCTGCAATGCGTCGCAGCAGAAGTTCGGTTTGGCAAATCGACAAAACCACCGACACGCAAAATCATTGTAACCTGTAAGGAACTTGGAGGACGAAGGCTGACTTTCCTCACTGGTCTGTGCACATTGGATGTTATTACAATGTGTTCGAAGAATGCGCTTGGAAGTAAATTTTTAAACTGTAGTTCCATGAGATCTGGCGTGGAGTCTGAAATGGGAACTAATGGCATCATCGCTCCGTATCGAGCGGAATGAAATTATAGTTTGTGTGTGGCATTCGGTGTGGCCCATTAACCGCGGCCACAACGAACGCAACCGTGGAGCGGTAATGTACTGTTAAATGCCAACAACGATTATGCCCAGGTACCACCGCCACGTGACTCACTCGCTTTTGGTCAGCGCGGTAACACCACAACACCACCGCTGCACGCGTCGAACCGCGCTTCCACGTAGGAGAATGCACTTTTCGCGTCGCTGCATGTCAGAGGCAACGGCGGCGCAGCAGCAGCGCTTGTCGGCCCAACAACCTCCGCGAAATGGGTCAGTGGTAAGCGCGATTCGTGGTGTGGCCAAACAGTGACACACTGCTGCTCGTTGGCGGTGTCCGGGCTGTGTGTGCGTGCGTACCACTGAACACATGTACGTGGATTAGGATGGAAAATATTAATGTAAATTATTGATTGACTGGTGGGGGAGCCACATGAGGCGAACGGAACGGAAGGGCAGTGGTGTGGGGTGGTGGCAACACAACATGATGTAAATCGATTCGGATCGATCGTGTGGAAATGGTCTGATGCATATTTAAGATGCTTCACACAACTACCACACCACGACACTGCGGCGAAGCAGAATGTTCATCATGAATTAACTATTTTTATTAAACACTGTTTAGACGCACTTTGACACTATGGGCATCGCGTCAACGAAGGAGGATTCATTTACCCAGGGCTGGTCAACATATAAACAAGCATAGGATAGAAAAAAAGCCGAGCAGAAAATAAGTTTGTAGCCAACCTATGTGCACAGTAGAATCACCATTACGAAGAGCTCATTCCGGTTCGTCACCTCGGGAAACCGGTCGCATAAAGCCGCTTACGAACGAAGGAGCCGTCATGTGACCCAGGCGATCGATTCTCGTACCTATAGAGGGAAGCCAACGAAACGATCTCTCGCCTTCCACGCTGTGGCTACTGCCACGTAGTGTGATTTGCACTTAACTCACCAATCCACTTCCATCGCAGCAAGCACTGGTGGCGGTTCGCGTATCGCAAATGCGTCCCTCCATTTCCCATTTCGCGCGTTCGAGAAGAACTTGATCAAATTAATTCGCGGAAATTGCCATCGCCATTCTGGCGAGAGCTTTCTCGGGCAAAACACTCGATTACTTGATGTTGGCCACGATTTAGTCGCATCGTTTTGTGGGGATGCACATGAATTTAGGCACGTTTTCGCTGGGATCTCGGAAGTTCCTTCATCGAGAGAGTCGACTTTCAGTCGATTCATGACAATGGGAAAAGTTGGCGGAATTTTATCGCCAAGCTTGATTGAATGGACCGAACCAATTCGACCCGTGGCGTCCCTCCACCTTTCGGGGGCACTTTATGCTATCATCGGCGTGTCAGCACGCTGTTACATGCAAAGTTTTTGTTCAGCGTGTCGATAAGGCCCACACCGCACCGTCTGCTGAAACAATTTCCCGGAGGGGTGTTTTAGAAATTAAAAATTTAGAAGCACCAGTTCATGACGCACACTAGCCTCGGTATTTCCACGGTTGTCCCGACCTTTGGTAGGATGCGAAGTCATCATTAAAGGCCGCCGGTTGGACAATGGCTGCTTCTGACATCGATTGGGAAGCTGTTGGAGTTGGATCTCGCACGTTGCACACGAGTACTGGGACAAACGAAAATGTCAACGTCATGTAGACCCGCCGGAGGAGGGTGGACGTTTCCTTTGTGCCGAACTCGATTCCGGGCCCGGCAGTGTTTTTGTTCTGTCAGATAAATGGCATATTTTGGTACCATAATGCCAGATACGGGAGAACATGGTAGTAGTAGTAGTAGTAGTAGTAGAGGGACTCATTAATGTCGTGTCATTTGTGATTTGGGGCTGATGGATGGTAGTTGGCCGCCGGTGGTTGATTTGTTTGGTGGGGTGGAAGTCCCTAGAGAAATCTGCAGATATCAAAACAATCAGGGCAAACAATCGTAACAAAGGCTATTAGTTTTGCAACTTAGGACTGGATGTCTGGATTTGGAGTGTGTGGCATTACTGAGTCAATGTCAGCAGTCAATGTCAAGTGTCTATTTAGATTGACTTAAATATTTCCACTTTTCGCGAAATTCAAATCAAAATTTCTAGAAGCAATGTTTTCCGGGAAAAATTGAATGTGATTGAAATTTCACAACTCCGCGGAACCTTTTTGCGTCAGGAACCTTGTTGCAGTTCGAACGTCAAACGAGTGTCGCTCCTTCGGGCGCGCTTGGAATTATCTTCACGTTGCTGTCATATTCGATGTCACGCTCGGTGGAAGCTCAACTCGATAGCACTAATCAACTGCACACCGGCTGCACAACTCACTGCTAGCAGTAATTGGAGTGGCAAAGAAGCGGCCCGTTTCTCGCGCAAAGGCACGCGCCAACTTTTCTTTCCTGCTTGTCTGCGCAACTGCCTCCTATGTTCTTCATTCTACCCCATCACCAGTCCAGCCGGACCGGAGGGACGGACAGTACAGTGTGGCTGAGGGCGTTGTATCAATTTTCTAGCAATCAAGCTTTCTAGCGCTGGTGACGTGGCAAAAACGGCTCTACAAACACCTTCTCGTGGCTGGCTATCCTTGAACGGTCGCCGGCGACAACTGGTTAGGCGGCGTAGTGTGTTCCGTTGCTGGATGGCCCCCGTCCCTGCTGTGGTCCATTTTTCTCCCCGCCACCATCGGCCATCGAGCTGTTAGAAACCGGTATATTATCGCTGGTACTTTGATGTTGCACTTCGAGGGAAACACGGGCGACATCTGACACTGGCATCGGTGGGCCAGTTTTGCGCCGGCGAATGTCCGGGAAGACGCCGAGCATCGAACAGACGAAGTTTGATGGCAAATGTTAACGAGCATGCGAAAAACTGCACCTGACGCTCCCGTACCGGAACCAAGAACCCGGCCGGGGTTAAATCAATGCAAATCTCTGCTGGAACCGGTCTGGCTGATGATGACTTTCCGTGCGGAGACGACGTATACTTGGTGCCATCTGGGCTATGTCTAGGATGGTCGATATTTATTCATGGCAACCTTATTTCACTTGCAACGATGTTGGGTCTAGGATGGTTGGGTCTTTCCACAGCCAGCAGTAGACTCTGCTGGTGCGATGGCCAGCAAGACAAGAAATGCAATAAAGTAATAATTCCAGCATTAATGCAGTGTTGCAGAAAGTGGTTCCACGAAAGCAACCATGAAACATAACCGCGTCGTGTGTTGGCCACCATCTTTCAACCCACAAACGACTCATTTATTCAATCTCTGATCCGCTGCCCCGGCGGATGCGGTGGAGTTAAGTGCGTGGAACGATAGCTCGAACGAGTGCTCGCTTGAGAGTGTCTGCCCCGCGAAAGAGTCCTCGCGGATGCGACGCTAGTTGAACGCCATTGGATTCACTTATTTGAGTAACGACAGTTTCGACCGACGACCGGCGACGACCACCCGGTGATAGCTGTCATCTTTTTTACGGGGTCACCGGAATGATTCATAAGTTTTAATGAATAAATTTCTCGCTCAAGCTATAAACGATGTGACAACTTTTCCGTCCCCGGAATCCTCGCTGTAGGTTGGTGTTCGGTCCTTGGTTAGGAAATTGTCTTACTTTTCCGTTTCGCTTGACACAGAGAGGGGAAGAGTTTGCAGCGAAAAACAAACGAAGTAAACCCCATCTCAAATGGATACGCAGGGTGGGATTCTGGACGAAGGCGAGAGGCGGGACTGGTACTGCGACTTGGCGTCTGCGTCTTGGTTACTTGATCACTCGTGTAAGTTTGGAAAACCACCACAAACACCGGTTGCGAAGTAGAAGCCCCCGCTGTGCGGTGTACGGGTTCTTGCATAATCTAACGGATTAAGTCCCACCGCCGAGCATGAGAGTTATCTTCTTCTTGCAGCACAATGAGTTGTTGAACGAGAGTGGTTCTTTCTTCTTTGGTTGCTCTACAGTTTATGAGACTTTTCCTGGTGACCGTTTTTTTTTTCCTATCGATCGATGTTGAATCCATGACAAAACGCAGAATAAAATTGAATTGTTCTGAAATTTCTGTCATTGCGAGCAATAAAAGCGGGGTTGAGCATTTCCTCTCTCGCAAGAAAATAGAATTACTTGTGGGCGACATCAAACATTTACAGACATCTAACTTCAAAAAGAGGATTCCAAATTGAATCAGCAGCAGATCTTCCTAGTCCACGATACCACCAGCAGCTCGCTGACGCATCGTCGATACAGGCACCACTGCATCCCCGGTTCTTTGTCTGTGATGATGAATCAACTTCAAGGGCTGCTTCGTTCGGTACGAAGATAAACAGCGACTTCAGACTGTTGAGAATGGAAGAAAGAAGCGTTTGTTGCTTCCTTACATTATAAGGACGGACAATATCGTTTTTTGTTACGTTTCACCTATCTCGGAACTGTCCCCGGAAGAGTGGTCCCTTTCATGTTCGATAATAATTTTACATTTATAAAAGTGTATTATTATCGAACAATCAGTCTTCGCGCTCATTGCGATGTAAATTGAATATGGATGAAAAATCCAATCGGCAACCCGGCCAAGCTTCAGTTATTCCGATTGAACATGGCTACGGTTGCCATCTGGTTCGACGCAGGATGGAACAGAGTTTCTATTCTAGGTGAATGATCAATTTCACACCTCTGATGGCGCTAAACAGTTCTCGCTTGCTGTCGATGGGTACGACCATGGAACATCGTTTGTATAAATCACGACGACAAAACCGATACATCCGAGACGAGTCTCGGAAGGTGTTAATTGAAATGAAAAAGTAGCTATTTCTCGTAACTTATTTTAGTACGAGAAGAAAAGACGTAATGTGTTGATTCAATTGACAAATGGCGGAGGATATCCTTTTTATTGCGTGTTACAGTTTCTGTGCAATTTCAACGTCTTCTGGTAAATATCTCATGATAAGTACGCATTTTTTAAATTGTTCTGCAAGGAATTAAATATCAGCAGTGATGCATTGCCATTCCAGAAGAACTGTTGCACCATTTGGAGATTGTGGCGATGTTATGGGCTTAGCATTATTTTCGTTTCGGTAGAAAGATTAATATTTGTGAGCATTTAGGTAATCTATTTTCCGCGAGTCTTTCTTTTCCGACCTTCTGTCTCTTTCGCTCTTGTTATCTCCGTGTCTGTGGCTTCACTCCAGTGCAGAACTGGAATCATCTTCCCACAACTTATGATAAACTTGACACGGTTCAATTACGGCAAATGGACGCGAACCGGGCGCTTCCTGTTCTCTCTCTCTTGCCCGCTGAGTGGCCGCTACTTCGTTCGCCGTCGTTGGCCAACAACACAACCCTCCCTTGCGTGAGGGACGGCGAATGCCATAAATTCAACTCCCGTTGAATTATTGTTTCTGAGCAGTTTGGACGAAGAAGAAGAAGCACCGTATGGGGCTTAGCTTAGGTGTATGTGTGCATGCGTTTGATGTGGCAGGGAAGTGGTAGGAGCTGCTGGACGCCATCTGTCAATTGTTGTTGCCGGGGTGTCAGTGGCAAGGCAAGGGGCGAATGGTGACAGGCCCGCTGGCTAAGTATATGGGCCACAGATGAAACTCGTAATGACAACAACTATGATGATGATGATGATGATGATG
>JAOEFI010000004.1:14905247-14931817 GCA_034621735.1 Anopheles plumbeus | reverse complement strand
ATCCGCCAGGTTTCTGGAAAGCTTGCTACTTTCGCCCGCAACGCAATATGCCAAGAAATGGACCAAATGGGAGGAATCTCGAAGGGAAGGGAGAATGCAATGAATCGTGACAATTGCCCCTGCAAATGCAAAATAAACAGATAATGATGTATAAAGTATTTTTTGACTGATTTGATCGAAAATAAATGGCGACAGAGTCCGTTGGATTTGCCATGGTTTCGAGGAAATTGGCCGTTGCCAAGGGGGTGTCACAATTTGTCGGTGTCTTTCCGGTGACATTTCACCGGGAACCGACAGTCACTAATAGGCACTAATGGTAGACTGATATTTTATTGCTGTTCTGAAGTCGAATAGAACCAATCCGCTTCGCACTGTGGAAGCTGCTGGCTGGGACCATAAAGGTAACGTGCTACCGCGTTTGATGCTTTCTTTCCGCCTTTTGCTTCGTGTTCGTGTGCTTGCTTACCTTGCGGAACCGCGTTGCTGCTATCAAATGAGTGTAGTCCTACACATACAAATCATAAAATCAAACATCATCACAAAACGCCCCACACACGCAGTCGTCTCACGCCTCATGCATCAACTGACATCCTTAACGATCAATAATCAATGCCCGCCAAACAAAAAAGAAAAAAGAAATCGAATCGAAGCTTAGCTCAGCCATTTTGTTCTTGCCAAACAAATCAAGATCAAATTGCTTCTACTTAATCGTTTTCTCGTAATGGAGTATTAAACAGCAAACAGATAAACACATCAATTCCACACCAAAAACCTTTCTCTCTTTTTCTCTCTGTCTTCTCATTTATTTATGTTTATCTGAATCTTGCCCCACAAACAAAAAAAAAACAAAACAAAAATGTAAACATTTTTTTTGGATAAACCTTTCTCCTCCCTGCTGTCCTCCTTGCGTGTGTTCTTTTCTACCGTTCCTACTAACTTCTTTTTTGCAATCTGTTTTCCTTTTGTGTTTCCGTTCTTCTTGTTTTGTTTCTTCTTCTTCGCTACCCCCGTCCCACACACCCGTTTGAGTTTTCTTTACTACGTATGTTTTCGGCCTCTGCATGTGATTTAGTACTAATTTCAGAGATCGCGACAAAACCGGCAAACCAACGAACGCAAGAATGCCATCCGCACCAGCACACACTGCCGAGGAAGCTCGCCTGCTTGGGTAAGATTGATGCATTTTGTTATGATTTAAGTTTTTGGGTTCGTTTTCATGTTTTGATTTACACTAACGCATTCTCGTTTCGGGCTTCTCGAGCGTCTCTGAACTCTCGGTGGGTCCTAAACTGATTGGCGGAATGACGACGCGAATGAGTTTCCAATTTGAACCATGATTTCGGTATGCTTTGAGTTTGTTTGACTTTCAGTTCCACTCAATTACACCACCGTCTATTATTTTGTTTGTTTTTCTACTCAGTTTGATTGTATTTGACTAATTTTATCTGCTTTAAAACAAAAAAAGCAACACTTTTCCACATGGAAACACAACAAATGTACAAACAAACAAACAGCTACCCCTTTACCCATCCCCTTGTTACTCAACATACACTCAACGGATCGCTCGTCCTGTCATGCTCTCAAGCTCATCGTATCGCGCGTAGTGCTCTCATTTTGTGGCCAACCTGTTTACCTACTTATATAATACACGCTCGCAATATACTTATCAATATTTACCTATTTTTTTATAATAGTGCTCGATCGAACTCTCAGTGTTGCACCGTGAAGCGAGCTGCTGGAGCATATAATATATAGCCGCAAACATTATGTACATTACGTTGTTTGATTATGTAGATTTTAGTACAGGATAACTTTACAGAATGTACAGTGCTTCAATTTTGATTTAGTGGAGCATTTGAAAAAACTGCTCAATGTTATTCAAGGAAGGAATAGTGTTCACTACTAAGAGAGCAGTAATTTATTATTCAGCACTGCGCAAAGTTGAAGATTGTGTGGAAAAATATCCATTTCGAATGTGTGTTTGTTAGAAGTTTTAACAATAAAACATAGAATAAATATATCGGAAGGAACTAGTAAAGACCGATCGCCGGGTCCGTGGTGCCATCTAACTAAATCACAAAACCTTGTTACATTCAAAGGTTTTTTAATTGAAATTGCACTTCATTTGATTAGAGGAAAGGCTACATCAGTCTGCCTTCGGAATCATTCTAAGACTTTTGCCTTCCGGGGAAGCAATCCGGTATGGAATGAAGATTGGAACCACTCGTAATGGAACGGCCACTCTTCCGAGAAGCTCTCCCTTTCTTATCCGCTCCTCGGGGGCAATTAAAAACGCTCCAGTGCCAACTTTCCCTATTATTACATTTTCTTTCGCCATCGTCGTCGGCCAACTTCATCTCAACTCCATTAGGTCGGGCACGGATGCGTGCACTGAAAATGTGTCGATAATGGACAGTGCCAGGCACACCCCGGGACGTTTCTACCTTCTTCGGGTAGGTGGGCCAGATACGGGTCGGGTACCGGGGCGGCAGGTCTTGATGTATCCATTATGCAACAATTTTCATAACACCAGTTCCGCCCCGTCGTTCCTGTGGAGCATGCGGAGCGACTCTTTGTGGAGCAACGACGGATCGATGGAGAAATGAACAAAAGGCTCTTGTGCAAGAAGAAGAGTGCACCAAGCCGCGGGAGTCCTTAGGCTACTGCCGAATGGCGAAATGCATTACGTTGCTACTATTTTCTACGCCAGATCCCTATCGTCGGAAAACGAGGGCCACTTCCTGCCACATAATTCATACGAATGCAGCCATCGCACTTGAATTCCGCTCGTCATGGCATAGCCCTGGTGCTTCATTAGGAAAGTAGTGCATTGAGACAATTTCCATGAAGCAGTAGCATAACATTATGGCGCTGGCGACATCCTGTTGAACCTCACGACTCACGCTTGTTGCGCTTTTTAAATTTTGACAAAAACATCATTATTGTGATGTATTTCGCCAGCTTTTCACATTCGTGAATGACGTGCTCCTTCTGCCGTCGGGCTCGTCTCAGTTTTGTTTCTTCGAGGCCGGGAATGTGTGCAACCGTGAGGAATGAAAAAGACATACACTAGCATCAAGGTTTGCTCGAGAATAACATGCTTTTGTTAGGGGTCTTTTTTGCGACAAGAGCTACAAAGAATCAAACGACAAACAACCAACATCATCAGCAAAAGCAACACGTTCTGTAGAAATTTATGACTTTTAATAAGATCCGAAGATATGTGTGTGTGTGACGTTTTTCTACCATGCGCCCATGCAAAATTTCTCCGGTCGTGCAAAAAGCCCTCACGGCTGGAGGTGACAGTCCAGTGGGAGGACAAAAAAAGAACGGTGTCCCGGATACAGGCTGACATCATGTCGCTGGAGCGAACAGTCTTTACGTTATCTTTTGCTTCTGTCGGCTTGTCGGTGCCAAGCTTTATTTCCTACTGGCTCGGTTTGGTGGCATAAAATTTGGCGCCGTCAGATCGTTTGCATAAAATAGAGGCCTCACGTTTTCTTGTGCTTCTCCTTGTTGTAAGCTTTGATAAATCACATCAGATGCATTCTCACGACAAGGCCGCTATATGACACGAGGCAACTAACCATTTTACGAGAACCGGGTTGGTATACGAGCCCCAGTTTAGTACATGATTCGCAAATTAGCGTATATCTCACAAGTTGCGCAGTCTTGTGAAAAAGCACATCTTCGACCAACGGTCGTAAATCTGCGTTGTCCGGAAAAAAAAGGCCAGACTATATATTTCACATCGACACATCGGCACAGTATCGAGGAGCGCAGCGTTAATGAATGTCGACGAATGTACACCGAACTACTGTCGAATGCCGTCGTTTTTCGATGATGATCCTACCAGCGATCTGTGGCCATGTTTTTGTTAAAAAAAAAAAGATGAACAAACAACCGCGTATCTGCGCCTTATTGCTGATGCTGCTGACGAGGCTGTCTGTTTACGCTGGCACGCCCAAAAGCATCTTCGTAGAGCGCCACCGTCACCATAACGGTGGAGGTAGAGTGAACCGGCTCTATCTGGAAGGACGACCTGTCTTGGGCCGAACCTCTCTTTGCGATGGGGCGAGATAGTGGAGGAGTAAAAAAAAAAAACGATGTTGCTCTATAAAACGACACGCAGATTCCGGCGAGACGCTAAACGATCCGCGGAATGAATGTTTGATGGAACAAGTTTGATAGTGTTCATCAACCTTTTTAGCTGTTGGCCCTTTCGATTGAAACAAGCGAGTTAGTAACTAGCGGAATGTCGATTCTACGATGTTGTTGTGTTTCAAATAGGAGACTTTCATCCTCTTGCGAATTCTAAGAAATATGGCTAGACATCTCCAGTCCAGTCTCTTCGGGCATGTTTTAATCAAATGATTGAACTGAGATTAGGAAATGTTGCAATTTGGAAACTATGGGAAAAGTCACGTTCATCGAAATTTGTGATTCAGAATAAGAATCTCAGAAACGCCTAAATATATGCAATTTTGGAGATTATCAACTTCTTTCAAAACGAAATAGATTCCTTCGAATGTAGAAGAATCTATTCCTGTTTTTCGTCATCTACCTTCTTTACCATTGTTGATTGAAGTCAACTTTCATCAACCGTGAACCTGTCCGAACCTATTGTTTCTGACATGTTGCCTTGACGTTCCTGTCGGGATGATTCCGGTAGTGACAGCAGTCGCCGCCCAAATTTAGAACTAATCGGAAACCATTCGCGACCAAACCCACACACACACATATTGTTGTGCGTCACCGGATGCAACCGAGGCTTTTCTCGTTAAGGGCCCCGCAATGCCGGGGATGATACTTTTTTTTTGGGTTTTCCATCTGTCTCGTCGCCCACGGCGAAATGGGGACGAATTGACAAACTCGTAAACCTCCGGCTCCGCCATATTTGCCCTGTCAATATCACCTAGTGGGAAGATAATCGCCCTTTTATAGGGAAGCGAAATAATTAGTCTATCAAACGCAGATCAATTTAGCTGTCGCTCGTTCAGGGAAAAAGATTATAATAGATTGCTGATTGAATGCTCCAAGTTGAGTCATGGAAACGTTACTCAAACGATTGCATTTTTTGTGCGTATTAGTACCGTAGGTTTTGGAAAAGAGTGCGTATAATGTTTTAGTAAATGGCTTTCCGGAAATTGTTTATAATGGTACGAAATTTGCGGGATGTTATGCATGCTTGGTGCCATATTCAAAATGGTGCCTTAAAGTAGCATTGAAAAGTCAGCAAACGTACTCGGAGATGGACATTAAATTAATGAATTCCTTCCCAAAATAATTCTCCCTTAAAAGCCTTCCGTTCCATCGGGAAAGAAAACCTTTCTTCGCCAACATTCTAACGATTCATCCTTGAAGATGAAAACCGGAGAAAAGGTCGAAAAGTCGCCCCTTATCACATCTCGCTGAAAAGAGGCGCAATGATAAATGGTTCCATTCAAACCCCTTCCAAAATGCACGTGTTCCGTTAACAATGACAGACTGCCAAAAGTTCTTTCGCTGCTGTACTCTACCTTCCCCTCGTCTCAGCGATGGGGCAGCGTCGTAGAAAATCGTTTAACACCAACCACCACAGGAAGGCGTGCTTAGTCCCTGTGGTGTCCCAACGATTGGTTTCAAGAGCATCGAACGCAGTTGAGTAAGCAACTCCAATGTGCTCGTGATGAGGGAGTTCCGAAACCAGGAAGTGGTGTAGTACCTTGCTTTTATCTTATATCCGCCGTCACCCCTTCGTGCTGTTTGGGCACGATAAAAAAGCGTGAACCATGCGACGAGTAGTTGGTATGAATTTTCCATCGGCATGCTTAGTGCAGCTTAGGCCTTGTTGAGTTATGTTTTCGAGTACTGGTTGCCATAGCTACCAACCGGTCGAGCGATCGGTCGCGCGCCAGTCTGTCGACGGTGAGTTCGATTTTCCACCTGGGTCGCCATGTTCGGGCTGCTACTGAGCCTCCCTGAACCGCCGGTGGAAAATAAAGCACCAGTTAGTGTGAGAACGAATCCGCCACCGCCCGTTTGCCGGACGATCTAAATGAAAAACTATTGCCGAGGGACATCATCGTTCTGTTTCTGCTCCGTTTTATGGGATACGAATGTTTGGTAAAAATAAATTGTCTCATGCTCAATTTAGCTTTTCGGCTACAGTTTAGGCTTGTTGGTGTTATGGAACAAGGGCCCGCGGTCCTGCTATAAATGATGGACTATTATTTTTCCGATGCTCCCTTGCTATTAGTCTGGTAAGACACAGGTGCAACAGTTCAGTTGCGTAATGCTCAGCCTGCTATTGTCTCTCTCTTCCAAGCCTAAGAGTGGCGCATCGCTCGCAATCGATTAAAGTTCGCAGAGTTTCAGAACCCTGCATTATTTTCTGCAGAAATTCGAAACCGCTGGAAAAATTCCAATTTTACACAAAAAAAACCCCAACGAGACGAGTGTCGCGATTCTTTCGCATCATTTTCGTTGGAAACTGTATTCCTTTTCTGTCGCCAGAAGTCTTTCGAAGGAGGCGGTTATTGCTTTTATCGCGAAAGTTGTGAACGACACCAAAGCTGTTATGCCGGCAAAATATGGGATTGTTGAAATTAACAACGGAAAGCAGGAATGAAAACGACATTTCTGCTTTGGTGAAGTTTCCATCTGCTATGAGCTAAATTTAATATTGTTCAAAGAACAATCTGTTACGATCGTAAAGTTGTGGAACACGTTGATTATTGATTTGACTTTGAAAGATTGCTGATTTAGTGTATCAAACTATCCTAACAAGAATTGGATGGTTTTTATTAACAGAAAGGAGTCACTTTCATTAGTTTGACTTTTGAATGATCCAAACTAATGTTGAAAGCTAATGTTCAGAACACAACATTTTGTGCACGTTCTATTTTTTGTATTTCCATCAAAGCATTGCGGGATGAAACTCTAGAAATAATGTTCTATTTTAGTACTAAAAATGCTGTATTCATAGCCATAACGAGTTGTTAAAATATCGTAGAAATAGATATTAGTATAGCCTCCTATTCTTAGAAGCAAAACTTAGTTCTCTCCTTTACTAAAAAAATAGTTGTTAGACAATTTTCGTGGACTTTTTACAGAGTTCCGTTTTTCAGAACCGTTCATATATACTATTTAATGTAATATTTGACCAAAAATCATTATGATGCGATATTATGCCGCAGGACAGGGACCTGTTTCACTTCACAAGGTGAACTTTTCTTCGATTGTTAATTTGGCTGGGGAGCTCCTCAGGGACGGGACTGCAAAATGCAATCAAATGGGACTGGAATACTACGACTACGTACCGTGATGATCTAACCGAACCTGTCCTGTACCGGACGCAACTGAATCCATCCGCTTCGATTCTCTTTAATTCCGATGCAGAGCGATGCCGGTGGACCCGATGGACGACATTGAGCTGCGCTCGGTGCAGCTACAGTATCCCAACCAGCGTGGCTCGATAGTGGGTTCCTGTGACCTACGGCGCGTCCCGACGGACAAGGGCGACATTCTGGTCGCGGTGCAGGGCGATACAACGAAGCCGGCGATTGTGACGTACCATGATCTGGGATTGAACTGTGAGTAGGAGGGTTCGCAACTAAATCCACACAGCTAATCAGGAGGAAAGATATATGTATACTTAACTGCCCTTTTTTTCATCCCAGATGCATCGAGCTTTGCCGGGTTCTTCAACTTCCCCACGATGCGTTCCCTGCTGGACAACTTCTGTGTGTACCACGTGAATGCGCCTGGTCAGGAGGAGGGAGCTCCTACGTTCCCGGAAGAGTGAGTATCTCTAAAGCACATACGTCCGCCTGGTTTATTTTAATCGAAACATCCCTTCTCTAACTTCTTCTCCTTTTAAAGCTACGTGTATCCAACTTTCGACGAGCTGTCATCGCAATTGCTGTTTGTGATGACACACTTTAATTTGAAGTCCATCATCGGGTTCGGTATCGGCGCTGGAGCGAACATTCTTGCCCGCTTTGCCCTGGCCAGTCCGGATAAGGTGAGTCCGGCTTGCCGTATGCAAGCGCGCTGATAACGAGCAGCTGTCTGTCCTCCGGACGATTGTTACTGAAACCAAGCACTGCTAATATGTGCGTTAGAATGAGAGAAAGAGGGTACCTTCCGCTTGGTAGGACAACTGTCATGGAAGAGATAGAGGGACGGTTCGTTCCTTTGGTTCGGTTAGTGCAACGGTTTCTGCTTCTACCGCAGGTTGGTGCACTCTGCCTTATCAACTGTAGCTCCACGGCAGCCGGCTGGATCGAATGGGGCTACCAGCTGCTGAATACACGTAATCTTCGCACGAAGGGCATGACCCAGGGCGTGCTGGACTACTTGATGTGGCACCACTTCGGGCGGAATCCAGAGGAGCGCAATCTGGATTTGGTTCAGGTGAGTGTGTCCCTCGACATTTCCCATTGTTCGTACTGGTGTTTTAACACTCTGGCCACCCTTCCGGGGACCCTCTGTCTTCTATGTGTAGCTGTATAAGAGCAACTTTGAGCGTTCGATTAACCCGGTTAACTTGGCCATGCTGATTGATGCGTACATCAAGCGTACGGATTTGAACATCGCCCGAACACCTTCCGGCTCACCCCAAACAGGTATGCGCAGTCTTACGTAATGAGACTAACAGTGATATGTGTTTTTGGTTCGTAATTTCACTAAAATACTCCTTTGGAAATACAAATATATTGCCATTACAGTATTACAATATTGAATTCTGTTAGGTAATGAACCCCTGCATAATTAAGTTGTCCGATGTTGTGTTTATAATCAAACTATCTTCCCTATAAGAGATTTCACAGGATTTTGTGAGATTGTATTGGAGTTGTTTCGAACACGTTTCAATCCAGTGGACCATGTTTCTGTTTAATTTCATTAATTGCAATAATTGATTCCCGTCGACTCTAATGACTCCGGTGGACCTTCGCCACGTGGATAGATGAATAACCTTTTAACGTTTCTTTTTTATTTGCACTGCTCGTTTGGAAATTTGCTCAACGCTACCTACAGCTGCCCCATCGCTGAAGATGCCCGTGTTAAACATTACTGGCGCGTTATCGCCCCACATCGATGATACAGTAACGTTCAACGGTAGACTAATTCCCGAGAAGACTAATTGGATGAAGGTAATTTCATTTTAATTTCACTGTCAATCGACGCCATCGACCGTGTTTCTCACCCATACGCGCTACGTTAGTTCGTGTGTGGATCCACGACTCTGGGGAACGAACTATTGCCGCGGGGACCTGTTCCAGTCGCACCCGGAGGGGTGTATTGATGGGTGTGGTTATGGGTCGATATGGTACCTAGCGGGTGGTGAGAGATCACTGTGCCCCGTGGCTCCAGTCCGCTTTACTTACTATCGATCTAAAATACTGCACTTATGTTATAACCGTATGGTACTTTTCCCCGCTTCGTAATGTATTGCGGAATAAGTTTCGATAGCGAGTCTGGGGAAGTATTTTTCGTACGCTGCTCGGGAGTATTTTATCCATTGTGTGCATTATGCAACGAATGGAAAGGACAAAAAAGATGAGTAATGAAAAGTTTTTCGTAGGAACACTCGACACTGGCGCAGGGGGACAGATATGAATGTGGTTTAGAAGAATATTTTAATTGCTCCGGAGACTTTGAACTGCTCCGTTGAGATCTAATGGCAGTTTCGCCATTTTCTGGTAGTTGGTGGTGCACCGTGGAATACAAATTATGTAAGGGTACGATAGCAAGGAGGTAGTCCCATCACGGAGTAGCAAATGTAAGTCACGTACCGTCGAGGATAGAACGATTTCTTAGAAAGTGAAGCCTTGCGTTCACTTCCGTCGTAGCGTGGAGCCCTTTCTAATGGGGTGCCATTAATTTTTTAGGGGCAAATCTCTTTTTTGCGTAGACGGGAATGGATTGCACAAACCAGATCCTTTTGTTAAAATAATGCGGTTCAAAATGGGATTGGATTAGGTCTTTGAACCCGGGAAGGAAACTTCTTCGAGTCTATTCAATGATTCTTACCCCATAAACTCTGGTTTTGTTGGCCCGTTACTAATGTGTTTTCCGTTCCATTTTAGATCTCCGATTGCGGCTTGGTACTAGAGGAGCAACCGGGCAAGCTGGCCGAAGCGTTCCGGCTGTTCCTGCAGGGTGAAGGCTATGGTAAGTGTTAAACTTTCCGACTAAAACACTCGAACTAGCGATGTAAGAGTAAGCGCGCATAGTACACACATTTCAACTAGAAACAACCAATCAATACCAGTTAAGAGCTAGAGCCCACCCACCTTACATAAGATGCAGGTAGCCCTATTAGACATCGATTTATACCCGAAAATCATATTAAAATACTAAACCAGTTCTGGCCCGCGTGTCACGAACAGATCAAGCGTCTGATACATTGGCTAAAGAACGAACTAAATAGACCGAAAAAAGTTTCAACACACCTACACGCTAAACACAAGTGCACACAAACTACCCACCACTGTGAACGCACATACGATGTGCCTGCGCGGCGGACACACGGCTAGCATAGGGAACAGTTAAGAAAGGGTCTTGAAGAACGCTTTCATAATGAGACACCGTGCTTTGCTATGATTTAGTGAACGGCGAAATTAGCTCCCAAACGAAAGCATAATTCACACCATTCTCACTACATTTTGCTCAATAGTATCGCTCTGCAATTTGCATTAATGTCGCAAGAGATGTACGCATATACACTGCCATACATGTTTCGCTAATGTTATGGAATGGCAGACGCGAACTAGAATCACATTATCCATAGTTATTTTTCAACAAGTTCAACTCCGATCTATAGAGGCGTACAGTTAAAATGTTCATCAATGTAAGAATCAGCATAAGACGCGCGATTTCGGAATCATAAATCACACAGAACACACGCACCACAATTATTTCACATAACGAAGTCATGCGATTTATGTCATATCATCAGCCCCGTTTTTTATCAGACACGCACATATGAAGTAAACATTAAAACTCATCCGAGACAAGCGCGCATAAAGATATACACAACATTAGCCGATAGCATTGGTTTCATTATAAATTAATATGATCGCTGTATATGTTCAATATTTGTACCACCTGTCTGTGCGAATCGAAATACGGGAACCGAACAAACGAACAATAAACCAATAACGTCAGAAATAATATGATGCAGATAGCGGACTAGTAAGCCTACACACATATATAAAACAGCTGGAATAGATCAAGCTACTAGCGAAGCCCAAATTGGCAGAGTTTAACAACTAGCTTATTTCTGACCGTACGCTTACAGATTAGTAGTTAACCTTATTTCATGTTGATTTGGTAAATAGTTCTTCCAGTAAAGATTTATTGAGCTAGTCGAAAATCGTTACTTTTGTTTGTCCTGATTTCACGCAGAAAGGATTGGTTGATAGGTTTGCATTAAACCGTTGTTCTGTGACGACGTTTCAACTACAGTTCAGAAAGAGAGTGAGAGAATGATCAGCGGGAGACGTAAAGCTGTGTTACTATGAAGTTATAGAAACTGAAAATTTGAAACTGCAATAAAGCCGAAAGGAATCCAGTTTGTTTGAGCTTTGAAAATTACCAAAACCAGACAAGCTTGAAGTTGATATTGAAATCCACTTGCCTACAGCTTTTCATTTAGATTTCGTTTCAACATTTTATCATTAGTTATCATCCACCTCGGCCGATGATAGTGTTTATGTCCCAGGAACTAACTTTGACGATATGTGATTCATTTCAACCGTAAAATTATTTTCTATTTCATGTCATTCATTTGAACGTCACTAGAAAATCCATACTTGTGAACATGACTGTTTCACCTCTTGCCGGTATAGATCGTATGTGATGAACATCCAAAGAATTTTAGATTTCAACTATGCTCACAATTCTATTAAGATATGCTTCTTTGCTGAAAGGAAGATTGCTGACCCGTAAATTGGATCTCCCATCAATCAATTTCTTGCTGTTAGTAGCGTGTGTGTGTTCACGTGTGTGTGTGTGCGAGTGTGTTTGTTTGGGTGCATAGAAGCGTATATCAATAATGTCCGTTTTGTTCAATAGGTTTTCCTTCAATATTATGATTGATACGACGAAAGGAATTTACAAAAAAAATTAATTTTAACATAATTTCGAAACAAATTTCAATCAGAAACGTTTGCTCTAGCCATACATGCAAACCCAGAATCTCTACTATAACAAAGGATCCTAGTCTTCTGTTGGCCATGACTTTAATTTACAGGAAGAAACTTCATAGATTGTTTTCTGAGACAAAGATTTTTTACCGGCAGCTAGGGGCCTCACTAACTTATTGCACATCATGTTACGGAGTTATGTTATCTGCAATATTTACGGAGTTTCTTGGTATTATGTATAGAATCATTTAACTTGTGCACTTGTTATTAATCGGAATTTAAAAAATCATACCACTCACATCAGTTAATAATTTCTGCGCATTATCGATTAAGTTAAAGCTACTTATTTTTCTCATCAACTCACCTAATTCGTTTATTTTTAGCTGTTGGAGCTTTGCACAAATTAGGCAAACTATCTCGCTCGGGCACGGTAGAAAGTTTGTCCCAGTAGACCGCGTGTGTCCCGTTTCCGTTTTGGTCTTCCTCGATCGGTTTTGCTTCTATGAGTAGCAGTATATGCTAGCAGTCGACCTAGTGACACGATTAAAAACAATACAAATGCTGCGGTTTTCCCCCTTCCCTGCCGTTGTGCCAAATTGTATTTTAAAAATCATTATTTTGAAAAAAAAATCGAATCCCACACCAAACTCCAACACTTCAGCCGTGTGAAACAATTGGACGATACAGGGGCACATCGGCGAATGAAAGACAAGTGCGTACGTTTTCTATAGGTGCATCCTTGTAATATTGAATAACGATCAAAGTCGAAAGGAACAAATGGATTGAATGATGTGTTTAAAATATTTAGTAAAATCGTACTGCAGGTTGCAATGCAATATTGGGATGGTACATCGGAGAACATATTCTCTGCATTTTGCAAACGAAAGATTGGCCTAAAAAATGTGTTATCGCTTTGTTCATTGACATAAAAACGTACGCAGATTGTTTTCATCACTTCAACTCTGTGTGATAAGTGCGCGCAGAATTAATCTGGCCCACTTCAGGTGTCATCGTGGGGCGTTTTATTTTAAGACTAGGTAATGATCTTTGTGGCGCCATTTCATTCATAGAATGTTAAGAATATATATGAAGGTCCAAATGGGAAAAGCAGATAAATAATATGCAATATGGATTTAACAGATTCTATACGATGAATGCTCGCTGGTATCCTGTTTGGATGTACGCAGCAACTGTAACTGCAGCATCAGATGCAGATTTGAAATCAAAATATATATCCTTCATAATTATTCATGCTCTTTTTTAATTAGTGCAATAATTGTCATTTGTCGTGTCAGAAGACATCCTCCTTTGCAGGGCCAATTTTGTAATACCTGTCGACAGTCGTGCATTTGCTATTTTTGAAGCGAATAGTTTAAAACAACAAGTAGTGCCTACAATTCTATATTTTTGTATAGATTAGTGGATGAGGGAAACAGCACAAGATATACAAGGTTGTGTTTTTATCTTCGGATGTAGATCTGCTTACAAATAATTCACCTGGCAATAGTATATGCTTTCACATACCCACAAATGTATTCTTCATCCGCCAAGCCAGCCAACGCCAACCGATCGTCGTTCTATATGATTGCGCCCTCAAACTCATCCCTCTTGCGACCGGATGCTCATGCTAAATCTTTCGTGGAATGTGTTCTCTCTCCACAGTTTCGAAGAAAATTGCCTCGCCGACTAAAACAAAGGCACCGGCTGGTCTCTAAAAAGTTAGCGTGCTTTAAAGCTTTACATGCAGATAGCAGCAAGCGCGTTCGCTTTTCCAACTACATATATTCGTTGAGTTGTTTATTTTTCCCATGGGCGCCGATAGTTGGTAGCACATACGCTGCCTGCAAAACATTTTTATTTTAAGTTCTTGTTGCTAACGAGCGATCGTTAAGTTTTTCTTTGTTTAATTTGGCATACCTTTTTTCACGATCAGTTCTTGTAACACTTAAATTCCGTATGATTTCAGTCGAACGTTTGCAAAGTACCCTCTATCCGTATATGATTGTCATTATCTTTTTTGTTGCGTTTAAAATTGTATATTGTGAAGCGATATGTAATAAATTATTATACAAAAATTCCCTGTTGCGCCTGCCTTTTTTCTACACACATAGAGCTTTGAAAGAAAGAAAACTCGCACAACGCATTCGCTTAGGAAAAGTGACCGTATTTGAGGGTGTAGAAAAGGGAGAGAAATCGTGTTTATTTTGCCGAGAGTGCTGGCTAAATTTCCGCCCTGAACGATTTCCATAAACATGAATGTCTGTTGATCTGGAGGATGTATATGTAAAATTTTATCTTATAATTAAATTTATCAACATTGTTCAACACACTATTGTTGAATGAATATAATAGCAAGAACAAATTATCTCGATCGTTAATGTTTTCCTACAAATCTGACAACTAATGCTGATACAACATGCTTTATGGAATCGTCATACACCATTATCTATGGAGTGGAGAGGATACAGTTGATGATGCAGCACTGCTAACACAGTAAACTAAATCAAAATAGTTCATTTGTCCCATGTTAAATAATGTATCTGAAATGCACGTAACTATAACGGATATGCATATTTATAATCAAATTGTTGCTATATGTATCAATATCATAACCATCGACACTTCCTTGCACAATCATAACACACAACATGCGTTCCGTTTCATCCATACAATACTACTGTGTCATCTATGATTGTCTAAATTGGTTCGCTTTTTCTAATAATTTCATTAAGTTGCAGCAAAGAGAGGAGGTCTTTTGTTGGACCCTTTCTTTCCTATTTGTATTATTTCCTGGCAAATATTTCTTTTTGTTGTTGTTCCGATTGTTTTCCCATTATGTACACTGGCATGAGGCAAGGATATCTCTAACGATGTTTGGAAATGGTTTGAAGTAGTAGTGTTACAGACCCATAAGCAAACGTTTAGGTAAGCTAGGTCCACCCACCGAGAGTCTTAGGCAGGGACGTTTGATGAACATAACACAAAATTACGACTTGTCTATCGTGTTTGTATGAGCCATCAATAGTTTGAGCCGTATCCTACTAAAATACTAGAATCTCGTGTTCAAGGCCCAAAACTAGCAACCAACCCATTCTTCCTCACTCGAAACAAACATTGAATCTTTGTGCGGAATCATATTAATTAAATGTAATCAGTGTATATTTTCTACCAAAAACAGAGAAAATATAAAAACCAACCAATTATAACGACTAGCTCATTCGCGAACCATCATCCCATCAAAGACACGCACCTCGCTTTTATCAGCTACAGCTATTAATCGTACTAATGGTGTTGAGGCAGCACCAACATTTTCACCGCATGCTAAATACCATACTACCACTGCTGCTGCTGCTGCTGCTGCTACTGCTGCTGTTGCAACTGCAATCAACCGTCACAACAACAACCACAACGATCACAACAATGAAATGGTGTCGTGCAATAACCACAATCAAGAGTTCGACAAGCTAAACGGCAACGTGCTGCTGGCAGGCGGCGGTGGCGGTGGCGGTGGCGGTAGCTCCGAACAGCCAACCGGAAGCAACAATGGCAACGGCAACGGCAACGGAAACGGAAACGGTGGCATCGGCATCACAGCAACGGCGAACATCTCGAGCACTGGAAGCGCGTGCATCGGCGGAAGTGCCGCTAGTGGTGCCATCTACGAAAGTCGGGCGAAAAATGGCGCCATTCGAATAACGGAGAACCCGCTGCCGGAGAACGTGGCGTGCTAGAAATGAGACATATCGGGCCGGAACAGCCGGCCGGTCCAGAAGGGCAGGGTGGATGATGATGATGTAAAAGATCGCGACAATGGTTCGGTGGAGCGCGGATGGCAGAGCGAGAGACAGTGGCTACTAATGGACCAGTGGGTGAAGGGAAAGACGTCTGCTGGCGACGGCGGCGGACAGGAAGACGACGTGGAGGATGAGGGGGAAGTTTGGACGAATCGACGGTATCGGATAGAGAAAGTTATGTTGAATGCAATATTTTCTATGCAATTTTAAATGATCAGGACGAGTTCAAGGATCAACTTGAGTTAAAATGTAGGACACAAAAAATGGAATACCAAATATCGAAATCAATTGAATTACAGCCGAACCGATTTATCACACGCTTTTACTAGCTTATTCGGCCTCCACGGATGGAAACGGTTTTAATCTTCTACCGAGCACACGGTGCCGTTTTCGATAAAGTAAAAGAATAAATAAATTATAAGCAATAGCCGTAACTTAGGGCGGGGTGCTGAAAAACCGTGCGGTACGAAAAAAAAACTTTACGATGAAGACATCTTAGCCACGCGATGTCAAACGTGACCAATCAGTTTACGGAGGCAGCATCAATTGGAAGCTGGATATCAATTTCTTCACGGAATCTATTGACTGCTTCTGTTACGTCTCTCTGTTTGTAATGGAACGGTTCGAATAAGGTGCGGCTAAGAAAAACGAATCCAACCGCTGAAACTGGAAAAGGAACTGTACATTTTGTAGAAACCAATACTAGTCTAGAATGACGGTGGCCAAGTAATAAAACTGTGAACGGAGTGGGACAGGTACGCGCCAAGCGCAAGAAAATAAAAGAATGTATAGCCCGGGCGGCAAGAGTGAAGAATCAAGCAATGAATGTAAAAACTGTGTACGGATAGGAAGACTAACATAAAATAGGCTACAAGAAAAAAAATTAAAAAAAAACACAGAAACAACCAGGATGTGGCAATTGCTGTGACGTGAGATGCATATCGTTAAAACGAACTAAGCATATAAGCTAGTAATCCGTAACGTACTTCTAGATAACCGCCGTCTGCCGCAAGTGGAACTGCAGCTAGCGCGAAATCGTATAAAACCAAACGAATAAAACCGGAGGATGATGATAACTCGAACACAAAAAAAAAAGTCGTAAACAAGCACACAGTCCAGCCATAGTCAAGACAAGGACACCGTTGCTTATCGAAAAGAAAATCAAACGCTCGTACCCTATTTTGTTAACCGAGAAAACAAACATCAATTATTATCGAATGGCACTATCAGAGTATTTAAGAAGTTTACTGCAATTTCACACCTCGTGCAACTTGTTTGATAAATCTCATTTCCAACCTGAAATTGATCCTGTATCTCTGTACCGGAATACTGCATCATAGGATCGTATACTAATTAAACCTATCTGTGTCAACCCATCCTTGAAGAAGAAAAACAAACTGCCATAGTTTACTTACATCTTTCTTAACGTATCTCCGGAAACAAATCGCAACGAGACGTCGAGCAACGAGCAAACGCAAGAACAATACTTGACCGCAATAAGGCAACAAAAAAATAAGCAGAATTCAGAATGGCGATGATGGTTTGTTAGATAGGGCAGAATGCAGAAACAAAATATAAAATCATAAATCAGTTTGAACTGTATTACATTCCATACTTTACCACGTGTATAATTAAGATAGCTTATTAAAGATGATTTATCCATTTCAATGAGTGTATGCTGGACGTATCCCTTAACTCCAATCTTTGCGAGATTTTCAATTGATTTACATTACAAATCTTTAACGTTCGTATTATGTATATTGAGCAAGGGATAGCAAGCGCAAATGCAACGGCGATTCCAAAGGAATCAATAGCGATAGTGTACACCGAAAATGCAATAGAGGCTGAAACACGAACCGTTTAGCACGTATCGTAACAGTGACGACCATTTCACACACCCGTAGCATCTGCAGATATAGAAAACCGTGGAACAAAACACGAACAGAAATCAAACAATTGTTAACCTAGACGACGGTACCGTTAGTGGAGCAAACATACAAGGGCAAGTCCAACTCTGTAGTGATGTTGACAGGAATCCTTTAAGCTGTCAGTTATTATTCCTTAACATTGCAGTAGAAACGTTGCGTCGTAAACGTCGGCGAATAAAAGTAGCGATTTCCTCCGGGGCAACAAGACTCCGTCTATGAATCATGGTAAGATTGAGGAGTGGTAACGATTACAAAACAGGAGAATTGGCTGTAATTTAAAGTTGGGATAGTTTCTGGAAAAATTTCGTAACAACATCTAGTTTTTGACCAACACAGAGTTTAAATAATTTTCCCAAATGCGTCGTTTTCTGTCCAGTCTTTCTGTACAGTTCACCATTAATGTTTGATTTTTTAATTACAAAAATATTCACTCGAAGTGTAACTTTCATTAACACTATCATTATTCCTCAATTCTGCCATGGGTTAAATGGCGAGGCATGTTGATGGAAGGCAAAACTAGAGACTTATATAGGACATACACGTACTTATTACTATCTGTAGATACTTCCCATGTGTTAGCTTGCCCGTGCTTGAACTTTTCTTCACCCTATGAAACGTTTATGATCAACATCGGACTATAGCAGCATACAAAAACGTAGCAATGGCCGCAAAGCCGAAAGGACTTCTTAACAAAACATGGTAGAGAAATTGCAAAGCTATGAGCCAGCTAGGTTTGCCTGAAAGTAGTACTGCTGATAGCTGGCGGTATGCTGCGCCGTTAACTGTCGATATGGGAGCATCCCCGAGGAGGTGAGCAAGGGAGGATCTAATAATTTGTATTGATGGAAGGCACTCTTGAACCGTAGTAGAGCTTACTGTGGGACTAGCCGAACTCGCTTCAAATGATTCGGTTGATTTGTACGGTCGACGCCGGTATGTCACGATTTCAATGTTTTACGATGAATTTCGCTTTAGCCGCGTTAACTCGAGGGAGCTGGCCGCAAATACACTACTTAAATAATGAATAAAGTCGAATGGGGCAGATGAAATAGTCTAGCATTGCCTGCAGCGGGGGAGTCATTGTGATAGGAGTGTAGACGGACGCACAGTAAAATGAACTATAAATCCCGACTAGCAGGGAGCATCCCCGAAATAGATGTTGAAAATAAACGCAGCAACTTAAAACCAGATTCACCAGCAGATGAAAACGCAGCCGAATCAGTCGATGGCATCAAATAAACGGAAGCATAAAGAACCGACTAAAATAGATTTATGTTACACTTGAGTGCCTAATCATTGATTATTGAAATTGGATGAAAATGATAGATCATGCGTGTGGGGTTATGGGGTGTGTTTTGAGGAAATACCAGATTTGTGTTTGTGTTTCCTAGCCGGTACTGAACCAACTCCTGCAGGCTTAGGCTGAGAAGTTTCCCTTGCTTTCTCCACTGAACCTCTGAAATATGACATTTTCAATCAATTGTTGGACGTCCCTCTTTCTAGTTTTCGTAGCGCGATCTTTTGTATGGTATAGTACAACGACCCCCGGCGGATACATATATTAGCTTAACAAATATACACACTTATAAATCACAGCGCCGCAACGGTTCTCATAGACAAATTGCCTACTTATTTTATGAAACTGTTTTATAATTCGAGTAAGCTAATATTAGTTTTGTAACATTTTGTGTGACTGATTTAATGGTTTTAATAAAAGTAAGTAAAATCATAGTAAACAAAATGAAGATACAATATAGTATTCAAGAACGGGGAGACATGAGTTGAGTGCGAGTAAATATTCACAGCTGAATGCTAATAACTCTTAGCTGCTGAGCACAACAGGCACAGGCATACGGAGGACGGGAAAGCCGCTGCTTAAAATTTTTCTGCTAAACCCAGCGCCATAGTATAAGAAGCCACATTTAGCAACATGATGAATCCAAAAAGGAAGATGCCCCCAGAAGTGGAAAATATAGTGGAATTGTTGAAACCAGAAGGAATATGAACAAAACAACTTAGAGAACAGATGAAAAAGATGGAAGAGAAAATGAAGAATTAGAGTTCTGCAATGCTGCGCACACTTTTACCAACGCATAACTCCGAAGGAGCAACAAGCAAACGAGCAACGCATAAATAGTTTACTACCGATAGTGAAAAAGCTTCATGGAAGGCATGAAAGTCCTACAAAACAGTCACAATAAAGCAAACCAAATGAATTACACTATGGAATGAATAAAAAAATCAAAGAAGAATTAAAACAAACGAATGTTCTTATATGGCAAGAGGAAGAAATAAAATATGATGAATGAAACAGGTGTTTGATTTGATTTAGTCAATTTGTGTCACCATTAGGTAAGTATTTTTGGGAGGACTGTAAGTATTTGATTTGATTTGATAAAAATGGTTACTATTTTGAAGCTTCTTTCTTCTGTCGATTTCATTTCACAATAAAGATTCTTTCGTACTCGTACATGCATCGGTTATGCTTGAAATGAATTTGGTATTGGCGATCAGGCACATTATTCAAGGATTAGTCGTCCTTGTCGTATGTTACTTAGTGCTCCAAAAACTTCTAACGTTCATAAAGCTTCTCTAGTGCACTACTACCAGAACTCCTTCAATTCAAAGTTTTATCGCAGTCTTCAAAATCAAACATCTGTTTTTTATGCCTACGAGCCATAGTATAACAGGGTGCATTCATCCAGTTGACTACCATCATTACTTTATCTTTTACTTTTATATTTTTTACCGGGGAAATTAAACACGACACGTGTTCTATATTCTTCGAAGAAGTACGAAAAGTATCACTGAATTTAGAACCCTACGAACATTTTGAATAATAAAGAAAATTAAATCATTCCTACAATTTACATGAATAGTTATAAAACATAAACGTCGCCAGGTGTCAAAGTGACCCCGCGCGTACGTGTAGTGTAAAATCTCCGCGTTTGATCTTCAAAATGAAAATGCACTGGAGCGCTGAAAGAGAGCATGATTCTAATGCTCGAGAAAAAAGAGAGTCGGCTCGGGGAAATGGAAGATCGCGATCCTCTCCGAGGCGAGAGAGAGAGCGATCGCGAGCGAGCGAGCGAACGCGAGAGACGACGCTTCAGCGCAACGCCTCGGAATAGCGTCGCTTCAGTGCAGTTAAAGCAACCGAAGGCGAAGGGTCGAGCGCAGAGTTGCTGCGTGCGAGTGACGGATTGTTTTTTGCCCTTTCCACACGCCGGAGTGAACATTTCGACACATATTGGACGCCCCCGACACACGACGACGACGCCGTCAAGTGCGCTGGTGGTGAATTTGTTTCAGTGTTCGATCGTCGCGTTGGTCGCAAGAAAGAAGAAAAACAGCAGAGAAGGTGTTCAGTGTGAGACAGCTACCCTATAATTTTCGGGGCATGTTGGCCAAAAAGCACATTTACCTGTCCCACCACCAGATCGGGTGAGACGAAGGATGCCGGCGGTGTGCCACGGGCTTCTGGAGCCGTTGTTTTGCGCTGCCGTTCCGACGATCGCGTCGCGTGAGAAAAGAGGAGGCTGCCCGATCGTGTTGTGACGCTTTTCTCACCGCACACTGGCTGACCGTTTTTCCTACGCATCTCACGCCAGCAGCAGTCGACAGGTGAGCTGCTAGGTAGTGTGTGTGTGTGTGTGGCTGTGCAGTGGTGTACGTGTTGCCTCGACACAAGAAGAAAAGAAAAAACAAACGAAGTGAAGGGTTGTTTTCCGCGCTACCTGTCTCGCGAAATGAGAAAAGCAACAGCGCAGTGAAAGGCGGCTCATGAAACATTTTTGGGGTCCACAAGGGGTTGCCAGACGGCTAATAAAAGTACTCGTAAATAGCCGTACACCGTTTATGATCATCCCGTGATGGCAAGTGCATCATGTCACAGGGAAATCCGGGTGCGAGTGATTCAAGAAAAGTGGTTTCGCTGAAGTCTTCGGAGTGTGTTGTCAAAGCAACGTTCGCAGACGGCATCAACAAGTGTTTCTCGCAGTGCGAAGAGAAGAAGGCCACGTTTGTTGTATGCAGGTGAAACGGAATACGGCATTACACACCCAGTGTTCTAAACAAGCAATCGATAACACATCAGTGGAAACATTTTCATCTTGCTCCCCACACTGGAAAAAGATAACATCGCGTATCTGAAATAAACAATTGAAATATTTGTTTTGCGAGTCAGCAAACAAAAAAAAACACAAATTGGCCAAAGAAAAAGCGCGCTAAGAAGTTGATGGAGTACGTGTTATCAATCAACAACTGGCGACGTTTCCCCGGTTGCCAATGCCTTCATGCTGAGCCAGGGAAAAGGTTTGGTCTTATGCTGACGATTAAAACAGTGAAATATACGCACGACTAGGCCGCAACCGGTTGCGTGTTCTGCTCGATTATTGTCAATTAACGATTTTTTTTTTGGCAAACAAAGACGCGCGACTCGCGCATGTTTTGGATTTTGCGGGAAAATTTCGTGCCCAAAATCTAATTAAACTTCCAAAACTGCCTCCACCGCAACAAGGCCAGCGAGCAGTTCCGCTGTGGTGTGGTATGGTGTCTCGTGAGTTTGTGTGTGTGTGCCTGTGGCTATGTGGTCTCCACTCGATGGAGCGAGAAAAGTAAACGCGAGTGAACAACAGTGAGCGCGCGTGTGAGCCGCGTGTTGCTGATGCTGCGCGCCGACCGCACCAGCAACAAGTGTGATTCCAGAGTGTTGTGAGCCTAGGGGGCCATAAATTTTCCCAACAACAGAATCCAACCACAACCTGTTTGAGCGAGTGAGTGAGAATACAGTGATAAACAGTGAAGATGGGTTTCTCATCGGCGAGGGTGATTGCGGCCGTGCTGATGCTGAGCCTGCTGTTTCCCGCGGGCAGCTGCTACATGAAGGACTTCGCCCACAAGCATGAAATCAACGAAATGAGAGGTAGGTTCGTTTACGACTCGCATGGAAATTGTTCGTTTTGGGCGTTTTTCTCTGCAGCAATTCATTGGTAACAAGACGAGTGAAGAGAATTCTGGGGAAAATAATATTGTTCATCCGTCTTGAGATCAAGTTTAAAAATAGTCTCACTCACCGTAGATTTTGTAGAAATTGGTGTTTCGTTTTCATCGGTACGGGACGGTAAATCATAACATCTTTTCCATGACGTGTCGGCCATTGCCAGGAATCCGACCGGCATGCAATAAACCGCCCGTTGTGATTAAATCGTGTTGTACTTTTTAAATCTGCACCAAACATTAAGACGCGATTATCGCCGAAAGAGATTTTTCTCCCCAAAGCGGGACGCGATATTCATTGCCATTGTGCCATCAACACTTCAGAAGTGGCTTGTAATGGGCTGGCTGAAAGCCTTTTGCGCTTTCGTTCAATAATATACCTTCGCCGTCGCTGGAACTGAGCGGTAGCGATCAGTTCTCGCGCCACTTCCTTCAAGGTAAATGTCTCCCACGCGATCCCAATCGACGCCCAGCAGCAACGGCTCGATCGTGCGGATCTTATTGCGTCATAAAATATTTATACACACATTTCCACACAGCAACGCCGATCGATCCGCACATTCGGATATGCTTTCGCAGTTTAGCTTGAACATTTTTGTTTTTGTTTGATTTATTTCTAAACCGTTCACCGGGTGTGTGTGTGTGTGTGCTTACGTTGGCAATTAATGTTTTGCCAATATGTTGTGCCGAGTGTGTACTCACATACACACAACGCATACTCTGGTGCTGGCCAAAAGCCTCACGGACGAACGTTTTACTCCCTATAATTTGAGCCAAATTTATCATTCTTCCCCGCGAAGGTTGTGGTTTTCTTGTCGGATGTTGAAGCCGGAAATCGCCAGTTTTCCCATGCGTGACGCCGCCTCGCGCGATCAAAATGGCGGGCGGTTGATGCGGTTGGAAGAAACTGTCGTTTTTTGTCTAGTGTTGAAGAACAAAATGAACAGCGTTTCGCTTCTTTTTTTTTTTTTTGCATTCCTTATATAACCAAAAAGTATATTTGAACGATTTGTTGTTGAAAGGATTAGAAAATGTAAAAGAAGACGGAAGATTTAGAAGAGATAAGTTGTCTGTCTAAGGCCTGGCATAAGCATGTTTGTCTAAGGTTACTTAGATTTTTGCAGTTTTATCGAACATCGTCAAACTCTTGCACCACAACCAGTACCATGTTTTCGTTGATGTAAACATCACCCAGTGGACGAAGATAAACCCCCCACCACCACAAACCATCGAGTTCCGTCCCGATAAGATAGTGCATATAGTGTGACCCCAGGGCCAGCTTCTCAGTCTTCCGCCTTGAGAGGGGTAGTTTTGCTTTGTGTGTCTCAGTTTTGCGGCAAGTGCGATAAAATCGCGGTTCGATGTTCGGGCACCGCCTGTCATTGCGCACGTCCCGTTGAAGGATGTTTCGCGGACTCGTCAAGCTGGCGTTCAGGCAAATGGGCAAATGGGACTCCTTGACGGGAAAATGAGATAATTGATTTCCCACAGGCTGCCATCGGAGCCACGGCTTCGAAACAAAATAAGAGTTCCTTTGTTGCGTCGTAGCGCGTTGGCCCTTCGCGTCGGATTTCCTCCTCCTCGCTGCTGGAGAACTTTAGGCTCCGGTGCGCGTATTGTGTCGAGATTTCGAGTTGTCGAGTTGCATCTGTTTCCTTGGGCAATGATGGACCCGCGGACCAGGGGTGGAAGCACTGAGGACGGGATGATCTCTGGCGTAATCCAAAGCCTGAGCCGAGCCCGATTTGGGTTTCAAGTAACGTCCACCCGGTTCGGGGACAGGTATGCAATTATGTAACGACTGCAACTGCTCCCTACGGTCTCGGTCGCGGTGCAGTGCCAAACTGTTGCAATTGCAGCGATGCTCTTTCACTCGCTGGCCGTGTGTACGTATCGGACGGCCGAGCGGGTGGTGGCAAGGGAGAACGAAATTGAAGCAACGCAACCAAAGCTCGCAGGAGCGCCAAAAACCGTCGAACCGCGCACATCCCGAGGAAAGCGAACGCCAGAAATCCTGTCCCGGAATCCGATTTCGATCCTTCCGTTTGTGTTTTTTTTTGTTGTGTTCGTCCATGGCCGAACGAAAAAAGTCGGCCGCGCACGGAACCGAAACGCATTCGTCGTTCCGCAGCAGAGTGCGGAAGGTGCATATATTGTGCAGCGGAATCCCGAAAACACATGTTGCACCGAAGCGCATCGGCCAGAGAGAAGGGGGAAGGTTCTCGAAACCCGGGAGGAAAAAGTGGGAATTGGAATAAAACAAATGGAAACACAACAGCAAGACACGGCACGGCGTGAAAGGTTGTGTGTGCCCTTTTTTCCGTTGCCCTCAAGGGGTCCCGCTGGTGGTGAACAGGTAAGGTTCACCGTGAAGGTCTGATTTTTGAACGCACCACGCCAACGATGATGACGGTGGTGGTGGTAGTGCCGGGACGGAAGAATGCAGGGGAATGTGCTGGAGTCCCACCTTATGCTAGATAGCCAAGCATAACGATGCGGCGTATCATTCGAGGGCCTCTCCTACTAGGGAGCTTTATTATGCTGGCAAAAGAAATGACTATGTTTCCCCCACTATCTCTCTTTGTCTCTCTTTCTCTTTTTCTCTCTTTGTTTTTTCTGCCTCACCCAATTCATCTCTTCGCACACAACTAAACGCAAGATATGGCCGTTTGGTTCGGTCTGGTTTATGTTGTGAGTGCTCTTTTCGTATTGTTTTATTTGCCAGCATGCTCGCTTGAGGCTCTCGATATACCTGGAGTGGTGCCGAGGTGCAATGTGCTCTTTCTCTCTCTATCTCCCTCCTTCTCACTTTTATTATGTTGTTCTCTGTTGATACCTTTCGCTATGTTGAGTTTGATTCTTCTTGTTTCATTTCTTGTTTCTGTTTTTTGACGGTGTTTGGTTCACTTCATCATCATTTCCCTTCTTCAGCTATGCTGTCTTTATGTTTTCCTTTCTCTTTCTCTCTCTAACTCAATTTTTTTTTCTCTCCCTCTTCTTCAACCATGTGTGCACCTTCATTTTCTTGCACGCCATTCCTTCAGCTCGGCTTCAATTTAGCCGCACGACGCAGGCTCCCACAACAAGCCGTACGCTTTTCTTTCTCCGATCGTTCGAATTCGTTCGTTTTGCTTTTCCTTTCCAACTTTCCTCCAGCACTCCCTCTCTCCCTCTCTTTCTTTCTCCCTCTTTCTCCTCCGTTTCGTTCCTTCTCTTGTTTTCTTTCACCCATGACATGTGAACCGTGCACTCCATGTGCAGCCAGCCGAGGTGACGGGCGGGGGAAAAGCTCGAATGCAAAAATGAAAACTGGTGCACTTCCTTTCCGCTCGCACGGTCCGCTGGTTCGCATGCCGGGCCGCCGTTCAGACCATTGTTGGCCTTCGGGCCCGATCCCGGACCCGGTACAAAGTATCAGCTTACTTGCGCCTGGCATGGAAGATGCGCTTGCCAAAAAGGGCACCCAAATGTGTCCCCGGGTCCCGTGGAAGCAGAAGACGTCCGAGGTCCAGTGGAAGAAGATTGAGTAGCAGCTGTGGCACTTTTTTTTTAAGTAGTAAGGTGTCTATTAGCATGATGCTTCTTCCCGGTGAGGATGCTTCCGCTTCTTCCTGGACGTCGAGGTCTTGGTCGAGATGGAAAATGAGCAATCGTTCGGGGAAGGAAATAATGTTTTTTTTTTCTTTTGTTTTGTTTGACCCTCCCAAGTAAACACA
>JAOEFI010000004.1:14843034-14854419 GCA_034621735.1 Anopheles plumbeus | reverse complement strand
CAGCAAACGTACAACCCGCACTTCGACTCGCCGGCGGTTTGGCATGGTGATGGTGAAAAACGCTGCACTCCGCAGACCGGCGGGAAATAGTGAGGACGATTAAGTCATTACATCGTTTGGTGGCTCGGAAAAACAATAATCACGCGCGCCGAATGCGTTCCGCACAACTAATCGCTTGTTTTGCCACAAAGTGCCGCCAACTGGTCGACCGACTGGTCGGGGGGGGGGGCTCTTAAAGCTCTTAAAGCTGGCGTTAGGCTTTCAACACTTTCAATTTAACCTGCTCTCGTTTATGGGCCATTTTTGACAGTTACAGTTTAATGACGCTAAACCTTTTGTTTCTGGTTCTCTCTCTTCCGCAGGTATGTGTACGGGATTTTGCGACGATGATGAAGGAAGTCCGCTGGCGTTTCGCGGTAAGATTCTTATTGCATCGCCTGCCTGCCACCGGGAGCAGATGCGTTTGATGTTAATAAAAGCGATACACGCTTCCACCAGAAAGGCGCGTGCATAATTTTGTAATAGAAACAGACGAAAAATTAGCACACATTTCCTGCGACTGCGACGGGGAATGAAATGTCGATGTTTTAAATTAAAAAATTCATATATTACTACACTCCGATAACCTGTCGGCACCGGCAGCTATTGGGGACAAACACGGCTCCGCGCTCGATGGTGCTACACTGGAGCTTTCCGACCGCCCCTAAACCGATTGTGTAGGAAACGTGAGACCAAACGCGATGCCTGCATTCATTATCATAAGCAGGGCCTGTTTTTGTCCACCGGGCAAACCTACATATCTCAATACCGTGCGACGATTTCGATTCGTTCCGTTGGCGCGGCAGCGAAATATAAACGTTTTTATTGTCGGGTTCCATTTTCTTGACTAGAAGCAGCTGGGATACTGGAGAGACTAGGGGAACTGCAGGTGATGCGGCTTCTAATCGGCAAAGTCTCCTACCTCCCAAGCTGCCGCCGGGCCGAAGGAAGAGAAATTAAAATGTTGGTCCTTCTTTCGTCCCCTCCCATCCTTCCCACTGGCTGTTGTCACAAGCAATCCATAGCGTTCCGCCAGGCGATCGAAGTTAATCGTTCACATTCGTACGAAAAATGATTCACCTGACAAGCGTGTAATACGAGCCTTTTCCATTTCGAAACACCCCATCGAATTAGTGGCCATAACGGGCAATAGATTTTTCAACGCAGATCTGGGCGATCTCGCGCGGACAGGTTCTTGGCTTCGACGGGCCGTTTTTTTTTTTTTTTTGGGATTGTTGAAGCAACCGGCCGTCGGGGTAGAACCTGACAAACCACATCCAAAAACATGTATACTATATGTGTGATACAATCTTCGTCGTCGTCCGTGTTCCGTGTGACCGCAGAATTTGTGTATCATTCTCTTGTTCCACTGTGTCGCGGTCGAACTGTTGACAAATTTGTTCCGACAACATAAGCAATGGCGGTCGGTTGGTCGGTTGGGGTCGGGGCCGATGTTGTCCCGTTTCGGCCGTTGAAGGGTTTTTACTCGGGGCTGGGGTCCACGTAGGTGGACTGCACAATCGGCACATTCTGTCTGCGCAAGACTGGGTGGACTGTTCGCGGACGGCCGTTATTGCAACTCGTCACTTGCCAGCCCTCCCGTCCGTGGCTCCGTCCCACCGCCCTCGCTGGAAAATGGGTTCACATTACGCGGGACGGGAATGACGGACGGCTCGAACCCCGGGGCGAATTGTCGCTCTGTAAGCAATCCGGGAAACGGAGCGGCCACCGACGCCGGGTTTCACTGGAAGGCGTTGAGAGGTTAGGCAATTCGCTATATCGTTACCTTAGCGCGCTTCCACCCGCGACATGTTGCAAGCTTTCCTATTTTCCTGTGATATTTTATATCGTCGGTTTTTTTTTTTTTTTTTTGCTTCAAAGCAGACAGACACACTGACACTAGTTCTTTCTCGAAGCATGGAAAGTTTTGCAAATGGCTAAGAATTGAGGTTCGAGTGGGAGAGTAAAAGTTTAGTTTCCGTCCCTTCGTTAATAGAAAAAGTGCCCTTTCTGGCCGGCTGGGTGAAACAGTTTTTGGGGAATTTTCTCTCACCCGAAAGCTTCTCCACTTTCCATAAATTAGCATTAGCCAAACTAATCACTCAATAGCTGATAAAGCGGTCCGCAATCACCTGACACACATTCGCGGGCCGATTTTACGACCGAAACGAACCCGAAACGACGGCAGGCCAAGGAAACAATAAGGCCCGTTCTCGCTTGGGCCTTTTTTAATTTCTTCTGCCACATCCCCCCCCAGACTCCCTACGCCACTAATTAATTCCATTTTTGGTACCACACTAAAACTCCACCCCAAACTGGGGAACATCTTGGCGCAAGGCTCCTTCTGGAGGGAGCGAGTGGGGAATTAGTGGTTTTCCACCATTTTTTTCCCGCTGGGGTGGGAGGCTGCTGGTGAGGCTTTTCAGGCGTCCACGATCATGATTTGTGTGTGGCTTAGTCGCATTCGTTATGCTCTCTCTATCTATCTCTCTCTCCCTCTCTCTCTCGAGAAGTATGGGAACAAGTTGAGGAATGGGCACACAAAAAGAAAGGGGAGGAAAGAAAAAGAGACCGAACCGTCGTGATGCCATATATTAGCAATATCATTTTGCACAACAAAACTGTTATCCCTTGCTTTGCATATTTTACTCTCCGGTCAGCCTCGGCGTGTGCTTTTTTTTCGCTGGTTTGTTTCTTTTTCCTCTTCGAACCAATGGGCTTCAATCGCACCGGTTCCGTCTCCGGGGGGAAGGGCACCGGTGCGCTGGGTGCCGAGGACGAGGACGAGGCCTTCTGCAATCCCGTCCGCGACCGATAGGCGGCAAGAAGCGAGAACAGGTGATTAAATAACACGTTCTACACGACGATAAAGGCGCGACACAGCGAAAAGTATAAACACAAGCGTATCGGTTCTGTTGCAAATTATATGCATTCTATCTTGAACTCGGTTCCGCGGATTCCGGCGGCTGGATTTGGTCACCATAGCCCGGTGTGTGCGGTCTGCTAGCCTCTAATCGGCCACGACGGATCCTTTAGCTAATTGTTCGGCCAGCGGAAGAGAAACCTTTGGCGGCCAACGAGCTCTCCCACCGACCGGACGGTCGAATCTCCCGAAAATAGATAGCGCCAAGAGTGAAAATATTAATTTCGATACTTTATTGCCGTCGTCAAATTAATAAATTGGTGTAAGGTTTCCACGCCAGGACGAACGCCGCCGAATCCCGAAACGCGGTGTACGATTTCGGCACTATTATTCCACGACACTCCATCCACACATCCACCGAGCGGCCATCGTTTGCCGTGATCGGGTTCGTTTATTGGACGGGCCTCGTCAGTCCTTGCGCCCTTCACTCCCCCTTCCGGTGCCCCGTTTGGAGGTTGGAAGCTGTCGCACGGCAACGGCAGCTCTCGTACTTTGCATACGTAAAATGGCGGGCTTTATTTCGGAGGAATTTTAATTATCAAACAAAGTCCACCGCTCGGAACTTGTTCCCGCTCTCGAGCGGACCGAGTAACCGCAGCACATGGTAGGGCGGTGGTAGGAGGAAGTAGAACGGCCTAATGGCCTCGAAACAGATTAACTTTTCATTGCGATTGGTAGTGGTAAAAAAGAAACAAATCCTTCGATACGGTCCACGTGCAATCGATTAATGCACTTTCAAAGGACAGATAAGGAGGAAGGCAGGCGACAGGGGGCGTGTGGCTTGAGCGGGGTTGAAGTAAAGCCGAATCATTGATGTGAAGTGGTCCGTGCACCGATCGGTGCTGACAAGTGTTTGCACTTGATGGCATCAAGCAGTCTGTCAGGTAATCCTCGAGACATCTGAAACCATCTAAGGCATGATGAAGAACGTTGGTCGTTTGAATGTTTAAAAAAAACTGGTGAGCTATTATAAAGTTATCAAATTAATTCCGACTCCTTTTGACGTTTTTGAGATTCTTATGAAGCAGCAAATGCTTGACTGAATTTTAATCCGATGAATAATAGTTCTAAAAAATGGTTTTTTTCGAATTATTATAAGTTGAGTTTGAAATGTTAGGTTATGTTAGCAGTATTTTTCGAGGCTCGTATTTATATCGTATTTTACGTCTCAAATGGCAAGGCTTATTTACGTGGTTTCTTCTAAAGAACCGATCTAGTGAAGAAGGTAGTTCTTGAGCGTTCTTTTACGAATCTAGGGCCCTTTTTTCCGATATCGTTGCACAACCATAGACGTCGATATAATCTTGGCCGTCCTGCCAAACTCTTTGCCTCTTTTATCAGTTCCTGGACAAACACCTTCGCTGTGGTTCCGTTCTTACGGCTATGCCAAAGTTTCCCATCGCTTCATGCAGCCGCAACCGTTTCTTCCGATATCTCAGCGGCCGACATATAGCAGCAGCAAATTCTGCTGCTGCCAGAACCGCAAAACCAGCGCCCCGTAAATATTTGCATTTTTGTGCACGATAAAACCGTTGGGAAAAGGTGTACGATCCGCAGTCGCACGCAAATGCCGGCGAGTTAGCACGTATTCCCAGCCTTTTTCTTTTCTTTCTCCCCCCGTTACCCCCGTTCTCCGATATCGGTACATACCACTATCAGAGTCGGTCGGGCACACATTCACCGAACCGGCTGCGGTTGTTGTTGATCTAGCGATCCGATAAACGGCCGGCCGACTTTGCGACTTTTAATATTTGCCTAGCATTCTCCAGGGTTCTCCCGGGGCGGTGGGGCTTTTTTCCGTGCCTTTTCATTTATTAAAATACCTTTCGATCGGAGCGAAGGGTAAACACGCGCGCTGCCCTGTTTAATAAAGTATTAGCCACGCCGTGTGGCTGCGTAACTGCGTCACGCCGGATCGCCGGATTGGCGAATGTGCGCGGGTCGAGAAAAATCGTCGGGCTTTTATCTGCGGCACCCTGTTTCTCCCTCCCAGTTTGCAGACTATCTATCGTTCTCTCTCTCTCTCTCTCGCTCACTCACTCACTCTCTATTAGGCCTCCGAACGCTATCAGTTCCCGCAGGTTCGAAGCCCAAACTCGAAGGAACGGGAAACAAAAAAACCCCAAATCGCCCCTCGGCTCCAGAGAGGTCGAGTTCATCGCTGACCGACAGCATCGCGCCGAGGAGCTGCGGACTCGCGCAGCCTCCCTCTGACGCAGGCGAGGTTCATTCGTTGTTTGCGTGTGTTTCGTTTCCCCATCCACCCTGGCTATATGCCCCGGTGTGCGACATTCCAATCGAAACGGGCCGAGCTGTACGGGGTCGTGACGCTGCCGCGAGACCCTTGAGGTCTCTTTCACCTTTAACTAGCGCATTGTAAGTCGCGGACCTTCGCCGCGCCGAGAGAGATGCGATGCCGTTCGAACGAAGCGGGCTCAAGACGCTGACCGAAAGGAGCGCGAAGGAATGGCCCTCGAAGCGGGTGGAAGAGGGAGTGTTGTGGCGGTGGCTGTGGCTTAAACGGAACGGATTTGAAGAGATATGCTAGCTGAGAAATCGACGGGACGGGACGGGACGGATTTACCTGCTTTCATCCCGTGTTCACCTCTCGAGCCGAGTTTTGACGTTTCCACTCCATTCGCTCGCCTTTTTGCGCCCGCCTCGAAGCATCCCGATCGTGCCTCCCTCCCTTCTCGCTCGTCTGCTGGAAAGACCGGTCCGAGGGCCTCCGAACTGTAATGTGACCCGCGCGCTGCTCTCGGCGGGCGCCCCGCTTCTCTGTAGTGGTGTTGACTCTATGTTTTTGAATCTTTTGTTTTCCACATTTTCTTCGCATAATCCGCGTTGCGATCGCGTCGACGAGTGTTTGTGTGTGTGTGTGTGGGTGAACATTATTTCCCGTGATTTGAAGATCGAAAGCTTTTGCGCTGACTGTTTGGAAAAAAGCTTCGGGAACGCACCAACACATCCGCAAACCAAAAATATATATATATGCCTCCAGTGATCGATCCCGTGTGCGATCGCGCAAGATCTTTCTCTCGCAAGACTACGCTGGACCACCTTGTTCGATTCGCACGGAAAGTGTAGTATGCTTCATGCTAAAGGGCATTTTATGCTCCGGAGTGTGCGCGGCCATTCGCCGTTTCGCTCCCTCTTACCGGTTGTTGCAGGGTGAAGCTGATGTCGACATCATCGCGGCTCACTTTATTTATCTCCAACCCGATGATGCTGGTGTCTCAGAAACGGACGTTTTTTTTTTCCTTGTGTAAGTTGATCGTTCGCTTTTCTCACTCGTTCCACCACAGGGTGTTCGGATATGTTCTGTGGGGTGTGAAAAATTGAGGTGAGATTTTTCTGTGAATTCGCGAGAATGAAATGAAATGAAATGTTTCCCGATAATTGGCCGTCTTGGATGGATGACTTAAGAACATCCCAGGTTGACAGTTTCCAGTTTTCCATAGCTTACATTGTATAAATAGAACATTTCCACAAGCTTGTCCTAGAAAGTGTCCCACTTGTTCTGCGTACGCTTGTGAACATTTTCTCAAGAAACAGAGAGAGAGAGAGGGAGAGAGAGAGGAGGGGAGCTATAATTGCCACCAGCACCACATACAAAGTACCCTCACGCGGTCCGCTGTTTTGTTTTCGCGAATGTGTGACACTTGTTCGACACGGCGTAAACGGTGTTTTCGCTTTCGGTAGGGCACAGCAAACCTCCGTAAGATTCCGTGTTTTTCCGAGCCACCTGACGCAGCAGTAAAAATATTTATTATTTTGCATAAAGTCAACCCGAGCGGTCGGGCCGGTACCTGATGTTCGTGCCGTCGGCCCCGGTGCACCACCCTGTGTAACACCACCACCGGGTCCAGGTCCGGGCATCGTTTGAGGCATACAAGAATTGGCTTTTTACTGCCACCACCACCACCACCACCACCACCACCTGTCCCTCTCGCCTGCCCTTTGCTACCTTCGCGCAATAGAACCGAAAACCGGTGAAAGAGCCCATCGCGTTCCCAGTGGAATGAAGGAAAGAGACAGATCTGGTTGCCCGGGAGAGATACTGGGCGCAGGTATTTCTCTTATTGTCCTCCTTCACCCCCGGGAGTCGCGTCGCTTTTTCTCGAAGATTTCCACTCGCGTATCTTGTTACACGCCGCCCCGCCATCTCCGTCGCCCTCCTCCTCCTTCTCCTCCTTCTCCTCCACCATCCTCCTGATGGCATTCCGGTCCCGTTCCCGCCGTCTTGGCGATCGAGCGGCGATTGGATTTAAAGCCTAGACGAGCCACCACCGACACACACACGCTCAGCCCGATCACTATGCTGCTACCCACCACCACTGCATGGGCTGGAAAAGCTTACGTTTGTGTGTGTGTCCGAAGGGTTCCGGCGCGCCAACAAACGGCCTATGCTGTACGGTTCACGCCGTGTGTTCTTCGAGCGCTTTTCCCATTTCTTCAGCGTTTTTTTTTCTTCCGCGATCAACAACATGGTCGACTCGGCGGGCGCGGGTCTCCTGTCTCCCTCGCTCGCATCGTTCCCATTCCTTCGCTCTCCCTGATCGTTGTCATCGATTTTCTTCCAACTTTATTGTTGTCGAAGAAGTATGTTTTCTTGGCGTGTGTTCTGCTTTCGGCTCAACTTTCGCTATGCGCAAGCGGTTGTATGGTGAAGTTAAGCTCGCTCATTGCATGCCCCGGACCGCACTGTGTGTGTGCGTGTGTGTGCCGCTAGCCCACCGCTGCACACCACCAAGAAAGCTTGAAAGCTTTCGCGGGCCCGCATTACCACCACGGCGCGTCGACGACGACGACGACGACGGCGGCCGCGACGTCTTGAGTGGTTATGTTCCTTTTCAGTACGAGTTCGGATGCGAAGCAGTGTGCAGGCGTCGTCGTGCATGTCCGTCCGCTGTCTCGATCGATCGTTGCGCGGGTTTCGCTGTTGGTGGGTCGCCGTTTTTTTTTGGTCTCCCTGTTTCGTTTCACCTTTGTTTACCCCCACAGCCGTTTGTTTTGATTGTTATGTTTGATGTTTGTGCCGTGTTGTTCCGTACAAAACCGTTGTGATCCGTTTTTGTGCGCATTTGTGTGTGTTTTGTGAAACAATTGCACGACAGAGAGAAGAAGAGAAGGGAATACAAAAAAAAAAAAAACAACGCAACGAAAATAGTTCGAAACCCCGAATTTCGCAATCGTTCCCTTCCGTGTGTGTGTGTGTGCCAAATTGCCACCTGCCCCCGACGGAAAGGATATCGGCCGGGTGGTTTTTCGATCGAACGGTTCGAAGGAACGCACAACATTTGATCGCCGGAGTGTTTTTCGGTGGTTTCTGTGGTTTTCCTGCCCAGCGGATACGGCACATCCGAATTTTGGTGGCACGAGCTCACCAAGATCGCCTCCCTGATCGCCGGTGGATTACAGTTTCCTTCCAGTGGTGTGTGTTTCTCCCTTTAGAGAGAGAGAGAAAGAGAGAGAGAGCAATAGTTTGGGTTGCGATTGTTGGCTGGCTCCATCCAGCCCTTTTCCTGCCCAGCAACACCGGGCAAGACAGCAACCTTTCGTACGATGCGGACATAGGATCCGGTGGAGGCGGCTGCGGCGGTGACGAGAAGTGAGCGGTGACGAATCGACGGCTCACGTTCTGGCGTTCGAGCGCGAAATTTTTACGCCGTCGTTGGGGTTCGCATTGTCGTCAAGTGGCGTGTGGAGAGTAGGCAGCCTCACTTGTACAGTGTTTTGTGTTTTATGACAACCCAATCCACCCCGTGATTTAAACGGTAGGGTGGAAGTGGAAAGAGAGAGAGAGAGAGAGAGAGAAAGAGAGAAAAAAACCGACAAGAAACGCAACGCCACAACGTTCGGTTGCCCTTTCGCAGCATCCGTTTCCAGTTTTTCCGCCTGTCGGGGGCGCTGTGTTGTCATGTAGCCGTGCCTGTGTGTGCGTGCTTGTCCCATATATGCGAGTGCGACAGTTCTGAGTAGTGTGACCAATTGTTGTTTATGTTTGCTGCTACCAGCTACGCGCTCCCGAATGTGATATTTCGTTGGGGGCCTCTGTGTTGTTCTTGGGGGCGAGCAAAAGGGTGTGTGTGTGTGGGCAAAGAGAAAAAAAAAGGGAGCAACTGCACAAATTAAGTGTAAATAATTCGTGATCTTCGTTCAGTTTCGGAGCCAACACGACAACCAAGCCCTATACTCGGAGAAGTGGCAAGAAAATAATTGCGTCACATCTCCCGGCAATTGGAGACGGTGGTGAAGGAAAAGAAAGGGAATAAGAAAGCGAGTGCAAATTGTGTGTGTGTGTGTCCCGATCGTGTGTGTTTTTGATCGCCGAGACGCCATGAGCCACCGGTGATACGCGCGGGGCGCACCAAGGGATCCGCAAGAGAACTGCTGCGTGTGTCGGCCCCGCGGAAGCATGCCGACACGATGAAGGGCTACAACGCGAGTTTAGCGGGCATGTGGGTGGTCCTGGTGGGAGCGCTCCTGTGCGGCGCCCTGCAGCCCGCCCCGGCGGCCGAGGGCCGCGAGGCGAAGGGCACCTACGAGGCGTTCAAGCAGCGCCACCAGCGGCAGCAAATGGAACGCCAGATGCAGTTGCGCCAGCGCGAGGAAAAGAACTCCGAGTTCGTGAAGGGAAAAAGTAAGTTCCCGCTTTAGCGTTAGCACCACTACTGCGCCATTATAGTAATAAAAAAAAAACGGGGAAAACAAACGTGCAAACAGCACATTATGTTTACCGAGCATATCTTCGACCCGCGCGTTATCGATTATCGGTGCTGCTCCGATACTGCGTCTCAAACCTTGGCGTCCTGAACCGTTTCGAGCCGTTCTACTTTATGACGTGACAATTTCCCTAGTCCCTCCCAGGAACCGCTCCCTGCTACCTACCCTCCACTGGGCGAAGAATCGAAGAAGGGCCGGAAAAAAGTCTCCCGAAACAACCACCACCCTTTGATATGCTGGTGCTGCCAAGACGCGTTCTCCCTTTCTTATCGGAGCATAAGCTCGGTGGGTAAACACAGTATGGTACCTTTGCGCTTCCCAAAACTCCACTCGCTCCACTCCGGGGGGCGGAGGTAGGGAGATGGGGTACAGGCAGCCGGTCATCCAAAACCCTTTTTTTCCCAACCCAACCCGGCGTTCGATAACAATCGTTGTCTTTGATTTCTGTTGGATATCGATTAATGTGCTACCTTTCGCCCGGCTTTCTTAAGGTGCCCTGCTCAGAAGACGCGGAACGCGACCCTTGTCGTGTTTGTCAAAGTTGTCCGATATATGTCACTTCCCTCCTCCTCTCTTCTGCTGGACACCACCAATCCAATCCAGCGATGATTGATAAGAATGCGCCACATCCCCGTCCGGGCACTGTTCTTTATTTAACCCTATTTTGTCCCAAAACGGTCCGACGACAAGCATGTCGCTCGATCGGCAGCTGCTCCAGTTTCGTTTCGTGTTTGTGTGCCCCACAATTGAGCCATCGAACCACATCGAACATTGAAACTATTGGAAGTTGAAACTGCTTCAAATGCTGGAAGTTTGGTACATCGCTGGAAAAACGTGCCCGGAAAAAGATCTCCATAAAAATTCAGTACTGATCGGAAAAAAACGCAATCTCCATACCGGTGATAATATAGCATTAGAGGCCCTCCCCCCCGGGGGGATTGATCCAGCAAAACAAAGGAACCCGAATCCCCGACTGGGATGGGGCTCCAGCTATTCCTGCTGGAAGATTCTGCTCGTCGTCGTCTTCGTCGGAGCATAAGCGCCTACGCCGTTCCTTGGGCCGCCCGCTGGAGGCCCCCTACCGGACGACCCTATAATTTTCTTCTGGCTCCGCTCTCGTTCGTGTGCATGGCTTGCATGTCGTGAGGCCGCAAAAAAGTCCGCTCCGGGCGAAGCAGTGCGGAGAAAGAACAAACTCTCGCAGGGATGCGGGAAAGATTCGACGCCAAGGCAGGCTACCTTTGTGTTAGAATAAACATAATCTTTATGATTAAACATGATTTGCGCACAGGGCGCACTAAGGGAGAATGGGTGATGAAAACCTCCGAATTGGACCAAAGGAGCCGGGGGTGGAGAGGGCGGAGAAACCGTTTCGCGAAGAAAAACCCCAGGAGAAGATGTTCGAAAAGGGGATGAAAAAAATGGCTGCTGGGCAGACGTGAGATCACGGTCGGGATCTTGGTTCTTGGTGGTAGTTGTGCCGTTCGGCCATCATTACTAGAATGGCCCCATCGCATCCACGATCCACCCCGAGCAGCCAGTACTGGAGATTAAAAGCCAGCCAAGCACACCGAGCCACGCCACGGCACCGACATCGGGACAAGGGGCAAGAGAAGACGGCCGAGTGGGCATACCTTTAACAATGGCCCTCTTTTGTTTGCGGGCCTTCACGTCGTGAGCCGCGTTCCTCTCCGGCA
>JAOEFI010000004.1:14810659-14823614 GCA_034621735.1 Anopheles plumbeus | reverse complement strand
CTTCCGTAGAAAGTGTGAATCGCTACAAATAGAGAAACTTCACGTTTTGTAGGGTAGAGAGGAGGGAGAGAGAGAAAAAGAGAGAGAGAGAGAGAGAGAAAGAATGACGATTAAAAGTTACCCGTGTTGGGGTTTCGTTCAATGCTGCCTCATTAAAACCCACGAAACGGAGTGGAGTAGTTAAAGGAGACGATTGTCTCCCAGGCCCCCAAAAAGGCTGGTGGGTGATATCCTTCAGAAATTAACATTGTGTCCCATTGCGGGTAGGGGTGGGCAGAACAAGTGTGTGTGGCTGCCAAAGTCCGTGGGTCCCGCAGTTCCGTGGGCTTGCTAATTAAAATGTGACGGCCCTTCCGCTACGTTACGCTGGGTGCATCACTTTGGCCACACTCCACAACCGCGTGGAGTTTTCCACTACGGACATCCGAGGAGTGCCGCCGGACGATGACGATACACCCACCACCTAGCGTGGCGGGACAATGGCGCCGAAAATTGACCACTGGCCACGCAGTTGACGCCAGCGTGACGGACGCCAGCTGGTTGCGCAATGTGCCACACGTTGCCGTTGCGTACGCGCATCCCCGCGTACGGGGTGTGGGGGCCCCCATGGCCAAGGGTTTCGGTTCTGTTGACTTTTCGCTGCAGTTATTTCGTGTTTTTTTTTTCTTTCATTTCGGGGAAGCTTTTCTCACTTCCCAAACGCGAGGCCATGTCGCGTGGCCGCGCTGATGTTTACGGATCGCGCGCGCGCGTGTGTGTGTGTGGGTGGGTGTGCCCACCCGAGATGTTGTGTTTGCGGGGGCAGCCAAAAAGCACCCACATCCCACACTCGCCACAACCCACTGGCCAACGAGAGCGAGAGCTCGACGCGCGTACGACGACGAACCTTCCCATACGATCGATGCGTACGGTGCGTGGAATGCGTGGGCCGCTGGGAGCGTGGCTTTCTGGCGCTTTTACCACATTTTACCGCTACTTATTATTATTTATTGTGTTTTTTTTTGTTGTTGCTTCGGTTTTGGTGAGGTCCATCTAATGGAACCGATTGCGATCGTTACGGACGAACAACGTTAAACTGCTTTTATTTGACGTATCGCTCGTTTAGCTCGATTCACTTGTCCACCATCTCCTCCGAGGGGATGGGAAGTGAAACCGGGAGGGAATTGAATCCGGAACGATAGCGATCAACGGCAGATCATCTGGTCCGGCGTCTTATACGCACCACATTCCGCGCGTGATGCTCGGTAGCAGGAACGCCGGAGCGCTCGAGGAGACGAAGCCTTGTTTACTGTCGAAGACGTGCGGGAAACGTACGGGAAACATGTCTCCTTCTTGCCGCACAGGCGAACAGGTTGATCGACGGTTGACGTGTGATTAATATTAATTTATGTAATCACCGACGGGGCGAGATTTGAAATGAGACGCAAGACGCGAACGACCGGGCGCAAAAACTCCACCGGCGCACAAACAATCCACGCGCACTCGCTCAGTCAAGTCAGTCAAGTCAGTCGATCGGCGATCTTGGAATGGCCGGTAGGGAGGGTTTTTTTTTCTCCTACTGACTGGCTGCAGGCACGCGGTACTCCCCATTATCATAATGCATCGCGGCTGGCCGCGGTCGGGGACGAAAATGTGGGCCACGTTGCGTTGTGTAGAAAATCCAATCTATCAGAAATTTATAAAAATTAAATCACTCGTCCGCACACGCGCCCGAGCGTTCCGGGCGCAATCAAAGGGCGCGCAAAGGGGGTCCCGTTCGATGCCGGCGGGGGGACATTTTTGTTTCATATGTTTTTTTTCTTCCTCCCCAAGCGAGAGAGAGAGAGAGAGAGTTCTGTTCGTCGTCCCCGTCGTCGACGTCGTGGTGGTGGTGGCATCTCTCTTGGCATCTTGCAGACGTCGAAATCGGGCACGCGCCACCGTCAACGGGGCGAACGCGATTTTGTCATGCGACCGCACGACGATAATTGCAACCCGCGGTACACGAATATGTGCTCCGCGGCATGCCGCTGCCCGCAGCCTCCACTCTCCCGTGCGCTTTGCTTCCCTCGGCTTCGGCTAATCAAAATGGACGACTTCGGCGTATCGTTAATTATTGATCTTCCGAGAGAGTTGACAGCCGGTGGCATGTGCATGCGTCGTCGTCGTCGTCGTCGTGTCTTTCTCCGCCGGCCGTCCGGCGTTGTTGTAATGGCGAAATGGGTTACATTCCCGCGAGAAATTTATAATGGCACTGCTTTGCCTCAATTCGCGCCAATCACATCGAGAGCGGTACATTAGGTTGGGGGGTTTTTCTTCCAACATCGGCCACCGTAAATTTACTACATTCCACGGGTGGATTTATTTTAATTTTTCCTTCAAAACGATTAAACCGAACAACAGTGTTGAAATAAATCAAACGAAAGTATGGGCCGAACGTTCGAGCGGGCCACATAATCAAATCTACAAGCTTGTTTTCGGAGGGCTGCACATAAAATTTCAATCATGCGCCATTCAACAAAATCAATCGTAACGGGTTCCTGAACGTCCCAATCGGGCGCTTGGTGGAGTTCGGACCGTTTTACATCGCGCCAATGTAACAGTTTTACGGCCCCAAAATGTTCGATTGTCCATCGACCGGACCACCCTGAAGCGGGCCATCGAGCATCGGGTTGGAGGCACGCTGGGACGAGGGAAGAGTCTTCTTTAGGTGGTGTCACGTTCGATTGGTTTGTTCGAACGGAATCGAATGAAGGTTTGTTCACGTCGTCGACATTCGTGGGAGATGTAACTCACCTTTTTGGTGGTACCGTAGCTGGAGAGAAGACGATCGTGATCGTGCCCATTCGCGTCTCGAGTTGTTCTTGTCACGGTTTCCCCCTTTTTCTTCACTCTCTCTCTCTCTCTCTCTCTCTCTCGTTTTATTTAACGACCGATTTCCAGCGTAGAAAATTTGCACATTGTTGGCCCAAAAGGGGTTTTCTCTTCGAGTCCCGCGATGACTGCGAAACAACGTAAACTCGACGACTTATGTAAACGGCGAGTGAAAGTATTTGGCGATGATGTGAAGTTTCTCACCATCGCCTTTACTCGCTCGATCTAATACGCACGTATGCACAAATTATTGTGAGATTTTTTCCTCCCCAATCGTGGGATCGTGGAAAAGCGCTGCAAAAAAAAAACCGAACCGAACGTCGAACACGACGCCCTACATTGCTTGGGTGGTCGTGGAAGACGCCGCGGCGTAAGGTGACGCCTTATTTCTTCCCGTGCGCCATTAGCTTCAACCGTTCCCATAAACACCCGACACTGGCCGTACGTCTTATCAACAGCTTTGTCCGGCAATAGAAGATTCGGTTTCGAGGCGATTACATTACCATAAAACTTGTTTTTTTTGGGAGGATAATTTTCGTTTGTAGCGGAGGTGTTGGTGGTGGCATGGAACCACTGGCTGTGGCATGAACAATACGACCACATGATTGTTTATGAGTGGCAACAACCTGCCGAACGAACCTGGGACTCCTTCTCCTAAACGGCGGCACAATTGCAACAAATCAATTTTATCGCCTTCAGAACCGCATGTTGTTCGTCCATTTTGGAACCCTACCCACCGCATACCTCCACCAAAACGGGGTCCGGGTTTTCGTCCACCAGCGGATAGTTTTACGTTTTTCCTTCGCGCGCTCGCTGAAGCACTTTAAATTAACCAACAATAAATTAACTACTAATCCGATTAGCGGGTAATCGGAGACCATTGTGTACAGCTCATGGGGTCGTGGCGCAAAAAGGGCGCGGAGAGGGCACGCACGAGGCTGCCCGATCGTCGTTTGTGTATCGATTTCGAGTAAGAGACCGCGATCCCCCCGCTAGCGCACACACACACACACACACAGGGCGACCCGAGATAAATGCTCGCGTAAGATAGATTGCTATTGAAAAGCTCTTAAAAACTCCTCCAAATGGCCTGGGCGGAATGGACGAAAAGGCGAAAGGAGGCACACACAAAAAACCCCAAGCATATGTGAACACCCCCGGAGCATGCCTCGGGGGGTGGGGGTGAACTCCGAAAAGCGAGAGTGTGGATTAATTTTAATGTGAATAAAACAGCGACATCTTTCGGGTCGCCCACCCGAAACATAGTGCGGAGTGTTCGGAGATCTACGTGCGCCTTGTCGGAACAATGCGCAACGATCGCGATCTGGAGGCGTTAAGCTCGGCCCGTTCTTGGCCGCGTTCGATTTCGCGCTTCTAGCTTGGAGCTGACTGCCCGGACGCTTTTGCGCTCGCTGGACAGTAATGAAAGAGTGTTCCGTTCGTTCCGGCAAATAACGTCGGAGGCTTGTATGTTGGGGATTACTACATGAGACCCATAAATGTGTACACAAGCGCCTCGGGGATCACCGTCCGGGTCGTCGCTATGGTCTCTTGAGCTCCCCGTTGCCGAAGTCCAACTTTAACCGCAGTTGGTCAAACAGTGAGTCCAGCGATCCCTAAGCCGTCTGTGTGCCGCCATGGACACACACTCCTTTTCCCCCGGGGTCCACGAACGACGCCACTCCCGAGGGCTGTCTTAAATCAGCTCACGCGTGGACGATGTTGACCGTTTGAAAGGCCATAAACTGTGATGAATTTTTCACCCGCCCGACGCATTGTTTTCCACCTCCCCCCGGAAGGAATCGCCCCTCAATGTGGGAGTGGGAAAGAGAGAAGAATGAAGAAAATCAACCCAGACATGATCCACACTCTCTGTGCCTTTCGACTGAACCATAAACGCTTGAGGGCTGACCTGGCGTACATGGCAAACATTTATGTATGTGGACCCCTTTTTTTATCGAGACCCCTCAGTCCGGGAAAACGAAACCTTATGCCTGTCTCCTGCTCTCCTTCTCCTCCTTCGTCCACGTACGGTGGCGCGTCCACGAACAACATACAGTGCAAACAGTGTCACGGGGGTCTTCCAGTGTCTCCAGGTTTGTCTTGGATTAGCTGAATATCGGGGCCGGTCGGTCTAGATTTTCTTCTTCCTCTTCGGTTCCAAGCGAAGCTAACGGACGCGTCGCGGCTCACCAAAGAACGTGTTGTTCGCGGGCCAAAAATGGGGTGAAAAAAAAAAACAAAAATATCTAGAAGAAAATAAATACCACCATTAAACCGGGGGTACTGGGCCTCGGGAATCTTGGCCATAACGCTACGAGTACGCAGCGCAAGAACGTGTGGCCGAAAGAATGGGTGGGAAAGGGAAAAAAAAGGCCGTCAATAAAACGGCGTGTCTAAACCGTTGGGGCACTACGGCACACCACACCACCCCACCAGGCGCCGCCAGCCGTGCCACACGGTTCATTACTTATTCATATAACGAACGTGCGCAACGTACCAAAGATACGCTGGCTATGGCCCGACGACTGTGCAAAGGTCGGGTCGGGGGTTCGGCGAATAGGGCCGCGCTCCCCGGCCGGTTCAACAATGTCATCCACCGGGCGGTCAGTTTGGCGCAGTTGCGACAGTGGACCAACGCTGGACGATGATAAATAATAAGTAGTAGGGTGTTCTTAGGGCCAGGCGGAAGAGGGTTCCATATCTTACCGGTGGTTTATGAAATCCAGCCCGCGACCAGCTGGCAGGAAGTCTGTGTGGACTTCGGGGCATTGATTGGCAAAAGCGAACTCAACCGTGTTGGCCGACGAGGGTCGACTGATAAATAAAACATCGCAAAAGGGAAAAGAACAGAAACTTATTGGCCACCTCCGAGGAATCTTCGATTGAATGGATCGAATTGGCACGCGCTTGGGCAACAGAGATTAGATATGTTGGCAGCGCCTCGGACCGTTGCTAATTAAAGGTACCGATCCCGCCGACCCGCTGTCAACCAGCTGTTATATGATAAGAATCATTAAAATTGTAACGTACATCTCGCGGGCACGTGCCTCGGCGCAAAATGTCATAAATATTGATTAGAAAGTTGATCGCCTCACCGGTGAGGGACTACTTGTTGTTTTTTTTTTCCTCTGGCACAATCACTAACAATCGGCATGTTTTGCTTCGCCCTTCTCTTCCCCCTCTCCAGTATGCATCGGTACGAACGGACGGATGTCGGTACCATCGAATCGCGAGTATCACTACAAGAATCTGCGCGATCGCTACACGAACTGCACGTACGTGGACGGCAACCTGGAGATCACCTGGATCCCGAACGGCACCAACGACATCAGCTTCCTGCAGCACATCCGCGAGGTGACGGGGTACGTGCTGATCAGCCACGTCGACATCCCGCAGGTGATCCTGCCCCGGCTGCAGATCATCCGCGGGCGCACCACGTTCAAGCTGAACAAGTGGGACGACGAGTTCGGGCTGTTCGTGTCGTTCTCGCAGATGAACACGCTGGAGCTGCCGGCCCTGCGCGACATCCTCAGCGGGTCGGCCGGCATCTTCAACAACTACAACCTGTGCCACGTGAAGTCGGTCAACTGGGAGGAGATCCTGTCGGACCCGCAGGCCAACATCCGCTACACGTTCAACTTCACGTCGCCCGAGCGCGAGTGCCCGCCATGTCACCATTCGTGCGAGGCGGGCTGCTGGGGCGAGGGGGCCCACAACTGCCAGAAGTTCAGCAAGCTCAACTGCTCGCCCCAGTGCTCGCAGGGCCGCTGCTTCGGGTCGAAGCCGCGCGAGTGCTGCCACCTGTTCTGTGCCGGCGGCTGCACTGGCCCGACCCAGCAAGACTGCCTAGCCTGTAAGAACTTCTACGACGACGGTGTCTGCAAGCAGGAGTGTCCCCCGATGCAGATGTAAGTACACGATCGCTCGAGTCGTCCGAATGATCTGATATCGATCGACTAACCTTCTCCTTGGCCCTTCCTTCCGATAGCTACAATCCCACGAACTACCTCTGGGAGCCGAACCCCGACGGTAAGTACGCGTACGGTGCGACCTGCGTGCGCAACTGTCCCGAGCATCTGCTGCGCGACAATGGGGCGTGCGTGCGGACGTGCCCCCCGAACAAAATGCCACAGAACGGTGAGTGTGTGCCGTGCAACGGGGCCTGCCCGAAGACGTGCCCCGGCGAGGGCGTCGTGCACTCGGACAACATCGGCAAGTACAAAGACTGCACCATCATCGAGGGCTCGCTGGAGATCCTCGACCAGACGTTCACCGGGTACCAGCAGGTGTTCTCGAACTTCTCGTTCGGGCCGCGCTACATCAAGATCCACCCGGACCGGCTGGAGGTGTTCTCCACCGTGAAGGAGATCACCGGCTTCATCAACATTCAGGGCGACCATCCGGACTTTACCAACCTGTCGTACTTCCGCAACCTGGAGGTGGTCGGCGGGCGGCAGCTGAAGGAGAACTTCTTCGCCTCGGTGTACATCGTGAAGGTAAAAATCTGATGCCACCGTAACCGTTGGGAAGGATGGCTGCATCTAACGAGCGCTGGTCTTAATGTCCCACTTTGCTTTGTAGACATCACTTAGATCGCTGGAACTGAAGTCGCTGAAGCGGGTCAACTCGGGCTCAATCGTCATCCTGGAGAACAGCAACCTGTGCTTTGCGGACGAGATCGACTGGAGTAAAATTAAAAAGAGCACCGACCACGAGACAATGATACACAAGAACCGCAACTCAACTGATTGTCGTAAGTGTTGTTGTGTCCTGCGCTTAAATGTAAAGTCGAAGGGTCTAACATTAATTTTTGTTTTTTTTCCCTCTCCAGGTGCGTCGGGAATGCAGTGCTCCGAGCAGTGCACCAGTGCTGGATGCTGGGGCAAGGGCCCGGAGCAGTGTTTGGAGTGTAAGAACTTCGTCTACGAGGGCAAATGTTTGGACAGTTGCAAGAGCTTACCAAGGTTTGTAGAAACCCACCGGAGAATGTGTTTTAACACATTTAAGAATCTGTGTTTTAACTGACCTCCTATCCAATTGTGTCTTTCCCCTGCAGGATTTATCAAGTGAACTCGAAAACTTGCGAAGATTGCCACCCGGAGTGCAAGGACTTCTGTTTCGGCCCGAACGCGGACAACTGCGGCTCGTGTGTGAACGTGAAGGATGGACGATTCTGTGTCTCGGAGTGTCCCATCATGAAGTACGCACTGAACGGAACGTGTGTCACCTGCCACAAGACCTGCATTGGATGCCGTGGGCCGCGGGATACAATCGCAGCCGATGGTTGTGTTTCCTGCGAGCGGGCCATCATCGGCAGCGATGCCACCATCGAACGGTGCTTGATGAAGGAAGAACCCTGTCCAGGTAATGGTCGCCCGAAGACGTCCATACAGTGATTCGCTGAAGAATTCGCCGTACTAAAACATAACCTCACCTTTTTGTTTCACAGATGGCTACTACAGCGATTACGTCCTGCAGGAGGAAGGCCCACTTAAGCAACTGTCCGGGAAGGCCGTCTGCCGCAAGTGTCACCCGCGGTGTAAGAAGTGCACCGGCTACGGATTCCACGAGCAGTTCTGTCAGGAGTGTGCCGGGTACAAGAATGGCGAACAGTGTGCGGACGAATGCCCGTTCGAGCACTACGCGAACGAGGAAACGCGTATCTGTCACCCGTGCCACAAGGAGTGCCGTGGGTGCCACGGTGTCGGCCCGGACCAGTGCGACGACTGTCGTAACCTGAAACTCTTCGAGGGCGATCCGTACGACAACTCGACGGCGTTCAACTGCACCTCGATCTGCCCACCGTCCCACCCGTACAAGCGGTTCCCGCAGGAAGCTGGAAAGCTTGGACCGTACTGCTCGGCCGACCCGCTGCAGAGTGGACACCGGTTGGAGGAGCAAACGCAGTTCCGGATTGTGATTTACGGAGGGTTCGGTGTGGTGCTCGTGGTCGTGCTGGTGGTTGTGTACGTCCTGTTTAGCAGGCAGAAGAACAAGAAGGAGGCTGTGAAGATGACGATGGCGCTGGCTGGCTGCGAGGACTCGGAACCGTTGCGCCCGTCGAACGTTGGGCCGAACCTGACCAAGCTGCGCATCATCAAGGAGGCTGAGATCCGGCGGGGCGGTGTGCTGGGAATGGGCGCTTTCGGGCGCGTATTCAAGGGCGTGTGGATGCCGGAGGCGGAGAGCGTGAAGATCCCCGTGGCCATCAAGGTGCTGATGGAAATGTCCGGATCCGAGTCGAGCAAGGAGTTCCTGGAGGAAGCCTACATCATGGCATCGGTGGAGCATCCGAATCTGCTGAAGCTGCTGGCGGTTTGCATGACCTCGCAAATGATGCTGATCACACAGCTGATGCCACTCGGCTGCCTGCTGGACTACGTGCGCAACAACAGGGACAAGATCGGCTCGAAGGCGCTGCTCAACTGGTCGACGCAGATCGCCCGCGGTATGGCGTACCTGGAGGAGCGCCGACTCGTCCACCGTGATCTGGCGGCGCGTAACGTGCTAGTGCAGACGCCGTCGTGCGTGAAGATTACCGACTTCGGCCTGGCCAAGCTGCTGGACTACGACTCGGACGAGTACCGGGCGGCGGGAGGCAAGATGCCCATCAAGTGGCTGGCGCTGGAGTGCATCCGGCATCGGGTGTTCACGAGCAAGAGCGACGTGTGGGCGTTCGGCATTACGATCTGGGAGCTGATGACGTACGGCGCCCGCCCGTACGAGAACGTGCCGGCGAAGGACGTGCCGGAGCTGATCGAGATCGGCCACAAGCTGCCCCAGCCGGACATCTGCTCGCTCGACGTGTACTGCATTCTGCTGTCCTGCTGGGTGCTGGATGCGGACGCTCGGCCCACGTTCAAGCAGCTGGCGGAAACGTTCGCCGAGAAGGCCCGCGACCCCGGCCGGTACCTTATGATCCCCGGTGATAAGTTCATGCGGTTACCGTCGTACACCAACCAGGACGAGAAGGATCTCATCCGCACGCTCGCACCGGTCGCGATGGCTCATGCGGCCGCTGCGGCCGCCGCCTCCTCCGTCGACGTGCCGAGCACGATCGCCGAGGCGGACGAGTATCTGCAGCCGAAAACGAGACCCTCGATAATGCTGCCGGGCCCGTCAGCCGTAGAACCATCGGACGAGATGCCGAAGTCGCTGCGCTACTGCAAGGATCCGCTGAAGACGGACGACGAGACGGACGGTAACGCGAAGGAGGTCGGCGTCGGGGGCATTCGACTGAACCTGCCGCTAGACGAGGACGACTACCTGATGCCCACTTGCCAAAGCCAAGCCCAGTCCACGCCGGGCTACATGGATCTGATCGGCGTGCCCGCCAGTGTCGACAATCCCGAGTACCTGATGGGATCGGCGCAGGCGATCCACGCTGCTATGGGGTCGCACACGCCGCAGCCAAACTCTCCCACCATCCCCTCGATGCATCAGTCGCAGCAGATCCAGCCGCAGCCCATCCAGCAGCCGCTGCAAGTCCTACAGCAGCAGCACCATCAGTTTAAACAACAACTCCAGCAGCAACAGCAGCAGCAGCATCAGCAGCATCAACAGCAACAACACCTGCAGCAGCAGCAGCAACAGCAGCAGCAACACCATCATCAACACCAACCATCGCAATCGTCGCATCACTCAAGCTCGTCGAGCAACGGTGTGCCAAACGGGGGCAACGGGTCGATCAGTCATACGCCGTCCCTGAGCAACGCGAGCAGCATCGGGCCGAAGAACCCGGAAGCGATCATGCAGATGCAGCAGGGCGCGTCCGGACTGCACGCACCACCGCACGGACCACCGACACAGACGATCGGCATCCCGCTGTCGCCGACGGAAACGGAAGCCACCTCCTCCGAGCACGAGTACTACAACGACCTGCAACGGGAGCTGATCCCGCTGCACCGCAACGAAACCACGGTCTGAGCCCGAGCGAGCGGGGAATTGCAAAACTTGCCACATCTGGAACTGACAGCTAACGCCGTGGGAGCGTTTCCCGTGCATGACGGCGAGAATGTGAACAGTTCGACTATCCAGTAAATAAGCAAGGGTGTCCATAACGGACAGCTCATGGTTTTTATGCGAAGTTTTAGGTCCGTAAGTAGAAACTAACAAGTATGTGCCTTTAGGAGCAAGTAATCGTGTGAATGGGTGTTTGTGTGCAGATACAAAAGAAAACCGGTGGGAGCAGATTTGAATGAATGGTATTGCATTTACGGCTGGGTTCTTCCAGAGGACCGCGGAATATTGTACATACCGATATAGGAACCGACAAATAGGTTATAGCTATGGGAGTCTAAGCATATCGAGAGTAGAAGAAGATGATAATATAGTACGTACTTAAGCCAGGGATAAGGTTCCAAGCGGTGGGACGTCGGAACCTTCCGATGTACTTCCACCTAGGAGCAGGATAGTTACTTGTATACATTGAACAGTATGAACGCAGTACAATCAGATAGGGTTTTAGCGCAACAAGTCTCGTGAGTGTGCCGCTGGTGGATCACTGACTGCGAGGCCTAACGATCGAGCGCAGGAATGACACACGAATGTACTTGGAGCAGGATGCGGCTATTTACTAACTACAACATACCGTTTGCTGCCATTTACCAAACGGTGTGTTTGTTGAGCAATTGAAGGAGGATACAAACGGAGAGAATGGAGGAAGTGAGCCACGCACGTGGGAGATATGAGCGAGCGATATATATTTCATTGGAATACCTGTGATACTACTTTTAAATTCGTATGTTTTACAACCATTTTAAGTAAACGCCCGCTGCCGCTCGGACTAAGAGACGAACGGGTCCGGTGGATGGTGTTTCCAACCAGACCGATGGTGTCACTGGTCGGCATCCGGGACGGGTACGGGCACTTGATCAACAATTGAACTACAAAATAATAGACGAAGCAATGGATAGATTTCTCGAAGCACTTCCCACACGAAGGTGCACTTAGCCGATAGGGGCAATGGAAAGCAACATTCTATGAATAGCGTGATGGGTAGAAAACGAAACGAAAAGTACCCGGCAGAAGTGCGTAGGAGTGGGATGTTTCCGGCGTGAAAACACGCACACAAAAGAAACGAATCCCAGCACCAGCCAACCCACCCAAAACTTGCCTGCATAAGACTACTTAACAAACGGATCGGTGGATCCGCCAGAGCGATGGAGATGGAACTGGTTCCGTATCCAGCTTCGGGCCACCGGTCTGCTTTTTTTTCTTCGTATCGTACTTTACTGTTTTAAGGGGACCCTTTCGGTCGACTCGGCCGACAGAGATTCCTGCGTACTCCTCGTTCGCGTGCGTACTAAATGCAATAGCAAATGGAAACATTCGGCTGCGTACTATTAGCTGTTATCAATGATAGGTGTTTTTAAAGAATAAAAAATATATTGTACATACGGTAACCCGATGCGAATAGCGGAAGCGAATTACATACACTCTATAACGGGATCTAGGCGTACTAGTTGTAGAGGGGCTCCATTTTGGGAGGAGCTCGAGCTGAGCTTTGCGTCGAATTAATTAAGTAGAGGGTTTTAGTGGAAGAAAGTAAATCATCAGATGCTAGAAAGTTAGTGCCGCTAGGGTAGCGTGAGTGTAGCCCTTATCCCGAGAACGATCAGGTATCTTCACGGAATAGTTCCCGAATGCAAAAGTAGAAATCGGAAAACCGAGCTTATCGGCTCGTGTCCACTGTACCACACACCGCACATGTTTTTTTTCCCCCGGTAGATGACCTTCAGTATGGCCATTTTGCGCTCAACCACTCAACGAAACGTTCCAACAACGATAGACACATATTATAACGAACTCGTGCCATTGTGAAGTCTGCGTCGACACATTTGCTGAAGGTGAAGATAAAAAAAAAACGGGAGAGAATTACTTAGAACCTACCGACTGGCGAATACCACTGGCGATGCATCGATGCAACGGCATGCAACCCTTTGCTCGGAGGGAGAGAGGTTTCTACATGCGCACTGGATCATGTTTTTAGGCAAAATGTAGTGAAGGGACCTTACTTGTTGACATTTTAAATTATATGTATTCTGAAATAATAAGTAATGTGTTTTATTTACTGTGTTTTGACGAAAGAAAACCATTT
>JAOEFI010000004.1:14794040-14810559 GCA_034621735.1 Anopheles plumbeus | reverse complement strand
ACATTTTAAATTATATGTATTCTGAAATAATAAGTAATGTGTTTTATTTACTGTGTTTTGACGAAAGAAAACCATTTTATCACTTCGGTTTATAACGTTGCACATACAGAAGGGAAAGGAACCATGTTGACGTATGCATAAAAGACGCAACGATGCATGTAAATGGGGGCATGTGTTCAATTTGTTTTTGATATGGCATTAAAAGCATTCCACACCAAATTCATCTCATGTTGATATGAAAAAGAGGTGTCATAAATAGGCCCCTGAGCCAAATCTTGTAATAATGGGTATACTAATTCGAATTATCAATCTAAAATAAGGATCATGTGTAAATTTTGTTGAAACATCAAACGATTGCTGCACGCTTATTTTTGAAATGCTCCGTTGCCGTTGAATGATTAGCGCCTGGCAGGTATGCAACAAGCCTAACATATCTTTTCTAGAACCACCTTGGTGTGGTGACGCCCGACAGGTATGCAATCTGTATGCTATTTTTAAAGTTGGGATGTAGTGCGATGAGTTCGATGATTTAATGTATGGACCAGGCTCAAGCTTTTGCTCAGGGAAACTTACGAACTTTGTAAATTTGCGTTATGCATGCATGATAGTAGCATATTCATTTAAATTGAGCAGTGTCAGTGTCAGACAGACCTATTGAGGGAATAACTCCTGAAGTCCCTCTGATATGGAATTATGCTAACCACTCATATTTCACAAACAGAATGTTGTGTGATATGCTATCGAATGAAGCTTGCAGAAGAGTGATATGAAATCTTCTTGAAATCACTAACAAAGAACAATCAAACAGTCGTGTCTGACTAAACCGAAGCTAACGAAAACAACATCTTCCCTTTTTAAACTCTCCTCACAACTCTACAGTTCTGCAAAAGTTTAGTGATCCTTTTTTTAAATAATTTACTTCAGTACAGTTGACTCGAGTTTCTCAAGAAAATTCTCATTTTCCCTATATTCAAACCGTTCGGTGTTCCATTTTGACATTCACTTTATTGCTTTGTTAAACGTGACACTATAGTTACTACATTTTGCGGTGTGGGGATTCTTTCGGTATATCTTACAGACGCTTATCCTAACTTAAGTAAAAAATAAAACAACTAATACTCGCTAGGTGGTTAATAAATTACCTTTACAAACAATTGCTACACGGGCGAATACCGGCGATCTTTGAGACAACAAATTTTCTAAGGACGTGGTCGTTGCCTGCGCTCGTTGTCGTTCGAACCACGTGACAAAAGGGTGCACAATGCGTCGCCTTTCACACGGGCGAACGAAACTCGCACCCCCTAACGTATGTACACTGCCTGCCCGGTCCTCGTACTGCCCCGTAACCCCGTAATACTAGCCTTGGATCCCGAAATGTGGAAAATTAATCACAAATTTCGATATTAATGCTATTCTCGCTATTTGTATCGACCAGCTTGGAGCGCACGGCCGCCGAAACGATGCCGCACGCCTCCGACTCCTCACCGCCGGAGTGGGGCTCCGAGGACGAGCGGCAGTCGGTGGACTTGCAGGGGCCCGCCGGGGACGGGCACGACTTCGAGGGGGACACCGATGGGGAGGACTGGTAGTACTGCTTGTCGTCCAGCAGCGAGCCCGCCTTGCCGGAGGGCGTCGTCACGCGGGTGATGGTAACGCCGTCGAGCTTCTGCTTCTTGCCGTCCGGTTTCTTCAGCAGCTCCTCGATGGAGTACGGGTTGCGCTTCTTCGAGATGGCGGTCTGTGGGAAAAGGTGCACCATTAGTATCGGTCGGAGGCACGACGAGGTACACGCGCTACGCACCCTTAGATCGTCGTGAGTGTCCGAAGAGTCGTCACTGTTGACGTCGGTGATCTGCACCGGCGAAGAGGAGGCATTCGAGGCGGTGGTGTCGCTCCGCATGCTGGCCTCGATCTGCGACGAAAAGTTGGCCCCGCTTCCGAAGGGGTTGGCGTAGGTGAAGTAGCCGTGGGGGAAGGCCGCGGCCGCCGCCGCCGCTGCCGCCGCTGCTGCCGCTGCCGCCGCCGCCGACGGCGAAGAGTCCGAGCCGGGCGGCACCACCCCCCGGTTGGCGGCATAGAACAGGCTCGTGTTCCAGATCCAGTGCTTCGGAAGGTACGGCATCTGGCCGGCGGTGGGCCCCACCGAGGGCGGAAGGGAGCCGCTGGTGGGCGTGGAGCGGGTGGACGACGAGGGTTCGCTCTTCGAGTCAGGCGCGAGCTTCGGCGAGCTGAGGTCGGGCATGCTGGCGGAGGGCGTGGGCTTGCAGAGGTGGTTCGCGGGATGCGAGTGCTGCTGCGGATGGTGGTGGTGGTGGTGGGTGGACGGGTCGGAGGGTTTGGCGGTGCCGGTCGGGGGGAGGCTTTCATGCTGGATGATGTTGACGGCCGCCGTCCGCTGAACCATCGGACCTGGTGCTCCCGGAGGGGCTGGGCCACCCTGCGGTCCGTAGGGTGCGTGGTGGTGGTGGTGAGGATGGTGTCCCGGGTGCTTGGTGGCGTGGTCCGGGGAGACGCCCGCCATACTGTAGCGGTACTGGTTGAGCAGGGCCTGGTGCTGCTCGAGCGTTTGACTGTAGAGCGGGTGCGTCATCGATTTGGACTGCATGTAGGCGGCCGAGGAGTGAGACGACTCTCGGAGCATTTGTTCTGTAGGCGATGGTAGAGTGTAAAGGAAGAGAAAAAGGATATCAAGATGTGTTACTTTATTATGATGCTTTTTTCCAGCTTAAAAATGGTGCGAGGTACAACAATTATTATGACTATTTTAATTCCACCAAAGAACAACAGAAAAGATTAAAAGTTAAAGTACAATATTGAAACCCCCTTTTCATATTTTTCATATATAGAATGGTCGTTGATGAACAAATGTACACTTTAGCTCGTGATACTTCATTAGGTCTCTTCTGGACCAACGTTGGGCACGCGTTCAGGATTTTCCCGGTCCTTGGAACACCACCGTTTATTGCAATCATCTCTGTACCGTAGAGAGGACATAGATGTGAAGTTTTTAGGGAAAACTTGAGCCCCAACTTACTGACGGGGACACATAATTCTTCTAACCATCTAAACAATTGATGAGAGCGTTCGTAAAAGTATCAGCACAAAAACAAAATGCTTGAAAGTTCATTTAGGGAAACATTGGTTAAAATGTTGTGACGCAATCGGGGGAAGTCTAAACGAACAACCGAACTATCCCTTTTCGTACTCACTTCGCTTTTCTTCATCTTCAATATAACAGGGTGTATAATTTTCATCCCCAATCTCGCCGATACCGAAGCTCCCCATCGATAACGACGGCGGATAGGAGTGGAGAAAAATCGCATCCACCGCGGACGTTAGGTACAAAGGAAAGAAAAATCCCAAAATCCCACCAAAAATTATCCAAATCCACACCTTGCCCACTAATGGTCGGAAGACGCACCCTGTCATTCAATTTCCCGACACCTTTCGCTGGGCCGTCGCTGCATTTGCATAAAACCATGATTAAAGGAGCACCGTGCACCGATTCCGCGCCTTCTTTTCGCACTTTTCTCCCGCCTAATGCCAAAAATCGCGACGCGCTTTCATCACAGCTGTTGGTTCCGTTCCGTTGCTTCCTGCGCAGTCTGCGATCTTGTCCCTGCGATGGGGTGTCTAAAGGGACGCCGAAAGGGACGCGGCAAGGATGCAGCAATAATAAAACATTAACAAAAAGCACGAAAACAAAACACGCTGCTCCACCGTAAACACCGTGTTGAGCATCGCCGAAGGGTCAATTAGGGATGGGGCTACTTCCGAAAAACATTCTTCTTCGTTCGCACCGGGACAACATGGAAGGAGCTGCGTCCAATTCGTCCGTCTGGCGGTCTGGCCACCGAACGCTCGCGCACACACACGGGTAGTGATTAAGTGAGCTAATAAAGTGCACAATCTGCAGTCGGAAAAAGGGTGGAGGGTGGAGGTTTTTTTTGGGTGGGAGAAGTAAGCTCCTGCTCCTGAGGCTGAATGATGGTCTGTCAAAAAGGGTCTCATTACCGGCGCATATCGCAGTGTAATTATCAAATTGCACCAAGCGCAGCAAGATCCCCGCGCAGAAGGATCGTCACCAGCACCCGGCGGTCGAACAGACGTCCGACACCCTAACGACGGCAGCCCCCACCGCTTTAAGAAGTGCCATCCTTCCGTAAGACGCACCGCCAACCTCGTAAGTGCATCTGACGAGCACCGCGGCTCAAAGGCGCAGGACGGGGCAGAGAAAATTAGGGAAAAGTGTGCTCATTGAATGATTACATCGCGCACTTACGTACATGATCATTATCGTCTGGGCGCGTGAGTGGGTTTCGCCGTACGCCCTCGAAGGATCGTCCCTTCGGAGGATGTGGCGCACGCTTTCGCTCGGGGCAAAGGGAGCGCAAGTGCAATGGTGCAAAAAGCCGACCAAAAAGTACTGGCCAATTGCAGAAAAGGGCGCCCGAAGGAGAAGAACAATTGACCGGCGTGGCGTTGCGTGGCGTGTGCTGCGTAAGGATTCCCTTCGGTAACGTCCCGTCGGTAAGTGAAATGATCCTCGGGCAGGGGGGAGCGAACACGGGGGACGGCACACTCTACGATCATGATGATCAACGAAAATGATGATGTCTGTGTTAATGCGTCCGGAGGGTCGTGTTTGGTCAGCTGCTCGTTCGCGGAGGAAACTGTCTCACACACTGGCTGGGCTCCAGTTTTTCTTTTCCTCGCAACGTTGCCGGCGCGTGATAAATTATGCAAATTTAATTAGCCACCGAAAAGCAAGCTCACACGCACGCACCGGACGCCGGGTAATGAGTGCCTTAATGTCAACAAATTTGTCATCCGTGCGAGCATCGTCTGTACTCGCCATAACTTCCCTGTCGGGGCCAGGTGCCGGCCATTTCCTTCCATTTTTTTTTTGCTTCCACCGAAGAGAAGGCGAGAAAACTGCAGACGAGCTGCAGTGCTCTGTGTGATAATGTTGTTAAAACTGTTGCCCTGCAGATGAAGCTGATAGGGCGCGTAATGAGCAAATTAAGTGATGGGTTTCGCGCACAGCAAATTGAAACTGCCAAACTGAATTACAGTCTTCCTCTGTAGCGCAGCGAACCTGTCATCGATCAATCAGGACCACTTTCACTCGCACGCCCAACCCGAAGACGCGAAGGCGCTTATTTACAATGTTAGTGAGCAGATTTTGTGGAGTGTCTCATCGGTGAGGGGAACACATACAAGGTGCGCGTGCTCCATCACCATGTGTTCCAATTATGGCCAGCTTGAGAAATGAAAACAGATTTATGTTTAAGAGTTTATTTTTCAGGCTTGACAGGTTGTGTTTAAAATGTCGTCGCTACCGAAACCTTTTTATCTATTCTCCTCATCGTGGGAATTGAGCAATGCTAAATGTAATCACCACTGTTAGTCATATCTGCATCTGGTGGACGTCTTTCGATGGATGTTCAACTCAATAGAAACCATTTCATAACGGCGTGTTCCGTGAATAATTTAACTATATTAACATTATTTACTTCGATTAATAGTATTAATCAAACTTGACTCTTTCAGTATAGTCAATCGATATTCTAAGTTGTTTACGGAACTATTGTTTTATTATGATAAGGTTAAGTTAGGCGCCTCCATCATTAATTTTTTTTTTAAGGTTGGGAAACATTTCCCATTTACCACCCTCGTTATATCAAGGATCCATTATGTCAAGGATTATAATTAAACCATCAACGATGCTGCTGATCATAAACATGTTGAACCTGCTATTAATCAACCAGTGATCTTGTAGTGCAATCACCCTTGGCAACTACTTTGTATCTTTGTATCACACAACAAAATCAACGCCGACCAAAACAAATTGGACACCACGACCAAGATGCACACCTATATGTGAACCATAAACCCCCGCCGCCCTGTATCCCACTGGACCGTTTCACAATCCCTTCCCGCAACACTTACCATTCGACGTCATGTCGTCCGTCCACATGCCGCCGTTCCGCAGTATCCGGTTGACGGAGCTGACCGAGGGTATCGTGTTCGGGTCGCATATCCGCTGGGACAGCAGCTGATCGCGGATCTCCCAGGCGAACATGCCGGGGTTTTCCTGCTTGAAGCGCAGAATTTTCTTCACCACCGTCGGCGTGGCCACTTGCTACACAGAGAGAGTAAGAAAGGGAGTAGAAGAAAAGAAATAGATATATTGTACGTTCAATAAAAATGGAGAGAGAAAAAAAAACTGCAAGCTGAGTAGAAAATTGTTTCATGCACCGCGGCGCCGATAATAAACACACCCTGCCTCCCCCTGCCCCCGGCGGAAAACTCCACCGCCTAGGGGAGGCGTTGCATTGGCGTTGTATGGTCGTTTATTATATTGCCGCCATAAATTTGCGCTCTTTCAGCGCCTTATCAGCAAAACAAAATAAAAACTAAGGGCCCCGAAACGAAAAGAAACGAACCCGTCGCGGGTCACACTTCTGCAGCTCCCATTATGTAAATCATAAGCATGTAGCAACCATATCGCACTGACCGCGAAATTGCACCAATAAATCGTATTTTGTCGCGTTTATTAATGTGCTGCTGAAATGAAGCCACTGGCCGCTCGGGAATCCGCTGCCTTGTTGGTGGCAATTTGTCGACGGCTCCGACGACCGCTCCGACCATTCGAAAGCATCAATCATCGGCTTCAATTATAAATCTCCAACAACTCCACCAGCGCAGACCACGGTGGCGCCGAACTGTTGAGTGGCCGTGCAAGAAAACTCCATCAAAAGCGTACTCCCGTAAAACAGGGGTTCCGCCGGTAGAAGTTTATGGTCGAACTACGGTCTCGAGCTGGAGGCCCGTGCATCGGAGCCGCCACCTTTTTCCTTGGGACGTGAGACGTTGGTGCTTCTGGCCGGCGACCGGATGTGATAAATCGCTCCGCTTTTACGAGATTGGCGAACGGCGGACCGAGCGCTGCGCTTTATGTTCGGGAAAATTGGAACAAGCCGCGACGGGACGAATGCTTCGGCACGCCAATCAAAGTGACCTCTACCTTTTATAGACCCATACTACGGTGCGGTCGGAGGAAGGGGTTACACTCAAAATTATTATCAGAGCAAGTCTGGAGGGACCTTTAAATAGAAAACCGTTTGAAGTGCTCGAATCAATCGCGATTGCGGCGAGGAATTAATTCGGAAAATAAAACGCCCTTACCGGTAAATTCCAAGGCCTATCGGGAGGAGTTTTCCTTCCCCAATCGCAATAACTCCCTCACCCACGGGAGCATATATTTGACGGTCCGGAACTAAGCTTTCAGCGCAAAGTCTTAAAAATAATCCAAACTGCGATTCGAAATGGTTCAAAGCATTGGCGCGTAAACAGTTTTTTGATGGCTGAACTCAAACCCAATTTTCTGGGAGGGACGATTTATCAGTCAGTGGAAATCACTTGACGAGGTCCTGCCGGGAATATTTGGAAACGTTGAAACAATTGCTACGTTCAACAGCAAGTGATTTAGGCAAGGAAAAATGTTCTATTATCTGTTCGGGTATATTTATCAATGTGTCGAATAGAATTGGTGCGTGAAACTATGAGGAAAAACTTTATGATATCCCATAAGTTATCCATTCTATTATAAAAATATACTAAAAGGACACATTTCTACATTCCATGTTACCCCAACCATGGGTCTTCGTATTGCTTCAGACTCCTGGTTTTATTTTCATGTCCGTTCACTCCTTTTAAACATAGGAAATACGTAAAACATGTTCAGACATTTTAATTTCAAAGTAATATCTTTTAGTACAGATGCTGAGTATAACGTATAAAATATAACTCTGTTCCAGTTCAACACAAAACAGAAGTACGTAGAAATGCTACACTTGTTTGCAACTGATTTTATATCAATTTGCTATCCGAAGCTATAACGTTTGAACTACCAACGCTCAGGTTCGTTGGTGTCAAGGTTTTAACGACTACAAACCCGCAAATGTAAACTAGAATATTGCCACGAATAAAAGTAATTGTTCGGACACCTACTCGCTTCTCGTCCAGTAGTAGCAGCGTAATGAAGGGACGAGAATAGTATAACCTACGCCATACCCTTTCAGCTCCTTCCAGATTCCAATACCATTGAGTAATAGAACAAAAGGACAGCCTGGTAAAAAATGGCCAACTTTATTGGCTGCCACGTTAGTGTTTTATTTCCTTCGAACCGTACCTAGTACGCAGGGTTCAATCCTTCCAGACAACCGGCAACCGTGGGGCAACATAGGCAACGGCAGTGTATGTAAATTGAAAGTACAAATTATTTTAATTGTAACCTTATTGTTTGCCACCATGATGCCACAATTGGCCGATCGTTGGCTTCGGTTCGGGATCGAAGGCGGTAGGAACCGTTCCTGCGTCCCGCTTTATTGCACCGCGGTGCCCTTGCCGAGAGACGGGAAAGGCATCTGGTCTGGGAATGCCGAATGTCGTTCCGTGCATCGCGCCATCGATCCGACTTCGATCAGGGTCGCCGCCCGTCGATGGCTTTCGGTCGCAGAAAACCGCCGGCGGGCTGGCCGCGATGTTGGGTGTCGTAAAATGAAATAATTACAGCCCGTTTCGATGCTCTGCCCTGCTGTTTACAAGCACATTTTGTAACGTTCTTGCCACCCCTCCCCCCACCCCCCGGCGTGGGTCCTCCCGCAACACCCGGCACGGATTTGTCGGAAAACAGTGGAAATTGTTTTATTATTACCATTACCGGTCGGGACGGCAACGATTACGATATGGAATCACGGTGGAACTTTTCGCAGCGACGAACCGACCCGCGGGTCCGCCGCCATCGAGAGACGATGAATATTTTACAAGATTATTAACACCTCCACCGTCGGCGTGAGATTCGGGCAGCTGATGATCGCCTTGCGAATGCATAGCTTGGTCCCGTTTATGGGCCCGTCCCGCGATCATTATATTGCACGGCATTATGGCCGCACACCGATTGGTGATAGTTTATCATTTGTTATGGCCCCGGCGGTCATAAGCATCGGCGACGATGGGAACGATTTTTATCAAAGTCGTACAGTTTATTCCCATTCGGGTCCGATGGACCCGGCGGGAGGAATGCAAGCGATCGTTGCACAGAACAGCATCGAAACACGACAATGTCTCGGGGAATCGGATTGAATTCATTAGTGAATAGAATCATAGGAGAATTTGTTATCGCGCGCCATAGGAAAATGATGTTGGTCCAAATAAACTCTGCTTAACATAAGCATCTTAACGGGAAACTATTTACATCAGTCATGAGTGTGCGAATAGCATATTCTTTGCATCTTAAGGTTCCCCTAAAGAAAATCGAGAATGCATAACACTTTCCAACAAGTTTAATTCACACCTTTGTTATGTTAGTAAATATTTTTCAATTGTTTTTAGATTGACTATGCAACCCAGCAAATGGCTATGCAAAAAAATGCAACCTTTGGGCGATAGCAGCTGTAGCATCAATCAAGCAGAAGAAGCTTTAATCTTGGATTATCTTTTATAACTACGATTGAAACATAGAATATATCAAGGCGTTTTTGGCTACGGCGCCATTCAAATTGTCTATGCGATGAGACTAATTAAAAGCAGGAAAACGATTCAAAACTATACAACCTAATATCTACTGAATATTAAGGATATCATGGAATATTATAGAATGAATTAGGCTAACTTCATAAGCTACGACGTTTAGCTAAACATATCCTTCAAGTAAATTACGTGAATATGTAATTAAAAATAAAGGGAAAACTGTGTTCGTTTTGTATTTGAAACATTTTGCTTTAGTTACGGACGATATTCAAATGTACAAAAATCATTTCCGCCATACAATCCAACCCAAACAAAGGACGTCAGGTACGAGTGAGTAGGTTATAATATAAAATGAATCAAGTAAACGAATGCACAACTGACGCTACTCTAACAACAAACGGTGGTAGATAAATAAATAAATAACTCGCGAACTGAAAAGAAAGTCACACGAAGGAAGAAAACATCGGTACTAGGAAGAAACACGCGTGGAGCATATGTCGCAGGTTGCCTCGGCCAGAAGATGCCGCGAGAAAAAAAGGAGGAGTTATGCTCGCGCAAACGACGCACACCACCGAAGGAGAAAACGCCCGAATCGGACGCTCTTCCGTTGATGCTGGCTTCGCGGTGTCACTGCGGTTGTCTCTTTCTACGCGGCCTGGCTGGACCGGATTTCGATGGGAAAAGTGTCCATCTCATAAAAAAAACGCTTCCACTCGCTGCGCGTTGCGTCACGAGAAAGAAATGGAACATGTGAACCGAATGCTGGGCCATAAATCATACGACAACCCGGCCACCCTGGCCGATACCGATCGCGCCTCGAGTCTGGCAGGTCCAAGTGTGGCCCGACCCGAGAGAACGATTTAGTAAATTTAAATTGAATTTTATGAGTGACGCTTATCTGACCGAAATCGCCTCCGAAAGGAAGGCACGAAGGAGGGGGAAAACGGCCTCCAGCCGTGTTTGCGTTTTTCCAGCGCCTACTGGGCTGGCTGCGAGGATGCTGGAAAGTGTGTTCCGTTTTTCGTTGGTTTGTTTCGCCCCGTTTTCTTCTCGTCGCTTTTCTTCCGTTACGATGGTGTGAACATGACATGGCTTCGACCACCAACGTCGCCATCATCGTCATCGCCGAAAGCGCGCGGACAAGACATCGCCGAGAACACCGAGATGCCGTATCTAACGGCGGCCGGAGAGCAGAAGACCATAGCATTAGCATAAATTAATGCGAAAACCCACTGCTACAGCTGCCATGGCGACGTTGGCATGATGTCGAAGTGAAGGAGCGCTTCGCTTGGATTCGATCACGTCATCGGTTTTTTTTTTTTTTTGGGGCAATTGTTTCGCCGACCACCCCGAACCGGCCGCATCCAACTATCATTACCGTTTAATTATTTCGCCTTCGCCCCGTGCGATCGATACGGAAAAGCCTCGGAAAGCCCACGGAACGACGAGCTGGAAAAAGTGGCAAAGCTCCAAAAAATGAATGATTACTTTTCCGGTGATTGATAATTACTCCGTGCCTTCGTTCGTTTGGGGTGGTTTGGTGTTTTCACCCTTCCTCAAAATATGTCGCTTTTCCCACGTTCGGTTGCGATGATCTACCGGCGGGGGGTGATAACACAACCCCCATTATCAGCTTGCCGCTTGCGGGAGGTTAAACAAATCACATCGTTAGAATCAACTGCACGCGTCTCGTTGGTGGTGGTGGAGCGTAAAGTTACCAACGTTTTGCCTTCGTGTTATGAATTGAAGAGTATTTAAAATCATATTCGCAGTATTTTTGATGTACCAACAAACCCGTTCGTTTTCTTAGCTATCGGTTACAGGATGTTTTATATCAGAAATATCACATCCTTCGATTTAGTTCATCGAGAAACAACAACCGTGTTGTATAAAGCAGAGCATTGAAGAAACTTCAGTCCCCCCTGGGGGTCTTTTCGAAACACCCCAAAATAAACAGATCATGGCCACGCACATGGCGCACGTAACACGTGTGGGTGTTTCGGTTGCCCCATGTTTATCCTCTCCAGTAGCGTGGTGAATTATTTTCGTATATTTAGTGTAATGTCAACACTATAACCCCAATCATCAATCAACGTTTCGGCAGGGTTGCTGGCGCAAGACAACCCCAGGGGTCACCCGGCAGCAAATCCATAGCTGGAACAGCGCGCGGGTCTACGCACCACGGCGGGGGAGGACAAGCGCAGTTTCCAAACGGGTGAACTAATGATACCGTTTCGTGGCGATGGTCGATGGTCTCCCCGTGGTGGTATCATAGTACCGGGACAAACACGCCACTAATACGACGATAATGTTCGATAAGTGGCTACCGCTTTCGATAGCAATACGCTCCCTCGTGTCATGCTGCAGGCGCATCGGACACATTTGTCAGTGGTTTGTTGGCGGAAAATCATAGCTATTCAAACAAATCTTTTGTACAATATTGGTACTGCTAACCGAATGCTTCAGACCTGGAAGAGTTCATCAATGTTTTTTCATCGTTTTGGATGATGTCTCATGCTTGACAATTCTATGTTTTCTGCAGGGATGCTCAATGTTTACAACTAATCAAACAGTACTACATACCGACATGTCTCGCTCTCTCGCCGGCTCCACGGATGCTTGAAAAGGGCTACAAACGACCCGGACGTTCTATAAGTAAGGAAATAAGCCTTAAGTTTCACAACCTTTTTAAAATCGAATAGGTAGTTTGGGTCTTGGGTAGAAAATGTGGGTATGCGATCGTCACAACTAGCGTTCGTGGTTTTGCGGAGTAATTAACCAGGAAAACTAATAATGAAACAATCATTATCGTAAAGCCAGGTGAATTTATGAGCGTTATAGTAAACATTTGAAGGTAATAAAGTGTAATTATTATAAACCTCATAAATAGATGATGAGTTAAACTCGTTCGATGCATAGCAAAGCATGCGCACCCATGAAGAGGACCCATAGTTTCCAAAGCCCCACTAAATTTCACCGCATCACACTTCCGGCTCGTCCTTGCAGTCCACCTTCGTAACGCTCCTCTGACCAACTCCGAAGCGCCGCAGGATCTTGATAGAAACACAAAGCGACGATCCGCCACCGGCTCTAATAGAGATCTTGCCAACGGTCGTGCCGTAGTGGCACTTTAACCCTGTTCTAAAAATTGTCGCTTTGTTTCAGTTGTTCATTTCTTTTTTATTGTTGCTGCCGGCCTAAAACATTTGCTCACTCGCATACACCGCTCACCTCCCCCGGGGGCACCCCTACGAAAGGAACGAAATATGACAGTGACATATTGGTTCACATTATAAATAATTGTCCCTCCATCGGGCGCCGGTGGCCTATCTCTCCATTCCGATCGGGCGATTCAATTTGGGTCCATAACTTTTTGCCGTCCCACATTTATAGTTCTGTTTTCCCACCGCACCGAACCGGCGAATGGTCCTGGCAGGGACGAAACGGTTTCAACGAAAAACGTCCTCTACACGGGTCACGCAAAAGCTCAACGCAACGCGTTGACCAGCGGTGGCCAGAGCAGTGGAGTTAGATGGGTAAAAGGAAGGTGGTGAACAGGACGAAGAATTGTTTACGACACGCAATTAGTCCTTTGCCGAGCGCGTCCTTCCGCTTCGAGCGTTCGCCCGCGGGTTAAGTGTTTTCTTTCCGTGCAGCGCCGACCGGAAGGATGGCTGGAAAGGAATCCATTTTGTTCGATCCTCGCTGCGCACCACACCCCGGCCTTCCACCTCCTGTCAGGACATGCTTCAAGGTAGTCGGAAGTGTAAGTGTGTCCTTTCGAAACCCCTTTTGCCGTGCGCAATCGTTCCAATCCGCCACCCTCGGGGCATTTTTCCTTCACAGTTCATTAACGGCGAACGGACGGCACGACGGGGCAACGGTCATTCCGTTCTGTTACGACACGAAAGCACTCCGCCCTCTCCCTTGCTTTCACACCCTTCCTTTCTGGAAATCCCGTTTCGTGGCACCGCAATCGATTCCGGCTGCGTTCGGGAATAATTAAGATGGCGCTTTTCCGATACGACGCCCTTAAATCTCTCAAGCGACCCTCCTTCCGCAAGAAAAAAAAAAGAAAAAAAGAAGCATATCTTACCTTGGTCTTGCTGCCACCGATCGAACCGGGCCGTATCGATCCTGTTTCGTAGAAGCGGGTCAGAATTTTCGATACACATCCTGCGGCACAAATGAAACGGAAACGGAACGGTGCACCCGAAATGGGATGGTTAATCTATCGATTTAATTAAGTCCCCACGCCCACCACCCTGCCGAGGTTGAGGCTACTCACCGTGGGACACGAGAAGCTGGCGGGAAATGTCGCACGGTCGGACGCCCATCAGTGCCAGCTCGACGATTCGCCGTCGGACGATGTCCGGCAGGGGGCGACCGTTCACGAAGACTCCTCCCAGCTGGTTCACTCCGGCTTGGCCTGGGCGCGTGGTGGAAGATAAGGAAGGAAAGTGAAAATGAAGCGGGCTGAAATTGTGGCACATAAACATTCCGCAAGATAGGATAAAGCGTAAGCCGCGGACACGGACGCCGTCGATCGATCGATATCCCCTCCCCTAAGGGATCCCCTTCAGCTCCATCAATCGAACGAAGCTGCTCCTCGAAAGCGGAGTGAGTTTCCTCCGGGACTGACCTCCCTTCCAAAATGCGAACGCCGGCGCGTTGGCACCAAACGTGCCGCCCCGGAATGTTTCGGTCTTTTCGCTCCAGGTGAAGAAAATTGGCCTCCCCAATTATAACGCAATGCTATCAGCGAATCGTATGCTGTTCCGAAGGTTTCACACCGAGAAAATTTCACGCAAAACACCAGGACCGCTTTGCGGGGAACGAGCGAAAATACTTTGCGAAAAACCAGAAATAATGGAAACATTAATCATTTTTTTCGACAACTTATTTCCTTTCCTCTCACCATCTGTGAGAATAAAAATAAATAAAATTAACGAAGCCAGTCCAGGTCGGAGCAGCATTTTTTTGGACGCAATTTTCCCGTTCATCATCCGATCGGTCGCGCTCGTCATACAAATATTATTGCGTTATGAAATGTGCCCCCCGATGGAATTTATCACAGTTTTTCCCTTCGTCCCACGGACTTTTCAGTTCTCACTGTTACCAGGGCAGGGCAGGACGAAGAATGTCACCCGGTGGCTTTTATTACCTTTTCGAGTAAAAGAGAACACAACGTAAAAAAAATTAAAAGAAATTCAGTAAATCTGGAAAAACCAGATTACTGACGTCTGGCACAAATCGGAGACAATTCTCTCCTGCACTCGATACTGTTTCAATTCCTCGAACACAATTGATTTTTGAAATATTTCTCGTAGTGTTTTCATTTTTAAATGATTTGGAATTGTAAACATTTCTAAACATATTTGAAGAGGAACATGCGGCAACACTACATTTAAGTACATTATCAGAACCAAGACTCGTAACGTCAGCGCCACAACATTGCTTTCAATTCCAAGGTTGAAAATCATCAGCACACATTAACTTAATTATAGACTGTGCAATAATTAAAGTCATCCTTCGGCCACGTGCCTCCATCACAAATCGTTCGCCATTACCTTCGGGGGACGAAAAGACGGAAATAAAAGAACCACACACAACTAAAAAGTAAAACCGAACCTCCAAGCAGACACCTGCACGAAGCTAATGACAAAATTGCTAACCTCCCATCAGAAAGTGCATTTACTTCAATCAAACCGAAATTGGGTTAGAAAAGGGAATCGGACACGGACTACTCAGCGGCGGATGAGCAAGGTGTACCTCGGGAACAGAGACCTGTGCAAGAACACGGATCACCGTTTTGGTGCAGCCGCGCGGACTGACACATTAACCGACAGCAAATCGGCCACACCAGCTCCAGTCCAGGTGGATCCTGCTGACGAGGATGCGCTTTTCACACCACCTGAGCAAAGGGCAGAAGGAATGGCACGTGAACGGTGGGGTAAGGACATTATCACCGGTGTGTGAGTACTGGGTGCGCTTGACATAAAAATGAAACTCCTATAGAGTTTAGGTTACGATAAAATGAGCGAATAAATAAAACTTTATTTTACAATGTAACACCAGCTTAGCTTTTTTTGTTGAACAATGTAGGAACACTGTTGCATCTGGATCTCGTAAAGATTTTCCTTGTCCATCTTCAAAGAAATCGGAATCAATCGTCATAATTTCACAAACTTTCAATTTCTGTCCCAGATCCCTAATGGACGTACAACCCGACTCACACATTGTATGGGAAAACTTGTGCTCCGCGCCGATAGTTTGGCGGTCAGCGTGCCTTATATTTTTCCTCACCTTGTTTATCTTTTCTTATTCCCTCAGCCACGCCTCCCGCGATTCTGAGGACGTTCCCGACTCCCGACAAATGATGGGCACGCGACTGCGTAATGAAATGTAATTACATGTTCAAACACTTTCAATTGCCCTCACGGATACATTCCACTGGGGAGGGCGAAAAACCGGGTAACCCTTTCCAGCCTGGTACCGGTTGCGCCAGCAGCTGAAAATTGGGACCATCCCACGAAAATTGGACCCCAGAAATGCCCTGCCGGGAAATGGGACTCTTCCCATCCGACCTACAGACGCACCGCGGTCTTCGTAAGACTCCCGGCTCCTTGCTCTTGTATGTAGGTTTCTGTGCCAAAGTGTCTCGCCGTGTTTGACACGAGCCAATTTCCCCCGCGGCGGTTTGGGGCTACCGATTGTAATCATATCTTCGATTACACCTGCGAAGGGGACGCATAATTTCCTTCTCCGAAGTGATGCCCAAGAATGCTTAGAACATAGGCACTTGGAACCCCGTGGACCAAAAAATTACATACCTACGGGGTGCTATCGAAGCGACACGATCGGGCGTCCCTTGTAGGAAGGAGAATATTTGTACCCCTGGGGGGGGCCTACGAAACGTCCGGCATACACCGGAAGCGACTTGTACGCCAGAAAGGCACACACACATACATACATGGACATA
>JAOEFI010000004.1:14749182-14769468 GCA_034621735.1 Anopheles plumbeus | reverse complement strand
ACGCAGGAATTTCTCACCGTCCACCACGGTCTGCAATGGGGACATAATATGTTGAAACACTTCATGGGGCAAAAAAAATACAAAAAGGAATCCCGATTTTTCCACAAGTGTGTTTTTTGTCAGCGTGATTCGATGTTGGGGTCCACCACCCATTAACTGCGGACATTCCATGCTGTTTGAGGTGAGGTAATGGTTTACCATATTACCCTTATCTCGGAATCAGTATAATGGCAATTTTTTTTTGGTTATCATTCTGTTTGATTTCAAAATCATTCTCATCGATTGTAGTCAGTGTTAAAATCTGCAGGCTTTAGTAACAAACGCTAATTTATTAACTTCAACTATCAACGGCTAACAATCAACAAATGTTCAAAGATCGATTTCCCTTATTATACTTGCATAAATGTGCTGCTACTCTCATCAAAATCGGCCCAACATTTGCAAAACCATAACGTTTGCAATGAACGGCTTCCTTGCCTTTGGGTCACCGCGTTTGGCACGCAGGCAAAGAACCTTCGATCATCTTTAAATCGATCCACCACCCAGAAAGCGTCACCAAGTGTAACACTAAAGGAACGATTGGAAGGAAACCCCCAGAGACCAGATAATGTCCTCCGGATGCTAATGAGCAAACTAATTGGTGACGCGAACGGTACGGTTTCGGCGTTCCACTTTCCTTCCCCTGCATCCCGCCCCCGGCAGGTTTGCCGTCACTCGCCAGCGCCAATGTTGAGAACGGCCCCGCGGGCCACCGCCAACCCGCCGAACCGGGAGTCCAATTTTCTACACAGTTTACGATCTTCCCGCGTGTGCGTGTCGAACCGGAGGGACACGCACCGGTCGCGCAGACGGTCGTACCTCGTGGCGCTTCTGCCGTTCCGTCTCGATGCGCGGCCCAGACTTCGGAGTGTACGCGCGCGAAAAAAGATAAACCCGGTCAAGGACGAGGCTTCGACGGGGACGATTTTCCGGCCCATAATTCCGGTGTGCATTTTGGTTCGCGCACGGCTCACACACAACCAGATCCGTAACGGGCCAAACCGCCCCGCCGAACGATGACTTGCCAACGGCGCTTGACGATTTTGACGAACGAGATGAAAAGTTGGCCCGGCGGACTCATGGCACTGGGTTCTTTTTGTTCTCTTTCTCCCTCTCTCTCTCTGTCTTTCACGTCCCGTTGGCGCGATCCCGACGAGGCCGGGCGCATGCAAAAGTTATAAACCGATGGATTAGCATAATACAAGTGTAGTTTACACGTACGTAATTATGCAAATTTTCGTTTTGACTAGCACGGCCCTGCAGGAGGAGGACGGTTTCGTTGAAGCTGTTCACGGGCCCTGTAGTCCCTTCGGGTCGGCTTCATTTGTTCGCCTCGCTGCGGCCCGGAGAGGATAGTGTTGTGGCGATTGTGTTGTTTAAATGCGACCACGGTTTTTGGGTATTTTTTCGTGCCGCCAGAAAAACGAAAACGGACAACTTTCAACCGCGAACTAAACCACCGTAATAATGGGGGGGTGGGGGGGGAGGCTTTTAACTCGCAAACGGAAAATCCACCACCACCACCACCAGCACTGTCGTAACAAGGATAACACCAATCAAATCTCTTTTCCCAAAGAGGAAGGAAAAAAAAAACCACTGAAAAACCCAGCCCTCCCTGCTCGAATGCTCAGTTCCACTCAAGTGGTCCAAAAGTGTTAAAATCGCGATTGCCCGATTCGATAAAGCAAACCCACATCCCGCGTCCCCTTCGATTACGAGGGTGGCTCAATATTCACGGTTTCCTAGCCGCACTGTCGAGTAATGGAGAAATCAGGACGAAGGAAAAAAGAAACGCCATCCCCCACTGATCGGCAACATTTAAAGGACAAGGCAGGAAGAGCCTTTACAAAGTGTGAGCGTCTCGCAAAGACATTTAAATGTAACGGCCGATTTGCACGCTACCTGAACCTGATATTATCGTCCGCTTGCTTCTTGCTTCATTTTTTCGTCATCCGAGTCCTTGCGAGCTTTCAATGTAAGAGCATGCATGCTCGAACCCCACCCCACCGGTCCCCGGGCGGCCCTTAGTAGGTGTGACATTCGGGGCGATGAATGGTTCTCCACTTCACACGGGCAAACAACCACCCGGGGGGCCCGCGAGTCAAACAGAGTGTCAAACAAAACGTGAAACGTCCAGAAACAGTGCCGGCAGTAAAATTATTTTAATTAAGATAATTTCATATTTTATTCATCGCGTTCGGATGCATATTTTAACCACGGCCCCTCCTGGGGGTGCCGGGTCTTCGAAATGCGAACCAAAGTCCCAGAACCAGCGCACTTCGGAGCCTTTCAGGTGAAATCGTGAACGTCGTTTATAGTCGTTACGCGAGCGCGCTTGAAAGTTTTTCTCAATCACCGCCTGAGGCTCCCGGCGACTGCCGAAGGACCTGACGGTGATGGCGATGGTGATGATGATGATGTATTTCCACCCACCCAAACAACGCCGTCGTGGAACGGCGTCAACGCATGAAGCATTATCGAGTCCGATCAACCGATTGAGATAACGTTTTCTTTCCACAAAAAAAAAACAAACCCCGCCCGGCAGCGAAATGGTTCGTGTGTATGTTCGCACCTGCACCGAGTGGTTTTCCGTGCAAACGGGATGTTTCCGGTCAAGTGGAGAAAGGTGCCAGTGGAAGTAGTTGTTGCCCTTTAATCACTTTCCGGGGGGGGGTTGCTACTCTTTTCACTAATTAAAACATGAGCACGATAATAACTTGCTCACACACTGAGTCGATCGAGATGGTAGAGATAGCGCACACTGTTGGGTTCATTCTTCTCTTTAAGCCGTTTACTGATAAAACACTCGTTAAGGATTGACAACAGCACAGTGGACGAGGACACTGAAGGGGATGTTCGTCCGACTGGCCAGATCATTAAATCAGAGTTTTTCATTTTCCCGGCAATAGGGCAGATGATGTAACGAGAGCTAAAATGCAATTGCTTCATGCTAAGCATGGTGGAAATAAATTCTCTAGAAAATCCATTTAGCAACAAAAATATGTCGCCCTTGCCTTAACACAATTCATTCTAGAACTTCAAGAATAAAAATGTTCAAAGAATGCTTTGAATGCTATTCGTAAACCTTCCTTCAATTTTCTTTGCATGTTATTGCTTAATGTCTAATGTTGAACTATGCTACTATGCTGTATGCATGTTCTGTTCTTCTTCGCTTTGGTTTGTTTGCCAATCATGTGAAAATACAACAGACGAACATTGTTGAACGTCCCTTAACCAGTTTCAAGCAAATTGAATATATTCCAAGAGATCACTTCATCTTTATCTTTTCTTCAATGTATTTTAATTTTTTTGTCACTATACTAATTTTCACTTTATTTATCTTGTGCCCCTTTAGTACAATTTGTGTAGGAAAAAGTCGAATAAACTTCGAGTAGCACATGACAACACGGTTACAAATAAATATTAAATGTTTGAGACTGTAGTTGGAAGTAACATTGTGGAAAATCTAAATCGGTGACTTAAGGTTGTAGAACCCAACTTCAACTGAAAAGCACATCCTTAGAGGCCGTGATATGATGGGCCACTTAGCAAGTTATCGAAAATACAATCAAAGTAATTCAAATGGCACGTTGTTTTTAACTTATTGCAAGTTGTTAGTTGTATCATGCCGAGCGATACAGAGCTACCACTATTGGCAAACCGTTAAGTATATTTGCATGTTCAATTCCTTCCAGACTTTCCCGAGGAGTACCGGAAATAAACAGCTGTACAGTATCACCCAAATTGTAGACCACCGTACCTTGTGTATGTTGTTGATGGTGTTCTCTCACACTTTCATCGCCGACATAATTTGCTGTACACGATTCTGATTAGCCATAAGAAGGACAGTTCATTCGTGTAATTAATTTTCCACCTTCGCCCACAGTCAACTTCAAAACTCTCCGAGAATTCAGTTTTTCACTCACTATTAGAAAATTTTAACAAACATTGACACACTCATCCGTTGATTTTTCATCACACAGTGCACTTTGGGAAAGGAAACCCGATTGTCGATCACTGCACTTCGCGCTGCCGGTTAAAGACTTTCGAGAAACCACCAGTGCCACTGCAGGAAGCGCCAGCTGACCCGCGATACAAACATCCGCTACGAAAACGCACCGTTTCGAAAACGCGCCGGGTTAAATCACGTACCACCAAATCGACAGACGATCGTCGTATCCGTGGCCGCTCGCTACAGCATTCCGAGTGCTACTGGCACGCTAGAGCCAACTGGAAGCGCAACTCTCCACGCGGTGTCCTCGCAGCTTCTGTCACGCGCTCCTCGGCTGTCAGCGTGGCGCTGGAACTGAAACGTGTCGTCCCGTGTGGTGGAACCGAGAGAGAGAGAGAGAGAGAGAGGGAACGATACACTGGACCGAACAGGTAGCGCGGACCCTACACGCGCACGGAGAGCGAGATCGAGCTCGACGAGGGGTTGGATCTAGACGATGGCACACCAACACTCGACACGCAACACGACGAACACACGCGCGACGGGGCGGAATCGGTTCCCTTCGCGGCCGCGAGAGGGAACGGGAAAGCGTGCGCATCGAACCGGCCAGTCCTTCATCCTGGTGGAGCGAGATGGCCGAGTAGCGCCTTTTGGTTCCCCGCACCGGCAGGAGGACCGAGAAGCGCACGACAGAGAGAACGCGGTGGCCAGTTCCGGTTTCGATTCGGCTCGAGAGCGAGACAAACCCTGTGCACGGTCGCCAGCAGCAGCGGCAGGCGTAGCATAACAAATAGAAGCGCAACGCTACAACGGATGTGTGTAGCGTGTGCTGCTGCCTGTCTTCCTGGCGCTTTCACCCCAACCCCGCCATGTTTTTCCGGCCGCGTGCGCATCGCCGCCACGGCGCGGGGGTAGAGTTTCCTCTAGCGTTTACGATGTGCGTGCGTGCGTGTGTTTAATGCTTCGTTCGATAAATTGACCGTTTTGTTTCAGAGGCCCCCGATTCCCCTTTCCCACTCAAACCCCCCCCCTTCTACCGGACACTCTTAAACACTTCTTCCGACGCCATGTTTATCGTTAGCATCCACATCAATGTGTACGGCACGGAGTCGCGGACACTTCAAATCTTTAGTTATCTAGTATAGACTAGCCCCCGTGGGATCATGCGAGCGAAGATTAAAATCTTGACATTGTGGAGATGCCTATTTGGAGCAGAAATTATGGCCAAAATAGATGACAGTGTGTTCAATTTCCTTCGGAACTGGCGAGCCACTGCGTTGGGTAGGCTGGTAATTAAACTAATGAATAGGAGCGAACTGTTGAAGTAATGGGAAATCCGTGTTTTCCCACGATCGACCCGATCGACAATTTCGGGAAGTGTTACATCATTTGGTCTCGAATCGAATTTTTTTCCCATTTGACAGTACTTGCCTGTTCGTGAGCTATAGGTACAGGAAAGAAAGCTCATAGTTGAAAAGAGGATATCCGGATCAGGTCTGATCAAATACTAAACATTTTTGATGGGAAACATACGCTACATCCTTTTTTTAACATTATTGTATAATAGTTGCACGTTATGTCCATTCAACAACCTACACGATTACGAGTTCAAGAAAAAATTACCATAAATAAAGAATGAGAAAAAATACTATTGTAATTTTCTACATAATGTTTTATTTGAAACAGTGCTTTATTATTATGTGAATTACATGAAGAACCTAATGACCGGCGGAACTATGTACGTGAGAATGGACATGGACACGTATACTTATTTATTGGAATTAGTGGCACCACATATCATCAAAGGAAATAGTTGTCTGTACGTGTCATAAGGCTTGGTGTTTGTTTTTGCGCAAAAGAGCTTAATTTATATACGTTAAAATAACAGTTCAATGTAGAACGCGGTATACGTGCAGGAGAAAACTAAATAATCTAAGTAAATGAACCCCACCAATCCTTTTTCAAAGGACGAGCAATAGGAAAATCCTGTAATCATCTTGCTCTATGCGATTGTAATGTAAGTATTGAAGAAAATAATTTAACCAGAACTTCCAGTAGCAAGCATCGAGTTATTTATCTTTCAATAACTTCCAAGCTATTCGAGACATGAGAACAAAGGTATAACAAAGCATTGATGGTTGCTCGACAGAAATAAGAAAAAGTAAAAAGTGTGTGTTGTAAATTAAAATGTTGATAGTAGTCGCCACACGGATTTATATTTATTAAAAAACTTTTTTAGACTTTATTAGAACTTTATAAATTCGAAAACGGATTTTGGAAAGGTCTACTCAAAAGTTTGTTTGATATAAAAGCTATTAAAAGTTTACACCTATTTCTTTCAAACAATCATGCCCTACCTTTCGATGGGTGTCTTTGTGGTGATTGCCCATTTTCCCACGACGCTTTTCCCCATCCTCATACCGAACATCGTTTTCCAACACGACAGGAAACGTGCAACACTTTTGCCTCCCGTAAAACACACCCACCCAACCACCCAACCACCCACCCGCCAGTACTAGGTAACCCTTCGGCGGGAATGTGTTTTGGCCGTTTTTGCTCGATAAATGACACTTCCGTCCGACATTGCTGCAGCACGACCAACAGCAGGGGTGGCAGCGACGGGGCCACGCAACGAGCATTTGAAACGGTTGGAACGGGTCGGAGGGATTCCGTTCAGGACACGCTCGCCCCGTTGCGGAGAGAGTTCCAGTCGATTATGTTGTCCTTGGTGGGCTCAACACACTCTGAGGCGGCGGTAGAGTGAAACGGTTCGCGATCGGTTAACGACGTGGGCTAGAGAGAGGCGAACAGTGGCACAAACATCTCGTTCTCCGAGGGCGGAGCTTAGGCCGCAGACGTACGCCAATGGACGGAACCGTCGCGCATACCTTCAACGCTTCCGCGTGTCGTGGCCTGCGATCGCTAGACGGAGACGGCTAGAAAGCGTAGCGGAGCATGCATGGAGCAGAACTCAGCATAAGAAGGGCAGCTGGAAGATCTTTTTCTTATTTTTCTTCGGATAGTGTGATAAGTTGATAGAGGACATTCAAGATTGTGCGGGTGTCGGGAGGAATGATGGGGACAGGCTATTTTTTTCTAAAGAAAACTCTGCTATATTTTACACGTTACACCTCACAAACTAAAACAGAGGGAAGATTAAATTCTTGTATCCTCAATATGTAGGAAAGAATAACCAAAGGTTTCGTGATATAGAGGATTATATTTCAGAAATATATAAATTAATTTATACCTAATTATGTTGCTGAAGCAAAAGATTTTTAAAATTAAGATATGATTACTATTATATTTAGTTTTTGAATATGAATCGGCCGAAAGTTCTTGATGATCTTCTCCCTTCGTAAATCAACTTCATAAATTTCAATGAGTTTCGATCAATATAAGCTGCAGCTCAAATAACCGTGAAATTACGAAAATTAAGTACATACTTCAAAATTGTGTAATATTTGATTTGACAACATAGCTTTAAGACACACTGCTTTATTTCAATGTACTTCAGACCAAAGAAACTTCAAACTACTTCATCATAAATGAAACCAACATTCAACATTGCTTTCTGAAAAGAACTGATGTTTTAGAGGTGAAACATAAAAAACATTATGTTGATTCATTCCAGAAACTTCCATGTCTATGTTTTGAACAATATGTTTTGATGGCTCATTAACCCATGTGCCCCTCAACCTCGATTTAAAATGCCGCTGGCTCAGAAGTATAGAATTAAAACAGTCGTACTGTTGCATAGTCCTGTTCCACGTTAAAAGTATTTCAATAATTGGCCTAACACCATTTTCTTCATGTTCTTTCATTCGCCTTCGGGGATAGTTACCGTTTGAATCGCACTCGTCAACATTAGACCGAAATCTAATCGCTCATTTCTTCCACCTGCGGACGAGGTTCCGTGACAAAATATTAAACATCCCTTTCCGATTTTTCTTCCCTAGCGTTGATAAATATCCTCCCATTTCCGATTTTCGTTCACGCGAACCTCCACCTCCTGCAGCAGCGCCTGGCAAAAGCTTGCGCTGAAGCTGTTTTCCAAGGAGGACAAAACGGAACGGAACGGAACGGAAGTTGCTCCAATTCGACACGGCGATAGCAACAAATTGCCAGCCTTTCGAAAATGTTTCAACACTCTTGCAGCCGGCTCCTTCAACAGCTTCTTTTTTTGTTGCTTCCGAGTCCTGCACCCACCTATTCTGAGGCGAATTCGTCCTCGGGGAAGCAAACGATCAGGCGGCGCGCAACAATTCCGTCGAAAGCGGAAGAAAAATGACCGCGCATCAAGCAACCTGCAGTCGCTGATTGATTGACGAAGAAAAGGCCCCGGGGATCGGAAAGTAAAGTGCCGTGGATGAGCTGGCAGGCTGAAGGCCGCAGTGAGCCGAGTGCCACCGAATCAGAGGTCCTTGCCACGGGCGGCAGTGTGGCGGAAGCGCCGGGTGCAGCAATGCCACAACATAGCAATTATCCTAATGTACCCACTACATCGCCGCCGGAGCAGGACTCCCCTCAGGATAACCGATACTTTATGGATGAGCCGGGACAGATCCACTTTCCGCAGGATTCATCTGCTCGGGCCGAAGGTGGTTTCCTCGGGAGAAGCCCTCGTCTTAATCGCACACCGACCCCCCTCAACCCATACGTCCCACAGCCGATTCGTCTCGCTTTTCTCGGTTGGCTCGAGCGTCGCTTCAACTTGTCGCTGCGGCTAATGTCTCCTCCATTAACCGTTTTTCCGTTCTTCACAAGACACGGTGAAAGGCGAAAAAACGCCAAATTTGTGGTGCACCGTTCTACGTTCTCCATGTTTCCTTCTACGGGTAACGCGTTGACAACAACGGTTAAAATGGTCAAAGTGCCTGCTGCGATCCGTCGTTAACGCAACAACGATCGCATATGTACGAGTTTTCTATCTTCCTTCGATCGCAAGCAACCAGTCAGCAAACATAACTGATCAGTACATGAAACATGACAGTCACCTGTTGGGAAAACTTGTGTTGCTGGGGAGCATATATATTGTGGAGCTGGAGGCTACATTAAAAGCTTCCGTCGAGCTTTCGCGTGAGTCCGAGGTGGAGCGTCGTGTGACGCTGAGAGTATAGCTGCAGGCGGAATTCGAATTTCACTAGTAAAGAACGGGGAAATATGTGTGTAGCAAAGACGCCATCTAACATCGCATGTTCATGGAAAACAAGGAATCCAGAATTAAACAATAAAGATCGATATAAAGAATGCAATGAAAACAATTCGTATGGGCGCACGTGCCCCGTATTCAACAAGATAAAAGCTTATTTCTTTTCCATCACTCTCCAATGTCTAGGCTGTGGAAAGTCCAATGTCTGTCGGAATTGAACCCAATATAATGATCCATAATTATTAATACATGAACTAAACCCAAAGACCAAAGTCTAGCAGAACTTTGAATTTTTCTTTTCATAAAACGAAGAAGAAACGAAATTCAGGGTACACTTTTTCATGAAGGTGCTTACAAACCATTCGAGATGCGCAGGCATGCACTTAAGACGAAAACCAAACCCCGAAAAAAAAACATGGAAACGTCCGATTCCAAATGAAATCTCCTCGGGCCAATGTGGAAGAATTTAGATCAGCTAAGACACGACCGTTCCTTCGTCGTGCGTCCCCCCGCTTCACTTCCGTCACAGGAACATTTAAATCGATTCCAGCGAGTCATCTTGCTTCGGCTCCGGGGAGCAGACACGCGAAGCGCTCCTGTGCGAGAACTGGAGCAAAATTTATGATTTCGAAAATGACCCCCGGTCGTCGATGTTCTCAAACCGTTGCGACGTAATTGTCATGCAGCGACGGCGTTGCCTTCGAGCCACAAATCCGCAAGTCCACACACTGTCCCGACGATTGCCGTGCCTCCGACTCGGAACCGACGCGATATTATAGCGTTAAAAACAAACCAACCCCCGGGGCGGGCGGACAATGTGGAGGAGGTTTCGGCGGTGCATCGTTTTTTTTTTTTTGGTTCCACGGACTCCTTCTCTCGCCTACAAAACGGCACAAAATCGGCTCTAATGCTAGCCCTCCGGAATCCGACACCCGCACAATGCAGAAGCGCAGATCAAAACGCAAAAGGCGGATCAAAACATGCCAAACACACACACCGTATTTTGTTGCATCCCTTCTTCGCTCGGAGGCTGCATTTGTGGGGGATGATAATTAGCATATAATTGAACAGTTTTAATGGCATCCTCCAGCTTCATCTCGAATCATTTCGGCCGTTTCGTCCTGGAGCTGGAGGATTGCATTATGCGGCGGCGGTTTTTTTTTTCCAACTCCGAAGCCGGTGCGTGCAAAGGACATGGCTTCAAACTACCGTCCAGCGCTGAGCCGCAAATCGGGCAACAGAAGACCAAATAATTGTCCGAAAACTCCTCCACCCGCAGTGGCTTCGCTATAATTTTGTTCATTAGGACGACTGGTGCTATCGTACTGCTTGCCTCGTGTAGGGCATAGCACATCTTCAAATACGTCGATGTTAGTTGGAATTTTTTTGCTTTTTATTCCGCAACTAACTACTTTTTGATTAAGTACAACGCACGCACGCACGGACCGGCCGCCAGAAGCGCCCCACATGAGGATTAGAGGATTTGCTGCGAGACCTTGAAGCCTCGAGCGAAATGTGTCTCGCACTCAGACGCAATCATGCGCAGTTTACCTTCCGGCAGCTTCTGCTCCTGCAGGGTCCGTCTTCTGCACTGATTCATTCAGATCAACCTTTTTTTTTTTATATGTAGCCTTATTTCAATGCGGGCGCAGTTCCGTATGCTACTCCGATTTATGTAGCAAAAGTGGGATGAAAATTAAAACGCCGATAAACTTCACTTAATGATACCGCAACTGGCACGGCACATGAATACCGCGAAAATACTTCGTACCACAAGACCCGCCCGATAATGTTGATCGGTGCTGGCGCCTAAATTGGTCACTGCATACTGCGCCCGGATCGTCATTAGAGTTTGTTAGTTGTCTAGACGAACGGACGCAAATGAACTGCTTTTTTAATGGTTTTCGTGGGTTCTAAAGATGATCGAAAGTAATCATGAGATGAGCGAATTAATTAATATGTCGCGAGAACGAATGCAGAATATATAATTTTATTCACGTATTCATTAGTTATGGAGCAAACATTAGTCTAATTTGGTGGTTTTTTACCACTACATTAGCATCACCTAATGAAGTATTTATTTTGTATTCTACTCCATGACAAATTTTACAATGAAAAGAAAGTATCAATCACTCATCTTCAAATATGTGAAACAAAAACACATTCCTTTCGTAATGTAATACATGTTTATTCATAATGAAACATTCGCTAGAGTGACACAAAATGTTTCATATCTGCATATTTTAATCTAAATGGATCAATCAAAAATGATTTATTTGCAATTTTTCGATATCTTCTGCTGCAATTTGCATCGGCTCGCGAACAGGAGACTCGCAGGAAGAAAACAGGTGGACCCAACATGAAATATTCCACATTGCTCACCACGAGGTCCTTCCTCGGGCACACCAGTGCTTATCAGCTGGAAAATAGCTATAATTTTTACTCCCCATCTTTCCCCATCGCGATAACGGCAAAGTCGCCGTGCTTGCTCCGGGTGATGGATTTCGGATTCATGTCCTACGGCCACAAAAGCGAATGCCCTTCCGTGCTGTTTGTGTGCAATCCTCCGGCCGACCTAACTAATTGTCCGCCCGGTCAGTGTTGGTCCAGCCCGAAACCGGGACACTTTGCACGGAAACGCCACTTACATAATTCGTCAAATGGTGGCGTCATCAATATTCATTCGGCAATCTATCCTTCCGTCCGTCGCTGCCGCGTTACTTCCGCGTGATTTGATAAGCAACAGCAGGTGGACCGAAAAAAATAATCCGAAATCAAATTTATGCCAAAACGTCCCCGTGCGGGTGGAGGGACAACCCCTCGAGCGGCGGTCACATCCATCACACATTCCGCCGCGACTCAGGGACCCATAATTCACCGACAAACCAACCAACCAACCAACCAGCGTCCAAGAGTTGCCTACAGCGAGTTTTCACGCACTGAAAATGAGGCACGACGAGCTCACCGAGTTCACCGAGTTTCGATCCATCTTGGCAACGGAACAGATTGAATCGGCACATGGAACCACATCGACGGGCCCGGTAGAACGGCGTACGAACCCGGCCTCACAGGACGCATCTCAATTTCGGACCCCTCGGCGCAGCGAAACTCCTCAATTGGCCATAAATCTTCTTGTTCACACTTTGTCAAATGTGAAAATAATAAACTACCCCAGTTCGCCACAACCACCGCAGCCCGGGTCACCGTGGCAGGGCAGGACTTTCCCGGGTGCGGCCGTTTTCTGGCGATCGTTTTCAATTATGTGCAAAAAGCCAAACAAAACCACACAGCCACTTCGCCGTGAGGGAAAGTCGGCCACAGGGAACACACAGTGCGAATAGAAAGCAGCAGATAGTCACCGAGGGACCCCGTGGCCAGGGAAGGTACAGGCGGCAGTATAGGCAGTAAAATATAAATGTTTATATTATTCAGTGGAAGGACTAATATTCTCCCGGGCTCCTTCTGCCACAGCACTTCCCGATAATTTATGGCCAACTTTTCCGACCGCCGGGGCCCGGGCGGGCCGAAGAATGGGACAATCGTCGGCACTGGAGGGTCCCCGGTAATCGGTATCGTTCAGCTGGCTTTCCGGAGGACCCGTGTCTGCTGTTTGCGGTCGGAACTTTGTCCTTCACCGTACAGCTGAAACCGATGGATTAGATGATGATTTTATTAATACCTCTCTCTCTCTTCCTCCTTCAATATCGAATTGGTTTGTTAGATTCGGTCAGCGGCGACGCATAGGAACTGGTGAAAACAATTCACGCCATATTAAGGACTCGTTCGAGTGCAGCGAATAAATGGTGTACCTTTTATTTTCCTCGAACGAACAGACCTCCCGATCACTCTGTTGGACACACACGTAACTCACATCATCGGTAACACCGATGTCAACAGTGTCGTAGGGATCTTCCCCCTTTCCCGGGTGCCGCATGTAGCGGTTTGCAGAAGGGCGGCAGCGGTAGTAATAATAATGATATTGTGACGATAATATATTACAAGATAATTGGCTGAACATATGCGTCCATTTTTCCACACCGTTTCGGAGTTTGATGGGACGGATGAGGAGTCCTGCGGATCGTCCTTCGATACAGTTGTTGATGAAGTGCGAAACTGATTCGGAATCGAGGTGACGGGAAAACAAATGTTTGAAAAACACCGAATGGGCCGCATGACATGTTTGCTTATGATGAATCCATTTTTTCTCGCCATGTCAAGGGCTTTCCGTAACAACGTGGAAAAGTGTTCATAAAAAAACCCCAATTTGAATAAAGGTTAAAAGAAAGTATGCAGCTTCGCAGGTTAAGTTGAACCTTCTCTTCTTCTCATCAGAACCAAACTGGGTACGAGCAAAAAAAATCGCCTTTAGTAAGAAGAACATGCACGTCCCTTGTTTCAATGACCCCTAAAACCTTGTGGTTGAAAGCTTTCCTACTTCGAAACCTCTGAGAGAACACGCCGAAGGATTGAGTGTTGTCAGGTGAGACTGTGCAAGTTTCTAGCATCATTCAGCACCTGTCTGAACAAGGACTACGAAAGAGTCGAAGAGTACATCGGCCATGTTTTGTGAGACACAAATGCATAAACTCATGAGAGAACTCATGTTGCAAACCGCATACATCTCAGAAAAGGTGGGTTAGGAGAACGGAAGGAGGATGTTCATGTATGTCATTCTAATGAAAAGAAGATCGAATCCAAACATAGAAATGTTTATCCACTTCGTTTCATCGGAGAAGGAGTTCAATCAATCAAAACTATAACATACTATAAAGCATATAATTAAACCGTAAGAAAAAAACGGCTGGGAAAACATTAAGATAGTTTTTAAAAAGTTTTAACAATCAATTTGTGTTTTTAACGACAATGCACTGATCCTATTGAAGGATAATAAAAGAGAAATATATCGAAAACTTCTTATTGATCCTTTTGAAAACTTTAAGGATGGCTGGCTTACGTTGTTCCTTAGAGGTCAATTGAATGGTCACCTGCTAGAATCGGATGACCCAGAGGTACTATAATGTTCCTTTTTCCTAGCAGGTAAGAGGAATAGGAAACGTTCCTTTTGCAATGGACATTTTGTGCAAGCTACCCCTAGAGAAAGAATGAATAAAAAACCCAATCGTGTGCCAACAGGAGGATGGCCGGAACCAAAACTGTAGGCGTTGAAAATTGATTTCCCGGCCCCGATAAGGCGGACCAAAACGAACTCTGCGTCAGTGTGTTCCGGGAAAAAAAATTCTAGAACAATTCAATAAACACAAAATTTATGTCGCACCGTCTCAAGCTCAAGGACTCGTATCCAACCAATACCTGGTGTCCTTAGGCGACTTTTGGCTCGTGTCCAAGCGCCGACTGGACACCGGCGGCGGTACGGTTGATCGTATTTCGCTAGACGACCAGCAGCTGATCACATGATCACAGCTGAGCCGCGGACCCGTAACTTCGACCGTTGCTCACCTAATCAACTCAACAAACTCTCCCTTCGGGCGACGGACAGCGGAGGGGACATGCGTGCGGTAGCGATGTCCGCTAGTTTGTTAAACATTTATTTTAACCTCCTCGCCCGGGCCGGACTTACCGTTGTCCTTATCTGAGGGCGAGATGTTTGCTGCGGCCAGCGGCGCACGTTTGGCGGTTTGGTTGGGAGCGTTTTGTCCGAAATTGCTTTATTGGATCCTGGGATCTGCGGATGGGCAAGGTGCACCGGCACGTCATCGTCGACGGGACGAACAAGATTTACGACATTGCCGACTGCTTGCCCACTCGGCCTTCGTTGGCCGGTTTCGGTTCGAAATCTTCAAATTTGTTGATGTTTGTTTTCGTTTCTGCGTCCAACACCCCCAGGGCGAGTCCTCGAGGTTATATTTATTGCAATACAGAGCTGATTGCCAACGACTGGCGCGGGTCAGCCCATAAATTCTCCGGCAAGGTGCAAAACTCGCCCTGAAACGTGGACTACTTCCGCCGGTGACTGGTGATGATTGAATGATGTGCCTTTTGTGGCCGTACCGAATTCCGCGGGGGGAAGTTTTCTCACGTCACTCAACGCCCGGCACCGACTGTCTTTTCGTGTGACAAGTCCGCGAGAGGCGCGCAGTCTACACTCCCTGTTTCGCGACGTCAGCGCGAGCGGCGTTCGGATTGAGATCGGATTATCGGATGTAATTTGCCTCAATTCGTCGACGCTGGGCGTTGGAAGGAGGGAAGGAAGGAAGCAAGGGGGGAAGGAACAAAACGTCCGAACGTGTCACATCCTCGTGCGTACTTGACGCATGACGTGCTCGTTGACGCAGCCCGCCCTCGGCTCGTTCGCCCTCTGCGTTCGAGTTCGAACAGAACACTGCGATGCGAAAACGATTGCCCGATAATATCCGAAATGTGAGCCGTCCCCGCGGTCCCATCCCGAGTGTCCTTCCCCTTCCCCCGGCCTCAGCCGGGAAGGGAGCAATTATGACGAAACTAAACGGGTCCTGGTACGCTACGCGGTCGACCATTTCCGCACCGGTTCGCTAAATGGGAAAAGTCAAACCAAACAAATAAATCCAGCCAAGCATCCAGTCAACGAGCAATTGCCACCAGATTCGGCCGGGGGTTCTGCGGTGAACGGGAGGGCCGCAGGCCGAGGGCAGCGCATCGAGAGGACCCCCGACCGGGAGGGAAAACTGTTCGGTTCCTCCCGACACGGCGACCCCTACGAACAGCCCAAAGGACGACGCGGATTTAATGGGGTGTAAATAGTGCTCTGTGGCGTTTCCAAATAGGTGACGGTTGGGAAAAGGTGAGCGTCACCATGGGCAGGGGTTGTCTCACCGGAGACGGTCCGCGAGGGGTTTCGATTTCAAGTTTCCTATCTTCCGTACTCGGAAGTGGAAACACATCCGCTGCTCAATTGACGCCCAGGCGAAGGGCGATTCGCTGGGAATGTAATTACAATGTTTTTATTTCCTCTTATTGTTCCGCAAAATAGAAACACGTATTGGTATAGATGTATATTACTTAAGAATCTTACTTAAGATCGTTTAAGGTGAGTTGCTAGTTGTGCCAGTAACTTGAAAAGTGAAGTGTAGAGAATGAAGTAAAGACTGTAAAGTTCAAACAACCGAAGTCAACACATTTCCAATTTCATTTTGATGTAACAAGCGAAGACTTGCAAATGTCGACTATGAAAATATATCAAATGCAGAAGAAATAAAACACGCACAACAAAGTATACTATTGGAAATGTGGATGAACTTTTTTTTTATTAATCCACAAATAAAACCTTGTAAAGTGTGCTCAATACCTTTTTATCACGTTTCGATCTTAATGGTTTCAAGTGAAAAAGGGCTCAATTCCGGGAACGGATTCATTGAAACAATTTTACTGCACAACAAAACGGCACACCCTGCGCCCGGCGGTGACGGTCGTCGTCGTCCCCTCGCCGGAGCCGAGGTCGCCGCTCGCGCCATATTTCTCCCATGAAGATGAACCATTACATTGTGCATCGAGCATAAAGCGACATAACGCCACGCCGCCACAGAACGCCGCCCTAGAACGGGCCCAATCAGCACGGCCAGCAGCAGCACCGGTGAGAATGGGTTTCCCAGTCATCCCTTCCTGGTCTAGGAACGGCGGGTGGGTAATGGAGGATGGGGTGGAAAACCCGCGCACCGAAGGTTTCCGTACGGTTTAATTGAAAATCCTGCCAACAGACAGATAACGCAACCGAAATGAATGAAAATGTTGGAAATATAATTGAATTCTATTATGCTTCCGAAATGAATCCACTTCCATTCTGCCAATCCCTGCCTCTCTCTCTCACTCTCACTTTTTCTCTCCCTCTCTCTCTCTCTCTCTCACTTTCTGTTTCTAGTGCTCTATCTCGTTCTCCATCACAGCGAGGACGAATTTCCCACTCTCCGTCGAGTGACGAAGTGATGATTGCTTTCCACCCACTCTGGGGTGGATTTTCCCACCTACAATGGGGTATGGATGGCGCGCAATGTGTGTGTGTGTGTGTGTGTGAAGTGAAACGCTTCACCGAAGATGGGTAGAGAGGCTGAAGCGTGCCGCCGCTCGCTTCGGTCGGAACGCTTTTTCCGCAACGCGGCCATCGGTAACCGGAGACGGAAAGTCTCGAAATGGAAAATGGTTGACTTTTCCGGGGACAATTCACAGTAATTGAAATTCCGGTATCCGCTCCGCACCCACGGCCGCAAAAAATGGCTCGCTTTGGGAAATGACTTGCTGGAGTAGTCCTGGCACTCTTGTGTTCGTGTGTGTGTGTGTGTGTGTGTGTGTGGCTGCGTGCGACGATGATTGGTTTCGATTGATAATGAATAAAACCATTTACGGGTGGGCGGGGGTTGTGTGGTAGGGATGAGCTCCCGTCGGGCGAACGGGGCGAGAACAAAAACCGGAATTGTGAAAAAGCCGCTTTGACATGGGATTTGCGCTCAATTATAATGAGATTTTCGATTTTCGGTGCGTGTTTCCCTTCGCGGGGGTGAAGCTGACCCGCCCAAAAAGCCGCCCGATCGCGATAAGCGAATTAAATGCGGGCGAATCATCATCCCACCAGCTAAGCGGTGGCTTAGAGGCGTTTTAGTACTGGGAAAATCGTGGCCCCATTTTCCCACCGCTCTGTTTTCCCCGAACACGTTCGATGGGGCAAGTTTTCTTCGGCGCCCTTTTCACCTTCCGCATACGGCGATACGGCTGTCCCGTAAAGGCTCCGATTCGGGGAGAAATAAAAAACGAAACGAAAGGAAATGGAACGAAAGAAAAGTTCGGGCAAAAGTTGCGCAAAGTTCGGACGCGTGCTGGAGACGAAGGACCGCAAGGACACCTGCCTCCGGCCCCCGGTGGAAGAAGGAGAAGGCAAAGGACACATCTCTGCGGATGCGGAGATACGCTTTGATGTAACTTTTCCTGTTATCGGCGCGTTTGTTTTCGATTGTCCTTCCGGGGCCCTTTGTTTCACGACGGTCCTCCACAACGGGCCGGAGATAATTTAGCTTAATGGCTTCTTCATACTTCGGGTTACTGCTGACCTCACGAGCCACCGCAGACGATCACTCGTTCGTGATCTTCAGGCGCCGATAAACGTCGGCCAACGTCGCCGTCGTGTGCGAAGGAAAACCGTCCACCCGTTCCCGTCCCGTCGCCCTCTTGGCGGAACCGTTGAACGTAACGGAGTGGGTTCGTGCAACGGTTTGTGCACACACCCGAGCGCGCCACGTGGGACATGCGTTCCCTGGTACCGGTAGGCGGGTTTTCGGCCCGGGAGTGACAACGCCGGACGCCAGCCATCCATGGCGCGAACACGCGCTACCGTTTCGCCCCGTGTTATGTCACTCAAAACATCTTCCCACAGTGGGCCGCTTGTCCTGTGGCCCAGAAAAATAAAGGCCAGAGGGTCGTTGTAACACCGGGCGAGGGTTTTCCGTTCTTCTTAGGGAGTTGCCGAACATGTTCCAACCTTTTCCATGTTTGTGCAATGTGTCCAGGGTGTGTGCGTAAAAAATTAAACTAGATCAACAGTTGAAAACAAATACCACGATTGACGAGTTGAGGGGTCGAAGAAAATAGAACGGTGTGTGAGTACAATATATTACTCGGAATGAAGTGACCGGAATTTAGTGTGTAGCATTTTGTAGGAAATTTATAAAGGTCAATCGAAGGAACATAACTAACATTAATTTTTTTAATCTTTTGGAGACGAACAAGAGACATTGCAAATAGTTCCTAATTTCATTACGCTCCGTGTAAAAGCTACAATGAATTCCATCAACCTTTTAACGCATATAACTTTTCCATTTAGTGCTGAGTTTATATATTCCATTTATTCAAAAGTACCCGTTGTAATATGATGGAAGAAAGGATTATGGCCATTCCATTGGAAAACAATTTAATGCACACCCATAAAAGAAAGCTGCAACAAATAAGTAAGGAGCTTTGATTGAGAATTCTGACGAATTCTCTTAATCATTCTACTCCATTCGTGTAGTATTTAGTAAAAGCAGGAAGCTAGTAAAAGCAACACGTTTTATAGGAGAGTGTTGGAAAATAGAAAACTGAATAGAAATATAACAAAAGGCGACGTGCTTTTACTATTTCCAAATCACAAGAACACGAAAACTAAAACCACCTATTTAATATCTCTACTTACATTTTTTACAGGATACAACTGTTATCTAAACATTAAATTTTTTACTTTTATAGTAAATGTACATTTAAATAAGACAGCTTTTAATTAATGCAATTTTAAATATTCGTTTACGCCTGAATGTAATATGTTAGTCCTTGTTACGATTCGTAGGCAATCTAAACTTAACGAAAAAGAGAGAGTTTTGCGGCACATACCAAAATACGATGCATGGCCCGGATTGACCACTTATGTATTCGAGAAAAACACGTCCATGCTGTATCTTTTTTCAGTAAAAACCGAATCATAAACCAACGCAAACATAACGAACCGAATAAAAACGAATAAAACAAATATGACGAAAGAAAACCCCAGCCCGGCGTTACGGCGACATTCGTTGTTATGTGAGTAATTCGTAATTAGCTCCACTCGAAGCGAGCTGCTGCCGCTACCCCCTTGCCCCCCATTCCCCTAACCCACCTCCTCTTCTATGCTCGGTCAATGCTACCTATCCTCCATTTACGACACCCACATCGCTCGCATTCCCCCCGTCCGTTGCCCGGCACTTTCTTCTCTTCTTTCTTTAGCCCATGGCGCCCGGCTTCTTATTGTGGCTTCTTTGTGCTCACTCGGAAAAGAAAAGTTTGCGCTTCGCCCGCGAAAAGCTGGCCGGGGTCTGACGGTGTAATGATCTTTTTTTCTTTCTCTCTTTCTCTCTCTCTCTCTCTGTTGCTTTCGATCGGCGTGTGCGGTCGCGTGCGGTTACCACATATGCGCGAACTGCGCACGCGCGCGGTGCTTTCTTTCAAGCCACGGCTGAATTTCGTTCGCCCATTACCCATTACGGCCGAAGAGGCCCTCGGCTGCTACCGTTATGCTTCACTCTTATTGTTATTATCAGCCCAATCATTGTATTATCCCATTGCATCGCGGGCCTACAATTCCGCCGTGTGAGGTGCTAAACGTGACCACCCCTTTTTCCTCGCCGGAGGGGGGGGGGGGGGGGGGGGGGGGAAT
>JAOEFI010000004.1:14710317-14730244 GCA_034621735.1 Anopheles plumbeus | reverse complement strand
TAGCGGGCATGCTTACGCCGAGGCGGCCCCGACCGCCGGGCGACCAATTCCGTCAATCCGCTCCGTGTAAATCATTAAAAGCCTCCCCTAGAAGAAGCTGGCCGGAGAAGAGTGCGCTGCTTTTTCCATGCTCCACTAACGCTCGGAATACGGCGGGGGGACGGGCTGCGTTGGGACCGGTAATTTCTCACGGTACATTATTCCGAACGGCGTCGGTGTCGTTTGTCGTTTTACGTAAGTGTGCAAGCGGCGCATTTTGCGTGGAACCACGCAAAGAACCCCACGGGAAGGGAGATACATACATAGGCTGGCGTTTTTCGTTTCTTTCTATTTCTATTTAGTGTCCATAATGATCCCAATCAGCGCGGAGACACATCGGTGTACCGAAGGGTTTGACATTTGTCCCACTTCTAGTTCGTCGTCCCAGTGTCGGATGTCGTCTGGCGCAGACACAACTGATCGACATGCTCCCCCCAAAAAAACGCAAGACAACGCACCGGTTGGGAGGCGGGACGGGTTTCGCTTATGATCCACGGTGAAGCCTCACGTGCCCACGTTGTTAAAGCACGCCAACCCAGTTTCGATTAGGCAACTGGCAACTGGCGTTTGGTACGAACAAAAAAGCAAATACCGTGTCTAAGCTGCAGCTACAAGCTTTCGACATCCAGCGTTGGCCAAGAACCATGACATGTAGCCAAAAATTGCTAGCTACAACTGTATCGAATTCGATGCCAATATCGCCTTTCCTAAGACTTGTAACCGGAGAAAAACTACTGCTTCTAGTACGAGGCGGGATTTAGGCGGTGCATTTATGAGCTGCAGGCGTTTTAGCACCTTTAGATCGATTTTGATTAGCTTGGACGCTAGGGATTCGCTAGGGGGCTAACATTAAAACAAACAAGGACAACATTTGTGAGAAGGATAACGAAACGATTCGAATCCCGGAATCCGTAAAATCGAAATCGTAAAATCATATATGGTTGAACCGTTAAAACATTTAAATTTCTCTGTAAAGAACACATCGAATGGTAACGATAGTCTTCAGCATAAATAACTCCGAGGAAACGTTAAAAGCTTGACTTGCGCGCGTATGTCTTTCCATGGAATAATCTGCTCAATGCTGCAGGAATAAGAGCAACAATGAACACCACCTTGAAAGGAAAGGTAGTCATTTGAGATCTATGTTGTAGTTTATCAGGCTTAGTTGTTGCTGCGGACTTCTAAACACACTTTAAATGCTCAAGGAACATCTATGATTCCATTCTCAAGAATCTCTTAGTAAAATGCGGCTTAGTGACATGTAACTGCTAGTTTTGACTATTAGCCTGTAGGAAACACATTTTACCACCCTTCAAGTATCATGTCTCTGCAACTTGTCTACAAATAAAAAAATCTAATTACCTCAATCTTTCCGTCTTATACATGATTTATTCTCCAACAGTGCCGCGCACGTGCCTCACAACTCGTCTTCGATTCCATCCTGGCGGATTACACGTAGAAGAGTAAATAATTTAGAACCTTTCCTCGACTGAACCAATCCTGATAATAACCAGTACCGTTTGCTAACGTGCGGACGAAACCGCTCCACTCTTAACGCCGCTGAGAACGTGAAAATGAATAAACGGATGATGCGTGAAAGCAACTAGAAGAAGGGGTGCAATATCCGCCGAATATGATCAGTTTAGTTCATGCTGTTTATGTACTGTTCAACCTCCTCCTTGCTGAACATTCGGAATAGCGTTTCGGGAGTCATCGTCATGACTTCCACGTTCGTTGAATTCAGTTTTTCCTCCATCACCTGCTTGAGCGTGCTGAGAGCTAAATTGATCGCCTCTTTGATCGTCATTGAGGGCAAGTAGTATTCCTAAAAGGATGGCAGGCGTACAACATTAGTACATGATTGCATTTAATACGGTAAGCTACCGGTATTGTTCGAACTTACCTGCAGATTTTGCTGCGCTCCTTCGCTGCCAGAACCAATCGCCTTAGCATCGAACCGAATGTACGTCCCGGATGGATCCATGTGCCAAAGTTGCGGTTCCCCGTTCTCGATGCCGCCAAAAAGAACGGCTACCCCGAACGGTCGGCTCATAGCGGCGTCCGTATCATCACCGTCGCCAAACTTAATGGCCACATTGGACACTGCTTGTGCGCACGATTCCACCGGCATCCGCTCGTTGTACACGAACCAATGGTTCTGACACTCGATGCGAGCGCGATCGAGCAGAGTCCGCGAGTCGGCCATCAAGCCCGAGGTGGCGCATCCGATGTGACGGTCTACTTCTACGATTTTCTCCACCTTCGTCGTCTCCATCAGGGATGAGGTAATTCTTTTCTCGACCGCCATCACAACACCTGGAAAATGATGATGCAAAAATGATTAATCGCAGTCGTAACGGAAAATTACAATGCAAATGAATAGGCAACAAGACATACCTTCCGGCGTGCTGATGCCGATGGCTGTGGATCCATATTTGATGGCTTCGATGGCATACTCCACCTGAAACAGGCGCCCTTCGGGGGAGAAGGTGTTTACTCCACGATCGTACTCGGAGCGGGTTAGAAACATCTGAAACCGAAAAAACAACACAACAGCCATTGAGGTTATGTTTACGTGACGAAGCAGCTTGATACATCGAACAAATTATACTGGAATTGCCATGATTGAACCAAGGAGACTTATTCGACGGGACAGCTGATTACCTTTTACAATAATGTTTGATATAAATTCGCCAAATGCAACAATTATCGAGAACTTTAGACGATCGACAAGGAACAGCGGCAAACCGAACTACTATCCTCGAAATGACAAACAACTTTATTTGGGTATTAGAGTTCCATCCTTCATGTGATTACCATTTACTCAGTTCGTGACAAACCAGAAACGTACCCAGTCCCACGAATACCTTTTTCAATGTTAAAAATTATAAAACAGCCGTTCGTACGACATTAAGCTAAGTGAAAAATCTTTACACCTCGTTTAATATAAAAACATCATGAACAGCAGGAATAAGGTAACCTGTCGAATATTTTCTCTGGGCTTTTCGTTTTGGATTCATTTTGCTAGTTTAACCAGATTTCTTTAAGACACCCAGTTCCGTTCTGCTCAATTCAAAACTCAACATTTCTCATCACTATCCATTATGAACTAACAATCATGCTGACTGTCAAACTTTCTACCCAGAGAAAATGCTGTACACAACTTACATACGAGTTGTACCGGTTCGACACGGAGGGAAATTTGTCGGCTTTTTATTTAATGCCACAAATAAACGGTTAATTCTACCCGATTTTTTGAATGCGTAATTTTTGTCTAGAATCCTTTTGGAAATGTTCTATAAATAAGAAAACAAGATGAAATAATCGTAAAACGATATTTCAAATTCGTCAATGTAGAATTGAAACCAAAAGAACATTTTTAATGCTAAAATGTTGTTAGCATGCAGGCCCTACTATTCGAATCTACCACGTCCACGCATATCGTCTTCAACAGTTCCGCTTGCCCATTTTTGAGGCGTAAAGTAGCGTCAATTAAACAAGCACGTACAATTGCAGACGTAGCAACCGTTACTAGCGGAACCGCGCTTCGATAACAGTTGTTTACTCCTGGTGGCTCGGGAAATTAGTCTATCGGTAACCCTTCCCGTCGGAACTTCATCAAACTGTCGCGGACCTTTCCAGGACTTTAGTGAAGGTGTTCTCTTGAACTAGAAACTTGACGAATATAGCACCGAGGTAAATGGTGCTAGTGCTTGGATTGCCCTTCGAGTCTACTCCAGTTCGTGGCGGAGAGTGAAACGAAAAGTTTACCGGTATCCTTATAATCTTGCAGGAGCAGTGAGCCTTGAACGATCTTGAACCGTGGCCGAAGGTGGAATGTTTATGCAAGTTTTTATTCTATTTCTTTCAAGAGGTTCCAGAATTTATGTTCAAGATGACCAAACATAAAGTGTTTTCAAAAAAGGCCAAGACCAATCTTACGCACCTATACTTGAATGACAAAAATATAACCAAAATCGTAAGTACCTTGTGAACACATTAAATGTATAGCTGAGGTTAATTTACGCTAGGTCCGATGAAACTTAGTATAGAATGGATAGATATATAAGCTTTTGTTCAACTTTTCCCAATAATTTGCCTCATACTACTTATTATACTATTTTGAAAATGTTTAACCCTACAATTCGTCGATGACCAATTGATTCCGTTGAGGCGTTAATTCATACGTGCCCTTATTCGACGCCGGTGTGTGTTTCCGGTACCACGTCTCTGCCGGCTTCATTCACACAAGGTCCTGCATTCTTGCTGTCAGCCTGTGATTGAAAAGGTCAGCCATTAGCCGATAAACTTTTCCAACATTATAAGCCCTGTTTCGCATACAAACTGCACCGGAACTCTGCCGTACTATTGAATGGTAATGTGCTTTCATTTCTTTACCCGTGAAAAACTTTCACCGGCACTTGGGGATGTCGTATATCAAACAAGCTTATTTGGAATTTTCCTCTTTCGATCCACTTTTAAAGAATGCGTATTGTTTTAAAGTTAAACTTAGAGTTCTGGGAGAGACAACCTGGTGGGAAGTAACTCGTCACAATCATGGATAGTTGCACGAAAGAATGTAGAAAAATTACTGACCTGAATTGACTTTGAAGCAGCAAAGTATCCATAATTTTTTCTTCTGTTTCATGTTGTGTAGTTCTCCACCTCGAATGGTTCGTTATGAGGCTTGTTTAGCTAATGGTTCATTGGCTATCTATGCTAACTAAAATGTAATTGCATTTATTCAATTTTTTTTAAACATTTTTTCTTTCATTATTTGCAGAATACCATTTACCCGACGAAAAATATTCTGGTGCTCTACCTTCACAACAACCAAATCAGTAAGATTGAAAAGCTCGGAGCCTTCGCGCATCTCACGCACCTCTATCTGCAGTGGAACAACCTTCGGAAGATTGAAAATTTGGACAGTCTGAAGAACCTGAAGCAGCTGTACTTGGGCTACAATAAGATAACACGGCTGGAGAACTTGGGCGGCCTGAAAAAACTGGAACAAGTGCACATAGAACGCCAGCAGTTGGACGGAGCGATGCGATTCGACTTCGACCCGGAGTGTCTCTGCGCTTTGGCGGTAGGTTGGAGGGTTCCGGGCGGACATGCTTTCCTTCAGCAGACATTTCCTTTCCCTCCCAGAATCACCTTAAGGTGCTGAATATAAAGAAGTTGAAGCTCGCCAACATCGACGCGCTCGAGCCGCTGTGGAAGCTGGAAATTCTGCTCGCCTCGGAAAACAACTTCAAGTCTGCGGACGACATAACGCCCGTCATCAGTGCCCTGTACTCGCTCCGGGTTCTGGATCTTCAGGGATGTTCGGCGCAGCGAGATGTGCACTACCGGGAGAAGGTGACCGCCGCGGCGGGCCACAAGCTGTGTCAGTAGATCCTTGTCCTGGCTCAGGATCGCATTCAGGATGAAATTAAACATTGCATTTGCATTTCCTCTGCAGTACTTCTCGACGGAAAGATGATATCGCAGTCGACGCGGAACTTTATCAAAAATTTCCAAACGGTCAAGCTGGAGAAGCAGCGGCGGGCCAGCGAGAAGCCGAAGACGGCCGAAATCACGTCGAAGTCGTCATTCGAGAGTGCCAGCGAACGGAGCAGCGGGGCAGCGGGAGGGCTGGGCGGGTTCGTCGACCCGTTCAGTGCCGTCCTGCCGCACGCGTTCCCCGGCAACTCGCTGTTCCAGGTGTCGACCCGCCGGCCCGCATGCACGCGCGTCCTCCGAAAGCCGATCAAGTCGCCGCTGCTCACCAAAACGATGTCGGCCAACTTCTGCGACGAGCTGGCGTTCCGCTCGAACGAGCTGCAGCCGGCCGCCACGGCCGTGGTAATGCTGCAGGGCAAGGAGATCAAGGCGGGCGTGCCGGTGTTTAAGGATAAGTTGCGTGTCCATCGCAAGATTCAATCGCTGCCAACGATTGATCACTAGCGGGCACGATGATGGAGCGGTCGCGCTCGGGAAACTTTGCAGCATGATATTTCCGTTTTCGTCGCGTGTGGTGACTGTTTCCGCTTTTCGATGACACATGAAGAAAACTTAAACTAGAAGTAGATTTTCCATGCCTTTATTCTGCGTGTTTGTTGATAGTTGAGTGAGGAAATCAAATAAAAACCTTCTGCATTGCAAACTGTCGTTTGAAAACGAAACAAAACAAAAAAAAACCCCCATCAGCGCATGATTATTATGGAAAAATGGCACATTTATTTTAATAACATAATATACATTGTAATGATTTTTCCCCCAATTCGTCTCTGTTGTTGATTTGTTTTCTGTGTTTTCATTTTTTCCTTTTTTTGTTTTTTCGTTCAAACGTAGCCATCTGGTATTATCATTACATCACTGTCGTTATCATCTTCACATTTTCCATATTATCATCCACCTATTTTTCGTCTCTCATTCTCTCGCTTCCTTCTCTTTACATAATACATTCGTTTTGTGATTGTAGTTTGTGACATGTGTGTGTGTTTTTTTTCTTCCTATGATTTGCCATGGATTAGTATTCACATTTTGATTTGCTTTACTTCCTTTCACCGTTCGCTTATACTGCTGCTCTTTTTTCTTTATCTACTTAGGTGCACTGCCTTGCAGAAATACCGATGAGGAATCAACGGTTCGCAGCGGTTCTGCTGCTCCCCTTTTACAAGTATCAGTTATGAGGCGTACTAGTGTAACTGCATCAATTGGAGTGAGACATCACTTGTTTCGTGTTTTGTAAAATTAGCTTTCTTCTTGAATTTCCCTCATTAGTATGGTTTTACTTTGACAACAGCTCTGATTTCGTGTATGTTCGTTGTATAACCGATGCCGAAAAAGAAAAAGATCCCGGATTGTGCTGGCGATCCTCTGCACCTTTCGCCAGAAATGTAAAATGGCTTTGGTAAACTTCGTGAAATCAAAATGATAATAGTTCTACAATCTGGGCATGTTTTATTGCGCTTTTGGAATTTTGTGCCAAACGCGCATCAAAACATTGGAATTCTAGGGCAGAAAAAAGAAAAAACAGTATAATCCATCAATGACCTTTCATGCGAACCAAGACATGTCCATGAGAAATGAGGAAATAAACTATTACTAGAACTTTGTGCCTCTCTTTTTGACTTTTTCTTCACCACGAACTGTGCGTGCTTTTCGTGCGCACGTGTGTCTTGCACCTCACTCTGCAACGCCACTCCACGCCATTCTTTTCCATTTTACGCCCTCCGGTCCATCCTCTCCATTCATTAAGTATGTGTGTGGCTATGCAAAACGAAGAAACGAGACTTCCTTCACTCCTCGAAGTAGAGATTAGGACAATGTATAAAAATAGCAGCTAAAACTAAAGCGTCGTAAAAAAATATATTTACTCCTCCGTAAAATACTCGTCCATCTCGGCCCAGGAAGGATCAATTTGCACCTCATTTGCCCTACTATTGATTGTTATTACTTTTTCTCCATTTTTCCATTCCACAGTTTTCTCGTGATGTCATACTTAGCAGATAGTTTAAAATAAAATAAAATAGTTACAATCATAAAAAATAATAATAAAACCAACGCTGGAAGGTGTACATTTTGAAATGGCAAAACGAATCTACGCACCATGTGGATGTGGGCTTTTTTTCCTCTTTTCTACTACATTCGCATCATGTTTTCACTTTTGTGTTTTGTTTTTCTATTTTGCTTTGGAAACAAAATACCAAATCAAATGGAAGAAAGGTACCGATCTACGAACCAATTGGTACATGCTATAAAAATATATATATAAAAAACTTTTCTCTAAATAAAAATATGTATAAGTAACTAATCGCGAAAGACGCATTAGGCGTGGTTTAATGTTTTTCCCGTTCTTCTACAATCCTCTGTTTGTCTGTTGGTTCTTTTGTCAGAATACAGTGTGGCGCATTCAACAAACTCACGCTCCCAGGGTAGCCACTAGTGCATCATTGTTTTAAACAACTGAAAGAGGCCAATAAAAGAAAACTGCAAACTCAAAAACTACTTTTCTGTTGAAACAATTGGAATTCAATGGAAAAGGAGGGACTAAGGAAACTGTTATCGGAACATAATACAGTCGATCGAAGCTGCCGGCGAGATTTCATTTCTGCGTCCATGTGGCGACACTTGATCGATAATAGAATATAACGCTTAAGCGTATGAAAAAAAAGAAACAGATAGGTGTCGCGACCGAGAGCAGAAATTGAACCATACTTAAACAGCAATGGAAATTTACATAAAAGAGAACATAAAGCAGCTCTTCGCATCAAATTGGAAATTGCGCCAATTTTACCGAATTAGAGATCATGGATATCGAACCATTTGCAGGAAACGGTATAATGTTAACGTATTTCTCGGTGTGTTTTGCTGTCGATATCGAATGATCGCCAAACATGAATAAACCGGAGTTTTTGAAACAGGTTCTTGTGGAATACTGAAAATACGTCCTCAGTAGAGGAGCTACCCCCGTAGCAGATATGTTGACTTGTTTGGAAATGGAAGCTGAAATACCACGATACACTATCGAGGAAATCCGAAATTGACGCCGAGAAATAAGTTAAAATTACGTTAAATCCCACTACAAGTTCCATGGTGTGTCTAGTTCGATAAAATCTATTAAACTTCCAAAGTAATATTTAAAAAACTCTGTAACATGAAAACTCGTTCCCGTTCTACTAGTTGCATGTGCTGTTTGAACCAACAATCGTACCTAGCTTCCTTTTTTTCTCTGTCCCTTCCATATTGTTTAGCTGAGCCATTCGATTTCACGCATATTTTTATCACATCATTTTACACACTATTTTACGCGTTCAGCCAGCGTTGCCATTTACAAACAAGGTGGTCGCAATGTTGAATGAAAGCTGTACTTCGTGATCAAAGTTTTTGAGTTCCTTGTAAAACCATTTAAATTGTTTCGAAACATCATTCAGCGCCAGCATAAAAAAAAACAAAAATACAAAAATTTCCTTTTTTAACTAACATCGAAGATTCTGAGCATGTGAGTCTCGACATCAAATGAAATCTCGAGATCAACCTTAACGTCAGAGAATGTGACGAGAAAAGGAACACTCCCTAAGGTTGGAAGGTGCGTTAACTTGTCCCCTATGCGGTTTTTACATGTTTACATGACAAGTAGACCAAAACTTGGCAAAAGTGTAGGAAATTCTTGGAATTGGAAATTTTATTTAAAAAAAAGGAAAAATTAAGTATGTCTGGGGTCTAGCGCCTGGAATCGTTTAAGCTCCAGTCAAGGGACTCGTAAAGAACCTCAGACTTGTATACGTTGTGTGATGCTGTTTTAAAAAATAAGGTGATGCAACATATCCACTTGTGATGTGTTCTACTCTTCCGGAACCAATTGTGCGATGGTTAAGTAAACGAAACATACTATGGCGAAATAGTTCGCAAAAATTTTGCCATAACAATGAGGCTATACTGAACTTAAAGCTTTCGTATTTTAAACATTTTCCTTGTGTAACACGGGATTTTTGTCGTCAAAAAAAAAACTTCTGCTTTAACAAGAAAATACTGTCATTGATTATCGCAATTATCAAACCCCGTATGATGCGCATGTGATAGTTCTTGCGAAAAATATCATCCGATAGTAGAAAAGTTACATTTAAAATTGCATGCCAGCGTTACAAGACGATACATTTTTGGCACTACATAGCACGTCGATAGGTTTAGGTTTAGGAAGCTGTCGCACAAAATTGCAATAGTTAACACTGCCGATACGTTCTTTGGTGCTATGTAAGGACAAAAAAAATCCAAACTAAACGCTGCAAACCGATACTATATTTGCAACCTAAGTACACTGGTGATTGGTAACTTGCTAAGTACTGGTTTAAGTAAGACTCACCCCCTCCACCCTTCAGGGTTGTATGAGCAAATCAAGAAATCCTACCAAAAATAAAACGAAACAAACGCATGAATTAAACCCGAAACAGTTTACAATTGAAACCCCTTTTTTTAAATGCTTGATTTCTACCATCGGATGATTTTCATACGGTTTTTCGTGAATTGTCCAGATTTGCTGATTGTTTTCACTTGTTCTTCTGTTCATGAATAAACGGTGGCGGTGGCCAATTTGTTTGTTTGTTCCTACCAGGGATGATTCAACCAACCGGATTCATCGAATGGACGCACCTTATAAACTGAAGAAATGATTCTCGACACTTTTGTCGTTCTGATCCTTGGCTTGATTTCACGGAAATTTATCCTACTGAAACGATTTCTACATTTTGTCCCTCCGCCTTTTGATTTACTTCTTGCGGTCCGTGATTCCTCTTATATTTGTTTATATCGTTATATTTATATATATGTGTATATATATAGAGAATACTAAAAGATATTATTACTGTTTTCCTTCTCACATACCTTCCGCTCAGTGCACCACAATATTCCCTTAGTTCCGTGCGGCGCTATTCCATCACTCGTGCCGCACCTCAATACCTCATCGTTTATAACAAGAAAAAAACCCTTTTGCACCTAATCTTTGCTGCTGGTGGACATGCTCACTTTCATCATGGTTAAGGTATGTTTTGCTCGCGTTTCCTTACTGCGCCTCCCGTATCACCAACAAGCATATCTTAAAATCACCCTAACCTAATGCATTTCTTCTAAAACATACATAGATGTTACAATTTTGTTGTGGTACCAAATTTTCTTGAAACAGCGTTTGAGCGTAGTTTGCCTATTTTACATGCGCATATTATTTGCGCCTTCCATTGTGTGGGTGGACCACGTGCGTTAAAAGTACGTCGCCATCACGTTTCCACACCCCCAACCATCGTGATTCAGACTGTCCAACAGTGCTATGGTCAAGTGTGTGGCATCGAAAGGAGTGGTCCTCTGAGACGATTTCCAACCCACCGATACGTGCTTCATTAATACGCAGCTAACATACTCCACCCTATTCTCCCGGGATATGCTGAACTTGCGACGTTTTGTCTTTGCTGAATTTTATTCCGATTGTTTTCCTTCTTCTTTGATTGACCATACTGTTAGGGCCTGCCTAGTCATAGGCTTTCGAGACGAATACCACCGACTTTCGCACTGAAAAGGCCGGAAGCGATTGTTCCACTTGTATCGACGTCGCATCCTCTTCCGTATGTACAACGATGCCCACGTGTCCAATCGCGTACCAACCGATATTTCTATCATTTTGCTATTGTTTGTGTTTTTGTTTGGCTTTTGCGTCTCTCGTCACTGCGCACCGTTTCTACCGGTAGGGAGGCGGCATGCGCAACGACGAAAACATGAGCCTTTAGTAGCGTTAGATCCTGCTGCTGCCGTTGGCGCCTTTCATTCGTTGGCTTTTTAACTAATTATTTGTATTGGACTGGTTGTGTGGGGCTATGTAAGAGAGAGTGTGTTGTTATCTTCGAATGAAGCAGGTAAAATTGGTATGCTATTGTGGTGGTCCACCGTGCTGCAGACTTTGCGGGGCACCCTGCAGTATGGAGGAATTCCATCGTGTTGTGGTGGTAGTGGTGTCATATTTTGGGGGGTGGTTTGTTGGTATGTTGGTAAGATCGGTGTGTTTCCGCGTCGAGCAGCCGTCGACACAAAGGATTAGAAAACAAATCATAGCTTTAGTTTCAAGTTGAACGCTGCTGGGCATCTGTCCGCGTGAGTCGATCTTCCGGGCGGCACCGTTTGCCACCAGAGGGGAGAAAAGGGCTCGAGCTCCGGTCACTCCAAGTGTTCCTGTTTCATGCTACTTACAGGCAACGCAGGGTATCCCGACTGGTGCAGGATGTGCGGAGGTAGCTTCGGACCATCCTCAGCCTTCTCCTCTTCCCGCCGCTTCAAGCAGGCCGCTTTTGGATTCAGATTGCGTTCTACAAACGAAAACGAAATCCAATTAGAACGCGTAGGTAATATGGGATCGCACAGCTGCAACATACCTCGCACTTGTTGTTCGAGAGTCATTATCACTTCAACAGCCATGTTCAGTATACCGAGTTTGGTCTGCGGTTTGTCGGATTTCAGGTGCGACATGCACATACGGCCAAGTTCCTTCAGTGCCTCATTAATATCCCGGATACGTATTCTGAAATCAGACAACAAGATAGTTACATCACAGTGTCCTTCCATTCGTCGTTCTCACGATCAGCACCAGCGATCGCGCATACCTTTCGCGAGCGTTGTTGGCCTGTCTTCGCTCCTTCTCCTTCCGATCCTTTGTCACCGGATCCAGGTCTTCGTCATCGTCGTCGTCTTCGGCGCTGGAACAACTGCGCGAGGTTTTACTACTAGTTCAAATGTTCACGAGACAGTATCATAGCGCAAATGAATGCCACAAATGAAATTCATCACGAAAAACATTGTCGAGCAACGGAGGAGTGAACACAAAACCGGGGAGAAAATAGAAGAAAAAAACAACAGTGTGATGAATCGGTCAAACAGAAAAGGGCAACGTAATAAAAAACTAAACTAAAAAACAACTACTTCACTGTACTTTTCACATTCATACGAACAAAGAAAAATTATGCAATAAAAATGAAGCCTGCTTAAGTCTGCGGTACGTACGTCGCGTGTCTTTCGACAAAATTTGCTATACATTAGTCCTCCAGTTTTTATTGATAACAGGCAGTCGATAACAGATTTAATTAGTAAATTAAATACTAAATGAATTGAAATCCAAGAACTCACTCATACACTTATCGCTACGTTTGCAAATGGACCATAACAGTGACTTACTACTTGCGCTGCCGTTTGGCACCCTTCGCCGTACCCTGCACCGAGCTGCTGGGCTTGGTATCGGAGTCTGGTGGCTCTTTACGTTTCTCTGAAGATAGATGGTAAACTGTTTTTTTAGATGATAACGTTTATAGTAAATCACCTATCAGTATTTCTGTGTGTTTGCGGGCGTCACTCGGTCGAAGCGATACTTACTGCTGTTCACGTTCAGCGCGGCGCTGTTGGGTAGTCGTTCCGTTTTCACTGGGGCGGCGGACAGTTCGTTCGGGGCGTCGTGGTGCAGCTGGGAGGAAGGTGGAATGATCGGCGCACTGCCGGTCGAGTACGGGGAGGCCGTCGCGGCGGGATCGATCGACGAGAGCGACACGCCGACCTGGGGCTCGCAGTGGTTCCGCAGAATGTTGATGGCATCGTCCAGCCGTTCCTCCATGCGCGACCCTTGCAGGGACTAGTGTCGAAACAAGAGCAAGAAAGAGAGAAAATAGAAATTAGGACCAGATTGGAAGCACATTACATCAGCTACATTAGACAACAAGTAGAAGGGCCTTATGAAATCATCGATCTTAAGGCGTTTTAAATGATAACGTAAGCATGGTGAACGAACAATGCATAGACGAAATATACCATACGTGCCGTGCTGTCAAATATACAATAGCTTTAACACGGCTTTTACCGTCAGTAAGAAATAAAAAAAGATGTAACAAACCGTAAACGACTCTCTTACAAGATTGTTCTCTTACATGGGAAGCATATTTCAAGGTAATTACAAAAGTGCTTTAAAACGATGGCAAATGGAACACAAATGCGAGGAAAGAGGGGGGAAAACAAAGTTACTTTGTTATACAATATTATTAGTAGGTGGTGTGATGTCTGCGTTGATCAAACGTCGGCCATCAGATCGTGCCAGACGTAACGATCGCATTCTGCTTCGCGTGGAGGGATTCTTTTCGACATTTGACATTTCGCGTCCATCCTCACGTATCAATTAGCCTCGCTCCGGACGAAATGGCAAACCGTGGTAGTGTGCCCGTTACACTTTACTTACCGTGACGTTTTCATGCTCTCTGAGTAGCGACACGATCGCCTCGTCTAGCGGCTGTATCTCGGAGGAATTGGCCTGTCGGGAAAGAGATACGAAATAAACACAAAAAACATGCATCAACGAAAAATGGTTCGAATTAACACGCACAACAGAAAAGAAGTGACAAAATAGGAAGGGTAGAATAAAATGTGCAGTTCCGTCAACTGAAACAAGACTTCACAAGAAACACAACTTCTTGTGACATTGGCAATATTGAAACGGGTATTATGGAAATATAAACGCAAAGTTACGTGTACAACAAAACATACGACAATGGAATGCGATCTTAATGAATTATTTGAAGAAAAGAAACATAGTATTATCAAAGTCCATATATTTTTCATGTTTTCAGAATTACTCAATACAACACAAATCGTGGGGGTAAGCTTAAACTCAATACTTTGAGTTTGATTCGAAACATAAGAAAATGTATCGCATTAAACAATGTGAAATGCAATATCATGCAGCAAATTACATTTGATAAATAATTATATTATACAATGCAGTACATATACCTCAGTTGAGATGTTGTGATGTTGAGACGTTTAAAAAACAAAAAAATATGATCGAAAATGTTGGGAACTGTTGCCAACACAAATTATTCATAACTTAGCTGTTGGTAATTTAAATGTAATAAACAAGTTTAAGATTGGAAAATCTCAGCAACACACAGTTAACGTTGCAAACTTTTTTTTTGCTTATATGAATTTGTAAAACCAATAAAAGAAATATGATAATACAGGACGAGTCATACGATATAACATACAGCACAAAAAAAAACTCTGTATTATTACATTACGAAGATATTGTAAAATGTGCAAACGGTTGAAAAGAGCATAAACAAGATTGCATACAAACACGAATGCGGCGGTGAGTCTAATTTAGTGGAAGGCGTAATGTGGCGTTTTGCAACAATGGATTAATATACAAACGAACAAAACCAGATTCGTAAAGCAAATAGTTTCAACTCAGACAGCTTCCGTCAATAGCAGAAAATGTCTGACCAAGAATTTCACGAGCATTCAGTTCGAAAACGTAGTCAAACAAAACCCGACCGAAGCGTGAAGTTCACGAGTAGGGGGCCAGCTAGCAATATTTACCATATGTGGTAGACCTCGGTGCACCAGCTCGGGAGCATAGGAACCGTTCGGTAGACTGTTGAGACCGGTCGGTCCACCGTTGCTGTTGATCACTGGGTTGATCTGTTGCCAGCTGCCGCCCGCCGCCGCCACTGCTGCGGCGCTGGCCGCCGACGCTACGCTGACGGAAGTGGGGCCACCGGGCGCTCCACTTGCCCCACCACCGCCGGGCCCCCCCGGCCCACCGGCAGCATGAATACTCTGCTGTGTCGTTTGCTGGGATTGCTGCTGCTGCTGCTGCTGTTGCTGTTGCTGTTGGTGCTGTTGAACTTGTTGCTGTGCCTGCTGCTGTGACGTTAGTGGCGGAGGTGAGTTCACTGGGGTGTTGGGATTGGAGCCGTAACTGCTTATGCTCTGGTCGGTAGGGTACATCTAGAAGCGGGGAAAAAACGAGAAATTAATACAAGACCAAGTAGGCCGCCGTAGCGAGTTGATGCAGTCGAGCAGTATGTCAGCAGTACATTGTACGTTTTCTGTATCTCAATGTCGATTGATCTGCTGTCTGTATGTGTAGTTAAGACAGGGATTTTTTGTTTACAGATTTGTCAATTGAACTTCTATGAAGTACGTAAATACAGGACTAGTATGTTAATTATTGCACATAGAAAATTTGGACCTGAAGATATCTAATGATACAGATTTCGTATTTTTGCCAGTTTATTGCGGAGCTGAGTTGCAGAGCTCGTACTTCCTTTGCAACCCAGCTTAGCAGGAGTACGAAGGATCGAGTGGTAACCCTAAGTGTAAGTATACTAACCGTCTGAAGTGCCTTGCCGACCAGGGTGTCGTTTTGTACAATTGGACTATGCTGCGCATGCTGATTGTGGTGACCGGCAGCGATTGCGTTGTAGATTGCGGGTGAGTTCTGGCCCTGCGTTCCGATGGGCGGTATCTGTGCGCCGTTACCCCGGAACGTGCTCATCGGTGGAAGTGCTTGCGTTTGATTCTGCATGATGTCGCAATGGCAAAGTGTGGTGTGGTGGAGGCCATAGTTGTGTCGCAATTCGTAACGTGTTACGGAAGGAAACCCGGGAAAAGGAAGAAAGTATAAAAACATGGGGTTTGCGTTAGAGTGCTATTTCAATGGTGCCGGGCCGACCGATTCTACGACGTGGCAAACATCTTACCTGCGTCAGATGGCTACCGTCCATGTGCGGGACACCGACCGGCGACATGGCGTACTGGTCATGGTTGTGCTGAGGGCCACCGCCCCCGCCGAGGTGCGGTGCGTTGTGTCCCACGTTGTGGTACCCGGTACCGGAATGAGGCGCATACGCGCCGCTCGACGAGGACGGATACCAGGACCCGCCGGGGGAGTCGTAGTACGGCTCCGGTTGGTATAGCGCGCCGCCCGTTTTCGGTGACGTATACCTTTGCCCGCCGGACACCGGACTCTCGTGGGTGTACTCCTCGGGCGCGTACTGAAACGAAGAGAAGAACAATGCGATAAATGGGGATGAAGTAAATAGGAAAGAATCAGAATTAATTATGCCTAATGGATTCCCACCCTACGCCCGCGCACGTTCGGGTGGGGGTTGAAGGGATAAAGCACGGGCATCATTTCCACGGATCCGATGTGAACACGATGGACATAAAGAAGAAAAACGATGATTGATTTCGCGACAAAAAATCACACTTTGAAGATTTATCCTTCAAGGACCACCGTGGCATCGGCGCGCGGTTAAAGACCTCGACGAAGTTCAAAGTTCTGAAAGTTCTCGGTCGCTATCGTGCGCCACTCTAAAAGTGAAACCACCCGAACCGAAGAGTTCTATTCTAGTCGCACTTTGCTTAATTCTTGATTAATGATTAGTCCCAAATTGATCGCACACTTTCCTCGGAGATTAAACGCAACGAAAGGCCCGTCGCTTCTTAACACTCAGATTTTGCCTCCTTGAAGCCAATCTTATGGGCTTTGCCTATTTCGCGGTTCACTGTTGTTGTTGGTGTGTTCTTCTCTTTCCTTTTATTAATCGCCACTCCCTATCATCGCGCTTCAATTTTCGGGCTAAAGCTCGGCGACGGCTCCGCGATATTACTGAATGAAATCGCGCCCCAAAACCTTCAATGAATGCCACGCGAAGAAGAGGAAACTGCGCAGTAGACCGACCGGCCCAGTCAAGACGGATAAAGTCCTCCATAGCGCAGAGCAAAGCATGGCAGCCTCCGGCGAAGACCAGGGAGTGCGTGGTGATAAACATTCAGCATATCACAAACCGGTATCGCTTGCCATCCAACTAGCGGCGCAGGGCAGCATTGCGAGACCCCCGTCAGTAGCAGTCGTTAGTCGCTGGGTATGATTGGGGCGGCTCGTGAGGGCATCATCCAAGTGTGTTAGTTCTCTTGGCTTCACACACGCTTAGAAGGGGGGGCACTGGACGACATCAGTGTGAAAGTCGTGCCATCACTATCATATGTCCACCGTGGACAAACGTGGAGCACAAAGCTGTGCAGAGGGTACTACTTCCGCCCAGGAACTCTTACTGGTCTGCTGTCGCTCTTCTCGTCTTCGAGAATAAAAATATACCCACTCGCCGAAAAAAAATTCTCTTCTTGCCGCAGCTCCTCGACGGTTTTAGCCGATGATGATGATGATGCCCTGCACAGTTTAGGGTTTTTATCACTTCACGAACCGTTCGGGACCACTACAAAAGTATTTTGTATCACACACCCCATTCTCGCACTCCCGTGCTGCTGGCCACCCTCGCCGGACCACTCCGGTTCTTATTGATACTGTGTGTATTCGCTCAACATGCTACAGCGATTAGCATACTCCACAATGTTTGCATGCTCAATTCGTCGTCCCTTGGGTCGACGACGACGACGGACCAACGCTGCCCTGCGGAGGCGGAGTCCTCCGTGGCAGCGGCGAATCCACCGGGAGATGCTCATTATCATATTTGACAAATTTTCGATATTAATCATGATCATCAACAGCTCAACCGGAATCACTTTTCACGGAAAACATCACCCGGGAAGTGAGCTTGCGGGGGAGCTTCGTGGGGTGGACACTAGAAATGGCTAGCTTAAAACGCTTTCTCACAGCCCTGGAGCGTACTGGAGCAGCAGCAGTAAAAGCTGGAAGGGCAACGGTTCTGCTTCGGCCACAGCAACAGCAGCACCGCCGCTCCTGAACGGGACCAGCTATACGCAGCAGCTTCTCTTCTCGTGCACGGAGAGTCTTTCTCTTCGGTAAAACTATCGCGCCATAATGTGCCACCATGGTAGCAGCGGCACCAGCAGCAGCAGCAACGGCAAAGCCAACGATGACAAATGGCGGAACGAAAAGAAGGAGCAGTGCGCCGGAATCGACGACCGTTTATCATTTTCCGGGCTGTTGTGCGTGAGTGTTCCGTACTAAATCACGCTCGTCTCAAGCGGGGCAAGCAATTTTAAGGTCCACCCTCGGTCTCCCGCCAGCAGTAGCGCGCGGCTTAGCGGGGTGTACGATATTAGAAATATATATATATATTGGGGATTTAAGCTGGCTCGCTAAAGCTAATTATGTTCACTAGTTGGCCGTTTTCCTCCTACGTTTCAAATCCGGGGGGCCTCCGATGATATAAAGACCGCGCACACAGATGAAGCTACTCGGTTGGAAATTTATCATCGGCACAATTTATAACGCCAGAGATTAGCTGCCGAACAGTTTCAATACAATGTGACATTCATATAATGACTTTGTTTTCCTCTGTCCTGCAAGAAACTCGAATTTTCTTCCCCACAAGCAGCAAAGAATTAGGCAAACAGTTTTTATGCTTCATTTGTATTTTGTTGATGCCTTGACATTTAAATCGCATTCCTCTTCGGGTATCTGGAATATTGGGCCTGATCGATCTCTTCCTTCTCTCTCTATCTCTCTCTCTCGCATATCGGTGGCTATATATCGATTTCAAATTATGCTTAGCAATTCCGTTTTATATGCAGAGCTCTCCGGAGACCGCTCGCATCGGAAAGTGTATAATATTTTGCTGTTGTTTTCACTCGTCCGGCTCGAATCATATTGTTTATATGGGGCTGTTAAAAAAAAACTGCCGAAATGATGATTATCTGGTCAGGAGGGGAGGAAAATACCACCCCTTATTATCGTTCCACCCTCTAGCTCTCTCTCTCTCTCCCTCCCCGAGGGTTGCGCTTTTGTGGTTGAGATAAAAATCCGATCAAATAGTAATGAACGAACAGCCAGTCAGCCAACGCCATAAACGAGTTTGCTGTAGTCAGATATCGAGAATCTTTCCTCACATACGCACACAGTCAATTCGCTGGCCTCGAAGTGTGGTCATCAAAGATTCAAATATTACTCCAACCATGATCAGCGATTCGATGTTTCTTTATTTTACTGCTCGATACCGCTGTCACGGTTGTGATGGGAGTTTGAAGGGAAAAAGAGTGAGCAAGGAAGGGAGAGACAGGGCGTGAAAGAGCGGAACCATTTCTAGAAATCCTCCGAGGTCTCGGACAACTTCAATCGGAAGCTTTCCTTTCATATCCTGCCAATGCTTCGTCGAAAGGACTTTTTCTTGGCACTTTTTTTCGGTTCGATTTTAGAACTCGCCAGGGCCGGAGTGGGCACACACATTCAACGCCTGGAACGTGGAACACAACGAACACGGGCGGACCTCGGAACGGCAACCAGTTACGGTATTAGTTCATTTATAATTCAATGGCGAAAATCTAGCACCCTATAGGAGTTTCTTCTTCGCTTCTGTAGCAACGCCCGCCAACACTCCCGATGCGCACCGTGCTCTAGTATGTCCGGGCAACACACAGGCGGCGACCCAGAAGATACCACCGACTTCCGTGCCAGCACCACACAAGGAGCAGATCCTTCGGCTCCCTCCATCGCCATGTTTTGTCCCGCATTCGGCTCGAGCATACTTTATGCCGATGCGGAGTGAACGAAAGTGTTCGAAGGGGCCCCCGGGAGAAATGGGACGGAACGGATGGAAATGAGCCCACTTCCCTGCAACGC
>JAOEFI010000004.1:14689823-14707782 GCA_034621735.1 Anopheles plumbeus | reverse complement strand
CCCCCCCCCCCCCCCCCCCCCCCCCCCCTCCCCACACAGCTCCATGCCATGGAGATTCCTCTCGGTCGACTCGATTACCATTTTTGGTACTGAAAACAGCGTCGACTATATCGCGCGCTCGCAGAGGGAGACACAAATTAGTACACGTCAGTAAATTATTCATAAGCAAGCTAATTATGATGCAGGAAAACCTAGTGTGTGCTGGCGCTCGCGTACCATAATAAGTGCATCGGAGGGATCCGGATGCCGTTGAGCTGTTGCCCGGTGGCTGGAACTAGGGCTCTTGTGGGATGATGAATTCATTTTCAAAACAGGATCGAATTTCATGATGTTTTGAAGGAACAAGTTGCAGTAGAATGCGTATAAATTGAGCTTAGCTAAAAGAGAAATCTTATCAAGCGACAACCGCTAAGTTAGTTGGGCTACGCACTAGGACTAAGGGCACGATTTCAGTGCAATTGTAAGGGAAAATTTCAGACTCTTTAAAAAATGTGATGATGCGATGAATTAACTGTTTAGATGTTGACATGGTTGACTTATCTAGGGACAAGTCAATGTGCTCCATGTTGAGAATCTAGGACCTTTCATACTACGCTGCTACGGAGGAGCCACATTGAATTTATGCTGCATGGTAGAACAATTTGTTGATACACAAAATTTAACTGTTTGTGTCAAATATTCACTGAATGCAGTTTCCCTTTCATGTACGCCATTCACACTTCCAACCCATAAAGCAAAACCCCATTGACACACTTGCTGGACTCGCAGCGAACCAATCGCCTAATGGTAATGACTTAATCAGCAGCAAACCGAGAGCCACATTTAATAATCACAATATTAATAATCGTTCAGTTAGGAATTCGCTGGCGGACCCACTGAGTTTGTGCAGCGAGCGAGATCGGCCCATCCGATTGATTCGGCCCGTTTCGCAGATATATCTCACGGTTAGGATCTAGCTGTCCAAACAACTCCCAACTTTTGCCGAAGGGGACACGCTAGCGGTAGTTAAATTCGACCACAGCAGGGGAACACGGTGGAAGGGTAAGGGAAGGTGGATGTAGCTGCAAGAAACAGAGTCAGTCCGTAACTGTGCAAGGCCGAATTCGCCAACCAACCATCCCATCCATCCATCCATCGACCCAGCGGGGCTGATAGGGTCTGGGCCTCACAACAGTCACGTCACGTCAAGTTAGAGTCGAAGATAAAATTGCACCACAGGAGAGGAGGAAGGAAGCACGGCGTGGCGTGGGTGCACCAAGCCGGAGGAATGCATCATGCTCGACCTTCATCAACATTAGAGTCCGCGCTCTGGTCGCCTGCCTTTCTCGCCCTCGCACACCGACCGGTACCACCTACGCCCGAGGTGTGCTGGTGTAGGCGGATCGGCTTGTGTGTGTGTGTGTGTGTGCCCGGTGCGACGGTGCTGCATTTATGTTATGCTCTCGCGTGCGCCGCCGGCGGAATGTTTGAGATGCTGGGTGCGCTGCTTCACCTTCCTGCCACACCACTGCGGCGTATGAAAATCCCCGCGGGCCGCAGGTAGATTTCAAAAGGCGGCCACTGTTCCACCGGCAGTCGGACAAGGCCACAACAGTCACAGCCACACGACGACAACGACGAAGAGGGAACGGAGTCACGGCGCTCGAAGGGAAAATCCAACAAAGCGGACAATTACAAATTAACAAACCACACCACCGACCGGGGCCCGCAGGACGGTGGCAAACACTTGCAGCCGGTAGTAGGCAAGCAGCCAGCCACCTCCGCGCACACACAATCAACAAACCTCCCCTCCCCTTCCCTATCTTTGGCCGGGTGCCGACCTCCGCCGTATCCTGACACTCGCTTACTTGGTGGAGTAGGTTTCGAGTGTTCTGCGTCCTAAAGGCCTCCCCGCGAAACAGGCCGATTCGCAGCGGGAAATGTTATCTCTTCCGCCAGTACCTGCACCAGGGTCCCCCTCGGTCTCGCTGAAAAGGACCACAAACCCCACGAACGGGCGGACGGGCGGGTAGATTGCAATCGAAGCAGCACGGGCTGATCCAAAAACGTAAGCAGGCCTGATTAAAGCTCCGTTTGCCAAATCCGAAGCCGACCAACCCCCCCGCTGGTCCCGCCTAGATCTCTTGTCCCTCACTTCCCTCACACTATCTGCGCGAGGAAAATATTAGAAGGCACGAACCGAAGCAGGGCAAAGAAGGAACAAAAAACGACACACAGTTATAATAATAAATCCGTTCTCGCGATTGCAGAAACAATTTCGCAACAATCTCCGCCCGAACCGATTAGTGTTCGATAAAGTTGTGGGGCAAAATATTGCCACCCACGGCCAAGCCGGCCACCACCACATGCTGCTGTTGCTGCCGCCACGGGACCCCAGGACACACTGCCAGCGGGAGAAAATGAGTTAATTTGATGTTTCTATGTCGCGCATTCTCCAGCAAGAGGAAGAAGTGGCTCATAACTGCAAGTAAAGTAGTGACCATTAGCCAGCAGTCTGCTGGGAAGCGAATCCGACGTAAGAAAACTTAGGAACAACCATCATCCGAGGGGAGATTTTTCCGTGCGTGGGTGTAAGAAGAAAAAAAAAACTCTCCCTTCCGGATGACAATATAGATTTTCACAAACTCTTTCATACCTTCCAGCCACTTTTTCTCTCTCCCAGACCCCGTGGAAGGGGACTATGGGAAATCTTTGGAAGATTTGAGGGTTTTCCTTTCTTTACCATCTTCTTCCAGTTCGCATCCTCGCCCTCTTAGTAATAATTTTCCTTTCTTCCGGACAGTTTCCTCCAACAAAACCTAGAGGAAAAAAACACAACCCCAAAAAAAAGGATCATCGACGCGGGGTCGCGCGCGCCTTTTCACTTCGCTTCTTGGCGTTGATGTATAATCCCATATTTTTTCCCGTAATTCCCATGCCATTAGGCGGAGAAGGCGAAGAGGTTATTGCTTCATCGTTTCACTTTTCCGAGTCGCCTGTCTCTTCCCCAATGATCTACATACGAAATATTGTTATTTTAATTTTTTGTTCTCTCCCACTCTCTTATGTCCCCTCGCCACCCCACACCCTCCTTCCTGGTGCATTTTCTTCTAGGAGCAGCGCCACAGAGTTTTTGTTATGATCGAACCAGAGTCTGATGTGTGTTTGTGTGTGTGTCTGTGTGTGTGTGTAACTGGGCTCTGAATGCGATTGGGATGATGTTTATGAAAGGCTGCCTCCCTCGGCGCATAGTATATCTTTCCCTCCAGAGGGACCGAATCATAATACCATGAACCGGTAGGAGTAGGGGGAGGAGGTCATCCACACGGACAAAGGGTGGTGCTTGGTGTAAGTAAGTAGCGGGCGAATTGGGGATTAAAACCGCTTGGAAGAGCATGCGAGAAGATAGATGGAAAAAAGAAGACGGATAGAAAAGAGGAACACGCTTCGTGTCGTACTCCTTCCTCTAGGCCGAACTGTTTCTATTTCATATAAACTATTCCTTTTTTCTTTTCCTTTTTTTTTTGCTTCGGTTTTCCCATCAAACATTCCCATATCGGCCGCCTTCTTAATGTTTATGACCCTCTCTGCCAAGAGCAGCAGCAGCAGCATGCATGGATTTCTCGATCTTCTCTCCCTTTTCGTCTTCCCTCTTCTTCTCTTCTCACACACCCAAACACCCAACCACTTCCTTCGCGGAGATGTTCCGCCCGCCCGCGCCCAAGGTGCGCCTCCTTTACGACCTCAGGCCCCGACAGCGCCGCACCCCTCTCCTATGGGATGTTCGGTTTTTTTTTTCCTTCCACAATTTTCCTCCACGAGCACTGGCCGCCTGCCTGCTGCTGCTGATGCTGCTTCACAACTACCGGCGGAGAATTATGCCCCGTCATAAAGTTAGTCAAAATGTAGAGGAAGCCACCGGGACGGACACGGGAGAAAAATAAAGGGAAGATATAAAATCATAAATAGTGAATTCAAAATCACCTCTTCCTTTTTTCCATTCCCGCCGTTTACCCATGTGCTCGTTATTGCTGCACTCGTACTAATTTTCCCTTTCCCTCTTCCTCCCCCCCCCCTCTTCCTCGCTTACCCTCGCTTACGCTCCACCACTCTCTCGCCACCACGCAACGCCTGCAACGATCGTCTCCGCACTCCGCCAACACACAACACAGCAGCGAATCACCATCAGCATCATCATCATATCCGACATCTTTCTGGGCGTCTTTCATTCAGCGAGAAAATTGGGGGGGGGGGGTTGTTTGGGGATGTCGTCTTTCGGGCCGAAAGAACTCTAGCGAGACCGCACGATGATCACGATGACGACAGCGTACATCAACGCTCACACAGAACCTGCCCCCGTGGGTGGAAGGAGACACGACACGCAGGAGAAGAGGGCATAAATCAAGGGAAATGTTGGATGCAATGTGTGTGCTGCGCCCCCCGCTTCTGAGGGATGTTGTTGTGTGCGCTAGTCTAATTCAATTTCATGCCCTGTCTTTGATGGGAAACAAAATACTCCGATAATCACGGTGTGTCGAAACAATTACCTACCCCACCCCGGTCCCATAACTAGTCGGGCGGGGGGTGGGGTGGCGGGAAATCCCATTAAATTGTGGCCAATTAAATGGTTATCAAATTTCATCCTTTTTTATCGACGCCACGCTTAGGTTTTCCTTCCATCATGTTGCTCAGTTTGATAACGAGTTTTGGAAGGGCGGCCTTCCAAAATCCTCTGACAAGGTGATGAAATCCACCATTGGCAAACCCCATTCGGGAAAAGTCAAGTGACACGTAATACAAATTTTCCCATAAAACTACCGCATCGTAATTCACTAAAGAGAACGCCCGATGACAACCAGCACCGCACGGAATAGTATTAGCGAGCGCGATAAATTATCCAAAACGGACACCACGGAACGCGCATCAGGCCGAAGGAGGAGTACTGGCCTGCCCTCGGGTAAAAGTGGGATGGGGCGGAAAATTGTGAATGTGCACAATAATTCCACGTAAACCTGTCACCGAAGCGGCCCCGAATATAATCCTCCCCGTCCGCGAGTGGGCTGGCGGCTGGCTGCTGGCGACACGATGGAACTCCGTGAATTGTTTTCCCCTCCGAACAGGGGATTAGGCGGTCGGCGAAAAATCGAAAACTTCTTCACCGCATGGATAATCCGGCGCAAACCAAAAAAAAAAATAAAAAAAGGAAACAAAAATATATGTATGTATATCACCAGTTCAAAGTGACCTCCGTTAGTACAAACAACGGAAAGCGTGGCGAGCGTCGCGCGCGAGAGCGAAAGTGTTGAAGCGCGCGAATCGTGGCGATAAATAATGCTCCAAATGACTTAGGATGAGACATCGCTCGAAGGAAAAAGCGACAAGAGCAAAAAAAAACAAAAAACCGAGCAACAAAACCGAGCTTACAAAGTAAGCAGCAGAAGAACTCACCACCAAACCGGACAAAGAATGGGAAATCTAAAGATCGTGCGATGGGCGGCTCGGGTAAAGGGTATGGCGCTCCTATCTCATTCATCCACTCGCCGCCACACTCTCCCCACCCAACAAGCCATGCGCGGACGACGATCGTCTTCGCCGACTAGACCCTAGCCGAAGCGGACACAAACAAAGGAGCATGATTTCCAAAAATACAGTCCAAGAAAAAGCCATAATTTCATTATTTATGTTTTTGATCTGCTCCCCACCCTCTCCCGTCGGTACGTGGTGAGGACGTTGCGGGGACGCGTCTTGGGGGTGTGGTCGTGGGGGGGCCGGGTCTTTCCCCCCCCCCCCCCCCCCCGGGATCTCTCCCGCTCCGCACATACTTCTCCATTCTTCCGCGTATCATAGACGATCAGCTCGGAGCAAACCTCGCATCATGCGCACAGAGAGAACGAACGCCGGTGGACGCGGCGAAAAAAGGCCCCATACAAAGAGTGGCCAACGAGCGATCGGTCTTTCAAGACCGCGGTGGGGAAGCGTGAGGTTTTACGAAGGGGCGAGGGGGGTTATCGTTTACTCCGCGCGGGCCGCGCACAACGGCGGCACGGTGATCATCTTCACATCTTCGCATTTAGTGTGTGTGTTTTGTTTTTTTTTTTTCAAAGCCCCCTATCTTTTGGCGTCGTCCCCAGGAAATTAGAGTAGCACCGACGGACCGCTTGTCGGTCTCTCCTCCGAACCTTTGGATCAATAATTAAACGCTTGAACGAGCGCGGACTGACTGGCTGGCTGGCGGGGCAATAAGAACACGCCTCGGAAACCAGCAGCACTGGAGCTTCTTCTCTTGCCGAGCTAGCCAAAGCGACGACGACGACGACGTCTTCGACCCAGCCAACTCTATCTCCCCGATCTCCATCGCTTCGATTCCACTGATGAGCTCGCAATGGTGCGCGCCAATTCCTACGACACCGCTTACCCGCCCCAAACACCGAAGATGCCACGAAGCCGATGGCGAAGAAAGTGAAATTCAAGAACACAACCCACATGCGAAGGCGGGCGGAAGGGAGTGGAGTTCCATCCAGGGGGGGGGGGGGAGGCCATCGGGAGGAGAGATATTATAATGATGATCATTCGTTGCACACGCAACCTAAACAACGACGGACCACGCGCGCAAGTGATCATCATCGCCCTGTTGCGCCGCTATCCCGTTTTCGCGCAGTTTTCTCACTTTGATCGGATGCTGATGACTCGTTCCCGGGCGAAAGGGGGAGGGGCAGCGCGGGTCGGGGCTGGGCTGCAACAACAAACATTAGAGCAGTGGCCAAACGGAATAAAACGCGATTAACACCGCGCGAGTGCCGAGGAACAACAACTAAGGAAGAAAAACGTCTTGGGAAGACATCTCTGCTCATCACAGCGTCTCATCACCTCACCGCATCCCCCCGCCACTCCAGGCACATTATTACCCCACCCCACCTCCCCTTACGTTCCACTAATGACTGTAGTTAAGAGAGACATTCGCCTGGAAGCGGATACAAAGGAATCGGCGATCGGAGGGCGATCATCGCAGGACAAAGCCCGGAGGCGCAGAGGAGCGAATGATCAAGAAGCGAAAGTTAAGACGGTGTAGATAAATAGAGGATTCGCAACTACGGTGAAGAAAAAGAGCGACATTCAATAAGAAGCTTCTTTCGAAGCAATATGTTAACACTTTTCCCGAAATTACCCCCACCCCCCCTCCCCAGTCGTGGCGAACCCGCGCCGCGATTCTGCTTCCCCGCTGTGAAACTCACGACGATCGGGTGATATTATTCTCCAACCCCGCTAAGTGTCGGACCGGATGTGTCGACTGACTCATCCCCACATTCACAACCTTCTCGCTGTATGTTGATACAAGACTGCGTGCTGCGCGGCGAAAACGACGACGACAGCGCGCCTAGAAGCTACTGGCACAAAACACTTGCCCAGCCAGACGAGGAATCGAAGGGTTTGAAGATTAGTAGTACGCAGCACCGCTCGTGTTGGTATTATAGGTGTCGGTTCGGAATCGAAGGTGGACGATGAGGGTTTGCTTTGCGATTCTTTGCTAGACGACACAATTGGCCATCTGAGGGAGCAAGGGTTGGCAGACAACAATATGGGAGTCGCGATATCAGTGGCGATCCATTGGAGACGAACAGATACCATTGAGCCAACTTAATCGGCGGGCCACGCAAGATGCAAGGTGAAGGGAAGAATTGGAATCAATTTATATACTCCCAAAAAATTTAAGAGTATCTTTCGAAATCTTCGCAACATTTTATTTTAAATCAATTTCATATCTGATTCCATGTGTTAAGGAGAAGGGAAATGCTTATAAATCAACCACTCCTTAGGGAAAGCTTTTTTAAGAAACTGTGCAGATTATTGTGAAAATAATGCAATGCATGAAGAATAAATATGAAAAATATCAAAATACTGAAATACTAATACTAATACTATCAAATTGGTAGTAAAATAGGATAGGGCATTGAAATCTCCAAGAATCTTCTAAAACGGTCTCTAACGTTTGTGCAACTGAAAGTGACGCGTGTCCAACTTCAGAACGTACGAGAGAACGGTAGGTAGAACGTATGACCACCAGCATCTTATATGAAGAAGCGAGCTCGACTATTACCCATGCATCCCCATGTTGGTTAGGGTGGCCGAAAAACTCGTGCACATTTGCTAGTTCAAGTAGAAACCTTGTCCCTTTGTCCAACGACGCGAAGCGTTGAAGGGAAGCAAATCAATTTGTCGCGGTTCTGCGTTCGTTCGCGACGGGCGCGACACAAATCAGCGTTACCCGGGGACGCCTAGAAGCATTCTGTTCGCGAGTTTGTACGACCCCGCCGCCGTCGCCACGCCGTCTCGCTTCCCTCCTATTGTCATCGATCCGTTTTTGAACGATGTGAGACAATTAAAATAATCACCATAATTTGCACGCCCAACGAGGATATGTAATCCAGCAATGTGGGGGCGTGCGGCCGGCCGTGCGGAGGATTAGGGCGAAAAATAGTGCCCACACCGTCACACCGCACGCACCCCGCTCCCCCACCAGCCACAGCCCTTTCACGGTCCGTTTTGGGTTGGTTTAATCTGTAGGATAATTGCCGCCCTCGCCCTTAGCGAAGGTGAATGATTTAGAAGGTGGCCCTGTAGGACCCGAGGTGCCGTTCGCGCGCACGCCAGACCGGTGTTTTCCTTCTGCGTTGATAACAACCTTAGCACCGTGGCAGCATAATATCATGTCAGCAAGTCATCCATCGACCGGACCCCGCCGGTGATAATTCATGGAACACGGGGTTGCTGTGTATCGCACAGAAGTGCCACACAACCAGCCGAGAATGGAGAGAGAAAAAAAGAAGAACACAAAAAAAAAAAAGGTTCCGTTACTCCGTCAGGCGACTACTCCGGCGGAACCCGGCGCGGAAATCCAATCGAATCGGCTCGAAATCGATCGACGAACCAATGCCGATGACTATCGTTAACCTAATAAAACGGTTGCCGGTGGGGGAAGAGAAGGGCTGTTGGCGGGTGCTGGGCAGGCTCACACCCCTCTCCGTGTCGGTTGCTTGTCTGATTCTGCACATTGTTATCGATCAGCGAATGATAACCAATTTATTACTAGGTCCATCGGCCATTGCAACGCGAATCGCTAGGTCACCGTGTTTCGAGGAGCAGGTGAGACCCATTTATTTATCTGTGGGACGATGATGAAACGGTACGACATTCAAATCCGCAGGCACGGCGAAACTCATCGGTCGCACACGATAAGTGAAGAATTTTCAAACCCGCCAGTGAACACGGCCACGGGTTTACCATAAATCCGATAGCGATCCGGCAACATGGGGAAAGATAACGAATGGATAAACCAGTAAAGCAGAACCGCGGGCCTGCATAACCGACCGAATGCACCACCCTTCCTCCGCCCAGCAGCCGCCCGTTTCACAACCGCGCCGTGTTCGCTTGCTGCGAACGGACGATTATCTTACTTTTCTGCCACATGACAAAACTGGGAAATGATTCACTGAGTCTTAGAAATCTCAAGCACTCCGTAAGACAACTGGGCGTCGTCGAGATTCGGCCATACCTTGGCCATTCTCAATTAACTCAAATTCGCACAGGCTGAACCAATGCAACCCCCATTCGCCTGGCAACATATGCAACCGAACGGCTACCGTTTGGAATGGCTGCATTTTTTAGTTTTTGAGCTTGTTTCTATTTAAGGCCGCCGAGAATGCCACATTAGATGACAAAGAGATGCACGACGAATCGGCTGCGGTAGTAAGTCCTGCCCGGCATAGGCAACTCCGCGGGGATAGATAGGAGCTGGCTGCGGCGGTGGTCAGATATGGTCCGACGATAAATCAACGGTTATGCAGTTTGCTGCAAGGCACAACACAATCACCCTCCCTGGCCGATGGGACACCTCACTGAGTGAGAAGTTATATATATTTGTGCGACTCACCGGCGTTTATCAATGTTGTTTTCGGCAACAAGCGGGGAATGGGGGCGCGCGAGACCGGGGGACATAATCGGGCATTCGATTAATCGCAGACGGACTTTCCCCTCCGTCCGTCCTATGCGCACTCACCAGCCGCCGATTCTGCTCGTAAGCCACCCTCGAGAGGCATCGAACCATTAATCTGGTCCAGCGTTCGCGGTTTGTTAACCTTCTCTCTCTCGACTTGGCTACGCCAGCTCCAACGGGGGCCGCCATCCGGGCGCACATTATCTTGGGCGTCTGGAATGACCAACTGATAGAGATAGCGGGCGATAGGGGGAGAGTTGATGTTTCTATTTCTCCCCCTTCCCTACCCGGTTCGATATCGTCCCCCGCCTTGAGAGGATCACTCTTTCTCCCCTGCAGTCGTAATTCGATTACCGCGCGCTGCAGCACCACACATCATCGACGTGGGCAATAAAAACAACGGGACGAGATAAGGGGACGAAAAATGGCGACCCACAGGACACCGCCAACAATCGCACGAACCCGCCCGACGGCCCGCCCCGTCCTCACCCTCAAATTGAGTAAGATTAACGGTCACAGAAACTAAACGGCGAGGAAACGTTGGAAAAAACTTCAACCCTTCCCAACCCGAGCCCCCGGGGGAAACACAGCATAGCCCAGCTAGCCAGTTATGCGGTTCTTGTTCATGTCTCGTTAGTTGGTGGGGGGGGGGATTAGTTGGGCGTTAGTTGGGCTGGTGGGGAAATGAGTGGGATCTTAGGAGCTGGCCGATCGTTGCGAAATCAGTGCGCGATCGTATGCGTCCGCAGCCGAATGTGCGTATGTGACAAGTACCATTTATAATTGTCCCATAAATCGTGGCGTGCGATCGGCGAAACAACGGCAGAATTACGCCATTAGCAACGCCACCCAATGTACAGCATTCCCAATTCCCGCCCTGCTAGAATATTCCAACTCGATCGGTCTCTCTAACTAATGGTTGTCTCGTCTCGAAAAATGTACGTTTTTTTTGTTCCTTTTCTCAGCCCCCGTGCGATCGTCAAGCCATGGAGGGATGCATTATTTTCGTCCGATACTTTATCTAATCGAGCATTTGCATAGTGTGATACATTGGAGGGTGTCAAAATGTGCACCTTCTAGCGTAACTACAAACATTGAACAAATCATCACATCATTACAACATTACGAAACATGGCCTCGCTGCTGGGTGATGGAGGCAGACTTGTTTTAATTCAAAATGGAGACCCCGCGCAAGTCCGCAGTTCTCTCGCTTATCGCAGTACCATAACACAGTGTATGATTCATCATCTAATCGTGGTGTTAGCCGGAAACAGGCCCTTCTGGACCACTGTGTAACAAAACAAATGGCGGATATTTTTTAAGAAAATTCTATTTTTCTGTGAGGAAACTTATCAAATTAGCATAGTCTTTCTTTTTAGATCTCGTGCTTATTTAGTGCCGGAAGATTGGAATATTTACTCAAGGAAGAAATAGCAAAAGAAAATTCCCTTTCCATTTCCAATGTCTTGCCGCGACGAGTGTAAACGTAAACTTCGCTTCTAGAAGCCAACCCATCCCAGAAGTGCCATCCTTTTGTCCACTGTTTCTCAAGACGTCGACCAGCCGCAGCAGCGCTCTTTCTTCTCTCCAAAGACATACGCGTATGCAAAGCGTTCTCTTTCTCTTCCCGTTTGCATCGCATTGTCTGGGTTTTTGGAGGCGCATGAGGGCGAAAGGTTGTTAGTTGAGGCAAGACGGCCCGGAGTCGTCCATTGGTTCGCTCTTCGACCATAGCCGAGGGGTGGTGGAGTTTGGTCCATACGGCTGGGGCTGTGGAGGCCGTGTCTCGTCGACGTCGACTTGCGTCCCCGTGCCTCCGATACGTTGCGGTTGACTCGACTCTCACTTTTTGACAGTTTCGATTGCTTTATGGTGTTCCGCGAGGCTACTCTTCTTCTTGAGACGCCGCCGGGGGGTAATGCCGTTCACATGTTTTTATGCGCGCCCGTTTAACATATCGCAGCCATAACTTGTCCCTGCAGCACCCATATCGCCACGCGTCGCACCGAACTCGTTGTGTGAGGTGGAATGCTGCGGGTAGTATTTAGCGGCCGAAAGTAACTTAGGTTGATTGTGCGCCGAGTGGAAGAAATACAGATATTAAAGAACCCCGTTGTACAATAAACCTTTTCTTTATGCTTCCAGCCTGTTCCAGCGGAACGTAGAACCGGATCAGTGGTGACGGGGTAAATTCCTTCGCGAAAAAAATTCACCAACAAGTTAAATGTCTGTTTTCCATTTCGTTTTTGCGATCAAAGTTAACCGAAAACATAAGTGTCAACAGTTAAACTCCTGCCTCGGTGTGTCCAATACTATCGAACCTGATGACCCCATATATATTGGCAACGGGGCAGCTCGACGACGGAAACTATATCGACAAGGACGGAACACCCATTAGGCAACAAAGTTTACACCGTTCCAAACACAACACAAAGTAACCGTTATGGTGTGCGAGATACGGTATGCGTACACGCGAAAGCGAACACGGAAATGTCAACGCGTGCGGATTGCTCTTTCCATTGCCAATGGCTTTTTTCCCCATTTTTTGTCCATTTGCTTCAAGCTGCCCTGTTGTTTTATGCTGGTTGTCATGTTTTGCTCGCTTGCGTTTGACAGTTCGTTCGTTCAAGTAAGGACAGAACATTGTAACAGTAATATGTTCGTGCGTCTTGTGCTTTGCACATAATGTTTTTTGATGCGTATTTTTCGCCAACGGGCGTCGTCGACGAGAAAACTTTCTGTCAAAAAGAAGTACCTAGTACACCGTTTGTTCTCTCGCCTGTTTTTCCACGCGCCATGGTCTTCGCCTCGCTACTGTTAGAAAACAGTTTTCCAGCTTCCATCAAGCCAGCGCCATCACGCGCGAATTGTGGCCGAGATGTTCGCCAAATATCCACAAAAACAAGCATAAGCTACCAAAATATTTATAAAAAGAATTGACATGAAAGGGTGTTTTTCGAAAGGTTTTTCTTCGCCGCCGTCAAACACGCGCATTCGACGAGCATTGGCGCGCTGGTAGTAGTGTATGGCATGGCACACTATTGCTGTTTTTCTACCCTCTTGCTCCCGCACTTAGCCGCGTCTTGTGTGGATTTGCATTTCAGCGCAGTTCCCTCTCGTTCCCTCGCATCGTACGTCGCACTTCTTTCTCGGCACAAACCCATACCACCACACCGCACCATACGCAAGGCAAGGGCTCGACGGAATGGTGCTATCCGTGCGGTTCGCTGTGTTGTTTCTGTGTTTCTCGACCATCATCTCGTCATCTTCTCGAGCGATTGCAGCGAAGTAGCCGTCGTCTACTACCGTCTCGTGGTCAATCGCATCCACACGCCATCTGAACAACGCAACAGCACTGATGCTGCACTCACACACTACCACCGTACATGACGACAGCACCAGCAGTTTTGACGGATGCCGTCTCCAACAACAACGAATGCTTTTTCTATTGCCAATAGCTCAGCGAGCCACATTCTGCCGTCGGTGCAAGTGATCCAGGCAGAACGGATTCCAGCGAAGCGGCGCATGGTTTATTATTTCGATCGAATCCGCGATCGAACTTTGGGCCAAAATCGTTATTTTCTTCGCCACCGAGAAGCTGACGACTGTCCGCTCCCTGTCCCGCTCTCGCCCAAGCGCCCCTAATGGACCGTAACATTACACTCACACACTCCTACACGCGCGGCGCAACCCCTATTTTGCTGCTGCACCGTTAACAGCAGCGCGGTTTCGATCGTGTGTAGCACCCCGTTCCCGACGCACACACACACGCATCGTGTTGAACGGTTTCGCTCGAGAGGAAAGAAAACCGTACTGCAAGTGAAACGGGAGCGAGCGAGAGCAAGATACAGGAAGAAGAACGAGATCGACTGCGTGCTCAAGGCAAAACGGTTAGCGATTACCGCGCGCCAATATGCCTCCGCCGTGCGTGCGAAAAAGACGACAACAGCGCACGGGGGAAGGAGAAGAAAGGATCGGCAGAACCACAAAAAAAAGGGACACCGCAAACGGAGACGAACGTTTTCAAACGCTTCTTCCCGCACTTTACCGGATCGGTGTTGGATGGAGGGAGAGCGCTGCAGTGTTGCATAGTGGCGTGACTGAGAAGGAAAGCGAAAAAAAAACGGATACCCAACAACGAACGGTTGAACAGCAGAAACACGCATACTAGGGCCCGAGCGCACGCACGCACGTTCGGCGGAGCCACACCACCTTTCTTCCGCGGAGGGGGGCGCGCACGCACACTCGCGCACCCGACACCATCATTCATGGATCCTAGTACACTCATGACGGTGACGGCGGTGATGATGATGATGGTGACGACGAAGATGATGGCGATGACGAGGACGCGCTTTGCGCACTTACCAGGAGGCTGCTTGTTGGCGATTTTGTTGAAGCAATTCTGGAAAACCTCGTACAGATGGAAATGTTCATCGTCGCTCGTGGCCATTTTGGTATGTTCGCGAGAGTTTGAAGGGGCGAGCACTTTCTTCTTCGCGCCTGCTGCTCTGCCCAGCGCTACACGCCACCAGTGGCCCTGTAGACGGAACACGGGTTACGGCTCACGGGAGCTCGCGCGGGGACACAACACCATACACCACACTGCGGCACCACGCACCCCTCCTCGTCGTTGCCGACGCGGGCAAAATAATGGAAAAGTAAAACCCTGCGCACACACGGGCGCGCACGCACAACACACGGTCTCACACAGCGAACTCGCTCCTACACACCGCGAATCGGTACGGATCCGCGAGCGGAGCGGAGAAGATGAAAATACGAGAAAAAACCTCGTCCTCCGCTGCGGACGCGCGTTTTCTTCCCCGTGTTGCGGGCACGATCCGAGATCGGTTCCTCTGACGGTACACTCGCTGCTGACTCTGTTACCGTACGCTATCGTACTCTGTCAGACAATCCAGTGCACATCAATACACAACAGTCCCCTGTGTTCGCCTGCCCGTCCACGTTCGACAGTCCGGCCCGGCCGTCCGTCGGTGCGTCGGAGGACTTCACGCACGCTTCACTGCGCGCTGTGCCTTTCACGAGGGTGCAGCAGTTCACAAACACACACGGACACGCACCACCTTTCACGGAAAAGGGAAGTACAACAAACACACGCTCTGCACACACCAGACGCGGCTCGCGGTTCATTCAAAACTGACTGATCCGACCTGAACCTCTTATTCTCTTTACCAACTTGGTAACTCGAAAAAACCAATCCCACGCACACTAGTGCAGTATGCAATTCGCGCACGCACACACTCTCAAAGCGGCTCTCCTAGTGCGACAGAAAGCGGTTAATCGACTGTTGAACGGCAGTCGGTTTAACCAGTCAATTAGAGGTCGGTTAGTAGATATCAGCGGAGCGATTTACAGAAATGTTTTAGACACAAAAATATGTTCTTAGCCAGTTAGTAGAAAACACCGAAACCCTACACAACGTATTATTACATTCTTCAACATAATTCAAATGACATTATACGCAACTAATATGAAAAAAAATGAAAAAAAACTACTGCATGAAAGTGGTTAGCGGGATCCACAGACACTGGCGACTTTCAGCATATAAACACAACTCAAACGAACTTATCTCTGCTAACTATACCTGCTAAATGTTGAAAGCAAGAACAACATCCTATGTGAAATCCAGGACATCATACTGAACGGAAATCATAGTATACATTTATATAAGCAATAAACCAGGTACATATTGAATAATGTTTATTGCGGCATTATTCCTCACCACCACCTAAAGCGGCTGTAGGATTAAATATATCAAGATTTACATAATGCAAAACTCTGTTTGCGTGTACACTCGAAATTACTTTAGTGTTTTCATGATGTTTCCTTAAATTTTTCATGATTTTCATAATTGCAGCTCAAAACTTGTTTTATTCTGAAAATCTTGAAATTCCTTAAAACCATTCTCCAGTTTTATAGATTACCGGTTGTTTGTTGTCTATTTGAAACGGCGGCTAAAAAGCCGTGTTCAAAACCGGCGGCAAAAACCTGTGCCCGTTTCGAGTACCGGCGGCCGAAAATCGTGGTCGATCCGAGTACACGTCGGTGAAGTAGTGATGTGCGTGGGTAGTGACGGGCACGTTGGACCAACTTTCAAGGATCGACTTCAAGTTCGAAGTGGGTGTACGGATGCATCGAAGGAAATGGTGCAAGTCGGAACTGTGAATAGAATCGTAACAGTATCGAGGGATCCGTCGAGTGAGAAGGTTGTGCGTGTCGTTCAAACTGTGGCCCGGTAAGCGCGCTGTTCAACTGTTTGCTCTAGGTTGCGGGGGGAAAATTAATGCACTTGACACTGCGGCACCACCGTATCGGTGCATTGGTGTTGGTGTATTGCGAAACAATATTGTTTTTCTATTAGTGAAACGGCAAGTGGCGCATCTTGTCGCGGCGATCTCACGTGTCCACGGGAACAATCGGTGCGCGTACTCTGTGCGCCCGCGGCTCAAGCCAGCGGCAGTGACCCAACCCAGAACGACGCATGAAGCGCATCGGTGTTCGCCCCACAACCCACAGCCCTTCCCCTCCGTTCTCCAACGGATGCAGAGGCTCAAATCCCAAAGACGGTGGAAGCGACCGAGGGAACGGAGAAGGAAGCATAAGTGAGCCTAACCAAATGTCACCCAAGTGTTGAGTTTCGGTGTCTTGCGGATACGCTTCCTCGTGTTTTCTGTGCATTGAAGGCAACACAAGTAATAAGACGTGTCGCTCGGAAAGCGAGACGCGCAAGTGGACGCGTTTTGAATGTATTTAAAAAATGATACAAGATATAAGAAAATCTGCTTCCCGTGTGTATGTGTTACAACCCGCGCATCGGCGTCTTGCAGTCGTCGCGATCTTCTTCTGCGTCGCGGAGAAGGAACCGCGAAGACAACGCAAGCATACCGCAGTGAACAGTGGAAAGAATGTGCGGATCGGAGAACGGCTTTCGGAAAGGGAATATTCAAATTGTTGGGTGGTGGTGGAGTGAAAAAATAGTGACGTTGCGAAACTTCTTTCCTGGCCTGGATCAACGCCGAAGTTCAAATGTATCGAATGTCCACGGATCACCAGGTTTTCGGCTAGTCTAGTAGCGAGCGTAGCTCAAATCTTCCATATTTCTTCTAGACCACAGCGTGTTTTACACAGTTAGATGAACCTTCTTTCAGCAACCGGTTGCAGAGCATCAAATTTTCCCCGTTTTCTAACGGTCATCAATAGGATCGTACAGTTGATCAATTGCTAGCTTGTATATGATGAATCGGAGGCATCAGTGACGTAATGCCGACGCTGGTAGCCACATACTTCTAGCGAGTTCGTTTACCGTTTCACAAGCTCAGTTTTGCGAACCGGTTTTGGCATTTGCTGGCATCTCGGTGGAGATCGGTGGACAGCAGCCACAGCCACCTTTGGCTAAGCTTTTTTTTTTTTTCGGTGGTCAACGGCCGCATACACTGGCTCACACCTTCTTTGGCTTCGCTTCCAACATTAATCGATGCTAAACCGAACGCATGGTAAACGCGTGGAACTGGCAACTGGACGTTCTAAAGTAACCTTCAGTCGGCCCTAAATATCTCGACATTCGAAGGTACATATCTTGCATTGCGCACGGCGCTAGGTCGCGTCATTCTACGTGATTCCCTTTTCTTCGTGACCAAAAATACGCTCATTTACTTTTCTTTGCACAAACGCGGTCCATGTGCTGGAACTCAACGCACCAGTTTAAGGCGTTAAGTACTTCTGCTTTTTTTTTCCTAAAATAAAACTTCCCAACTTTGAGAATGTCGATATCGATGCGAAGCAGCGTCGAGACACATTGTGCAGCTCATATGATCGTTTTGTTTTGCTTTGCTAGATTTGGCTCCCATGTTGGGGTTGCTTGTTTTTCACACCCACACTCTGCCAACCCGCGGAGCATGTGTGCGATGTTATAATTACGTTCGTCGCGAGCGAAAATAAAACATCCAACAGCCTGGCAGGTGGTTTTCCGCC
>JAOEFI010000004.1:14648108-14658367 GCA_034621735.1 Anopheles plumbeus | reverse complement strand
CCATCGCGGGGCAAGCGAACACTCCAAGGAAACCAAAAGGGCGAAACAAAACCTTTGGCGAAACAGGAACGCTCAAGTTCCAACTACTCGACATTCTTTCGAGCAGTGCGTCGCGGGCTGCTGAACTCCAAAGAAGATATCAAATAACTGAAGCCATCGATCTTCGCCGCGTCGGTTGGACGCAGCCGTGCATTCCCGTGCGACTGGTGGTGGTGGTGTTATCGATGCCGGGTAAACACGTCTGGCCGGGCATTCATTGGCATCCTGTTTCTCCAACGGGCTCTCCCCGAGGACGTCCATTGTTGTCGTCTTCGCGCAGGAACGATTATGTCAAGCCGAACGTATAATAACGCGGTGTACGCGAATCGACTTTCAATAAACAGTCGGCCGGGTTGTTTGCGTAATGATTTATTTGCAAGCAGAACCTGTCCGCCGGACCTGCCGGACGCTTGCCGGAGCGAAAAAGGTCGTTTTCCGCGACAATGTTGCAACATACACCCGGCTGTAACGCAATACTGGGGAGAATTTTCAAACAAGACCATAAAACCGAGCAGCCAGACGCGGATGCAACAGCAAGGCGACGGCGGGGAACGAATTCGAAACAAATCAATCATCCTGCGGGAGTTCATGTAAATACGTCAAGTGGGAATGTAAACACGGGCTGGCAAGTTTTCACCGAGAACCTTGAACTTGAGTTTGCTCCGGGGGAACCGTAAGAAGCTGCTACGAAATTTAATTAGAAATTTGGTGACATTTTTACCCACCCACGTGGCCCCGCTTTTCTTCACGTTTTTCGTTGCCCAGCGTTTCGTTGACAGGGAAACACCAATGTTGAATTTTTCTTCCTTTATTGTTCATAGCGAAAAATAAAACAATATTAAGTGCTTGCTGACGGACATTAAACATAATCTTTTTTTTTTTTTTTTGCTGTTGTTGCTGTTCTTTGCTTCCTTAGCGCACGCATGATTAACAAAACCAAAAAGAATCGTCCGTTTAGCGAATAAGCCACCCTTAGCGCTAGTCCTTGCTGACCAATTGTTATCGTTACGCTTTTGCTATATGTTATTTTGAATTTCGTTTTTGCTCTACGAACAGGGATTGTGGTGTCGATCGTTCGTCGCCCACTTGCTTCCGGAAGCTTTGCACTGTGGCCGCCTGTCGCAGGGCATGGTTCATCCTCTTACGCGATCTTAGCTCACTGTCTATTATTTAAAATTACCGGGGGATACAGATACACACAAGAGCACACGTCAAATGTCATCCAAAAATCTCTTCAATTACATTGATATAGTAAAAAAAAACCTTAAAAAATTGACCGCCACTTTTCCAGGTTATATGAGAAACAGGTTCAAGGATACAACTAACAAAAAAACATAAAACGAAACCATAATCATTTGCTACTCGCGGCTGATTCTTACAATAGTTGCTGCCTCAGCAGTTACTGGGAAACGGTGTTGTAAAATGAAAGCAAATAGCGTATGCTACGTGGCTGGGCACGGTTCACTGGAAATTCACACTCAAATCGCAAAAACTACAGACACAACAAAAAACTTAAGGCGTGTAGATAAAAAAGTTCTATCTTGGCTATGTAGAATCGCTACATGCTATTTGAAAGGTTATTTGTATGGCTTTTAAGAGTATGGTGAAGTTTTGTTTGTTGAATAATTTGCGACATTTTTACGGAAAAAAAAAACTAGACGGAACTAGCTAAACTGGCGAAGTACAGCTTCTGCAATGTTTACCTACATGGCTGATAGGTTATCGGTAAAATTACGAAATGCTATGCAAACTGGAGAACATAAGCAGTTCCTGCTGACTGATTCTTTTGAGTTCCAGTGGATTTATAAAGCTGAACTATTGTTTGCAGACCGTACCTATAACTGACGGGAAATCAAAAAACCCTTACGAAAACCGTTATCATCTGTCAAACTGAAATGTAGACAACTATGAGTATATAAAAGAAAACCGAGACTGAAGCCGAACGCTTCTATGGACTAAAGCAGCCCTGATGCTGCCCTGTTCGCCGTTGCATCACATTAGAAGTCGGTTTCACCTGGACCTGGAACAAAATATAGCAAGAGAAAAAGAACAAAAAAGTCAATAAGGAGTCACTGTAATGAATAAATTATTCTAGAAATCGTTTAGTTTGCAAAAACAAAATTCAAAAGCATGTATGAACATAAAACAAACATGGCGGCAAAACGTGAAGTACAAAACCGTGGACACAGACAAAAAAATGCAATTACATAAAATACAACGAAGAAAATGCAAACGTGGCTTCCGGTTGGGTAATTTCTATTACCATCTAACATAACTTTAAAAAAAAACTTGCAAAAGTGGCTCTCAGCACAAGTCAAAGCTTCCTTCTTTTCAGCACTAATCGTGGGAATAATTTGGACAGATGTCATTATTCACTCGCACTTTTTTGTTACTTGCTTTTTCGCTAAAGCGTTGATCAATTGGAGGATATTGGAATATTGCAAGAGGCATGACAAAAAGTATATCAAACCCAATTTTTTGATAGCTTTTAACTTTAACGGTTAACTTTGTCAAAGTGTATAGATAATGTCGAATAAGTTTAACAGGGTTTGTTTTTAATTATTTTCTGTGGTTCAAGAAACATGCGAGAAGCAAAGATTTCAATGATACGTGTTCTATTCTAAACCATTTATTTTATGCTGGGTATTATTATTTCCGGAGGACTTGGCTGGCAAAGGGTTCGCTATCGTTCAGGAAGCTTGTAACCACACGTGTACCTTTACTCACACTCTCTAGAGCTCTTGCACTTTCTTCCTCTCACACTGCACGCACCGCACCCGTGGCGACTGGGCGCGCGTGTGTGTGTGTGTGTGTGTGTGGCAAAACAACGCGATACAATGACAATGGGGTCTGTACAGGATTATATTGGATTAGCAACAGCGAGTCCCTGCAGCCACTCGGACACCGTCTACAAATGATAACGCGCGCCCGGCACAGCGGGCACACACATGGAGGCGACGCGTTATCCTAGACACATCATTGCTTTTTCTTGGCCTCGCCACGCTGGTCTGCAAGTAGGGAGAAAGGAAAAGGATAGATGCCGTGGGCGCATACTCCAAACCGCTCCCCAATTGCGTTCGTTCTGGGCTCCTTTTTCGGGAGGGAGCGGATTATCGATCGGGTTTGCCGTTCTGGTTATGCATTTCGTTTGGCTCACGTTCACACGTTTGTTTGCCTCAGATCAGTGGAAGGCTGAGAATGTTAATTTGTTCGTGTGCATGTACTGTTATGCGCTGTTAGAGTTATTAGATGTATGAAAATGGTTTGGTTTCTGTTTTGATTTCTCTACTATATTTTTTAACTAAATTTTCTTTGTTTGTTTTGCCTAAAGTGAAAAATTACCTAAACTTCACCTTTTTTGAGATGTGGCATCGAGAAGAAAAGAATTGATCCGATCAAAGTTTGTTAATGGAATGAGAATTCGCTTTCAGCTATTCGTTTCTTTTTCATAATTTTATTTTGCACCGAAGTCAAACGAGTTATTTAATTTCCAAACAATGCCAATGGGACAGTTTTGGTATTGCATTAAATGAGAATAATATTAGCTTGATGAGGTTCAGTAGGTCAAACACTGCTTCGCTGTCAACTCTCTCGCCAGTTGGGTTAAAAATCGATTCAAAATATCTGTTCTGTGTTTAATTCTATCTTTGGTAACATTGTCTTAGTTGAAACATAAAATCGATCAGTTGTTGGTCAGTGGGTAATGTAAAGTGATTGAAAAGTTATTATTTTTTTATAAAGAAAAATATTACATCAGGCTTAAGTAGAGAGAAAAACATAACCCCCAAACACACGAGGAGAAACAAACTTTATTTGGGAATGTCTCTGCGAGTAATGATACAATTAGTTCTCCCTCGAATTACTCAAAAAATAAAAAAAAATAAAAGAAAAGGAATTGTCACTAAGCATGTTCAAGTGAATGATTTAATCAATTTAACTTGTATACTTGTGTTGAAAAAGCGGCTTCTGAAGGGACGACAGTGTTTTTGGTAAATTCATTTAACTGTAAAATAGTTTTGTAAAAACATTGCCAAACCAAGATACTGAAGCATAAACACGCTTGATCGTGTCTACACTAAAAGTATCCAATACAAACGTATCCTTGTTTGTGTCGCAAAACTCATTTCTTACGGGTCCTTATGATCGTGATCCTTTATCGTGTACTTATTTTTCATCGTTCTTCTCACTTTTCTTCTTCTTTTCAATTCTTTTTTTCGATTCAGCCAAAAAAAGGTAGAGTTTGTGCCCTTCTGGTGGTAGCTAATGCGAATGTAGTAGACGGTAGACTAGTGTAGTGCTTCCACTTTACATCTTCTCACTGCGTTTGATAGTTTTATTTCGTGTGTCGCAAGTATGTGCTTCGTGTTTAGATATGAGCGATTAAGAAACATTCAACATGTGTGAAGGAAAACAAAAAGATAAAAATCAAAAAAGTCAATATACTCGCTGCAGCGGTTCACAACAGAAGCAACCGGTTAAGGGTAGTATAGCGCTGTAGCTATAGAACCGATTCGTAACGCAACACTACGGTTCGCTCCGCGGAAGTAAATTAATTTATAAGCTCGTTTCCATTTCTCAGTGTAACAGTGTACAAATGCGTGTCCCCGTGTCGTGTCTATTCCACAACCGGATTTAAAACTGTTTTATTTTTCTCTTGGTTTTGAAGTTAGGAAAAAGAACAAATCTAAACGTTGCTAGACGTAACGAGTAACATGGCAACAGTAAAATTACAAATTACAACTCTTAAAACAACGAGAACGAGAAAATAATATAATTCTGACAAGTAGAATTTGTGAGAAATTCTAGCAGCAGCAATGCTGGAGAGGAAAAGACACATCCACATCTTAGTAGAGTCGTTTAAAAACTGAATCAGCAGTTATTACAACCACTTCACACGCGCATTTATAAACTATTCACAAAACAAAAGATAAGTTTAGACAGCGTTTCGTCGGCGGAATGATTGGCCTAAAGTTATCTTTCTGTGCCAACCGTCAACCGGTTCATTCAAGCAGACGGTTGTCTCTCAAAAAAAAAAAACAAAATGCCTCTCAAAACGGTTCGCAATGCACGGTCAGCCTTCAAGCTTTACTAGTAACAGAAGTAGTATTTATGGTAATATTACAAAGTACGAACAGTTTTGTTGTTTGTTTGCAATCCTCATTCCACTTTACCATATCTAGAAACGATAACTATAACAATTCACTATCAACTTAAGCACGAAATGAATTTCGCCGGGAATACGAAAACCAGATTGAATGTAGAAAAAGATCAAGGAGAAGAAGAAGAAGAAGAAGTGTGATAAAAATTTAAAATGGACGACCACACATAGCAAACAAAAAAGGCGAACTCAACCACGCCATTTTGTACAAGGACTCCAACGGTTCTGGCTACTTGCGGGAAGCCAAGCGCTTCCGGCCGAGGCTGCCGGTAAACTAGCGCCTTTCTGTGCCTCACGCATACATGAGCCCCGCTAGCTGGAAGAAAATGGATCTTTTCGTGTGTTGCATACTTGGCAATATTACATTAAATACTACCCTAAAGCGTACTAGTGCACAACATTGTGGGACACATCAGACCAGACAGGAACACAATTCGCTCGGTTACACAGAATCAACCAATCGCAAATCAATCAATCAATCAATCAATGAATTAATAAAAAAATAAACTTAATTAAAAAAAAAAATAAACAGTATGAGTTAAATGATAAATGCTCGATGCATGATAAAATTTGACGTTTAGATACCTGTTTTTCACAAATCTTGATGGGAAAGATTTTGGATTTGATTTTGGTTTTTTTTTTGCGTTTTTGGTTGAAGAGATTTTTGGTCTATATAATGATGAACATTTGTATGGCATCATGGGCGTTCTCCTAGAGAATGAAACCAATGCGCTCGCTTCCGGAAATGGCAAATGGGACCTATTACCACAAGTATCGTTTTTGGGAGGATATGGCGTTTTAGGAAGGGGGACGAGAGGGAATAGACAAGGCAGGGTGAGTGTGTAAACTGTGTGAAGCAGACAATTCAATGGGAGAAACAGGGGTTTGGTGCGTAAAGCTCCGGTGTTCGCCGTGTGGGTTTCGCGAACCGGTTCCAATTATTTTCCATAAATAAATCGATATATACAGAAACATATACACAGTACATGGTCGCGCTTCTAAATGCGTCGTCCCGGACACCGCTCGGCTAGACGAGCGGCTACTAACGAAAAACCATAAACGTCAATCAGTATAGTGGAACGTTGCGGTTCTCTCAACACCGGCGCTCGTTTTCAACCGGTTCAGCAATCGGTTCGAATTCGTTCCAATCGTTAGCGTTCGATACTGTCTCTTCGTCTTCGCACCCTATACCTATGGGGGTGCTTATCGATCGTATAGTATCCGTTGCTGAGTGTGCCTTTTGTGTTGGCAGTGATACTTTGTTGGCAGTGATGCTACATGTTGACGCAGTGTCCGGCAGTGCCGCAAATTATGGCAGTTTAAACTGACGGTTGGCAGCGGCGCGGTTTGAGTGGTCTATCATCGCCGGGATGAGGGGGGTAGTGTTGGTGATGATGGTGAACGGGGACCGATTGTTGGACGCTCTCGACGGTGGCCTCGAGCCTCGGGGCGACTCGCAGACGACCTCCGTTTCCCGTACATCCGCCAGCCGGGGTACGTTCTTGTTGCTAAATACCCGCGGACAACGTGGCGACCAGTGTCCTCCGTTGGACGCGCCCATGGCACGTGGCGAATCCTTCCTACCCAGCGGCGACAGCTGGTGCTCGGGCACGGTGCGGAACACCTTCACCATGCCGCAGTCGGAGCCGGTGTCCGAGTGGCACCCGTTGGTGGCCCCGTTCGGCAGCTGGTTCGAATCGTTGCACCACGTGTCGTAGTAGTCGGCGTACGAGCTCGGATACTCGTTCTTAAACTCCTGCGGCGTTAGGGCCGGTGTGGAGTCGACCGTCGGTAGGTTGTCCTCGGTCGAGCTGAGCGTACCGTTCGACTCGAGGTCCTCCTGCAGGATCTTCAGGGCTGCGGCGTGCAGCTTCTCCAGCGGCAGATTGCGGAACAGGCGACCCTTCTTCTTCATCAGCAGACTCTGTACGAGCTCCTCGGCGAGCTTTTCATTTTGCAGGGTTCCCAGTACGGGAGAGGCCGAAGAGGTGGACGAGGAGAGACTGTCGTTGCCAGAGGACGACTGCTGGCTGATGGGAAGCGTTAGGCGATCGCGCCGTCCCTCCGCCGACTCGCCCGTCGTCGTCATCTTGCTGGTTCCGTTGGCGCGAACCGCCGGTGCCGGTGACGCCTCCTTCGATTCCGGCTTCCTTCCGCGGTGCTGCTGTTGCCTCTGCTGATGCTGATGCTGCTTCTTACACACTGCATTACTAATATCTTCACTAGCTTCCTCATCCTCACTATCACCGTTGTTACTTTCGTCCTGCAAAAGCTTAAATAACCTGGAATGTGTGGCCGCACGCTGATACCGTGTCATCTTGCGCATCTCCGGGAAGCACTCGGAGTCCGTCTCCACCTCCGAGATGTGTTTGCTCATGTCCGACGTGACGCCGGAATCGTCCTCCGCCTCGGACTCGTCGCAGGACAGCTTCTGGCGCGAGAGCGGCCTCAGTCTGTTGCTTGCCGAACTCGTGCCGGTTGGCCCACGTACGCCACCCGACTGCGCCACTTCCAGCGAGGGGCTCGGTGTGGCCTGCGTTTCGAACAGTGATATCCGCTCCTTCACCGACAGCTTCTTGCCCTTGTCCAGTTTCTCGCTCACATTAGCACCACAGTGCACCAAAGAGTTGGCCTTGCTCTCCAACAGCGTAACAATGTCGTCCTTGCGGCTTCTCGTCGGTTCCTTCGGTTGCGCCTGCACCGGCTCGCCTTGGTCCTGCTCTACCTCGGATTCTTCCTTGGACGTGTTCGACGTTTCGTACTCCTCACTATTGTCCTCACTGTCGGATGCTTCTCCTATGTCCTCCTCACTGCGCTCTTCAGTCTTCGTTCGATCGTCCTGCACTTCTTCCGTCATGTCACTTTCCGGCGTCACTTCCGGTTTATTGTTATTTTCATCCTTTACTGTGCCGTCCGCCGGATTTGGGGGAGTGTCCGAGCATCCCTTGTTCCTACTCTCGTACAGGTCCTTCACTAAACGTTCGTTTTCCTTCTGCCAAAACTCGAGTGAATCATGCTTCCCTTCTTCGACACCGTGGGACGTTTGCTTCGCCGTGTCCGGCTTATTCACCTTCCACATATCAGAGGCCTCCGTTGGGCCGTTCTCGGCACTCCAAAACTCGGTCGTCGTCGCAGTTGTGCACGCTTCTTCTTCTTCGTCCTCCTCCTGACTCCAGACGCTCTGCCGGTCGACACTGAACTCTCTGCTGCTCCACATGTCGCGTGAGAACGATCGCACCGGACGCTGATAGTCGTCCTCTTCGTCGCCAATTTGACTCCAGAAATCGACCTCCTCTTCCTCGTCGTCGTCGTCGCCCTCTGCCGCATCGTCACCTTCGTCTGTTATGTCCTCCGCTTTCTTTGTCGACTCCAGCACGACCTCGGAAGAGCTGCCAACTTTGGGCTTCAGGGGCAGTGAAACCGACACCGACACCTCCGATGTCTCCTCGTAGTCTATCTTGAACGGTGTCTTTACGGGTTCGTCCCGCTTTGCCACAGCACGGCCCTTCCCGTTCGCGCCAGTCTTGCCCGAGAGCGAGGGGATCGTGATCGTCACCGTGACGTCGGTGTCCGCCTCGTGTTCCTCCTTCTCGACCGCTGCCCCCGCTGCAGCAGGAGTGGTGGTGTCCTCCCCGTCCGTTTCCGTGTCGGCCTCACTCCCGGAACACTCGTCCTCTTCGGTGTCACTCTCGTCGCCACTGTCCTCCGCCTCTGGCGGGGGCTTTGGTACCGTGCGCACGGTAAGTCTTTCGCTCGAGCCAGTGATCTCACTTTCGCCCACAACCAGCGTGGCGATGTCCTCGTTGTTCGGGGACTTACTGAACGACAGCTTCAGCGGGAGTCGCACCGAAACGAGCGATCGCTCCATGTCGGCCTCGTCGAGATGGTCGATGTCGTCATCGGTCCGGTTGCCATCCAGCTTTCCCTCGGTGTCCTCGTCCTCATCCAGGTCGTTCGCCAGCGTGGACGAGCAGTCGCTCAGCGTGGAACTGTTACTACACACGCTGTCCCGCCTACTCGCCACCGTCGACTGATAGACGCTTTCCTCCTCGAAGATCACACTCAGCTGGTGTGGCAGGTGCTCCTCGGTCGGCGGACCATCACCCGTTCCGCTGCCGGCGGTATCCTCATCTTCGCTTTCCGCCTCATCCTCGCCGTCTTCTTCATCGTCCTCCTCCTCTTCCTTCTGCTTCTTCGGCTTCTCGTGCTCATCGACTTTCTCCTCGCGGAGCGGGGTACCGTCTTTCCGGGTCGGCCCATCCACGGGGGTACACGACTCCCGGTCGCTCCGGTGGCTTCCGTTCATCTTCACCGGTGTCCTCTGGCGTCTGGCGGCCGGCGCACTGCCCTCGTCCTCCGAGTCTGAAGCCTCAGACTGAGACGAAGGCGCCGACGAGGTACACTCCTCGTACGTCCGGTACCGCTCGTTCAGCGGGCTGCACGGCGAGCAACGCACCGAGGAGGCGGAGGAGGACGGAGACTTGCCCTCGGACGGCGACGAACCGCCACCGTGCTGGTTGAAACTGTTCAACCGTTCCGACAGCCGCTTCAGGCTCGACTGCGAGCGGGTCAGCGGGTGGTGATGCTGATGATGGCCGTCACCGGTCGCCGCGAACTCACCGACCACGTCGTGCAGTTCGCCGAGCTGTTCCCGGCGCAGCTGCTGCTGCAGTTCACTGTCGGAGCAGGAGTCGCCGGTGTCGGCCGGTGTCGGCGTGACGACTATGCGCGGCGGTGGCGTCGTGATCACGTACGTGTGGATCGCCTCGCCCGGCAGCGACTCGCAGTACGCGGTCTGCGGCTGGCTGAGCTGGTAGTACGGTGGGGGCGTGCACGGGGAGCACGGCTCCGGCGGGTAGTAAAAGTGGTGCGGTGACATGTACCCACCGTAGTACCCGCCGCCCCGATCGTAATGTCCCGGCGGTGGCGGCGGCCCATAGTAATACCCGGGGGCGTGCGGTAACGGTGGTGGGGGTGGGGGCGGGGGCGGCGGTGGCATGTCGGGCGGTGGCATCGACAAGGCGGGCCCGCTCGGCGTCTCCGGTGGCGACATCATCATGAA
>JAOEFI010000004.1:14634802-14648008 GCA_034621735.1 Anopheles plumbeus | reverse complement strand
TGGTGGTGGTGGGGGTGGGGGCGGTGGCGGGGGTGGGGGATAGTACGGGGGGTTAGTGGACGGGTCGTAGTAGTGCCAATTGGGGTTGCAGCAGTAGTACGGCTGCGGGTGAGGATATGGATAGGGAGAGTATCGAATGTCTGTGCCACTGCAACGAGGCAGCTTCACACTAGAACCCTCACTGTCGGAGGAATTTGGATCGGCTGTGAAGGTCATCGGCGGAACAAAAGAAAGAGAAAGAGAGAGAGGGAAGAGAGAGAAAGAAAGAGAAAGAAAGAGACAGAACATTATGATGAATGAGTAATGGAGGCGCTGAGCGTTGCTGATTTTGGTTTCAAGTTTCACCACCAGGGGGTTCGCTGGTTCACTGCTGAGTTTTCCAATTCGTGAGGAAGTATTCTACGTAATGCCGTACACAAAATATCCTTTCTTCTCTCTTTTCTAGCTTACTGTGGTATGGGCAGGATTCTCTGCCGGACTGGCCAAAAGATGAACCAATTTTTCAAACTGTTATACTGTGCGAATTTACAATAAAACTTCTCTACAACTGACTGAATAGAAGCGAGTTATATAACTCATATTTAATGTAAATCATTATAGTACCAGCAATAGATTCACACTGGCAAATAAGTAATAAAAAAAATCCGGAATATGTTGCATAGAGAATGAGAAGAATAACAGGAAAAAAATAATGGCACACACATTATGTAGAGTACTTCCAGCAAAAACAGCTGATGCGTGGTTACTGAAACTGAATAAATGATGAAGAGGATCGACCCCCGTGGGGGGCGGGGGATAGAGCGCTTGTGTCCTCGATGGTTCAAACAGCAATGCAACGTCAAGGACAATCTGGTTTTATCCTTCATTTGCTTCGGTACCTTCTGCAACCCTGATAACCGCATGCACTTTGTACCGTACCGGAAGACAATGCCATCGTCACTACTTTCAACACAAGCCTTACTGCTAAATTGATCAATCATCTATCACTTTATCGAGTGTTCCACGGCGAGCGGTGGTACTTTCGTTTGGGAGGAAGAGGGGAATTCTAGCAAGAAGACATCGTTTCCCTTGACGAAACACGGGACAGGTTGGGGAAGAGTGGCACCCGAAACGGTCCCGCATTGTTACTGTGTGAGTTGAGTTCAGATGGGGTGGGGGGGGGAGTGTTTTTTTGTTTACTGTTTTTGGGGGTGAACTGTTGCAGTTTGATGATCAAACAACACCGAGTAGAAGGTCAGGGGATCGCAAAATATCACACGAAGTTAATGGATAAAATATATATTTATATAGTAGAAAGTAATTATGTAGAGTATGAAGGCAGATGAAGGGTATCGGTGCGGACAAGGTACGCATCCGGGGGGTGAGGGGTGAGAAAATCTTCGACGGGTGTAGCTTGAGCCGCGGTCTGGCGCGGTCTCTGGGGACACAAAACATATTAAACGCCCCCCAGACGACGCCGAGATGCACGCGCCGGGCACAACATAAAGCCATATCATAAGGGAGGGGAAGTAAACGATGAAGGGTTGGTTTTTTTTTTTTTTTTTTTGTAACGTCCACACCCGTACGGGGGGAACGAAAGGGATCCGCGGATCGACGGTGACTCTTCGTAGTCTTCACCAGAAGAACCGTGAACACTTACCTGGCGCGTCCGATCCGGTCATGGCCTGCAGCATCCGGAACGATCGGCTCGGTATGGAACCGCCGGTGTACTTCTTTGGTTCTTCCACCTTCTGCTCGCTCGGTGGCACATACTGCTGCGCCGGCGACTCGCCATCTATTGGTTGGAATGGGTTCAAGCCCATCCGGGTGTAGCAACACGTCAGTAAAATGTATGCTCCGTCGTCTCCAACTGATCATCTCATACCTGATTCATTGTTGTTTCCTCTGTTAAACATCTGCTGAGTACGATTTCCAGAGCCTGTAGCGAACAAAAAGAGGTATGTGTTAAGCAATGCATTTCAATTCGAGAAGGCGTAGAAATATAATAAAAGAGTATTTTTCGAATTAGCAAATACGACACAACAACACAAACTCCTTCTACACTAACCAAAAAATAGATACACGTCAGGAAACGACAAACCAAACCAATGTACAGAAAATAAATAAATATATTCCAATAAATAAAGATAGCCTATGTAAAAAGAACAAAACTAGAAGTAAAAAAGATGAAATTCTTGGCAAAGAACTATGTACACTACATAAACCCATAAAACATACATATTGACACAACAAAACTATGGAACAAAATAAAAAAAGAAACTGCTTAAAAATATCCAACAAGGCGAAACAATCACACAAAACAAAGCGGATAAGAAAACCGCGTTTACAACCGGGACCACAAAAACAACACAGATTCGCAAAAGCAAAAGTTTACAGCAGCAGGTAGCCAGCAGAAGGAACTCTCATCCGTACCGGTGTTGCTTTGGTTCGCAGTCTGACCACTGTCGGTCATGTTCTGCAGATACCGGAACGCTTTGGACGGTATGGCGGCCCCACGGTAGCGAGGATCTTCTTCGTTATGGAGATAAACTTCTCCGTCGACTAGAGTCGAGACAACGGCGGCGCACATACACGGACGGTCCGAGGCACAGTGAGAATACAAATGATACAAAAAACACGGAATGTTACACATCGGCGGTTAGTAGGGCAAGACTGTTGGTTGGTTCTTGTACATCGTCACACTGTGGCCACTATAGGGCGGCACCCGTACCTTGATTTTTTACTCTATTCATCAGAGCCTTATCTTCGTTGCTCAGCTGCAATCGGCGCAGCTGTCCATCGGGCGACTCCTGCTGCTGCTGAGCCGCCTGTGTCGGTGTTCCAGCAGTTCGTCCAAACGATCCTTGCTGCTGCGGCTGCTGCTGTCCATCGATCTGATCGGTACCGGTGTCGGTGGGCTCACTGTTCGCACCCTTGCCGGCCTCGGACTCATCCAGGGTGTCCGTGATCTGCTGCAGCACCCGGAACGAGCGCGACTGGTTCGGAGCGTTGGTGCCGTTCCAGGCCTGCGTGTTGCTGCTGCTTCTCGGATCGCTGTGTGGGAAAGAGGTAAGCAAACGTAACCAAAACGATAATCAGATATGATGAACTCGAATCATGCAATCTATGCTCTTTAAAGACAGATGAACGAACACGAAAAGTCCAAAAAGTAGCAAAGGTGAAATCATAGATCTGTTGAACAACTAAATGCCGCTAACGAGTGCGATTCCGAATGGAGTGGAAAAACGTATTTACGGCAGACAAAATAAACTGTTATTCTTGAGAGAATATATTTTTACATTTACACAAAACATATATAGAGAAAATGGTTGGTTCCTCTGCATCTAAGTGCTTCTTTAGCTAACGTTTCGAAAACAGTAGGCTGATAGGTTGAGAAGCTCTTTCCCTGGTTATACAATCGCACTTCGAGCATAATATAGCGACGTCTTGAGAAAACGGGTTTACGAGTGTCACGTGGTACGTTTAATGCGATCGTTTTGCAATATCGAGGTTGTCTCGCAAGCAGTCGTTCCCTCGTCCCATTCACCGGGTTCGTCCCGATCGATCGTAAACCCAAAAAAAGATTCGTCTAAGCTGTCTAAGTCTAAGGTTTTCAATCGGAAAACAAAACTGTGTCAACAAGTGGTCCATTATGGCCATACACTCTTCGGATTCTCTTATCCGTATGACGTCACCAGTAGCAACAATTACTTTATTTGTGAAGCAGCTGATAAGTTCGTTTGGATCTCGTTCGAACGAGTTCATAGGATAAATATAACATTATATAACAGATGATGCGTTGATGCGTTTATTGTACTCTGATTTTCTAACAGACACGTGTGTGGGTGAGAATAAAAACACACACACATAACACAACACAGCCTTCCGCTTGATAGCCGGACATGTAGCTGAACATTTCATTCCAAGAACGAAAACATAAGAAAACCCGCTGGAACCTCATGCACTCCACCGATGGGAACTTCCAAGTGGGAAAAGTGGGAGTCCCCAAAACCACTCCGGGCGAAAAAACGGAAACATTTACACGAAAATCCGGTACAACAACAAAAAAAAAAAAACCACAACAGAAAAGTGAACACATAGCAACAGGAACAAAAACACGGAACACAACGAAACTTAGCAGAAATGGCATAAAACGAGTCAATGTTGTGGCGTGTCCGCGTCTATAGAACAGTTCCCATGTTCACTATAGTTTTCGACACCCCCATCGGGTCGGATATGCCGTGCTGCCTGCAATACCAGGCTTTCTACACCTTCACGAGTGAAAATGTGTGGTAACGGTGGTGATGGCCTTTCCGCGGGTTTTGTTTTTCTTTCCGTTCCAACCATGCAAATCATGTTGTGTGCGTGCGTTGCTGTTCAGTACCTGAGTCTATTTTTAAGAAAGCGAATCTTCGCCTCTAGCGGGATGTCGTGGATGATGTAGCTACGATCACCACTGCACTCGGGCGAAGGGGCGGGCGGGGCGGGGGTGGTGGGTTTGGTTCAGATTAAAAGGGGGCGCGGTAGTTTTTTTTGTTTTTTTTTTTGTATGTTGCGATTTTATCAGGACCACGCCGCGATCGCCGGCAACATGCGGGGAAGGGCATGTGGCGGTACCAGTTCAGGTTGGAGGTAGAGTTGCACAGAGGGAAACAAAAAAAAAAAACGGGGAGAAAACGAGAAATAAGGAAATAAGACGTAAGATTTCAGGACGGTTGCATTTCGGATTTCGGTTGCAGGGCGGAGGAATTGATGCCCGGGAGGGGCCGGTTAGGCGGTGTGACGCGTGTGGCTGGCGAGCTTACCTCTGTATGATGGCCGGCGTGTTGGACAGTGGGCCACGGGCCGTGTGCTGCTCTGCGCCCTCCACCTTGATCGGGACGATGCGCACGTTGGACGTTGCGTTGTGCTGCTGCATGCGCTGCTGCTGTTGCTGCTGATGTTGCTGCTGATGTTGCTGATGTTGTTGCTGCATGTGCTGCTGCGCCTGCGGCTGCGCATGAAGCGGATGGTGGTGCAGTGGGGGCGTGGCGGGCGGTGGCGCATAGTGCTGATGCTGGTGCTGGTACATTGGGTGCGGCTGCTGGCCGGTCGGTGTCGGTGGGTAGCTAATGTTGTTGTACCCCTGGTTGACGAAATGGTTCGGATTGGTAAACATGGCCGTCGGTGTTGTAAATCCTGCAAGTGTTTTTTTTTTTTTTTAATTCCACGCGGGTGTTTTCCGCCCCCGAGACCGAACCGAGAAGAAGAGAAGGAAATGCAAAGGGAAAGAAACGTGTCAGTCAGCATCTGGGGGATGGCGCGCTGGCGCTGCAGATTGGTACCACTGTGCGGTGTTGCGAATCCAACCGGTATCGGCGACTGTACGCTGCTGGCGCTGGCCGGGCCGTACTGTGGTGCCGGACTGTAGTACGGGGGCGGTGCGAAGCTGGGGGCCGTTGCGGGCGACTGTACCGGTGACTTCTCGATCTGTATCGGTATGATACGTTCCTGGAGAGAAGAGAAGTTTCGAGACAAGGAAAGGGAACGTGTTGAGAAATACTGAACTTAAGCCACTAGTTTTACATTAACCTTTATTACTTAAACTAAGTGTTGTGAATCGTAATCAAACTTCCAAATTTATTGGTTGGAACATTCTACTATGTTGCCTACTGGAATGCACCAAACCCCGGATTATATCAAGCAATCTCTTATTGATTGAATTTCCTGCCTTTTGTTGAAAATTTCATGATTATCACGCAACCCTATTGATGACTAACCTTCTGTGGTCCTGCCGGCGGCTGGACTGAGTATACAGGTTGCGCCTGCGCGTACACCGATCCTTGCTGTGGATAGCCGCGGCTCACGGGCATCGTAACCGTGGACTGCGCTAACCCGACCGAAGGCCCTGCCCTGGTCGCTTGCTGAAGTTGCTGGACCAACTGTTGCTGCTGCTGCTGCTGTTGCTGTTGCTTTTGCTGAGTGGACTGCTGTGACGCACTGTTCTGTGTGAGTGGTTGCGATGACGACGACGACGACGCCGGAGACGGCCTGGCCGACACCGGGACCGGTGCTGTGACGATAGAATCAACGGATTTAGTAGGTTCACTTTCACTGCTGACGGGGGCGCGGCTCGCCCGGCTGTGTGACACCACCGGTGGAGTCGGCTGTGCCTGTTGGGTGACTGTCTGCGTCTGTTCTGCGTCTGGCTCCGGTGGCCCACCGTCACTGGCCGCTGCTGACTGTTCCTGTTCGTCCCGGTGCACCCATTCGGGCTGCTCCTTCAGGCTATTGTGCCGGGACGACATCCATGGTGGGCTCGCTTGGGTGAGGAGACTTTGCTTACTATTGGCAAACACCTCGTGTATCGGCGGTATGTAGAGTGAGCCGAGGGCCTGCGCAGCCGGCCGCTGTACGCTGACCGACGGCGGTGTGGGTGTTGTGGTGGTGGTGTTGGTGGTGGTCGATGATGACGACACTGAGGATGGCCCTGCCGATGAGGATGGTGAAGTTGATGGAGACACACTGGACGGGGCGGACTGTGGTTGTGGTTGTGATGGTGGTGGAGGTGGAGGGGGTGTTGGTGCCGGACCGGCCCCGGTGTTCTTGGGTTCCCTACCGGCGCTGCTGTTAGTGGACTGACTGGAGATGGGTGACACAGGTGAGAGCGATGGCTTGGGACGTACGGGTGGAGGTGACACTTTGGTGCTGGGCGAGGGCGTGTGGGACACTTTGGTCGGGGTGATGGGCGGAGGAAGGTTGGGCGGCACCGGGCTCTGACCGTACACCGGCGGCGTCTTGATCGAGGACGACCCGTTCTCGTGCGGCTTAGTTAGATTGGATGGGCTTGGTGATCGTTTCTGTGCCAGTGGGTCACCGCGGACGGCGAGGTGCTCGTCTGTGCGAGTGAGTGTGTTCTTAGCGACTGCAATGATAAGATAACCGGGATGATAACAAAATGCACAATTCGGATTAGTTACACACGGTGCTACGAGGCGGAATAACAACGGATGAACGGAGTGGTTACGTAGATCCGGCGTAGACGGCCCTCGGGCCCACTCGTCCGTTCGTTACCTTCATCGTCGAGGTCTCGGCCCGCGTAGCCGTAACTACTCGGTGGCACCGGCCGGGGAATCGGCGGACCGCTGTCCGGCTGCTTCTCCCGCCGGTACTCCTCGATCCAGAAGTCATTCTTCGGCTGGGGACGCGGTGCCTTCCGCAGGCTGGCCATCGGATTCGGCGGGATCTTGATCTCCGGTCGCATGCCCATCGGGGGTGCCTCGAATACCTGCGGCCTCGGCGACTTGCGGGCTTCCGACGGGCCGGGCGGTGGTGGTGGGGGCGCTGGCATGGATCTGCTCGAGCCGGAACCGTTCGCGCCACCGGGAACCACCCGACCGGTCGGTGGTGGCGGCGGAGGCGGTGCCGGAGGTCCTGTTGGGAATACCTGAAAGGGCATACCCATGGCCGCCGCGCCGAGGGTTGCTGCCGGTGAGACTGTGTTCTGGCCACCGTTGCTGGCGCCATTGTTGCTGTGATTCGATCCATTGTTCTGCGCATAAGTTGGTGAAGGTTAATCGTTGTTAGAAGGATCAGGAAAAATCTATTACAAACTGCCACGACCACTCTCTAGCGTTACCTGTGCCAATGGGGACACCTTGGGCTGACCGGTAACTCCCTCGGAGTTGGCGTTCCGCGATATCCGTTTCGCCATCCGGGGCGACTTGATCTGCGACAGGTCGATCCCGCCCGGTGTGTAGGTGAACGGCTGTTTGTCCCGGCGCATCATCGCGTTCTGTACGCAGGCCGGTGGCTCCGCCGGCAGCTGGGCCTGTATCCGACGGGCCGAGCTTCCGATGGTCGACTGGGGGGGTCCACCGTAGCTGCGAAGGCGAAAACGAAGAAGCAGAAGAAAAAAAAAACCACACGTAAAACGATTAGAGCAAGAAGCGATCGGCCAATGTAAACACCGCGTTCCATTTATTTATCCTGCAATGTGTGCTAGAATAAACCCCATAAACCAATGCCATCACGCCACCCGATCGAACACGCATTTTCCTTTTCGTTTCGTTTTTTTTTATTTCCCGTGAGCGTTTTCGGACCGAACATTCTCGGAAAAGCGATGGAAAAGCAGCAGACACTTTGCATTGACCCATTTTATGTGCGCCGGGCCGCGGGTTCCTATTAGCATACGATTTCTTCGAAGGAAAATAAAAATCACGTCACTCGTTCGGAGAAGGGAGGTTATTTTTAACAGTTTAGGCAGCCACTTTTCCAGATTTTCAGTTTATATAGCCTTCGCCTGATTCTTATGACGGAAACAGATTTTCGTAAAATTTTCCACAATAAAATCGATTCAAGGAAACCGGCAGAGAAGGTTACGAACTTACACACTTCTGCTACGCTCCTCTGGTTGAGGTTACTGTGACACTCTTTCGTGCGAATATTCTCTTTTTCCAAAGAAATCTTGCACGATAGTCCTTCACGGGAACCGAAATCATACCTTGAAGTAACAACTTAAAACCGAGGATCTTACATTACGTCAACGACAGTACGTCTACAAATAATACACCAAGAGTGTACTAAGAATGTCATGAATCAACTAGGAGGTTAATTGCTCCACTTAACCTGGCAAAGCAGGCGTTTAGACAAACGTACTAAAAATAGTGTAGTCTCCTTGCAACCCAGTGAAAAGTGCCACCCGGCGGAAAACGAAGTCCTTTTGCGGTGCGACGCGTTGCAGCGGCTGCCAATATTTTCCCGCTCAATGTCGATCAGCTAAAGTCGTCAGAGGAACAGTGTTTGCGTGATCTGTCATTCAATTGATCCTTTTTGCCATTTTGAAAACGGAAACTCTGACGAAGCTCATCTTCTTATCATAATCTTCACAAACTCGCTTGTTTTCAGTTCTTTTTAGTACAAGTACTAAAAGCACTTGGCGGAAATATATGATTTTTCGCGTAAGTTTTGAATGAGGAGGTTCTAGTCGAAAAGAATACTTCCTAATGTACAAACGTGTACAAATTTCTCAAACAGCCCTTGTCTCTCTTGACCCCCTTGTTAAATGATGTATGCGTTTTCGCCGTAAATGTTCACCCACCTCCGAAAGACGAAAAACAGGCCTCCGCGACATGCTGTTTTGTTTTCGTAATGTTTAAAACATCTGCTGACCGCAAACCGACCCTATTCGACCATTTTCGTCACCTCTACTGCATCTGCGTGCGTCTGCCGGCACCGGATGGGGTGGGCCCGATGGGGTGTGGGGCGTACCGATCATCCATCATAGGATGCGCCCACGCACTTTCCCGGCGCCAGCTCGCCGTTACCTTGTACCTATCATCGGTTCAATCGCACAATTGGGTTAAGTGGTTTTCCACAAACACCCCGCCACTCGCACCCACCCACCACACCCACAGGCAGCCGGCGCCGGCCCTCCGGCTGGTCGGACTAGGAAAATATATCGGTCAGGACAATGCGAATTTCCTCGCTTCCTGCGAGTGCTCCGATGCGTTCGGCCGCAAGGGAAGCAAAAACAATCGACACGACATTTGCATGTCCATTCGCAATGGTTCGGCCCGCTACCGTGCGCCCACCACCCCCACCGCACCCCTCTCCACCTTCGGCGACGTCCATTCGCTGATATTTAGGTGTCACGTTTCACGAGGCGGGGCGAATCTCGGCGGCCACTACAACGCCACTACAAAGCGAACCAGCCGGCATTTTCCAACCGAAACAAAAAAAAATCCTAAAAGAAAAACACACCGACTTCGAACATGACACTGCACTGCGCTGTCAAAGTCGGCGCACTCCCGCCTTGATTGTGTGTCCGTTCGGATGGCCAAAATTTGCCTGCCACCCCATCGGAGGGGGCGTGGGGGGTGGTGAAGTCTTCTAAGGCAGTTAAAAATAGTACTTCGCGTGGTGCAGCTTTCAAAACGATCCGACCGACCGACCAACCGCATGTCCGCCACGATCGTATCACAGGCAAAACACGAGGTTGTCTGCGTTTCAACCCGTCGTCTCGCCGGACGCTGGTTGCAAAAACCCTCCCGCAGGTTTTGTTTGTTTCCCCCCGAGTTTTTGTGCACTCTTACTAACCTCGACCGGTAAGCGGGTGCGCGTGGTAGGCAACAGCAGAGCCGGGCCGGCGGTAGGAAAATTTGCTCAAAATACTTAACGGCGCATGATGTTTTGGGTTGGCTTTATCCAAACCCATCCAACTCCCGATCGCTCGAGCCGCTAATGGTCGCCAGAGTGAAATGGCCGCAAATATTGTGTGTGTGCGTGTGTGTGTTTGCATTGGTTCGTAATTTATGATGCACTCAAAAACGTGCCTAAAAGTATTCGTCGTTGCCGGCCCACCCCCAACCCCCGCCACCCGTCCGCCCATGCACTCGACGGATGCGGCACAACTTGCGCTCGCACAGGAAGTGCAAAACTGCGGCAACACATGTGTCACCCTGACACACTCCGTGGCGTGGCGTGTGCGCCTTGGGCGGGGGAAACTTATTTTGGGGTTGACCGGTTTTTTTTTCTCCCCCTTTCTTCTTTACTTACAGTAACTTTCCGATGCAGTGACTTTTTGAATGAAATTGCATTGGATGCCGATAAGTGCGGCGTGCGTGCGGTCCGGTGGGAGTTTCCTTCCTTTTTCCCTCCTTTTTTTTTGTATTATTTCGATCGTAAGTGGATTCTGATACCGTGTGGGGTTAATTGCATTGCAACGCTGGTGGCGCTAGAGAACGCGTTCATGTCGGCAATTTTAACATTCGATGTCATACAAGTGCCGTTAAACGTTGTTCAACCCCTCGAGAAAGGGATGTCATCAACGAATTAAAAATACATGTTTTAACAACCTATAAAAATGCACTTTGTGGTTGAATTGTCTTGGGAGGTTGCTTCTAAATTCGCACGTTTCGATGGGCAAAACAAATAGGTCATCATATGTTTTCAAGTTTCAAGATTCAAGATTCAGATTCAAGTTTGGAAAGCCATATTATCATTAGGTTTACTAATTTTCAGTTCAGTAATTGTGAGCTATGAATGTAGGCAGCAAATGTTCTTTAATGATGACCCAATAATTGCAACTCGAATCTATAACTCGAATATGGCGTCACATGCTCTGGAAGTACGCGGCGCCGTTCGCCGATCGTCAGACGCTGGAAATAGTTCTACTTGAGTAATCGAGCATCATCCAGCTCGACGGTGAAGGGAAGGTGGGAAAAGCATGCCGCTAGCTTCGACATGTGTCTCCGCCCGTCTCATTGCTCACACCCCCAGAAGCATGTGCACTTTCCCGAGTTCAAGTTCATTTTCCCTGGAAAGTGCTCCCTTCTTCCCTTTATCTTGCGTTCCCCTTTTACTTGCATCAACCGAGAAGTGTGCACTAACCAACTCAAGCACCCCGTTTCCTGCATACTATCCATCCCTTTCGGCAAGCCCCGGTACCAGAGGGAGAAGGCGACTGGTTCCCTGCTCTAGAATTGGAATGCTTACCCCGTGACTAACCATGGCCGGGCTTGGAGGGAATCCAGTTATAAATAGACACACCGCGCACACCGAGCGCTGAATCGCCGTCCCCGTGAGCGAACGGATGCAAAATGGGAGGAGAAAAAAAAAGGGCACGAAGAAAAACGGGAACCCTTCCCGCCAAACATGGCACAAAACGGTGTCAAATAGCGGCCCTTTGCCGTTGATCGTTAATCCACCCCAAAGGCGCACCCCGTGGCTGCAGTAAGTTGTGTACTCTTGGTGCGCCCGTGCGTCAAACGTCAAGCGCGCCCTGCCAAGAAGGCAAGAGGAACGAGTTGATCGTGGCCTACTATGTAGAGTTTGTGACGTTCGGTGAAAAAGATTTCCCGATTTTTCCCTCTTGTTTCCCTCTCTCCCTCACACATTAGATGGATGGTGAAAAGTGAAATCTCCTTTGACCCACTCAGCATTTTCTCTATACCCAATCAATTGCCGTTAAATGGCGACCGGCTGGACTGCTCGGCCCCCCCTCCTGGTGGTACTTTACGTCATCCCACCCACCAAAGGATATCATTATTAGGCTTCGGCTGCTCATTGACCATAGCGAAGTGCGCTTTTTCGCCGGAGAAAGTCAAACGGTCAAAAGCTGAAACTGGAAATGCGCGGACCGGTCGACCGGTCCGGAAGTGGAAGTGAAAAACTTTCAAATGCGGCTGACCTTTTGAACTGGTGCGACGTGGTAACTAATTGCTTCGGGTGAACTGCGGTGTACAACTCCCCCCCGAGGGGGTCTAAGTCTCGAATATCGTTCGTCGCCAACGTGCTTGCGTGCACGAAATGGGACCTTCTGTCGTGGGACCAGCCAGCTTCGTTGGTTCGCTCCAGGAATGCACGAAACATCCGGAACGAATCGTACAATCGTTTGCCGTTGCATCGAAATTGGTGGTCAAAGGAACAAAACGTGGACGAGCACAAGGAAAACCGCGCCGGGCATGGAACGCGGGCAGGCAAGCAATGAAAAACAACCATCCGACACGACCACGCGCGATCGGCGGCGGCCACGGCGGTGATGAAAAACAGGTTCAATATTTAAACCATGACTCACGCCGCCCCGGAATGGGAATGTTGCAGTTAATTCGCGCCTTCACTGCGCGCTGCAGCAACAACGGTCGTCGGATTCGACCGTGGCCGAAACACGCCGGGTGTAACTAATTTGGGACGATTTAACGATCTGCTCTCTCCGTAAACGATCGGAGGACGGACGGAACGAAGTGGAGTCGAATCTTCAAGAACGCGCCGTTGGTTCGATGCTGCAGCATGAAAGCTGCATTCGGTGACGGAGGTTAACAAACTCTGGATTGTCTGTCTTACCAGCATGTCTTTCCAGGTTTTAGACGGTACCTGTAATTTAATTCCCATAAGTACCTTAAAAAGGAGGATACATTTCTCATGTTGTGTACATTCAATCTAAGGAATAGGACCTTGAATTAAAGAACTATTTCTTTTACATTCGCTTATGTATCTTTTCTTCCTTGCTTCCTACCCAGTTTGTGCGAATGCAAGTTTCCAATAAAACACGCAACAGTTTAAACAGCAAACCAACTGTACCTTTAATTATATATAATAGTATCCATAAACTTCCCAGAAAAGGTAGAAAGTTGAATACATCTATTTTCTTCCGACCAGCGTTGTGCGTTTTACATTCGAAAAGTAGACGATTTATATCTTCCCTTGCAGCTACCAGCAACAAGGTGCAGAATGGAAGAAAATATAATA
>JAOEFI010000004.1:14577812-14623855 GCA_034621735.1 Anopheles plumbeus | reverse complement strand
CTCACAACATTCCGCAAGTATTTCGACCAGTATTTATCGGAAAAGTTTGCCAATTTGAAAGTCCTATCGCGTTGTCGTCCAACTCTCGCATGGTGTCGCTAAAAAAAAAAGGCCCTGTTTTGAGGAATAGTGCACCTCATACTGTGACTTAACATCGTTTAAATCGGAAAGACATCACGGAAAGGGCTTCGTGGGCAAACATTTGCGCATTTTTGTTCCGACTGTGTGAGCACACTCTAGAGAATTCGAAGAGCCCTGCAAATAGTGCCCAAAGGGGACTCGGGAAGCTGTGCATATTTTTGAAGATAACGCATCTTCTCAACAACGAACCAATCTCCGGCCCATCGCACCTCTGCATTACTATTATGATACGATTACTAACGGATATCAGTATATTCGAAACTGAATGTATTAGGCACCGAAAATGGAGAGGCTTTGCATTAAACCGAAGTTGCCGGAAGCCTCCATCGTACTGCCGACCAAAGGGAAACCTGTTAGCTACCGTTACACGCCGCCTAGCATTAGGCGGATGCATTCGCCAAAGGTATTACTACTTGGTAAGATGTTATTAGTAACTGCCTTTTAAATTACTCACGTAATCCGTATTATTCTCAGTACCAGAAAAGGAAAACAAAACAGTATAAAAGTCCTAGTCAGTATACCTGAACAATGAAAAGAAGAAGAAAAAAACCACATACGCAACATTAGTACAATGCACCAATTATATGCTTTTACATTTTAAATGTTTGCGTTCTTAGTACAGCTGCGCGGAAGGTGTGTATCTCAGTTAAATCCAGCAGTGTTATATACCGATACACCTCTTTTAAAAAGTGATGGCCACACCGGCGGTCACGGGGTGGGGGATGAAATGATGATGGGTGGATGTGGAGCAAATGGAATGGATGATCCGAAGGTTATTTTATTTTGTTTTTGAAACTATATAATGTTTGCATGATTAGACGTTGCCGCAACGGGCAGAAAGGGAAGAAACTTCTCTAATCAACTCTAATCCCGACTCCGCTCCTCCCAGTGCTAAATAGGAAGAGCATCAAAGCTACGACAAACTGCAAGAAACGTGCAATGATAAAATGTATGCGCATACAGGAAGGTATAACCATCTCACCAAAAAGCTATGCGCGAACGTTTACGAACCAAGATGATAGATATAGTAAGAGATGAATGAAACGAGGAAAGAAAGAGGAAATGGCAAAAATAAAAGTACTCAAAAAGATGCTAATACACTTGATGTAACGGGCAAACTGTGGAGAACGAACGAACGAAACCGCCAAATACTAATTAAATCAAATGCAAATGCACCCACCTCGTCGGTGTGCAGCTTGGTCTGTAGCAGCACTCGGAGGTGTGATGACCGTACACAAACATTTCCTAACCCTTGAGAGCGGGGTGGGTTATACGGCATAATTTCCACTGATGAAAATGTGCTAGTGCTAGGAGGGTGCTTGGCCGCAAACGGGCTTGCGGTGTACGGGCAGCAATGCCCGGATAACAATGTACCTATCTCGGTGTTGGTGGTAACTGTAAGGATATTAGATAACAACGGGATGCTTCGTCGAGTGCATGGAAAGGTATTAGCAAACAGTAGCGGACTAGGATAGATTCCAGATTTATGCTTCAGCATTCCATTGACCGGGGCAGTCACGGATAAGGCCAGTGATAAGATATAAATAAAGACTCCAAAGCAGAGCGGGCAAAAGGACAAGGGCCCCCGCTGAAAGATTTAAACAAACAAAAACTGCACGACGATCGGCATGAATCGGTAGTGAAACTGACGGTAAACTATTCAGTAATTGGGGTTTGGATTAGCTATGGTGCTAAGGTTCTAATGAACAAAAAATTATAATTTAGCACCAAATGCATTTTCGGATAGAGATGACATACAAACGGGAAACGGACATATGCAGCGGTCCTTGATGGCAGATTAAGGGAAACCACGTGACACTTTGTACGACAACGACGAGAAACGGTTTGCTGTTTGTGTTTTCTGCTTGAAAGGATTTTTTTTCTAACACGTAATAGAATACGACAGCAAGAGAAGCTGGGGCCGCTAGCTCTCGATCGTGTCACCGGACGGGCTTGAACGCATCACCGCGACTCATTTAAACTAGCTAGGGTAATTTAGCAAGAGAACGGAAAAAATAGTGTAGGGCCCACATTCATAAACAGGCAACGCTTCACTTTGCGCGAACTGGCGGATCGTTTATGGATTGAAAGGGTGAAGCGAACAGATGCGGCGCAATTTATCAGCGATACGTCCATAATACACAATTCGGCGGTGGTGGGACTTTGTACCGCCGTGTTTTCTTCGTAGCAACGGAGTACTCATTTTACAAGGCCATGAAAGCCACAACACAAAATCGTACGCTTATGCTAGCTAAACATTTACCGGTAAGCCGAACCTTCGGTTACCAGTTTTTCTTCGGGGCCATTTCGATTGCAATGCCGCCCGTAGAAGTTCACCCTTGCTTCGCAGTATCACTTGCCGTTTTAGAGTATTGTTTCATTGACCGGTATGAATTAGGATGAAATGGAAAAACCCTTCCTAGCGACAATCATCGATTCGAACGATTTTTCTTTTTTTTTTTTTTGCTAGTACCAAGTAAGTTTGCTGAGCAGCTGTATTATTAAACGATCGTTGTCCGTTACAGTTTTGGTTTTGCGTTTCCAAACTTTCATAAAAAAAAAAAAATGCCACCGATAGCAGCAGAATTTCCACGACCAGTAGTAGCATCAGCAGCAGCAGCAACAGTAGAACATATCAGAATGGAGATAATAGACTTAGAAGTTAGCAATGCCGCTCCAAAATGAAACTAAACAAGTTGAACCAAACACGTGAAAATCGTGGAAAACGGTCACCGAGTTCCTAAACCAACAGAAGCTTAATAGAAAACCGCTCAAAAAACGCAGTCAGGAATGATTAGTAGACAGGTAACGGCGGAGTCTGATCCCGTGCACCAACCGGTTTCTCTAGTGTTTTTTTTCTGTTGTTGTCAGTCATGCATTTCACAGCCCAAGAGAAACAATCGTTCTTGTACAACTATACGAGATCGACGAGATTGTGTATATGTTTAGTTCAAATGTGCAACACCAACCTGAGGGAGGGTTGGCTTTAGCAACTGTTGGTTTTGTATAGTTTGCACACCATGTCAATGCAAAGTTGTTTCAATATCACCACTAACAAAAGCAGCATGCTACTTCTGAGACAGAATGCTTTAGGGAGGTGTTTTGGAGGCAGGCTGAAACGTCCTGTCCTGGTTCATCACACAGTAAAATAGAAGAAAAAAAAGGTTTGGATATTCCAATAAATCAAGTGTGCATCAATGTCTCGTACAGAACACTCTTGCGGGTCATTTCTAGTTTCCATATAGAATCCACCCGCTCCTAGGTGTTTGGCAGGTGGTATGAAATGTAAACGAGCGCATAAAGGGGGCACAAACGCCCCATTTTCACTCTCTACCTATAGACGTGGTCAAGGGAAACGAAGATCAACTGATCGTTTATTCAAACACGATAAACATTGATGGATAAAACGCTACCGTAATGAAACGCAAGCGAAACTGTTTGGCTCCATTGCAATGGTGCAATTTCAATTAGAAGTAGAAAAAGAGTAAGTAACTGTAATTCACCGTAAGCAAAACCCGTAAGCCATGAAGATAAGTGAACGTATGCACGTGAACGCAAAGACAACTTTGAAACTTTAATCTCTTAGAATCTAAGATGGAAAAAAAGAGTTGAAATAGAAGAAGGGCAAAGAAGACAGCAAACAAACCAATTACATGTAACCAACTGATAGTAATAAAAATGAGATATTCTTTCCTAAGTTGGGGTCATTTTTCTTTCATAAACTCTTTCTTCGAAGTTTCAACAGAAATATTATTATTATTGTTATTACAAATCCTCTTTATTTAGCAACATCAATCCCCCTCTTAGGAGTAATCACCCTAAAATATAATTATTACATAAGTTTTGCTTAAAACATACATTTCATCTCAAGAAAACTCGTTCGAACTAACTAACATATTTCAAAGCTATTCCGAATAACCCTCGTAAAAAGCCTCTCTCTCTCTCTGCCTCTCTCTTTCTCTATTGCATTAGCAGCTCATCCTCCTCATCCCAGGCCCAATCGTTCTCTGGCTGCATCACGGACAGGAACTTCTCGTCCGTCATATCGTCATCGTCGAGGGCAAATGGCGACGGATAGTTACACGGTAGGCACTGCATGTACGCCACACCCGTATTGTGGCCGGTACACTCGCACGTCTGGCAGTTGTTCGGGACGGCCGTCATGGCGATCCGTTTCGCAAACACTTTGATGAACTTTTTCGTATTGTTCGTGTTGGCGCGGTCCTGACGCAGCTTGTGACCACCGAACACCGATCCGTTCGTTTCCATCGCCAGCGCGATGCATTCACCGAGCGTCGCCTTCGGGAGCCGGATCTGCTTGCGCAGCTCCTCGTCGCCCACCAGCTCCTTCACGTCCTTCTTCGTGTACGCCGCCCGGCTGTCCATGCCGTAGAACAGACGGGAGACGCGCGTCTTGTTGAACGAAAGCTCGTGGTCGGCCAGAATGTGCAGCTTGATGTCGTACTCGATGAGCAGCTGGACGATCGAGGAGAAGTCGAGTATCATCTTCGAGGTGGCACAGCGCGAGCACGGCAGCAGGATGAACGTCTTCGACGCGCCCGGCCGGAACACCAGCTTGGAGGCCAGCATGATCGCGTCAAAAATGTCCTCGTTCGTACCGTTGCCCATCACGATGTGCTCGAAGAATGGTTGCAGTCGGTTGTGCGTTTCAAACACCCTGTCCCGTACAACGACGCTGTGCGCACGGTCGAACGGCGCCGCCCCACCGAACGCCACCACACCGTAGCGAGTGTCGCGAATGTTCAAACCCTGCAGCTCCCGGTTGATGCTGTCCACCAGCAGGTTGATGCTCTTCGTTTGTACGAACCGTTCGTTGCACGGTTTGGCTTCAACGATGAAGACGACATCTGCAGCCGCGGGGACATCTTCGTCGCGCAAGGGCACGAAGCTGCCCTCCGACACGTGCGTTCCGTTCAACAGTTGGCAGCTGAAACAAAGCAAACCATGAACAGGCTGGAATAAACTCTTGTGCATATGATCCATCAATAACCCACCTGATGCAACTGTCCGGTACGCGCAGGAGCGTATCTTCGATCGCACACGCCTGTATGTAGGCCAGCGCCGCCGTACAAGCACCCCGATCCGAGGGACTCGCATCCGGCGATGTGTTCAAATGATAGCCCAGATCGAAGCACATTTCATAGAACGGCGTTACGTCCACCACCGGGAAGCACGAGGCAAAGTACGAGAGCTTGTGCCGGAAGAAGGAATCACACAACTGGCTAAGCTCGTTCGACGCACTGTAGTAGTTGCTGGTGTGATTGGTCGTACTGAGTGACGCGCTACATCCCGGCAGGGCCCAACTGTCGAGGAACTGTTCCTCCGTCTGACTGTATCGGTGCGCGGACGTGGTACGATCGTCGAACGGTTCGTTATTCATCGTACCGAGCAGACCGGCCACCTTGCCGAAGTACCATCCGCTCAACTCCAGCCAACACAAATGGTAGCGCAGGCTGCAGGCGAGCAGGAACCCACGCTGCGACTGAACGTACAGGCTGTCCGACTCCCGGTACACAACCGTTTCCGTACCGATCATGGCCGGGAGAGCCGTCGTGTCTTTGCTGTCGATCTTCACACTCTGAAAAGGATAGAAGTATGAAACGAATTTACCATCGAACGTCCTCTAAAACTCGTTCGATGCCACACGTTTAAATGAGAGAGTACATACCACGTCGAAGAAGTCAACTTCCACCGTGTGATCATCCGTTATTAGAGTGACTTTCCGGGAGCTCCGCCCACCTTGCAGTACCTGCGTGCAAAGAAAAATAATATTTATAATCTCGGAATCACATACACCGAATCGTATCGTGAATATCCTACTGATGGTTCTAGTAGTAGCGTTAGCGTTCGATTGTGATAATCATGAGCTAACACATAGCGACAGCCGTTCGAGCTACCGCCATGCTCCATCTCCTGCAGATCCATCGATATAAAGCGCTTATCGAACGACATGTAGTGCCGTGATCCGATCAGCAGGCCGACGCTTTCGAACGGCGGCAACCACATCTGGGGATTGAGGAACGGACAAATGTCATTGTACAGCGTCCACAGGGTCGTGTTGCTGCCAGCGAACAGATCCTGAATGTCGCCAATGAACTTGAACTCCGGTATTTCCTCAAACTTAGGCGTCTCATTGAACGCATGCCAGGACATCGGTAGCTTCTGCTCCAGCTCCATCACTCCGTTTTCGGGGTCGAAGATGAACTTTGTCTTCGCCTCGCGGTAGTGGTTTTCGGCCTGAAGAGCCGTCTGCGCTATGTGCGAGAGCTTGTTACGCAGTATCATCCACATCTGCTGCAGACGCCGCTCGACCTGGAACTCTTCGGCCAGCCACTCTAGCTTTGCTCGAACCTCTTCGTAGCGCTGTATGAAGAACCGCACATACTCGATCTTTTGCAACTGCTTGATCTCCTCCACCAGCTCCATTACCACCTGGTGGAACTCACGACCGAAAGGTACCACCTGGAAGTACTTTTCACGCAGGAATCGGTACGTCACGGAAGAGTACTTCTTCACGTTCGTGAAGACATCGTTCGTCACCAGGTCCTTGTAGAGCATGTCGAGGTCCTGGGTGAAATTGGTCACCGTGTTGAAGTACGGTGAATCGGCCAGCTCTTGCGTTTTGTTGTAGAGGAAAGCTGTAGAACAAGCAAATTAGTTTGGGTAACAAATTTCCGTGCTAGTAAGATGCGGCCACGTACTGAATATCTCATTCCCGACGAACCAACCGACCGATTCGCCATAATGTGCCATACGAATAATCGTCGGTTCGATGTTTTGTAGCATTCGATGCCAGAACGATGAGGCCATCATTGTTCCTTTTTCCCACAAATCTTGAATGTTCTATAAACAAATAAAACAGCAAGGACGGATCGTTAAACTAAACTTCTAACACTTTTCAAACGACCTCTAATAACAATATAAACTTACCTTAATAAACTGCAAGTGCAAATCCTTGACGAATTTGTCATAACGTTCGAGCGAATCTTCCAGCGTTGCTGAAAGATAGCGCATGGCGTCTCCCTGGAAAATCCGTCCCACGATATCGATAAACTTCTGATACGACTGCTTAATGCGTTCCAACAACCAGGTAATCGATTTGCCCAACGCTTGGCCTGAATCTCCCATCACCTGCCAAAGTTCCGTCAGAATTTTGGGCAACGACGTGATTTTGTTCCTAATAGCCAGCTCGTCGAGCACGGTAATGGTAAAGTTGATAGCCGATCGAATATAGAAATCGTCCGCCACGTACGACGCGTTCAAGAAGTGGTGTAAATCTTCCAGGTCGTTCTGCAGCACGCTCAGTCCAGCCATGTCCTCCAGCAAACCCTCCACGTACGGCAGGGCGGCTTCGTATATGCCCGTCGTGGAGTCTTTCGTCTCTAGGTACACGTGTTTGATCCAAAACTCGGTATATTCCAGAAACACATGGTGCATCCGGTTGAAGTAGTCCTTGATCCACTCCTGCAGGTCGGATTTTATCTGCGGACGCCACAGCAGTTGCCCCGTAATCAACCGGGAATGGTTCATCTTTAGGTAGTACGTAACGTCCACTTCACGCGCATTGTCATAGTCACGCCAAAAATCGAAGTACGCACTGCGCGAATCCGGAATAACGCCGTACATGTAAACGTTGTCAGACCCATCCGGTGTCATATTAACCTTCATCTGTACAAGTTTGTCATCGATGTTCAGATAAAAGAATCCGTTCGCATCAACGTCCGTATCGAGCAGCGTTCCGCTTATCATGTAGACCGGATAGGTACCACTAGCTTTCGTCCAGATACGATACTTACTCTGCGAAGTTATACGCTGTAGAGATAGGAAACAATCGTGAAATAAGAGCATTAAGAATCGATTATGGATTTGTTCTAGTTGCAAAACGCAGAAAAGATTCTAGAATGATCGCTTCTTAATTCATGATAGATGCGTTACCTCGTAGTGGAGCTCTTTCTGTTGAATGTTCAACGCACCAAGCATATGCCCGTGCATCTGCGAGAGGTAGGCACGTTTGTAATGTGAATTGGAACTGATACCATACAGGCCATGTCGCAGCCCGATCGATCCAATCGAATCCAGATCCAAATCCGACGCCTCGTGCAAACTGAACAGATGGTAAGAATAATTCCAGTACCCAACGATCGGTCGAAGATCGTTCAAATCGAATCCCATCGCCAGTAGGTGATCGTCATCGTCGTTGTAGCGTAGCTCCAGCTGCGAGCTGAACCAATGCTTCGGATTGGTGAAGTACAGAGCATCCAGCGTGACATCCTGTCGGAAGCTCGGGTGACCGAGGGCAAGGCGCAGCTTCTGCCCGCTCGTAGTACTATTCACCAGATCCCGCCACACAATCGCTCCCCGCACCGTCCGCTGTTTGGGCGCCACTATTTCCTCCTCGTCAGTCGTCCGGTTCGGACTGTAGGACAGCGTGATGTCTGAGTCGAAAGCTTGCTCCGTGTACGAATACCACCCGTCCGCGGAGATGTTCCGCTTAGGGTAGGAGATCTGCAGCGTAAAGTTTTGCGAGTCCAGATCGTCCCGCGACCGATTAACGAGCTGGAAGTCGTACGCAATCCAAACGGTCGGTGAGAGCTGTAGCTTGGACTTTTTCCGGTTGACGTTATCTTCCTGTTCGAAATCTGCCGTCAGTACGACAGTTCGGTTAGGGTGAATGGCCTTGACGGTGTACTCTCGTCCCAGCGCCTTGTTGAGGACATGCAGTTCACCGGTAATATTGAAATTCTTTTGATTGCGCAACTGAAACACTTCGGCTCGCTTGATGTCCTATGAAAGTGGAAATGAAATGGAAATTAAGTGTAATGACAAAAAAGTATGCACAACAATATTAGTAGTCTTACCAGTGTGCGTACGTTCGCGTCAAGCAAGTTCAGGGAATGCACGTAGTGCACTCCTACAGGCATGAAATTGTTCTCCAATGTAACATCGATAGTTTCTTTATCGAACCCAGCCCTGCAACGAGTTTTAGGCAACGGAATATTGCAGTTACACTTATTGTAGGAAAAACTTTAGAAAGCATCTAAATACCTACCGCGATTCTTCTTTCGACGTGTATTGTCCACTGAGCACCTTCTGGCTATTATAGTCCACCTCCGCATGGCCTGTTGTAATGGCCGGACGCTGTGCTAGGCCATACTTCACCTCTGCGTAGTGTCTCGTCTGCAGTGGGACTTCTATCTTAATCGTGCCCTGCTGCTCGCGGTCCAGATTATGGCTACGGTAGGTTGCCTTCGCGTCGAACACCGCACTCGATTCGGGCCAAGTGCCCTTCACGTAACGTATCGATTCGAGGGGCGTTTCAATAAATTCCAGCTGCCCATGAAGCCAGGTCACGTTGAGGAAGGGAGTCGTGCAGTTTACGTCGCCCTTCATGTTGGACAGATTGTTGAACGCCACGTTAGCGCTGGCCACCTTCGTCGATGCCGGTATGGAAATATTACCACTGCAAACGATATAAGCAGTTGGTGAGTTTAACATTCCACCGAGATCTACCCCCTACTCAATCTTACCTAACGAGGTACAGAGCATCGATGAAATCATACGTTCCGTAGACCGTAAAGGCATCCTCCAGGTACCACGGACCACGAAGCCGAGCCGTCAACTCCCGGCGATCACCGATACGGAACACGTTCAAGTTCGATTGTATCCTCTGCTTGCGAATATTGGGGCCCCACTCGAAACGCAACAGCGTCCGCAGGTCACCAATAAAGCTGTACTCCGTGAAGTACGCATAGCGTTTGCGACTTTCCTCCGTCTCGTACGACGTTTCCAGGTGGAACGATTTTACCGGCTCCACGAACGGTAGGTTTCCGTTCATCCCAATCGTTAACGTGTGCACATCGCCGACCGGCTTCGGTAGCAGAACCTTCATAACAGCCGAAAGATCGCGGATGGAAATGAAGTCAACTGAAGCATTCGCACTGAAGCTGGAGATTTAAAATCGATATATAATCAAGAAAATGAGAAATCATTTAACATAACATTGAGCATATCAAAAAGTGCATCTAGGAGCGTCGAAGGAAACGGTTCGGATCTTGTAATATCGTTGTCCTTATTCTACTTACATCCACACGTTGTTTAAATTCAAATCCCCTCCGAAGGTGAAGTTGTGATTATTCTCCACATCAGGACTGAGGTAGCGAAGACCAGTGCAGAAAAACCGCTCGACGGAGTTCCTCACAACCCGGTTCTCGATCGCAAACTGCATATCCGACTTTAGCGCCCAGTTCCATAGGCAGGTGGCATTTCCGGTCACTTCCGGTATTGCGTAACGTCCCACCACCGAACCCGAGATAGGTTTCACGTCGAAAATTAACTCCACGTCCGCCTGGTCGATACCGTACTGCACCCAGGGTGACCGCAAATTGAACTTGCCCAGCGCTTTCCCGTCCGCCTCTGGTTCGATGCCAACGAAGAAGTCGATATCCTTCAGGCTCGGTTCCGAGGATACCACCCCCAGCTTAAGGTACCAATCCGACATCGCGGACAGTTTGAAGCTACCGTCAAGCTTGGCCAATTTAGCTCCACTCTCCAGTTTCAGGTTGAAGTCGGTAACGCTCGACTGCTGGCCACACCGGTAGCTAATAGTTCCCTCCGAACCCTCGGCACCAAGTGGCTGAAACGCCAACTCGGCCCGGTACGGAATGTCCTCGACGATCGTAGCGTCGCCCTCGAGCTGAAACACGTACTCGTTGCGGTACAACTGACCGGACACGGTATACTCGCTACCGCGTCGGTGCTGCAACCGACCGTGGATGGACAGATTTTTGTAGGCTTCCATTGGTACGCTCAACTCGATGGTAAACATCTCACGGTTCCGCTCCGCGCTGGCTTTCAACTCCTCCATGGTGCCGTTGTGGTCGCTGAACTTAACGTTCCAGTATGCTTTCGGGTGGGGCGATCGGGTGATCATCAACTCGGTGTTGATCAAATTGATCGGCAGGAAGTTTGACTGATACTTGCCGGCGCCCACGATATAGTGTGGCGTCGCGAATGACCAAACACCATCAACTCGGAACTGAAACAACCACGCAATGCAGATTGAAAGTGATTATGTGAATTAAAACTTGTACGATAGGGCAGCTTACGTTGCTGTACATATCACCATCGTTCACTAGAAAGCCAAGATCCATGGAATTTTCAGTGTTGGAGAAGTCCTGTTTATAGAACACCCGGCAGGCGTAGTACGGCATTAGCGGAGCACGGACCCAAATGCTCATGAATGTATCGATAAATTGTTCTTCGCTCTGTAGAGTAAAAGCATAGAGTAGTTTCATGGGGAGCATTTAAAATCCAGTACCTTTACCTCGAAGGACATCGCCAGCGATGCATCGGTGGTCATCGTTTTTGCTGTCAGATTTCCCTTGTAACTATGATCCTCCAGCTCCAGGGAGCCATTCAGGAAGACCTTCTGAAGGTTTTTCATCGGAGTCATCAGATCGACCAACGCTTGATGTTTGTGTACCTCAGCTTCGTCCAAATGATACTTGTAGTTCACGTGGAAGCCCGTGTTGACCCACTCCGACCGGTTGTTAAACTTTACGTTCATGCCGACCGTTACGTCCGTTGCCTGGTAGGAAAACATCAGCACGAAGTCCGACGTAATTTCCTTCACTACCGGGAAGGGCGTCTTTAGATGCAATTTGTTCTGCATATTTAGCAGATCTTTCAGGTAGAACCGATCCCGGATATCGATGTCACCTTGTGGGAGCTTCACTTTGCCGATTGCGTGGTACTGCGACTTGTACTCGGTCAGCTCCAGCGTCCCCTCGATCGTCGGCAGTACGATCGTGTACAGCTCAATGTCGCCGATGAAGTTTAGCAGCTCCTGGTCATCTACCTCGTCCTCGTACTCTTCCTCGTCGTCCTCACCGTTACTGTCTTCCCCACTCCACGGATCTTCCTCCACCATCGAGGAGGCAGTTTGTGGCAGCAGCTGCCGGATGAGGGGCGGTTTCGGCTTCGAAACCGCCTTCAGGCCCAGCTTGTACTCGGAAAACTTGCCCGACAGCTCCACATCGACGTACTCCGGACGCTCGCTATTGATGACCAGTTTCACGATCAGTGCACTTTCCTCGAACTTTGGCAGCGGCGTGTAGATACGGTAGGAATACTCAAAGTCGCGCAGGTGAGCCTTTCTCCAGACGCCGGTACAGCCCAACACAATACTATTCATGCCCACGCGGAAGTCGATATTGTCGGACTGCAGCTTGCCTCGCAGGATCACCTTCTCCAGGTCCTTCAGCGGGGTAGCTAGGTGGAACTTTACGTCAAAGTTCTGCGATGACACAACTGCGTACAGAATCTCCACTCCTAGCGCACTCTTCGGTGTAATCACTTCCGCCACCAGGTGACGATCCTTCTCACTCACCCCGAAGCGCCCGTTGATGTTCCGGTAGTTTACGTTCGACGAGGTAACGTTTGCCGTGAGCATACAGTCAACCAAATTTCGCACGTGTCCAACGACGAGCATCTCGTACTTGTCGTTGTCTAGTTGCAAATCGGCCGCACCCGTTATGGCACGGCTTTCGCTGAGGGACAACTTCGCCACCAGCGCACCCGTTTGGTAGCCCTCGAAGGGGCTTATCAGCTTCAGCGAGCCCGTCACGTTACGGTACCGCTGGTCCGCGTCGTACTGCCAGTTGGAGCGTACGGAAAACACCTGCGGCGACTCGTCCGTTACCGTGTGGTTCACCGTGCAAATCGTTTCGATCCGCTTCCGGTCGGTTTTGTGCTTCAGGTGCACCATGGCCGTCGGGACGTGCTGGATGGAGCTGTGCAGCTTCGTCTCCAGCTCGCAGTTGAAGTCGGTCTCGTTGGACATGTAGTAACCCATCAGCTCCAGTCCCAGGTTTTGATCTTCAGCCCAGTAGGCGGACAGGTTCGTGCGGAGAAGGTTGTTTTTGAAGTAGAAGCCACCGTTTAGTGAGTTTCGGCGCCAGCCGTGGAACGGAGTGTTCAGTTGGAACATCAGCCACATGTTGCGCAGGATGTCATCGTCCGTACCGGCATCGAGGCGTAGCTCGATCGACTCCGTCGTGTTCCACGAGACACGCGCATTCGCCAAGTACCGTGGATCGACCAGTGTGAGATCGAACGTGCCGCTAAACGTCCGGTTGGGATAGGATAGCAGGAACAGCCCGTCATAGGTACGGTCCGTTGGTGTATTCAGCTCGCCGGAAATGGTTATCCGCTGCGTTGGATCACGGTTCGCGTCCCACTTTAGCTCGACACCCACTTCGCGCTTAAGCATTGTAGAATAGCCACGCAGTGAGACACTGACGTCCCGCACTCTGGAAACACAGAATGAGCTTACATTAAAACCATCATGTCATTGCCTCGCGTATAACCCTAGGCCTACTTGTCTAAATGGAGCTCCAGGTCCAGTTGTTTGATCGGTGCGGATTTCATCAGCGCCGAAAACCAATACAACCCATCATTCCATCGCAGCTCCGCGTAGCTGCTGGTACCATTTTCCGGACCCTGCTTGTGGTGCAAGACGATTCCGTACGGTCGCTTGTCGTACATCGCCCGAACGTCCAACCGGTTGTCGTTTTCATCGCGGATGTACTTCAGGTCACCGAGCACCTCGCGGTACGTGGGCCCTGTCTGAGCCACTAGCTTCGCATGGTGGTAGCTTTTCACAATCGAGCTGCGATCCTTGTACCAGCCGCTCACGTTCAGTGCATGTGCCGAAAACCAAACCCCTCTGAAGTCGAACTAAAACAATAAAATAAGGGTGAGTATCTAACGCTGGCGCTCCGTGGTTTCGATCGATCAACAGATTTGGCATTATTACGTACACTATGTTCTTTCAGCGCCTTCTCTTTGATCCTTACGTTCACCGTAAACGGGTGGAATCCAGGAACGGTCAGATTGAATGCGCTATCGAACCAAAACAATTGAGTACGCGGTATGAAGAACGACACCACGCCGGTTACTTCGCGTCTGGGGGCATAACGAACGAGCAGCCGCACATTATGCTCCAGTCCTTTCTTCAGCATGTTCTCGTGTCTATAAAAAAGGATTCACAATCATTTCTCTGTCGTAATTCGAAGACACCCAGGCGCCCACATGAACCTACATAATCATCGCCTTCAGGTCGGTCTTCGACTTGGGTCTCGTCACCTCGAAGGACAGGCTCGTCCGTTCCGTCGGATTTTCGCTCTGCGCATTGTTCTGCACCAGGATCAGCTGGCTCCGGTATGGGTTGTCGTGTGCAAAGATTACCTTGAACGTCGTTCGATACGCTTCGCTCCGTAAATCCGGAGCGTTGTTGTGCAGCAGCGTAAAGTCGCAGCGACCAATGCCCTCCAGGTAGGTTGCATTGAGGGCAACATCGAAGTGCGGGTAGGCACTCGAACGTAGATCGAAGTTGACATGGTACGTCGATACATCTTTCTTGACGGCTTCGGCCATGGCGTTGATCACCAAATGCTCTAATTTGCTCGAAGAAAACTAAAGGGACATTCCGATAAATCAGATAAGGATCTTCGTATAAAGTCTAGTTATCAATGCTCTTACCCTATACTCCATCGAATTGTGAATCACATAAGTCGCATTGTACGATATCCCCACGTATCCGATGGCCTTTGCCCGCAGTCGCTTCGTCTCAAACACCATCGTGTAATCCCATTGAGTTATGTTGTTCTTCTCGGTCTGACGTACCTGGCCGCCCATTCCCGCAATTCGCTCGTTGTTCACCGAAAGGTAAAATGACGGATGATACATCCGGCCGTTCCGCGCGACCGTTTGATTGTAGCCCATCTCCAGCGCAAGGTACTTGCGGTCGTTTACGTTCAGCGACATCTCCAGCCGGTGCTGGTCCGGGTTGTGAATGTACATACCGACCGCCTGATGGGAAATGTTTCCATTGACGAACGACATGGTGGCCGTCCTTCGGTGCGCCTCGAGAGTAATGTTCGCACGGAACACGCGCGGCACCAGCGAGTGCGGCGTCTCGAAGATGACGGTCCCGATCGATTGGTTCGCCCGGGCTTCCCAGGTGTACTTGATGATGTACACCTTCGCCGTGAGGTCCGCCTTCTCCAGACTGAAGTCGAAGTTGACCGGACCGCTGAGGATTAGGCTGGGCACGTCCACGGCGCTCCCGCTGCTCACGTCTGGAAGGCTATAGTTGGCGCACACCTTCAGCCCGATCGCCTGGTCGACGAAGGGCCAGGTACAGGTAGAGTTGAAGTACCGCCGTTCGATGCCGGCCTGCCGAAGCTCGCGCCCATTCGCCAGCACGAACATCTCTGAGCGGACACTGAAGATTTCATTCCGATCTTGAGGCAGGCTGACCGTCAGCAACGCCAGATCCGGCCCCCGCACCTTCAGCTTCGTCTCCCAGGCGGAGCTGGAGTAGAGGTTGCTCTTAACCTTGATCGCCGTGCTGGCGTGCATGAAGTCGCTCTTCATCGTGGCCGTGATGTCCACCGTGACGCTCGGTTTTATCTTGCCCTCCACGTCCATCATTTTGCGCCAAAAGTCGAACATCCGCGCTGCGCCCGTCATCCGCAGATCCACCGAGGACGCACCGACGATGCTGAGCGCCAGCGGTAATCCGGAACTGAGCGGAACATCGTACGAGGCGTCGAGGAAAACGCCTGACTTTGTGTATGACGCCTCCTTCCCCGAGAACAGCTTCTTCATCGTCGCCCACTTCAGTTCGCGCTGCAATACCTCCTTCCCCATCGTGTAGTATATCATCTCGTTGCCGAAAACCTTTCCACTAATCGTGATCTGCGCATCGCTAAAATTACTCCTCAACTCGTAACCAAGCTGTTCAACCTCTTCCTGCAACTCCCGTGCGATAACGACTGGCAGGCGTTGTGTGTCGCGTTTCCGCTTGCGCCCGTCTTCCAACGTCCCCTCCGATTCATCGCTCCACAGTGGATCGTCTTCGAACAGATCCAACAGCCTCTGCGGGACATACTGACGCGCCAGCTTGAACAGTTTCAGCAGACGCTCATTGACCATCTTCGCGCTGAACGACCCATGTGGGCCAAAAATCGCCTGCACCGTATCCTCCAGACCCTCGGACCTGATGTTCAGTTCGAGGAAGTTGATCGACTCGCCGAACAGGTCGGCCGTCACGTTTAGGCGCACCGTGCGCGGCAGATACGACTCGCTACCGAAGATCACATCGCTGTCCACCGTTAGACCGAAGTTGTACTCGTCGAAGAACAGCGTCTGCTCATAGTTGCGCGAAAACTTCCGCACGTCGAGCCGGAACTTCTTGCCCAGATCGTTCTCGGCCAGCAGCCCCTGCGCCTCCACACGAACCGGCGACGCACTGCTGGCGAGGTTAGTGAGATGCGACCACACGAACGAACCAACCTGGTTCACCTCCTCCGTCTTCAGCACGTGCCGGATGAGCTTCACCGAGAGATAGTCGGGACAGCGCATCGCCTGCAGGTAGGCGGCTATGCGCACTTCCACGTCCAGCTGGAACGTGGAGTACACCTTCAGGAAATAGTCCTTCGTCCGGTGGCAGTCGTGGCGCCGAAACACGTTTACTGCTTCCACGCGCACCTCCGCCGTTTGTCGTTCGTCCTCGATGATCATCCGCAGCACTCGGTTGAGCGATTCGTTCACTACACCCACGTTGCTGAGGGACTTCAGCAACACGATCACGCTCTCCCGTTTCCAGCCCTTGTGCTCGAGATCATGTACGTCTTCGAGCGCCTCCGTCAGCTTCGTCTCCAGAAAGCTCAAAATATGCTGAACGGCTTCGACCTCTGCACACGCTCCGCGATAGATGTTGCAGAACGTGTGCCCAACGGTCGTCGCAGGCAGGAAGTACAGCTGGTCTCCGATTGCGCTGCCGTGCTGGATCAGGTCCAGCATCGCCCACAGTACCTCCTCGTTAGGTCGCGTCAGGAAGGCGAGCGAGCTCATCCACTCTTTGGCGAGCACGGACGACACTTCGCCCTTCACGATCTGATCCTTCATCAGCGACACCGACGCTGGGCTGCCGATGTGGGGCAAGCTCTCAAGGATGTGATTGCGCCCGTTCTCGCAGATGCTACCCGAGCGGGCCAGCAGTTGGGAAAGCGCATTCGTCGACAGACTGCGAGCCGCCGCCAAAAAGCTGAGGAACACATCCGGAAAGTCGCGCTTGATGTTCGGAAAGCCAATGGCGCACAACGTTTTCAGGAGCTCCCGGGATGCCTTGATCTCGTCATGGCTGTCCCGGAGCGAGGGCGTGTGGTCGTACAGCAGTGAAGAGCGCCGCTGGATGTCGATTTCCTCCTTCTGTTGACCTTCCAGATTGTACGACTCTTCGTCGGCCAGCTCCAGTTTAGTGTAGGTTTCCGTCACGGCACCGGCCAAGCCATTTGAAAATGGCACCAGCTGGTGTCGCTCGTGGCATGCGACATTCTTGTAGATCGAATTGTCTACGGAAATCTACATGGAAAAACGAACTTCATAGTTTAGCAAAGCTCTTGAAACCTGCTCACTGGTAAGCCAATGGTAATAGATTTCCTTTTCCAGAAAAGTTTGTACTTACATCACAATAGCTGGTGGAATGCAAAATCGGCCAAGCCACATAATTCTAGAGAAATTGAAACGAAAATTAATTGCACTCAACAGGAGAAAGGAGTGACTAAAACCTAGCGCAACAACGTACCGGTCGAAAATCGTACGGCACGGTTTGTATCAACGAGATCGTTTTGTAGCGACTCTTGCACGACCCGATGTCCTTCGACTTGCGGAACAGCAGACTGGTGCCGTTGCGCCCGCTCGTCTTGTAGCTCACGTCGCATATCCCGGACACGTCGGTTTCCGTCGTCTCGTAGTCGATGTCGAACCGGGGCATCGTGTTCTGCAGCGTGGAAAGGATGCCACGCTTCAGGTTGACCGTCCACACGGGCTCGTCCTCCTCGTGGCAGATTTCGCTGATCGCACCATCGTGGAACGCGAACCGGAGCTCGAAGCGCATCAGCTCCTCCGCAATGATCTCACTCTTCGGGTGCACGTCGCCGGACGTGTCGCTCAGGTCCGGCGCGTTATTGTAGTCGTCGCCGTAATCGAAGTCCGTCTCCTGCACCGGCTGCTGGGCGCGCTCGCGCACTTCGATCGAGTACAGCTTCAGGATGCCCTGGCAGGGCGCGTGGAAGTCCAGCTCAACCACGGACGACACGTGCAACTCGGAGGTGTTGTCGCCGCTGCCGGACAGGGCCGTCTTCACGTGCATCGTGTAGTCGTACTTGTACAGGCTGCCCACGTTGTAGTGGAACTTCGTATTCGCTTCGGCGCACGTCGGTCGCCCACATATTCGCGGATCCTTGAGAGGATCTGAAAAATGGAAATGCGTAAATAAACAAGAATAGATAACCTTATGTGATAGCCATGTCAACAGGTAAGTCAAACAGTGTCTGTGGTAAGAATACACATCGGACCGATCGATATGCCTGCTAACAGTATGAAACGAAAATGCACAATCTTTGAAATGTTAACAAGAAAAGAATCCTTCCTTATACCTACGTTTAAGGGTCAGTCTACTCACTTCTTTTATATTTAGCTTCGGATGGATCGGCCAGGATGGACAGCAGCACTATTGCACACATGAAAGTTTTCCACTTCTCCATAATTGCTCGAGTATGTCTTCGAGAAGCAGCTTATCCCCACTAACAACACTAATCACACAAGCTAGATCAACTCGACCGAACATGCATTCTGGAGGAAGCCCTGTAGAAACAAAATAAATACCACTTGATTAACTCACATATATGTAGCTCGTAGTAGAGATAATTTCCCTTTTTTGTTAGACTTGATTGCAGCCACGAGGGTTTGTCATCGTCGAATTTTTTACATCCCTGAACTACGATTATACAGACAGGCACGAACAAACACATCACACACTCGCTGGGAATAATCTTTCGAGCAGACGATCAATCTGGAATGAAATCACTTCCATCCGTTCATTTCATAGAAAATAGATAACGAACAAAAAAATATACAAACACAACGACGCAATCTAAGATCCGTTTCAAAGGACGCATCCTCCTCTAGCATCACACACACGCGTGCACTCGCGATCACTGATTCGCCGAACGGGGCATTAGAGGCGCGTTATCAATGGCCACATTTTGTACCTCTCGGAGACACAGTAAACTTGAACTTTGGCCCGGTACGTCAATAATCAGCGGTTGTTTACTTGGTTTCAGTTCCCCCCTCTCTCGGAGGAACGTTCTTCGACTCTTCGGCAAGCGAACTGATAACGAGCGGATCATCGCCAGCTTCCAGCTCGCCGGATGGAATGGTCATTCACCGCGCCATCGTGGAACTTGGCAACGTGCTCCAATTGACCAAGCTCTCCCAACGGTCAATTAAGGGTGCCTTCAGACAGTCCAGCTATAAGCCACAGCAAGCGGAACAATCCAAGTAGATTCAAACATCCTTTAAACAAAATGCGAATGAGTTTCGAAACGTAGACGTTGCGTAATCCGTGGTTTCTCGTAACTCACTTTCGGTAGTTAAACACACTTGCAGGGTGGTGGGGACCTTCCACAACCGGCGATCGTTTTTTATCCGACACGGATCAAAACGATGCCGGCCCTTCCCCGATACCAAGGGCTCGCTGATCAACTCACCGGTCAGTAACACAAAGGACACACAACTTCCACTCAATCAGAGTGGGACACTTGACAGCAGAAGGAACACTTCCGTGGCACACAAGCCAGCAGGGAGCGAAAACACGATCCGACCGGAACCAAACGAAGGAGCAGACTGGCAGAATCGAGAAGTCGTTCACTTGAGTTCCCCTTGGCAGCGTTGGGTCCTCCGCCGTACTCGAGAGATGAGCAATTGATGCGCCCTCGTTATCACCGGACCAATGTCAGAGGTCGCCCCGGCTGCTGCAGGCACGAAGGCCGCTGATGGTACGCTGTCGGTGCGTCGGATGGCCAATCACACAACCACCGATAGCGTACGGCAGCATGATGCGCAGTGGAAGATTAAGAGGCCGCTGGAACGAAGTGTAAATCGGTATACCCTGACGTCGGTGTGATCCGATCCTCTCGGTAGGGTTCATTATCAGTGGTATACCAAAATAGCACAGCATAGGTACGTGTAACGAAGGCGAACGAAGCAAGGAGGGTAGGTAGAATGGACCAACCATCACGGGCGAAGATTATGCTTGAACGACGGGTGAGAGATGATGACGGATAATGGGTATTCGTTCCCGCAGTGGTTTGTTTGATAAGTCTACCGAATATAGGCCGATTTCCGCAATAGTAATCCAGCTGCGCCCTGGCCGTTTCGTACTCACCATCGATAATTGAGTTTAAGTTTCTTTCGTCCGTGCAACAGTAAAACCGAAAAGCTAGTTTTTTCCAAGTACCAAACCATTCTTCCCATTTAATTTTTCGATGTTTTTTATGAAAGTATCAAAACAATATAAGTTCTACTGTTTGCTGGCTGCTGTTTTTCTTCCCCTACATTATGATCTACAAATAATCATCTTCGTTTTTATCAACAACGATCGTCCTCTCCGAGGACGAGGTGGAGAATAGCTGGGCCAGTTTGATACAACCGTTAATGCTTAGCAAACAGATATCATATGAGAAGCATTACAACACCGACGAGTTGGAAAATGCTGAATTCAAAATCAAATGAACACCAAAAGTAACTCGATTTCACGTAAGCTAGTTGAAAAATGTGCTTGTAACATACCAGGAGAAGAAAAACCATTCGATAGAAATACTATTGTACGTCTATTGGTTTTGGTTTATGAGAATGAGCGATGTCCTCCATCTCATGGTAACGTAACACTCCTCTATAAGCATAATTTTGTCTTTTTGTTGTATAAGCGTATTTGCAGCGGAACATAGGAAAGCGTAAGATATCCTGATTCTACACTTTTAGTTTGGATAAGGTAAGGGAATTTGGAATTACTGGGTAGTGCGTTTTGTGCGTAATTCAGGTTTAATTTAGCGACCGTTTCTGTGACGCAAAACACTCGTTTGACAATATCGTTGAAGTTAGTTCTTGAAGTATATATGTGTGACTAATCGTCCGAGAATTGATTGCATGGTTGCTTTGCAGTTTAGCCTGCAGGAAATAACTAAATTCCGGACGATTTTCATTATGTACTACGTATTCTAGTGGCACCACGGTCACGATGCAGATCTCTAATCTCAATTTCTCATACATTGTATGTGGGCGATTGTTTTTCTTGTGTCATTGTTTCGTTGCCTGTCTTTTATTGTTTTGCTTGTTTCTTCGTACAACCAAGCGCCCCTGTTGAACGCATCCAGTTAAACTAATATCACAGGAAACCTAAACTTCTCTAAGAACTTATATTTCCGTCGCCCATCTTGGAGGAGTTTATCTGTGGTTGATGCCGATAACGTGTGATTTTGAGTGGCCACCACGTTCATAACGCGATTTAATGAGACTAGGGGTTTACGATCACGATCGTTGCTGGTATTTTTCGGTCGATCACATTTACCGTCAGGGGAATGTCCTTTCTACAATGGGCTCCTCTCTCTTCCAGTTACTCTGTTCCTAGTACGATGAACGTTGTGAAACAAAAAGCATGGAACATGGATTCTCGGTTTGAATTGGTAAGTCAACGGTTGGTTTTGGGACAACTAGGAGTTGTAAGGAACTACGCGACTTGTGGGACACAATGTGTGAACGGTAAAAAGTGGGTCTGTTTCACACTTAAATATCATCTCGTTGCTGACTTCAGCGCATGCATATAATTAGTATCGTGAAACATGTCTAATTCTCGCTTATCTATCGTCTAGCAAATATCATTATGTCTTATCAAGTAACCTTTAAGATTGTTGTGCATTCGTTACAATGTTTAGATTCGCATTTTCGTAGATTGTTTTACCCTTTCTGAAACACAATCGATGATAAAACCAAGCAAAAAAGCCTTCTCTTTTTGTTTTTCCGCAAAATAGAAGATAAAATAAACAGATTTGCATTTTTCTATCAAATTTGTATCCTTCACATAAATGATTCTTCAATATTAGGTGCATGGACGGGGTTGAACAGTGGACAGTTGTCTTTGTCTGATTATTAAAAAAAAGGACTATCCAATTAAAACCATCGGCTATGTAGGGAAATAATTTGAACAATCTTAGTCCACACGTTGCAGTTCAATCCTCGGTTGGTTATCGAACTCAGTGCGAGGTGGCGTTACTCTGACGTTCGCTACTAGCGCAAGGACGCTCCGCGCATCTCGATTTTCAATTCATTCGCTAGGCGATACAACTTTCTCTCCTTAACTGGAACTCCCGATGCAATCGTGCCAGTTGTGGTCTATTTGTACACTCTTGCCTAGCAGTATTTGGCATGAAAGGATGGTTTGCTTTATAAGCTAAAAATACATAAACAACTTCTCGCGGGTTGAATAATAAAGCTGGGCACCTAAAAAAACGCTAGTGAGTGAACTGATGGTCTATTTGGATGAAACACTAAACGTTTCCACTCTAGGTGAGTCGAACAAACGGAGGATAAAAAACCGTGAAGGTTGTGAAGAGTAAATTTATACTAGGACTAAAAAACTTCCGATAGCTACCGTGAAGTTAGTGGAGTTGAACGAAAACGTCGGACGACAGCTTCGTGATGTCTCGGAGATCGCATGAAACTGTTATACGCTACACGTGCTGCGTGTTGTACTTATTAGCTGAACCAAAACGACAGAGGTTTTACGCTGCCATTCATGATGGCTTGGGCGGTGGTTCCTGCAAGGGGTAAAAAGAGCTAATAAACAAATGGAAAGCGAAAACTGTATTGCTACATGTTCGAGGATGAAATTCGTGCTAATGTTGCTCGAAATTATCATGGAATACTGATTGATTAAAAAGTAAATAGAACCATATGATTAACATAGTTCATTTTTTCCACTGCACACACATGCTCTACCATTTTTAATCAGTCTGATTTCCTGAATATCCTAGATTGCTAATCCCTTTTACCCTGTCCAAACACATTCGATTTGGTTCGATCCACTCTAGATCCTAGTACACCTTGAAACAGTCGCTGCGGGTGATTATCAGCGGGAAGATACCCATCGGCAACCATCTACACTCACCTTCCGACTCGCTGATGTGATTCACGCCCATCGTCTCGAGCTGCTTGAGCAGGCCGCCCAGGTTCACCCTTTCTAGCTTCTGCCGGTCCATTGAGATTCGCACGGTGGGCGCTTTGCTGCCCTTGGTTTGCGTGTGCCAGACAAGAATTTCAGTGCAGTTGTTCGCCTTCGGTTCGATGTCCGCCAGCTTGAGGCCGATGCTTTTGAGAAACTCGTCCTCCTCGTAACCCGCCTTGAACGGCATCGTCGCGTTCGGGCTGAGGGCCAGGTACTCGAGGCTGACCGCAAAGCCGGCCATATCGACCGGCCACTTCCGCTTGGCCGGCCACGAATCGAAGAAACCCTCCACGCGACCCTATTTCACCGAAGGATGAAAGGAAACAAGTGAAACACAGGTCCGTTAGTTGCCCGCTGCGTAATTGCTCAGCCGGTGGCCGTGATTAACAGGAGCGAGCCACCTCCGCCACCGTTTGCCACCCAACTTACGTTTCGCACGATCGGCGTACTGATGGCGTAGTCCCCGATCAGTCCGACCGGGAACATGGACACCTTCCTCGTGTAGCGGATTTCGCTGAACAGCTTCAGGTCGAACGTGTTGTCGTCGTCGCCGAAGTACAGTACGCCCGACCGCTTGCTGTTCGCACGGATCCAGCTCAACGCCGCCCGCCGGTTGGCGACACCCCGTGGAGCATTCTTTCGCTGGCGGTACACCTCGGGCATGGGGCTGGCGAGTTGAGTATACGGGATGCCTACCGTTCAATCAAGGGATGAAAAACACAAACACGTAAATCGTATGAAAGCGTTTCGAAAGACTAAGATTATGATACTCCTTTTCGTTCCCTAAACTATATTACTATTTCTTTTATACCAATGCGTATTTATAGGCTATCTTTCTAGAATCCGAATACAGCTGGTTTAAGCGTTGAAAAAAACAATCGGAAGTGTGGTCCAATTGTGATGTGAACTCACTATCAGGGCCTTAATTTTTCTCCTTAATGTCTTTACGCTCTGCTCAACAAAATTTCACCGTACCAAGGGTAACGGGTAACAATAAATCAATAAATGCATAACTTTACACATTCTGCCCTTGGTAAAATTTGCGCCACTCATAACTATTTGCTTTATGATCTGTCAGACGGGAAATGTGCAGGAATGTCACTGGAACGATGACGGTTGCGGGTCGGTTTTCCCAAGCTCTTGTATGAATATTTGATAAGAAATCAAACAAATGTTCAAACTCAACTCAATGGTGTACACAATAAGCTGATAGAAGCCTGGGTCGCCAAATATTTACGTTCTTCTGTTTGAATCCTTCGCCTACCGTAGCACGCTTGCTTTCGGGAGCCTTCTTACCGAACTTTTTGATGTGACTATTCAGCGTGGCGCTGCAGATGGTCGTGTCGTCTGCCACGATCCAGTGCAGCCGGGGCACATGCATCAGCGTCTGGCCGAGTCGAATGATCTCCGCAATCTGCTCGCGCCGTGGGTACGTCGGCGTGACAAAGTATATCATCGGCTCCGTCCCATTCCATTGCGCCGGAAGTTGCGAGGATGTGGCCGGTTGCTGCTCCGGCTGCTGCTGATGGCGCGGCTGATGTTGCCGTTGTGTGGTGCTCGGCTCGTCCGTCGTGGTCGGCAGGGTAGTCGCGTAAGGTCCCTTGCGGTAGTCGATGTAGTTTTCGTAACATACGACAAGCTCCTCGTTCACGAGCGGAAGGTGAAACTCTTTCTCGTAGTCTTCTGAAAAAAATATATGCAGAAAATAAGATACAAGGTTAAGCGTTGAGTGTTTTAAACCGGTAAACAATATAACATCAAGTCACATATTTGATTCAACACAAATGCTAGAGCGCGACGCCGACCGTTTTATCATTAAATTGAGCTCAATCGCAGGTTCTTCTAAACGAAGTTCCCTGTAAACGTAGATGGAGATCTCCAGAGACTTCGATTCGTGATTCAACCAAGCAATTGAAAATAAGTGCATGAGCCTCCTTTGATCATGTGGAGACCGCGGCAATAATAGATAAGGTTGGTTCATTATCATCAGCTAGGCGCACATTGTATTTTCGTTTTCGTTAGTCTTATGACTCAACACTTTACGCGTCTCTCAGACGTGTCGTCGCGAGCACTCGGTATCTTAACGAATCCAATCGAATCACATTTTATGATATCTCTCACTCTTCACTCTTGTTAGGTTTTACTGGGGCCATAAATATAAAGTTTTTATCAAAGCTAGACGGACCACAATTGTTTGCTTTAGGAGCTACCGATTTTCGACAATCACGACTATCGCTCGACTATGGACAGCTGAGGGGGATTACCTATTTTCAAAAGCAAGACACACTTGCCGAACGTATTTGATCTCCATCTCTCTCGCGGAATGCATCCGGAAAATGAATTTCGATCATTTTGTTTTATGAATGTAGATTCCACTGATTTTAACTAATGTCGTACCGTGTACCTTTAAACTAACAGTGTGTGACAGATAAATTGAAAACGATTATACTATCTATACTTTGGGGTAGTAGAAAAAAAAATGTAAGAGACCTGCCCATGAATCAAATTACACTGATGGCCAGAACAATTTGAATGGAAACGTAGAAAATCAAAATACTTCTTCCTAACAAGCATTGTTATACGCACGCAACCAAATGGAACCAAAACAATCTATTCAAGTCACGTGCACGATTCGCGCGCTTCCCCTTACGACGGCAGGTAATTTCAACAATTACGATTTACGACACACACGCGGATGGATGCTAGCATAAAAGTGCATTCAGCTATATCGTTTTGCGTCGCCGTCGATACCACTTCCCACCAGCCCTAAAGCAACCCCGTTTACGACCGTCGAATGATTTTCGTTTTTAAACGGGTTTCCCCTTTAACACTGGACGAAACAAAAGGTGAACGTAACTCACAACATAGCGAGGCAGCACGGACAAGACGAGGGACAACATCAGACGAAATATCTTCTGTTTAATCCAATCATTCCTGAGACGATACCACCGACCTAAGGGGCAGACTTATGCATCTTAATTTAGTACCTTTGTGGGGGAAACCTTTCCCCGTCCGCGAAAGATCTAACCGTTTTAGAGCATTTGGTTGTTCGGTTTCGTGCTTTTTGTCTGGAAAAAAAGATTGAGGGAAATAAGTATCGAAGGATCTTTATGGATTTAATGTGAGTGATTCCCATTAACCAATAGTCCGGTTTTTTTTTTCTTTACAATCAAACACCTAGTACAGTTAAGATTACACGCAAGGACCGGGATGTTTTACTTTTTAGTTCCATAACCATGCAAAACGCACACTACAACGAACATGAAATTAAGTACACCCCATATGTGTCAGTAGACGAGTTACGTCCTTTTCCCTATTTTCCCTGCCACCATTCGCAACGGGTCGGCTGAAGTGCATCATCATGATAAAAAGCATTGTCATTTTTCGCAATTTATGGGGCGGGAAATGGCGTGAGAAAACCCGAGCCGAAACATTTGAATAGGTTTCATCGCCATGCTGCAAAGATGTCAGCAAAGAATTTATATCCGGCGGATGCGGATCGAACCGAAATGGTAAAAGTATCTTGTAACAACCAAAGTTTATTTTTTTCGAAGACTGAAATTATCTTCTTTGCATCGGAAGAGTCGTGTATCCAATGGATGTAGGTTATCAAAAAAAATAATTTGGGAGCAAAGATAAACGTGTGAACTAGATAAGCCGCTGGCAAACAAGTATACGTGTACGCCCGCTTTCGCAGCTCTAGTGTTAGCAAACCATTTGAGAAGGCCGCCGGAACTTCCGTGTTGTATATTCAACTAAGCGAACAAACCCAATCCAATATCTTTAATCTTATTTGCATCCACTGCAACGAACGGTCGAACAGCTGTGGATGAATTCGAAACTAGACTCTAAAAAAGGCTCTAATTAGCGAAACTGATCCTAGATAACGGTCGGTTGACTAGAACGGGTGACACGGGGGCCAGGCACCGTTTATCTGGGACAAACCATGGAAGGAACGGTGGAAGATAACGCGAGGCCATTGTTGTAGCGGCCAGTTTGCCATTGAAATTCGAACCCCACAGTGGACACCGTGGCTATTTGGGGACCGCCAGAAAGTGAGTAGAATGATCCAGCCGGACCGACAACGCTGCGCTCTGCGGTCGTTGAATGATCACAATCAGCATAATTCCGACGCCGACCGGGCATTATTCGCTACTGGTGAAGTCATCCTTTATTGTCACTAATTTCTAATAGTTGTGAGCATTAGTTAAGTTACCAAAAGGTTGGACCCTCGCGGTACACTTCATCGCATGCCAATTTTCATTAGCGGGAAAATTACCGCGGTTGCTAGTGGGTGTCCCTGAATATTATTGATTTGTTCAATTACAAACAACTGTTGTTCGAACAAACTATAAATCTGATGTAGAATTTCGGGGCTTGAATGGTTATCTAATTTATTTGAACAAAACACACTGCAGGGCTCTATCAAATCTCTTCGTTCCATTTGCCTACAGATGTTTACTTTGAAAGTTAATTTGAGCGGCCAAGCCAGCCGTATTGTCTCAGGGACATGATCATTTTTTGGCTTAAATCTAGGGTTACTAGAGGTTTACCTTAGTTCATTCGCAATAGGAAGTAATCTAAATATTTTAGCTCACGCTTAAGTTACATTACTCATAACCGTATATTTAAACAACAAGAGGTATTGACATTTTCGTGAAATATTGATGGTGTGCACTCGGGTTTCCAAATGTGTTTAGGATCTAACATAGAAACTCCGGAAAGACATTCTCAAGAGCAGCATCAAGAATTGAGTAATATGAACGAGTTTCTAATATGTTTAGTGATATTTTTGTTTTCAAACCCGAATCACCTAACCATTATTAATTCATCTTAACGAACTGGGAGAACTATGTACAATTTCCAATGGGGTACAAAGAACATTTTCACTTTCATTGAACGTACCTTCTTCCTTGGAAAGGCTGTAAATTCCGAAAACGAACAAACCAACCGAAATCGCTACCGCTGTAATGTAATGCTTCTTCACCCGATGCAGGAGGGTTCTTACTGTGGCCATTGTGGCTTCGGGGATGTATTGTTGTGCGCTAGAACGAAGTAACTACCGTCTTCCGTAGCGAAACAGTAGCAAACTGAGGGGGTTTTCTTTCTTGCGATGCTTTTCGTTCTTCACAACTCTGCTACTGTTGCCCAGCTTGCTGCAGATCGACACATCGGTGGTATTTCGGGAGCAGTGGAATGTGGTGTGTAGCTCCGGATGTTGTAGGGAACCACTTCGCCAAAAAACACTGTTTAGAATCTGTACACTAACTTATCAACTCACTGCACTCATTCCCGGGCGAATAAAATTTTTCACGAATCCCACGAATACCGCACATGCTCATTTATTGTTTCCGACCTAACTTAACCCTGCTGGTGCTCCGATTTTTTTAATTACTTTTTCCCCTTGCATTTTCTTCCCTCGCGTATGCACACTTCTAGAGCCACAACGGCAGCCACTAGTTTGAGCTTGCATCACTTTCACTATTCCGTGTTGTATAACATTACATTTTCGACGCAACAATCAACGTGATCGGAGGGTGTGTGGTTCACATTTTCACTTTCTACACAATAGAGATGATATCGACCACAACATGCGCGACGAACGAAGACGAAGAATAAGGATGAATAACAAAACCAGCGGGCGAGGCGGGAAGAATGTTTGTCCCCTACTGACCCGGGCTGGCTTAGGGAAATAGAAACGTTTGCAGGAGTTGGTTTATCCTGAGGCAGGGGGTCCAAAATGCGGAAACGCTAAACGCTGAACACGGCACCCGCGGCCCGTCCTCGACTGCTCTGTCACATCTACTGACGAGTGTTCGGAGCTCCGACCTGTTCATATTCGAACTCTCCAATCTTCGCATATAACCTAGCGTCGAAGCTGTCATGAAACGGAATGCTATAATCAAAACATTACGAAAGTCAAACTCATAAAAAAGGGTCAGTATAGCGCGACTCCACATATAAAGGTCAATAATACATTGTTCCAGTAACAAAAGCATTGAATTAGCATTAATTTAGCCCTCGTATAAAGAAGACGAAGGAGTGTAAAAGAAAGCGGTCCGCCTTGTTGAACCGATGCATTGTACTTGTCTTCGGAAATCGCTGCTTCCTTAGCCAGTTTGTGGTACGGATTCACACGATATTCTACTAGATAGACAACATTGAAGCGATGGAAGAAGTAAATCTAGCTATCAACGATTGCTGCGCGATGAATGCGACAGAGTATACTGATTCCCAGCGGAACATTCGTGTACCAACAGGGTCAGGTGCAGGTAGAGGTCGCGGTGTCGTTGAACTCCCACAACATTCTCTAGAACAAGTTCGCCTCCCTGCTCACATAAACAGCCTGAGAGTGCAAACATTTCCGTTGGGCCATCTTCCGACTACACAGGAGATCCTTTCGCGCGATCCCGACGAGGAAATCACTGCTACCTTACGAACTATGGGAATACACGGAACGGGTGGAATGCTGAGAGATGCTACCACCCGTCGCACGGCCCTGGACAGAGGGGACACGATTCCGAGCGAGGAGCTGATGGCCACTCCACATCCACGTGGTCGTGGTAGAGGTAGAGGTCGTGGTGTCGTTGAAGTCCCACAAAATTCTCTAACACAAGTTCGCCTCCCTGCCCACATAAACAGCCTAAGAGTACACACATTTCCGTTGGGTCATCTTCCGACTACGCACGAGATCCTTTCGCGCGATCCCGGCGAGGAAATCACTGCTACCTTACGAACTATGGGAATATACGGAACGGATGGAATGCTGAGAGAAGCTACCACTCGTCGCACGGCCCTGGACAGAGAGGACATTCATGTTGACGGCCACGTTCCGGTCATACTCAACGAAGATCTGTTTCGCACGCGCACGGAAGCAGCGACTGGAAGTAACGCAACCACTTTTGTGCCACCATTCGAGGCCCCTTACGATCCAGAGGTGCCATTACATGTCCAATTTACAACCATTTCCGAGTTCCAGCATAGGGCAAAAACTCCCGACAAAGTGGTCCAGGCAAAATCCAAATCGAAAAATAGTCAGCACACATCAAAGACTCCCGATAAGGGAAAGAAAGCTAAATGGAGAATGATTCAGAGCGAGGAGCTGATGGCCACTCCACAACCCCGTGGACGATACGACAACAATCCTTCCATGTTCCCGGGAGCGCATCCAAATGCTGCATCCTCCGGTCGGATAGTAATCGGCGCAGATGGAAATAAAATCCTTAGGTATTGAGGAACTGTGAAAATGTTGTGATGTCCCGCTTTTGGGCATAACAAAAAATTAAACCACATTTACAATAAATTTAGGATTTTATAAAATCTAGTTTTTTTCGTTCATTTCTAAATGGCATCTGTAATGAAAGACGCATAGCCACGAACCGTTAGTTCGTATATGTACCAACACAGTGACAGACGTTCATGCGCTTGTCAAAAGTTGGTATCGTGGAGAGGCAGCTGCAGTGGTCTGGTCGGTCGTTCTTTTTTACAATTTAGTTTTGAAACGTTTCGTAGACGCTGGGATACGCACAGTGCACTCTTTTTCTGGTGTGGATCCATCGAAAGCGTAGCGTGTGAAGTAGGGAATCGTATGTTTTCCTTCTGGACCAACCAGCTCATCGTAGAAAAGATGGAACTATCTAAGTAGAAAAAGTTCTATAGTCTAGGGGGAAGTAAGCAAAATCCCCGAAGGTGTCGAACAGAGGCGAGTCGCTGTCAGACGGGAAACGCGAGACAGAAATAACGCGATTTTGTCTGAAAAAGCCACGGGATTACTCTGCTTCCCTCTGCTACTTCTCTGTCCAGACTAGAATCGATACACGTACCACGGTTGCTGTGTTGCGAAGAAAACGCGTCCGAAATCGACGACACCTTCACGACGAAGCAGAGAAGGCATCGTCACGGCGGGGTTTCATAGGATACTGAACCAGGCAGGGCGCCGTTCCCCCACGAAACGGCAGCTCTTCGCCGTGAAGCCCTAGCGACCAGCCAGAGAGCCTGCAGCGGAAGAAAAAGCAGTAGCGGTCGAGCGAGACATTAGCTGCTGTGGCCTGTGGTGGCAATGGATTGTCCGCATATCGTCGACAATGTAGCTCTCGGGAAGGATTCAGTGAAGGCCGTGAAGAGCAGCAGCACCGTCGCCTCCATCACCGCTCCCGCTGCAGGACGACCATCTTCACCTGGCATCTGTCTGCCGACCTCGACGGTGGTGGCTATTCCTTCCACCGCAGCCACAATACCCGACGGAACGACTGGCTCTGCAGCGGCCAATCTGGTTGCTGCGTGTACTGCGTCATCATCGCCTACCGTGTCCTCGCGACACTGGAAATGTTCAGGTAATCAACGGGCTTTATCAACCATTGTTGTGACACACGGTTCGAGATTAGTGCTATCAAAGAAATCTCAACGCAAAAGTATCCCGCAGTGGAACTGTCCGCTTAGCGCTACGCTCTAATGCCAGTGGTAAATCGCGGATTTTCGCTCATAACTCCGGAACAATGACAGGGATGGAACATGGTGTCGAACAGCATGTGTGGAAAAGAAATAGCAAATAGTGGTGACGATCTACCAAGCCGCCTGGCTAATGTTAGCATGTATTTTTCCCGAACGTGTGCGTGTGTCTACCAAACTCTAGGAAGAGCAACGACGAAGGCCCTTTAAAAATCGTGCATTTGCGATCGTTTAATAATGCCTAATCGAAAAAGGACAGAATATTCTGCTTAATTAAACATGTACCCCATCCATTCTCCCGTACGGTTTGGTAAACAAAAAATCAATATTACGTCACACGTCAAATTTATAGTACCCCGCTCATGTCCCGCTTTGCCACAGTCGATGTCCATTGTCTGTTTCGTTCGACTACCTTGAAAAGATTTGGTTGCGTGGATATTCGAGCCAGCTTGTCCAAGCTGCTCTCTAGAGCGCACTTCTGCCAATATACTAAATGTATAGCAGACATTGCGATTACCGGCTCATGAAGATCTTTGGCAATGTTTTTTTTTATTATAGAGACTGCTAAAAAGGGCGGCATTCGTCTCTAGATCTTCGGCAAGTAATTGTGTGCCTTGTGTGAGATCCAATATGTGCGACCATTGTTTGGTCGTTCTATGGCCGCGGATCTTTTTGGGTCAGTGTGGATTACAGCGTTCTCGTTCAATGCGTCAAAACTAATGAAAAAAAGATTATCTGATCAAAATGTTTCCATCGTCCCAATGCATGGACACATGCAAGCGATACCTCTACGTTCATCATTTGTGTGCATTTGAGTAATTAAAAAAACCATAATGCACATTTTTAGCTTCTTTTCTATTGCAACAGTTTTTAAATCCTTCCACGGAAAAAAACCCTTCATTTTGCGTCTTCCCTTTGTTTTTTGTTTTTCCTCTTTTCCGACCCTACTATACCATGCACATTTGAAGTGTCCAATCGGGCTTTAGCTCATATTCTGGGCGATTCAAAGTGCATCGCATGGATAAATTGGATAGATTCATGGATGCTATCTTTTCTTTTACATCGGTATTGCATTCGCATTCATCCATTCATGTGCCTATATTCTCAGGGCCACACGCTATGACGATGTCCATAATTGTTGGTAGTCCGTCTCCGACACGGACGATATACGTGAAGAGGAGAAGTGCTTTTCCTCGGTAGAACGAATTGATAATGAAGAAAAGAAATGAACGAGTCAATCTTTAGGTACTCGCGTAGCCTTCCCTACCCGCCATCCTTCTTGTTTAAGTGCAATGTGCTTTGATGAGAAGTGTGCTGGTGTGAGTGTCAGACATACTGCAAAGCGAGGAGTAGTGGTGTCGTGCAATGTTGAGCTGAGCATCGCTCGTATCGTTCGATGGGATCAGCAGGGCTCAGAAAAGTATTGTAATTGTTTATATACCACTTGATTTATTTAGCTTTTCAAAGCAATTTTATGAAGGCGTAAATCATTTATGCTTTTTTGTCATTTATATAATCCATGGACATTTTAACAACGGTTTCCAACCCAATGTATTGCAAATGGTACATCCCCTTTAACTACATTGGCTTCGCAGTATTGTTAATAACATATGCTAATTATTTGACTTCTAAATTGTTTTTCTTTCCAGAATGCTCCATAAGCAAAAACAATTGGATGTGTTTGCAGTGCGGCGTAGTACTGTGCGGCCGTTACGACAATGGCCATGCACTGAACCATTCGAATGTGAACCTAAATCACAACGTGTGTATGAACACGTTGGATCAATCAGTATACTGGTAAGGGCGACGCGCGTAAATAACTTTAGTGGGGTATTCCATCATTGTAATATTACCCTTGCTCTCATTACGTACCGCAGCTACAAATGTGATGAATTCGTGATAAACGATACCATCGAGAATGCCTTGGAGGTGATACGCCAGGAGCTGAAGGATGGCAGTGGTGATCAGATGGACACAATTTCCGAAACGTCCTCGACGTTGGAAGAAATCAGCTCTTCGAAGTCGATTCAAGAAACAGCCAGCACGTCTTCGTCAAGCGATTCCGGCTGGGAAGAGCCACCGACGGCGGCACTTTCGATTCCGGCCCCGGCAACCGCTTCGGCAGCGGCAAGCGCACGAAAGTTGCGCCCTCGGAAGCGCACGATATCGAGCGATAGTAACAACGAAAATGGAGCAACTAACGCGAAACGGAAGTCCTTGCGACGAGTTGTGGGGCTTCGAAATCTTGGAAATACCTGCTTCATGAACTCAGTATTACAATCGTTGAGCAACATCCAGGAGTTTAGCTGCTACTTCAACACAATGCCCGCGCTGGAAACGAAGCACAAACCAAAGGCGTACCATTCGCGCAGCATGAAGGAAACGATGGATGATGTGTTTGTTGTGGAGGAGCTTCGAAAGGTATAATGTTTGTGTTACTCAGGTGTGTGACGGATTTCACATAGAGAAATTCTTTTTTTCTTGTGCCAGGTCCTGCTGAATCTTAGTCAAGGTGGCGACGGTTCTAAGGGTGCCATTTCGCCCGAATGTTTATTCCTGGTCATCTGGAAAGTCGTGCCACAGTTCCGCGGGCACCGCCAGCACGATGCGCACGAGTTTCTGCGCTACATGCTCGACCGACTGCACACCGAGCTGCAGCAGGTTTCGTTCCCGATAGAACTGAGCGCACAGAAACCGGGCGAAACCAAAAACCCCTATAACGTGTCCGGCCTAAGCCATCTTCAGGCCAAGGGACGCCATTCAATCGTCACGAACGTTTTTGGAGGCGTATTGCAGAGTGAAGTGCGCTGTCTGATCTGCGGCATGGAGAGTAAAAAACACGATCCTTTCCTGGATCTCTCATTGGACATTCCGGAGAAGTTTTACAGCAAAGATCATCTGGCGGAAAGTGGGTCAGGCGTGGGAAGTGCCGCGGAGGGAACCAACATAAGTGGAACTGCACCAGTTTGCCACATTGCGGATTGTCTGGCTAGCTTTACAGAGGTAAAACATGTTTGTAGGCAAACTTTTGCAAATTTGCAATACAGTGGAATTTATTTCCCACCGGTATTTCGCTTCCCGAGAGTTACGAGCCACAAACTAGAAAATACATTTAACATTTTTCAGGTGGAAGAGCTAGCGGAAACGGAACTCTACTACTGCAGTTCCTGCAAGTGCAAACAGAAATCAACGAAACGTTTCTGGATTCGCCGGCTACCGAACGTACTGTGTTTGCATATAAAACGTTTCAGGTGGAACAACTTCTACCGGTAAGTAAAGGGTGCTAATGGCAGCTATACGATTGATTGAGTTTGATTTCATTATTATTATTATTTGTAGAACGAAAATTGACTTGAGAATAGCATTCCCCATCAACGCTCTGGACATGTCACAGTTTGTTCTAAACAACGGACCGGAAACGAGGCGATCCAACTCCAGTTGTAACATTTACGACCTGGCTGCAGTTATTGTCCATCATGGTAACGGGTATGTTTCATTTGCTTCCGCACCAAGGGTTCGACGGTGCCTTCAGTCGATGATCAGCTTTACAAAATCACCTTTAAAACATCTATTTAAGGTCCAGCTGTGGTCACTACACTTCCTTTGCCATCAACAACGGCGTCTGGATGCACTTTAACGACCATACGGTGAAGGAGGTGAGCAGTACGGCAGTGGCCGAATGCAAACCATACATTCTCTTCTACATTAAGCGCGACCCAACGAATGCCAATCGGCCGTCGACTACTATCACTAGCGCCACCGTCGCCGGTGCGCCCGGCACACCTGCAGTCAATCAGTCGTCCTGAGATTAAGTTGTTTCATTTTGTAAGACTGATTATCGACTCGTAACTAATAATCCGACTGATCCTAGCTGTTCGGGAACGTAATGGGGAAGGGGAATGTGGGGTTCATAAATACATCTTTTTTATAGCATGAATGTGGGGGGCTTTCGTTGCCATTAGGCCGCTTGGCGCAATTTTGCGCAGTGTAAAGTCTAATGTGATCGATGAATGTTTAAGATAGAAGGGCAGCTTTCTGATTTGTTTCCGGTGTATTTTCTCCTCTCCAAGTACATCGGAGTGCGTCAAGTACACTGCACTTGTCCAAGGGCGAAGTTGGGTCACTTGTTCTGAGCGGAAAAATAACCCAGCTATAATGTAAAACAACAACTCGTTTCAGTTCCTTTTTCAAAAAAAAAAGGATGCGGGATGTATCGGGAAGAGAGATTAGGATTGGTATACTGCACCCGGGGATGCAAATAAGGTAGTTTTCTTCTAGTAGGGTGGAATAGAACATAAGATTAATTTAAAGTCCAAAAGTAGGGAAACACAAAAACAAAAGAAAGTGGAACTTGTAAACTGTACAGACTAATAGATTTGTATAAATCTAGAATGTAGTATAGATTAAGGTACTAATACAGACCGTACGGCGCAAGAAGCCTATATTTGCAAATGATTGTACATTTATTCTAGACCATTTTTGACTTTTTTTTCTTCTCTTCTGTGAACAAATAGAGAGACCCCAATGTACAATTTGGTCACCTCGAGTACACTACCAGTAGTATAAGAGTCCCATGCTCTGCTGGTCTGATCAAGAGGTTCTGGTAGAGCATTTCTGTCGTTCATTTTCAGAGACTTACTAGTGATCAACTTTTCATTTTAAAGTTTCCAATATTTGTCTTCTGCATGCTTACTACTGGACCGCAATAGCTATATCGTCACGTACTCTTGAAGTTAAGTTTTCCTTTACCATCCAACTGGTCAGCTAAACAGAAAACAAGTTCAACAAAAAAAATCACATAATAGTTTCGTGGTTAAGAAAACTGATTTGATATGTGATAAAAAGATGCATTTTAGTTCACATAAGGAATTTGTGTAGTTTTTTTTTTTGCAAACCGGTTCGTCGTGCGTGCATGGGCTATGTGTGTGTGTGATTTTTTTAAGTGACAAAGCAAAAATATTTGAATATTTGATCAATATGTGAAAACCGGCCGGTCGCGGACAAAACTGGAATACGCTGGAAGAAAACAAAAAAAAAACTTCTGTCATGTAAGATCGAGAGAAGCTTTTTATAAGAGATACTGATAGTATGTAATTCATAAGCCCTAAGTGTATTTTATTCTTTATATTTTCTAAGAATATTCTCAAAGAGGCCGCCGATTTTTGTGATGTATTTTTTTTTTCGTTCGATTCGTTCGTCTATAAAGTAGATTTAGTAACTTCCGTTTCTTTGTCAACTGCGTAACTCATCTAAGCCACGAATCCTTTGAATGTGAATAGTCTTTGATTAAATGTATTATGGCGTCCTTCTTATATTTTTCGTACTGGTCTTGCATTATTTTGCTGATAGTTTCGTGTTAGATCATTTGCAACGATTCATCGAACATCCAAAATCATGCGTCCGGGAGAAGGTCATTCAAAAATTAAACCACAATATTCAATCTCTTCAAATTGTCAAACACATACAAACAAATAATATACAGGCAAAGTTAGAATCGATTGCATAGAATTAAAAATACTCTCATAAAAACAGTTTAATGCAAAAGAAATCATAACCGTAATAACTACACATCAAGGCACCGAATGCGACGATGGCGGCTTTAGCACTCTCATTTCTTCACGATTGTTCGACGAGTCGCCGATAAGATGAAGGAAAAGCAATGTCCGATCAATACGACGTACTATGAAATAATAAGCGAAGCTAGATAATGAAAAAGATACAAAAATAAAAGTTTTCAATCAGACAATTTATGTGCTATGTTGTCTCTAATATAAGTTTGCAATAGAGAACTGAGAAAGTCAGACTATAACATACTTAAGAGGGCTATTGGAAATGTGAATTCGAACCACCCATTATAGAATGTAGGAGAAATTGCAATCAGCTGAAAGCAAATAAACGATGTTTTTTACGTTTATTGCTTGATACCTTGGATATCAACATTATATTCGATTAACGGTTCGCGTGGAACATAAGAACCCGACTGGAGGGGATAACGTCGATAGAACACATCCGAAGAGTACAATTTTGGGTTTTTGGTGCTAGCCGGTATCAAATGTTCTCACCGATAAATGAATATTTAACATAAATAAAATGTACAGTTCAGCAATAGGCTGCAATAGTGACACCCACGAATCGATTTCATGATCCGCTTCCTGCGCTTTTATTGCTACATAAATACGTGTAGACCAAACGAAACTTATTGCGCAACGAGTAGATTTTTCTCAAGCCAAAACAAACAAAAACCGATCCACTATGAAATAGCCCTGTGGTAGCCTAAACGACTACGATTGCAAGCTACGAAGGGACGAACGACCCCGGCTGAGTCCCTTTAAACAAAACAACAACAATACAAGCTGTCTGACCGAACCTTCAGCACCGTTTTTTTCATTTACTCATTCTAAAATCATACTTTATATTCTGCCGCAAAATTTTGCATTAAATAAAAATTCAATTAACTGATGGGACAAGGATTCTGTTCACTAAACGAGGACGGATCAAGGGTTGGCAGATTGAGATTTCCTGCTCCCAAGTCACCGACCAGATCGGCCGGCGGTTGTCCAAGATCCTGCATGCTTTGCATCTTTTCCAGCACGACCTGGAACCGATCTCGCTTCACATCGGCACTGTCTTCCGCTTGTTCCTTTTCAAGCTCCGTGCAAACTTCCTTCATCAGCGTCAACTGCTTCTCGTAGCGCTCCCTGTCTTCCTTCGGCACGGTGGCACCTTTCTCTTCCAACCACTTTGGGTATTTTTCGACCAGATCGCGCAAGCTGGGGAGCAGCACATCCGCCGACAGCAGACTCTGCATCATGCTTTGCATGAAGGGAAGAAATGCATTGCTATCGCCCGCGGCGTTCAAGTCAATGTTCCCGAACATGTTCGCCACGTCCTCCGGGCTGAATGGAGTCTGCAGGTTCTCGCGACCCTCACTCATAGCCTTCAGGGCGTCGCTGATGCTTTGGCTGATCGACGGTTCAAGCGTGTTGGCGGGCGTTGTCTCTTCAGTTGCGGCACCTTCGGGACGAATGGCCATACCGGCCGCTTCGGCGATGCGCTGAAATCCGAGGGCAATCTGATCACTATCCACCTTTTCGCCTCCGCCGAACAGCGCGGCCATATGTTGTTCGAACATTTTCGCTTGCACGCTGTATGGAGTGAGAAGTATAGAAAGCAATTAGCCAAAACTCGCACTACGCGGTGGTTGCACATGGAGCGCAAAAACAGTTAACTGGTACGGTAACGGTACTCTAGAAACTCTTCATTCCACAGTTGCTCCGTGGGGGGATCATCATGCTGTTCGTTTTTGTCGCCCGAAGAAGCCGCGCTGTCCGATTTGTTCATCTGTTTTTTGGACTCATCTTTATGTTTGCTGAAGTCCTCCAGGGCACCTGATGTATGGGAGTGTTAGGAATTGCATTCAAAATAGGAGAACATAGTGTTACATAATTGATTCGATGCGGTACGTTGCCCGTGCGGTACGATATTTACTGTCGAGTAGATCGTCTAATTCTTGGTCCCGCGGAGCAACATCAGCAGATTGACTAGATTCGATTTTCTTTGACTCTGACATTGCGTGTACTGCCTCGGCGCCGAACAGAAAATTGTGCAACCTTTGTTCTTTGTAAAAAAAACTCCAATACATGCACAGTTAAATTCCGCTATAGTAACCAATATAGAAAAACGGTAATCACTGTTTCTTCAGGTGAAATTCTTGATGAAGACTGTTGCAATTCACAAGTTTGTTGGATCGCTGGCGAGAAATGTCATACAAGTGTTGACAGCTAACCGAAGAAACCACTGACATTAATGTAAACCAGCTAAACTTGACGAATTGTTTGTGTATTGTTGTTCAACTTTCAAGCAGATATTTAAATATGCAATATTGTAGGTTAGTCATTTTGTTTCCAAAACCTGACAAACAATATAAAACGTATTCATAACATTTTTGCATGGATAGAACATTATATCGTCGACCATTTTAGTGTATGCATGTCAGTCTGCATTTTCAATCTTCAACCAATTTGTCACAACCCTGCATTTTGCTGGGCATTCTTCGTTAAATTACGTGGCAGCCGACACTGACAACTATGACACAATCAAAATACACACTCTCACCCGCTTTCCTTTACGTCTCGCCCGTTTGTGTGCCGATTTTTCTGTTTTCTTCATGTACGTCTGACGTGGAAATCAGTAGACGACAAATTTCTGTGCACATCGAAAGGGCTAAACGTTTCACCCCGATTGGTTTGCATCTGCAGTGTGTATTGAAGGAAATAATGCCCAGCGAATTTTAAGCCTACACCTTCGCTTGCAGGTTATTGACGTGTGTGTAATCGGATTATAGCTAAAATACGTCAGCTGAAAGAAGGTTAGTCCAATATTCGTACAGATAACGCTGTGCAGAAGGGAAGTGAATTGTAGTTAGTATATCTCATCCAACCTGCTCATCCCAGAAAGGGTTTGTCAAAAGTGCTGTCGCGGCAGATATGATGAAGTACAATTGTGGCTCTGAGTGTACTTGTACTGAAAAATGGTGCTGTATGTCGAATTTGCCTTCCATTTCGCTTGCAGGCCGCGTTTCATTGTGTGGTGACATCACTATAGGCGAAATTTCCCTCTACGATGAATCCCCAAATGGCTTATGGGCAGTATCCGCCACAAAGTTGGCCTCAGCCGCAAGCAGTTCAGCCTCAACCGGGAGGACCTCCGGCTGGAGCAGTGCCGAGCATGAACGGCGCACAGTCGAACGTCAGTAAAGCAAAAAGCAATTGTGTCTCCGTTCTTGCGAAATAATGTACAATCCCAATTATTGATGTTTCTAGCAACAACAGTTGCCTCACCAGATGCAAACGATGTCACTCGCGGGGCCACCGCAGCAGGGCCCACCGAAGGTTGGTGGCCCCAACCTGAATGGACCTACGGGAGGGCCACCATCTGGCTTTCCCACGCAACAGTCGATAGCTCGTCCACCATCGGCTAGTGGTCAGGTGTCAGGTGGCTATCCTCAACCACCGCAGCAGCAGCAGCAGCTGCCGCAGCCTGGTCCACCTACGATGAGCAACGGGCCCCCAGCGCCAGGAGCAGTCAGACCAGCGATGCCTCCTCCCGCCGGTGGCTATGGTCAAACTAATGGCCATCAAATGGGTGCTCCGGTGCAGCCAGCTGCGCCAGCACAGCAGTATGGAGCGACTGTGCCTGCGATAGCTACAAACGCGCCTGCTGGTGGCCCACCGCGTCCCGGGCAACCTTTTCCACCTCAACAACAAGTCTATCAGCAACAGGGCCATCAACAACACGTACAGCAGCAACAGCAGCAGCAGCCTCAGGCTGCTTACCCCGCCGGTCCCCCATTGGGTACGCAAGCCCCGGGATACCCTCCGCAATCGCAAGGGCTTCCAGGGCCCTCTTACGGAATGGCCGCTCCAGTAGGAGCTGGCGGTCCTCCTTCATCGGCACCACAACATCAGCCGCCGCAGCAGCAGCAGCAGCAGCAATATCCACCAATGCAGGCGAAACAGATCCAACAGCAGCAACAGCAGCAGCATCCACAAGGTTATCCACAACAACCCGGTCAAATGGCGCCTATGGCTGGGCACATGCCTCAGAGAGGGTACAATGTAAGTAGCCTAAAAAGAATGCCCTCTTTTGGTCATCTCGATACATGATATGTACAATTCTCATCTTACCTGCAGCAAATGGGCCCCGTTGCTGGTTATAATCAAATGCCACCGATGGGCGGTCAGCAGCAGCATCATGCACAGCAGCCTCCGTACCAAGCCCCGGGTATGGTTGGTGGGCACTATCCGCCTCCGCCGCCCGCCCCACCGCAGAAACGCCTTGATCCGGAGAGCATGCCCAATCCGATTCAGGTGATGGTCGAAAATCAGGAGTCCTGCGGGGGTATTTTCTCCACCAACCTACCCGGTCAGATGCCACCACTAGTGACCACGAAGTTCGTCACGCAGGACCAAGGCAACGCGAGCCCTCGCTTTGTGCGCTCGGCGATGTACAACATTCCCCAGACGGCCGATATAATGAAGCAGAGTGCTGTACCGTTCGCTCTCATCATTTCGCCGTTCGCGCGCCAGGCTGAAGGCGAAATGGCACCGCCGATCGTAGATTTCGGCGAGATGGGCCCGATCCGGTGCATCCGCTGCAAGGCGTACATCTGCCCCTCGATGCAGTTCGTGGACGGTGGCCGCCGGTTCCAGTGTCAGTTCTGCAAAGCGACGACCGACGTGCCGACCGGGTACTTCCAGCACCTCGATCACACCGGTCAGCGCATGGACAAGTACGAGCGGCCGGAGCTGGTGCTCGGCACGTACGAGTTTGTCGCGACGAAGGAGTACTGCCGCAACAATGTGCCCCCGAAGTCTCCGGCGATGATATTCCTCATCGACGTGTCGTACAACAACGTCAAGTCGGGACTGGTGCACCTTCTTTGTGCGCAGATGAAAAACATTATCCGCCATCTACCGGTGGACCAGGACCAGACGCGCACGGCGATGAAAGTCGGCATCATCACGTATAATAGCTCGGTGCACTTCTACAACCTCAAAAGTTCGCTCGCCCAGCCGCAGATGATGGTGGTCGGCGATCTGCAGGAGATGTTCATGCCGCTGCTTGACGGATTTCTGGTTGACCCGGTCGAGTCGGCCACAGTTATCGACGCGCTGATGGAGCAGATACCGAAGATGTTCGGTGACACACGCGAAACGGAGACGATCCTCCTGCCCGCGCTGCAGGCAGGCCTCGAAGCACTGAAGGCTTCCGATTGCGTTGGCAAGCTGTTCGTGTTCCATTCGTCGCTGCCGAACACGGAGGCACCGGGAAAGCTGAAGGCACGCGACGACCGAAAGTTGCTCGGGACGGAGAAGGAAAAGACGGTGCTCACACCGCAGTCAACGGTCTACAACATGCTGGCGCAGGATTGCGTCGGCGCCGGGGTCTCGGTGGACCTGTTTGCGTTCAACAATGCGTACATCGATCTGGCTACCATCGGCCAAGTGGCCAGGTTGACAGGTGGAGAGGTTTACAAGTACACCTATTTCCAGGTGAGATCGAGATCGGGAGTAGCTTCTTCATAACGAGTTTTTTGTGTTCTCGCTCGGGAAATTTTGAAATTTGCATCCAAACATCGTTCGTATCTTTGTTTTTTTCTTTCGCCCGTTTACCTTTGTTCTTTCCTCCTCTTTCCACCAGGCGGATATTGATGGCCAGCGGTTGATAAACGACCTGACCAAAAACGTTTCGCGCCCGATCGCGTTCGACGCGGTTATGCGTGTGCGCACCTCGACCGGCGTGCGTCCGACGGACTTTTACGGCCATTTCTTCATGTCCAACACGAAGGATATGGAAATCGCCAGCATTGGTAGGTCTACCCTTTTTTTTTTCGTTTGTATTCGGTTCTGGCCACGGTTGAGTTAGCGAAACTTATCGAATTGTGTCCCCATCATCGGTAGATTGCGACAAATCGGTGGCGGTGGAGATCAAGCACGATGACAAGCTGACGGACGAGCACGTGCTGATACAGGTGGCCCTCCTGTACACCTCGTGCTCCGGCAAGCGCCGTCTGCGCGTGCACAACCTCAGCCTGAACACGTGCGCCACGCTGCTGGATCTGTTCCGCTGCTGCGACCTAGACACCACAATACTGTACTTCGCCAAGCAGGGGCTCACCAAGCTGATGGAAAACACTCCGAAGGCGGTGAAGGACTCGATTGTGCACCGCGCGGTGCAGCTGCTGGCGTGCTACAGGAAACATTGCGCCTCGCCGACCTCAACCGGCCAGCTGATTCTGCCCGAGGGCATGAAGCTGCTGCCCCTGTACGTGAACTGTCTGCTGAAAAACGACGCGTTTTCGGGTGGGTCGGATATCTCGATCGACGACCGCTCGTACGTCATCTACTACGTGATGAGCATGGACTTGCCAACGTCGGTGCAGTACTTCTACCCGCGGTTGATTCCACTGCACGATGTCAATGTTCAGGGCGACGCTGTGCCGGCATCCGTTCGATGCACGGGTGACAAGATGTGCGAGGACGGTGCATACATCCTGGGTGAGTTCTAAAACGGGGCATAGTGATGGTTTAAGTCATAGCTTCCGAATCGGTCTCAACTGATGCACTACCGTTGCATTTGCAATTACAGAAAACGGCGTGCATATGTTCATGTGGTTGGGATTGTCCTTGTCGTCGGAGTTCACGCAGTCGGTGTTCGGTGCCCAGTGCACGCAGCAGATCGACACGGATCGCACGGGTTTGCCAGTATTCGATAATCCTCTCTCCAAGCGTATACGCGGCATCGTCGATAGAATACAGGACGAAAAGCATCGTTGCATGAGGGTAAGTGTTGGTAGTTCGATTGTGTCCATGGGGTCAAATCATCATCGAGTGCGTCGAAGTGTTTGAGATTTTTGCTGGGATCGAATTACAATTAGTTAATCGGGTAATGAGTAATTCTGAGTTTACAAATGTGTACCAAAGCACCAACATGTGTTTTCAAATCCGCTCATCTTTTGCTCTTTCCACGTTCTTTTAGCTGACGCTTGTCAAGCAACGCGACAAACTGGAGAGTGTGCTACGGCACTTCCTGGTCGAGGACGGTGGCACCACCGACGGTTCGGTTAGCTATGTCGACTTCCTCTGTCATATGCATAAAGAGATTCGGCAAATGCTTAGCTAGCTCGCCAACAGCGGCAGCAACGCAGCGAGCGGGTTTTTCTCGAGCGTGCGATTTAGATTTAGCAACGGGGGCGGCATCGCTTCTACCGTTGCTTCTACTTCTTACAATACTTCTACTTACACCGCTGCCGGCACTCATGCGGCGGCCGGGAACCCTACCAACTGCCGATTGAATAACTTCAGCCCGAGATGGAACGACATCAATGGGAATGCTACTACGAAACCACCCGGAACTCCGTCTACTCCTTCTTCTACTATCGCTACTGGAGGAGATGCTGTCCCGCAACAACAGCAGCAGCAGCATCGTCAGAATGGTCATCCGGCGGTAACACCTTGCTGCGGATCACAGCGAGGAAAGTTTATGAGCACAACGCGCTGCGAGGGATTCGTTGGGAGTCGTTTAGCGTCCCGGTACGATGAGGACGAGGATGATGACGCTGCTGCCGGCGCTGTGCGCGCGGATCCCGATGGTACGATTGTGGAAGAAGACGAAGATGCCGCTGAGCAAGAACAGGAAGAAAAAGGGAAGCCTGTCCGTGAGCAGACGCCGGCTACAACGCGGTTACAACATTCAACAAGCGAGCTCTGTAGTAGCTACTCGCAAAATCGCAATCGAGCACACCGCTACAGGCGATCGTTTGGTGGGAGGTGGTAAAACGGACCCTATAGAAAAGCAATATGGTGGGAAGCATGGTGGTATTGGTCGTTTGTTTAGTTTATTCGTTCGTTTTCCGTTAATGTTTTTTACGTTCTGTTTTAAAAAAGGGTATAAACATGATCAATTAAATTTGTTCAGTCGGTCGTCTTAAGCATGTCGTTTGTGGCTCGATAGAAAATTATTTGCCTTTTTATTTCAACTCCCCACCATCGTCTTTTATATGTGCTATTATTAAAACAAAAATTCGAAAACTATTATTAACAATTACAACTCAACGGATGCAATTTGATTAAATCAATATTATAGATGAACGGATTAAGAAATGATCATGCGCGCATAATAGAAACAGAGTAGATTCAGCATAAGCAGGTTGGTCTACGGTCTAAGGGTTTAGAGACCTATGAAAATCCTTTCTTCTGTGAACAGTTTTGCTGGTGAAAGACGGCCATGACTCTGCTGAGCAGGCATAACGAAAGAGAGGTGCGTATTATTGTATGTTAATATCAATTCAAGAATCCAACGGAATTTAAAAATAGGAAATATATATATTGTATCATTATTATTATGCAACCATATGTCTGGATCAGACTGCTTATTGAACACACATGACCTAAACTTGTCGAATATATGAAAGAAAATAATGGTTTGAAACAATTGCAATACACAATTCTTTTAACGTTTCTATGCATAATTTAAAAAAAATCAAATTATTATTCTTCGAGGTATGTAGATACCACTGTTGGGGTTGTCGTTCATAATTTGTGAACTTTTTCGTGGATCTACAATTGCAACGGCTTGTTTAAATGTGTCATGCGTCGAGACTTCCTACCCCTCGTGAAGCAAGATCAGATCAAGGCAGGCTAGTACTACGGTAGATTGAAAGTGTACTCCTAATCACAAGCCGGTGACGTTGATGCCCTTGATTCGACATTTGATCAGCAATTCAATTGGTGAAAATCGT
>JAOEFI010000004.1:14528888-14558501 GCA_034621735.1 Anopheles plumbeus | reverse complement strand
AAACATCTATTCTCTCTCTATCTCTCTATCTCGATCTATCCGTTGTCAGGTGGTAAACTATCCAGCCAAACGAATTTGCCGAAAGGCACAGTTTGTCAAGATTAGTGGTTTGACTAGAAAATATGATCCTAACTATGCAAGGTTGAACTAACACACAAAGGCACATAAACCAACCATCGGACAGGGGCGATAAAATTTAATTAGAAGCAAATACGACAACGCACGCACGCACGAGGCGCCTTTCACATGACAAAACAAGTTCAAGGATGTGCTTCGGGCCGACCGAGTCAGCTGTGCCACCACGTGAAAACTGTATTGGAGGGTGGCATAGGGAAAAAATCTTGATTCCATCCAGAAACAGTTGAATTACCTGTTTACTAACACTTTCTGTCAGAGATGCCCCCCTAAGACCCCTTCTAGATTCTTCTGCGTGTCATCCCTAAAAAAAAACACCTGTTTGTTTTTACAACAACATCCTGTTTGTTCTGGATGTGAAGACACAAGAAGCTTCTCGTTTTGATATTCAAACCTGATCATGAGCACGACACGCCGCATAATACACGCAAGGAACACAAAACAATAAAGGTGCATGAGATCGAAGCATGAACTTGTATTAGGTCATCAATAAAGTATCCGCATCTTTTTACACCGACTTGCTTTGAGGCCCATATCTCTGTCATTTTCAATGCTAGATCTTACCGAGTTCTTTCGAACCGTCTACGGATCGTCTGGGTCCGTTGAGGATTAGTGGGTGAAATGGTCAGTTTTTGGGACGTGTGTAAACATGCCATATAAAAAACTTATTTGGGCCTAGTAATGGCAGAAAGGCCACTACTAACAATGGTCGATACATTTTAAATTCACCCTAAAAACAATCCATTTAAAAAGACTTAAAAAACGCAGATACTTTATTGATGACCTAATATTATACATCTACCGCCAAGTTGACCATAACTCAATGCTCTGAAACGCTTTAATGGGGAAACATATAATAATAGAATATTGAAACAGGAAACAAACAGAAATAGCTACAAATATACGAAAATGCTAGAATAAATAATTTACAACCTGAACACCCTAAATCTGAACAAAGAAAGCCAGATACATACACGCACAGAACTCTGTATAGTAACCAACACTAGGCAGATGACAATAAAAACCGGCGATGGTACACGGATCGAAATGATGGTGGTCATTTTTCCAAATGGTGAACGCCCTGCATTTCCCCATACCTTTCGTAGCTGATGGCGTTCTAATGATATGGTAAATTACATCCTTGTCTATTGTCTCCATCGGTTATTGGGCACACGCTCATAAGTATCATTTCCGTCAATTAGTGGCTCCCTCACTAACTAGTTCTACTCCTTTTTTTTTTGTTTTTTTCCTTCTTTCGGAGCTCGCTGACCTACAATCCTTCCACCATCTCCGGGAACCGTTTCGGTGAAGGACACAATGAGCGGCGATCAGTTTTTGGGTGGGGTGGGGGCAGTAGATAATAAATGTAATAGATGCGATTAGTTTGATTGGATATTTTCGACACGGCGGCTCATTGACCTTTTTTAAGGTAACGCGGGGTGGTGGGAAAATGTTCATTGAAATTGGACAACACACACGGTAAAGTTTCGGTGTAGCATCGAACGGACAACTCTCCCTGATAGGGACCCTATCGATAAACCTTTGTTTCTTTTTGATTGTTAAAAAGGAATTGATGGAATTTGGTATTCTCTTAAACTTTTTTTTCAGGCGTTGATACAGAATGTTTCTCAACACATTGTGAACGCTACCGTCACTGGGAGTCCCGTCCGTCAGAAAAGTGTTGCGAAGGCTCGGTTAATCAATTTAACAATCAACCCGAATACCCTTATCATGCCAATCAAGCCCGATCATTTAAAAGTCAACCACATAATCGAACCCCTTGCGAGGAGTCAAAAATTGATCACCTTTCAATGGGCCATTCCGACGAAGGCCCATTGGCGGACCCGGGGAAGGCGTTCCATCAGGCGGAGGCAAGATTGTGTGTGGGTGGGTCACAGGGCTAAGGCGCACCCCCCTCTTGGTGTGTCGCGTCAACAGTGTGCGAATGCCATTGCCAGCTGGCACTTGTTGGGTGATAATGAATTTGTTTACTTACGACTTGTTTCTTTGAAGTGGGTCGCGTCCCACCGTCGGGGCACTTCCACTCCGTCGTTGGTAACGTGATACGTGAATATTTACCTATGTACGTACTTGAGATTGCCGAAATCTCGCCAGGCTGGCGTGGCAGCAGGGTGTAGAATTTACAACCTACCCAGAAGGTGTGACCAGAACGCGCCGCCATGTACCGTACCGGGCTTTATGGTCGTCATATGAGTTACCTACCCTGCCTCCCCCCCCCCCCCCATCCCGCGAACGGTAGCCGTTGTTCGTGGCTCGTCTCTCACTCACTCTGCCTGCGGTCGCGCCTAGCAGTCGCACAATTAACCGCTAACCTCCTTACTAATTTGACATCCATCGTCCCTTCCCGAAGGGCGAACCAAGGGGGCAACCCGAATCGGAGGGTTGCTAACCTTATCTAATTCAGATAGCGTGTATGCACGCGTCATCGTAGAGTGAGCGCAACTCGTCCCCACATACCTGTCCCCCAACCTCGAGAACTGCAACAAAATTGCGCCGAACGTCAAACCCCGTTGCACTATGGGCCGTTTCTTGTTGTATGTAAACGGACATTTTCATCAATGCTAACAACATCCTAACAACATTAAAAATATTAATTTATAATGTTAAAAACTTCGATAGTCCGATGTCTAGTGTGAAGTCGTAGGAAATCGTAGTAAAACTGATCATATGAAGGCTTGTTTCAACGATCGCTTCAGTGTTGAATTCTATGGAAAAAGAAAAACCACAAGCACCAACCATGTTTCTTGTAACACACCGCCTCATTCATGCAGGTTAACTACCAATCTGTGGAAGTATTGGCTAATAATATTGAAGTGTGAACCTTTCATGCGCATCTTCACATGAAAAACATGTGTTTTATACCCGTTGTTTCATGTTTGACTCATGTTGTTTCATGAATTTTAAAAACTGGTGAACTGTGTTTGTCCCCCCGTTTTGTAACCAACTGTCCCACGGTGCGTTTATTCCATTTACCTTGTAAAGGCTGACTGTCCCCGTCTGCCTAGGAACCGCACGGAAACTGCGATTCCGCATTGCTCGTCGGTAGACTCATACGCCGACGAGAATATAGCTCCAGAGATGGGAAAAGATAAGCCCACTAGGGCGCGCGGTGAACAGCGAGGAGTGTCCCCCCGGGGAGGGGGGGGGGGGGACTGCATAAAAAAGGAACGATTTGAGGACCTTTATTCCAGAGAAGACCTCGTCGAACGGACGGACGGACGAGTATTAGTCACACGACGACGACGACGACGATCGGCCACACTGTGCGTCGTGCTCTCTCGCGCTGCTCCTGCTGTGCACCCGTGTACACCCGCCCGTCTGCGCCTTTCCGTCGTCGATTAACGTCCTCGCTCGACATCACAGAGCGGTGTTGTGCTGTGTCAGTCTGGAGGGAACCTTTCAGCGGTACGGGTGTGCGCGCGTCATCGGTGGCAAGTTTGTTCCCTATACCGCACCGTTCGTTCTACGCGCGCCGGCCTAAGTCTCTCGATCAGTTCGTTTTGTCGTCCCTCCCTTCGCTTGTGGTGAAGATGAAGGTACTTCTGAAAACGCCATGGCCCTCGTCAAAGATGATACAGAAGCTTTCGTCCAGTTACAGTGTGGTGTATCCTTGGAGCTACTTACCGTGCCAGGCGAGTAGTAGTAGTAGTAGTAGTAGTAGTAGCGAGTGATCCGGGCCACCGACAGACGGCTGCTCTCGTCGTCGTGTGTCAATTTCGCAAACCATTATATTAGTCCTCCGCTCCGAAGGGCGACAAACCGAACCACCACCATTAGCAGCCTGTTTTGGTTTTGTTTGCATTTGCATACACGATCGCGTGATGGAGCAGAAATATTGTGGTTCTATTTGCCCCGGCGATCTGCTCTTTCTTCGTGGAGTAGTGTTCCGTTCGTGGTTCGAATGTGTTCAGTTGTTTGCCGGGAATAGTTTTACCGAGCTGCTGCTGCTGCTGCTGCTGTTGTGTTGTTGGGAGCATTCACTGATATAGATAATGTTAATTCCGAATTCAAACAGGTTTCAGGCCAAAAAAAGGAACGAACCTAAATTAACGAAAGAATTTGTGTGTGGACTCTATGCATGTGGCAGGATGGTGGGGCAAAATACATTCATGTTGATAACGGCCAAGTGCTCCTAAAGTTAGTGCAGTGTTTCCCCCCCACGGCGAGATAGTAAAAGTGCACCTTGCTGGAGCTGTGGAGGGCCGTTGGTAATCTAAGTTTTTTCTTGTCTTGTGTGCCTGTACAAAAAGTGTCCAATCGTAGTAGCAGTAGCAGGCAAGGTCACTAGATACCCTCTACGAGCTCGGCGGCATTAACTGTCCGAGATTCAATCGATCGATCGGCAGCAAGTGTAGGAAAAGGGCCAGATAAGGAGCGACACGCGGAAGATCAACAACACTAGCCGAAGCTGCAAGTCATGCCAGAGATGATGCCCGAACTTTGCCCGATCTTCCGCTGTCAATATGATCTACACTGCTTAACCTTCTGGCCCTAATTAGCTATCGGTCGGAGCAGATCAGATCGATGATTAGGGGCGAGTGCGTCACGTACACCACGGCGACCAGCAACTCCGTAACGCTTCGATAGCGATTGTGGAATAGAATATCCTACGGGTAGGCTCGTCACCCTTGCATATTTGCTGATGCGGCACTCGAAGGCACTGGTTGAGTTGCCTGCCCGCACACATGTAACATGATAAAGAGCAAACCTGTGGCCCGTGCCGGTGTCGTGATCGAGTTTCAATCGGGAATCCGGGTTCAGAGTGCGAGCGGTGGTGGTGGTGACGGGTTTAGTACAAGCCTCCCGGTGCAAGGCCCCAAGTTTGCCAACAGTCGGCCCGGTTCTCGATCCTCCTCCACACTGACGATAACATGCAGATATCGACAACAATTCGTTCGATTTTGACTTATCGACACGAGAAATGGTCGAAATGTAGGACTTAGATTGCAGGGTGGGTAGCACACATCACATCATCCCCCCGAACGAATGTGTCAGTGCGCTGATGAACGTCCGTGTATCGATCAATCTTTGCTCAACCAGCCTGCCTGCCTGCCTGCCCGGACAGGCGGTTATCGGCGATATGATGGCAGAATTATGGTCATTTTTATCGTGTGTCGTAAATAGATCGTAAAACGTTCCACCGGATTCACCGCGGACAATGGGGCAACGGGAGGGAATGCGTGGGATGCCCTGCACTGGGCGGCGGCACACACGTGAAAGCGAAACAATGGAGTGGAGGAGAGCCAAACATGTTTCTCGTTGTGTTATCTCACTGGCCGTGGCAAATGTGGCAGGCGAACTCGTTGTTCCAATAGTGAAACAATTATCATCGAGAGGAGAGCAGCAAGTGCTAGTTAGTAATGGTTGTAATGGATTGGGAACACAACAACACATTCGCGTTTAGATAAATGTTCCCAAAAAAGAAGCGATCAATCTTAGCCAAGGTTTAAAACTATGCACTTTGCTTGGGCTTAGTTTGGGGTCATCTGTAGGATCCACTGGTGGGACTCGAAGCTATAACCGATCAGGGCCGTTTTGGGTGTTTTGGGTTGGTGGTCTTCTACGAAAGTGATCTTTTTCGAATATGTACTTCTAACTGAGAGTCAGTTCGTGAATCATTACTCGAACCCGCCGCAGCTGGTTTGGCATTCTCAGAATCTCATACACGGATTTGATTGTAATTTGATGAGATAGAACTGACTCCCGACTTCCCGGAAGGGTGTCCTCTGCGACACATCGATGGGGGTTGCTCAACGGAATTATCAAATCCAGATAATCGAACAAAACTGATATCTTCTTTGTGGTACCAATGTTTGAGACCGCTTAATCCGGTTATATCCCTATACGGTTGCAGCATGGTTTAGCGCCGATCATTTACTTCGTTTTTTTTTGTGCATTTTCTATTGGAACCGAAGTTGGAAATCATTCATGCATATTGCAAAAGTTCGTTAGTAGCGGCACGATTAGCTTTATAGCGATTAGATTAGTGTTCCATTTTTTATCCAATGTCTCCGATATTAAAAGGGGGAAGGGCAGTTACAGGCAGTTAGTTACAGACAGGTATAACTAGAATGAGTGGACTAAATCATGCAGGGTATTAGCAGGACAGACGACGGTGGCTACACGCGCCTTAGGGGGGACTCAAGCGTCACGCGATCACTACGCGTGATTTTGTTTTCCAAATTAATTTTTGTTTCTGCTTACAGCTACAGCGCCCTTGACTTGACGCACGCAGTGGAATATCTCGCTGCGGAGAACGGGAATGAAAAAAATGCGTTCAAAAAGCATATCTTTTGCCGTGTAACAAACGGACCCCAGTTGAAAAAAGTTATTGGAGGGACAAAGGTTAAAAATAGTGTATTTGTGATATGTCCGAGTCAGGCGAAATGGAATCCATCTTTTTCAGTGAAGAGAAAAACTGCATTCGAAGACAAGTTCCCGCAATCAACAGAGAGAAAGAGAGAGAGAGAGAGAGGTGGAAAAAAATAAGCCGTCCCGGATGGACCGGAAACGACGGCCTCGGTAGAAAAAAAATACCCCTATCGGTGCGGAATTGGAGAAGCCGCCGTGTGTCCCGATTTTCGAACTTCCCGACTTCCCAACAGGCACCTTTTACGGGTCGTTATCTTCGACAGCGTTCCTTGACGAACTCTAATGCAAAGTCAAACAAGGAAAGGCGCAGGAGGGTATACCGTTTTGACAAAACCATTAAAGGTGGCCACCTTTACTGCTGGTGGGCTGTGTTTTCTCCGGCCGGATACGAAACGGAATGGAACGGCGCAGGCCGCCTGAAAGCCTATGCAAACAGAGTGTCGCCTAGGTGATAGTGGAAGAAGAAAAGTACATGTTTGAAGAAAAGGATGATTGGTGTGTTATGCCTTTTCCTGTTTGGAATGATTTTTATGTCCGCAGAATGAAGATAAGATACATATATTGCGACACAAGAAGTGCATTTTCTATCTCGCATCCAGGAAGTCAACGGGAAGAGACCGTACTTTTTCGGGGGCGTCGTACCCAGTAGACAACCTAGCGTCGTGTGAGATGGGAAGATTTATTTACCACAGACCAAACGGAATAACTAACCTCGAACTATTTGTCCGCTTGCAGGAAGTGCCCGATTCGTACGACTACAACAACGGCCAGAGTGTGGGGAACCATACGTCGGCGTACGCGCATGGCGGCTCGCCATACCACCAGCAGAGCGTACACCAGCCACCGCAGTCAGAGACCGGCAGTCCGTCGAGCGATGCGGTGATGATCAAGATCGATGCACCGTCGCCGCTACGGGACGACCAGCAGCAGCGTTACCCGAAGGAGATCGGCAAGACGCTGCTGGCGCTCCTCTTCCTAGCGCTCAACTTCTTCCTGGCCACCGTGTCGCTGTCGCTGGTGCACGACCGCGTGCCGGACCGGGACACGCACGACCCGCTGCCGGATGCGTTCCTCGACCGGGTGCAGCCACAGGACTGGGCGCTCGACGTCAGCGAGATCCTGATAATGGTGGTGGTGAACTCGTGCGTCCTGCTCATCACCTTCCACAAGCACCGGTTCATCGTGATGCGGCGTGTCTTCCTGCTGCTGTCCGTCCTGTACCTGATGCGCTCGATGACGATGTACGTGACGGTGCTGCCGGTCTCGAGCCGTACGTACTACTGCAGCCCGAAGTCGAACGCCAGTAGCGCCGGCGTGATCGTGAAGCGCGCGTTTCAGCTCATCTCCGGCATGGGCCTGTCGATCAACGGGAAGCAGATCTACTGTGGCGACTACATCTACAGTGGCCACACGGTGACGCTCGTGCTCGGCTACCTCGTGATATCGGAGTGTAAGGATCGGACACCGCGTCTGCAGTCTGCTGCGCAGTGAATTAACTCCCCGAACCGTTTTTCTCTCTTTCGTAGATTCACCGAAACGCTTCTGGCCGATCCACTGGATCTACTGGACGGCTAGCCTGACCGGGGTGGTGATGGTGCTGGTGGCCCACGGCCACTACACGGTCGATGTGCTGATCGCGTACTACGCCACGACGCGACTCTTCTGGACGTACCACACGCTCGCCAACAATAGCTTACTCTTGAAGGTAGGCGAGCCGTTTCGCGACCAAGCACCAATATGCATTTTCGAACTGTTGCCTAGTCGTACTCTATTAGTCTCCTGAATAAGATGCCTTGCCCTAATGGAATGGTCATTGAAACTATGCAAAAGTAACATACATCAGTGAAGCAAGGTCACGCTCGTGAGGTCACTTTTATGATTCGCAAGAACCATGAATGGGATGGGCGCGCAAACAATGATTAGGAAGAGTGTTTTTATTTGCAATTGCTATAGATTATAGAAAAACCTAATTACTTGAATTCCACTCGACGACGGATGATTGCGGATTATCGTAATCCTGTACTTTAGGCTGATAATGTAGATTGGTTTCATTGGTTTCTACAGCTTACACTGAATCATTCAAATCACTCACTTTGGTCGGTTTTTATGCCACTAATATTGTTTGGAGAACTGGTTTGGAATGTTTTAAAACTGTTTTTCAATTCCGTATTTTTCTGATGTCTCGGATATGTAACTTCCACCCATTCCGACCAAAATTGCGGGCGCTTATCGCTTTCTAGTGGAATAGGAAAGATGCATCACCGGGGGACGATAAGGACGTGGGTACAGCGTACCGCTCATAACGGCGTAGGTTTTTTTTACGCATACCCAAAATCGCAATCGGTTTCCTTCTGACGTGCGTAAATACATTGTGACTGTACGCAGGCATTGATTCATAGCTTCTATCTCTGCAAGGGCAAAGGGGGCGGGCGGGCGTACGAAACCGTAAGGCATATGAGCTGTTCCTACAGCCCGAAGAGGGGACACGCGCTACAGCTTGTTTTTCCTTTAATCGGTTTCCTACCGTGTTTGAATCGCGGACTTCCATATGAATGTGAACCCGATTCTCGATATCAAATTACATAATGTTGGTTAAAGAATATTGCATTTATCTAACGAATCTCCCCTCGCTTCTCTCCTTTCAGCAAAACGGCAACAACTACATCGGGCGCGAATGGTGGTACTTCGCCTTCCGGTACTTCGAGCGGAACGTCCGCGGCCCCATACCGCTTCAGTACGACTGTCCGCTCTCGCTTCCCTCCGCCTGGGCGAAGAAGTCGCCCAAGCTGCCGGGGCGCGAAAGTTGATACCGCCGCCGCCACCGTTGGCTGCTGGTCGCCGGAAGCTACCTCATCGTGCTAACCGAATCTTCCTCCTCGTCCTCCTGCACCATCCACGGCCGGGAAAGTAAAGGCCACTCATGCTAAACCCCCAAGGCAGGATGGACGAATACTGGGAACGCATCGGGGACGACCAGGAAGAGGAACGCTCTTGGTTGTTTTATTTCGTTTTTTTTTTAAGGTTCCTCCTCCAAACACCGTACAATCACCACGATGAGGAAGCGTTACTTAGCCCGTCCCGAACCGACGACAATCATCTCCGAATAGGAAAGAAGAAAAACAAAAGACTTTTCCAACTCCCGCCTCTTGTACAGGGTTTACCATTTAACGATTAGGATTCTAACAGTGTGTGCGTCGGGCGATATAAATTTGTCTCGACGCGACGTTGATTTACTAACCTCATCACCCGCCGGGACGGAGGACGGCAGAATGGACCGATTCCTTCCTCATAACACTGGACACACGGTTGTGTCGCTAGATTCGGGACTATTTCCTGTTTCTTCCGTAGTGCCGGGTGAAAAAGGCGCGCCACCGTCAGTGTGTGCGTGTTTGTTTTAAAGTGCAGCTATTTTGTGTCACTTTTTTTTTACAATGCCATCGATTAAAGTTCAGATTACTCTCTAAGTGAAAGGTGGAGTGCGGCATCAGTAACAGAATACAAAAAAACAATAGATCAGTTAGCTTAGTCTAGTTAAGCGTAATTGTTGGCGTGAGGCGTATTTTGGGGGGTTAAAGGGTTTCGCGTGTTGTTGAGCGATTGGTTTCGATGATGCCTTAATGCGAGTTCGAGTATCGAAACGCGCGAAACAGAACAGCAGCACCACAAAACAAACGAAAACCAATGTGATATAACAAATTGCGCCGAGCGCAAAGCTACTTGCGCGATATATTGAGCGATAGAGAGAGAGAGCGAGAGAGTGAGAGGACAGAACAGCGATAAGAATGTGGTTTTGTGGTTTGTGTGTACAGTAATCGTAAATAGTGCATTTCAATTTTCGTTAATTACCGTGTGTCAGCATATTCGTAGTTTGGTGTAAAAGATGTAGATGTAGATTGTCCGGGACGCGCTGGTGGCCTCGAGCAAATAAGGCCGACCACGAGGGCAGAGAGCGAAGAAACGCGTATGAAATGAAGGTGTTTTAGTATCTGGCACTTGGTTTGATCGCAGCCAGATTAGTTCACTATCATATCTTATCGGGGAAGCGAGCTTCTGGAACGCAGGAGGAAAGCGTTCGCCAAACTGGCCACCGAACTCCCGGTATAGCGTGAAATCTCATTCAATGTTGCTACACATCAAATCAAAAAACGACGATCACCACATGTGCGTGTAAATAATTACAATTCTTAAACAGAACAGAAACTAATTAAGTGAGTTATAAATAAATAGCAGAATGATTGAAAACCGACCAGACCGCGACAATTCGGTTCGGAAGTTGTTTACGTAGATTGATTCTTGTTTTCCGGCATTTGCACGAGAGCTTAATGTTAAAACTCCTGTAGATATCGTTGTTATAAGTACTCGAGTGTGCCTTCTCCATAACTGCCTTGGAAAGACGAAGGGAAAGGAAGGAAGACAGAGAGAGAGAGAGAGAGAGAAAGAGTTATTGGTGTAAGAAGTTTAGTCAAACGAATACAAACTTTTGCGTACGATTGTAAACACTGAGACTTTTTCTACCGATTTTATGCATATTTATGAAAGCGCATATTGAAGTGAATTTTCGGAACGATTCAACTTCTTCTTCGTGAACCAGCATTTTGGAGGCGAATCAATGTGCTGACGACGGCGAATCTGTTGTTCCATTGCCATCATTTTCGTGCTTAGGCAACTGTTTCGCTACACCTGGAGTAAACACTCAACGGCAAAAACAATTGTTTTCAAATTAGTATGATTTGAATATTGAACGTCTCGGGATGGGTTTCTCGCAAGAAATTGAACTGTATTCCTATTCGCCACAAGTCTCACTGCATCTGGTTCGACGTATAATAGTACTTCTTGCAGGCATTGTGAGTAGGTGAACGTATCCCGGATCTCACCATCATCCGTGCCGCTACCGATGTCGGCATTAGCCAAGTCTAACGGTACCACCGGTATATGATTCCTATGGCCAAAGATACGGGAAATATATTTCCCATTTCGCCGTACGATGTATTAAACATGTGAAGTATAAGTGGAAGCAATGCGATGGTTTTCAATCGGCGGGGAAATGATTTTTCCGCCTTTTCCATGTCCAGGACTTTTTTATTATTAATTTTCTCCCGTTCAAACGAACTTTTTGATTGCTGCTGATATCATCATTGTTTTTTTGTTTCTATTGCTACAATTAATATCATTTTTGTTGTTTCGACGGCGTGGTTCGTTTTCGTTTTTCTCGTTCAAATCGCTCGATTTGCTCGGGTTTCAAAACCAGAAAATTTGCCTGTTTTACACCAGGCAAGTATGACGATGGAAGAGGTAGCACAATTCTCCCGGTAAGTCGACTGCGCGGATTGATCGATTTTTCGACTCTTCATCGATTTTCCCCTCCGTACCGGGATGGTGCGCACCTGAAAGAGATAACGCACTAAGAGCGGGCTAATGTAATAGAGCAATGGCCCACCGCGTTTTAGGCAAGTAGGACGGAGTGAGACGGATATTCACGTGTTATCGGTGTACCTACCAGCATGCTGAGCTACCTGCTCCAGGTTGGTAGGACAAAACGAGACGGATAGTCGATTGCTGCGCTACCTGCTACGCGTCCTAGTCTCCTGGTATCGCAGCTTCAAATTTCGATTTATTTGCTTCACGAAAAATCTCGCCGGCGCACCAGTTTGGCGCTGCGAAACGAGAGAATTTGAATGCGCCACTTTTGTTTAATATTATCCGAGAAAAGGCCACGGGTATAATACAAAAACAAAGTACAAGGGAAGTAATAGTAGAAAAATGCTTATTTATTTTCCCTAATACTATATATTTTTTGGTATTCAGAAACTCCCGCCTATAACACTCGGAGGGCCAACGCGCATGCTTTACATATCGAGCCCTATAGCGGTTGAACAGAAGCGAATCGAACACTCTTAGGCGGATATCCATGGCAACCGTTACGTACATGTTGATCAATATTCGAGCTCTTCCACAGTTTTCCACAACTCGAAGCAACACGAAATAGCCGAACAAATGGTTCGAAGTAAGTATTTCCGCAACAAATGGTGGGAAACATTGAACAACTGGAGTCGTATTTCGTCACTGATCCCGCAGTCACCGAACAGCTGATACGCAAGCGGTCGGAACATAATGAGCTGATCATAGGAACGCTCGAGGAACTTTCGCTGCACCAGGAGGACATCGAGCGGATCGAACACATCGGCCACTGGTGCCGGGAGCTGAAGATCCTGCTCCTGCAGTCGAACCTCATCCCCCGGCTGGAGAACCTGCAGCGGCTGAAGAAGCTCGAGTACCTCAACGTGGCGCTGAACAACATCGAGCGCATCGAGAACCTGGAGCCGCTCGAGTCGCTCCGCAAGCTCGACCTCACACTCAACTTCGTGGGCGAGCTGACGGGAGTGGAGTGTCTGCGGGACAACTACAACCTCCGGGAGCTCTTTCTCACCGGGAACCCCTGCACGGACTATCCGGGCTACCGGGAGTACGTGATCACGGTCCTGCCGCAGCTCGAGCATCTCGACGGCAAGGAGGTGACGCGCAGCGAACGGCTGCGTGCTGCGAAGGGCTTCCGGGCGCTCCGGGAACGAATCATACAGCTCGAGGCGCACCACAAGATGGGGCGGGACGAGCAGAGGTTGCGCGTACGGCAGTCGTTTCAGGAACAGGAGGAATGCCTGGCCAGCGCCGGCGATGACGATGAGCGCAAAACTAGCGAATTTTGGCAGCAGAAAAGTGAACACTGTCCGGAGACTCGTCTCGAGATGGCAAAGTTTTCCCGGCGAGGAAAAGACCGGACGAGTTCGTGCTTCGAGAAGCCCGTGGAGAAGCGCCCGAAGCGACTCTTTGCCGATTGCGGTCGCCCGTACAACTTGAACGAGCCCCCGTTGGGGTTTGAGTTTCGCGACGAACCCGATCGGTACGAGCTGGATTTGCATCTGTACCGGTTCCTGGACACTTCCCTGGTGGACGTGGATGCTCAGCCGAATTACGTCCGGGTGACGATCAAGGGGAAGGTGTTCCAGCTCGCCCTCAAGCAGGACATCCAAATGGATCGCTCCAGTTGCCAGCGCTCGGTGACGACGGGGCACATGTTGGTGGTGATGCCGAAGCTGAATCCGGAACGTATCGTGGTTCCGACCACGGTAAAGAATACGCCAAGGAAGCCGGCATCAGGCGACCGTCAGCAACTGTGCGGAACCGTCGACATCCGAAACATTTGCGAAGGGGCCACCACTACAAACGCGAAAGGAACTGTCGATGATGAAATACCAGATTTAATCTGAGCTAAGGTACCACGAACACCGTCCAACTTTATTTCTTCACTATCACAAACCACTCTTCTCCAGCGCCTTGGCAAAACTAGCGAAATCATCCTCCGTGAATACACTGCCAGCCAGTGGACTTTCCTCCGTGTCCTCCTCGTCCAACTCTGTGCCTTCTGCGGATGGTGACGTTTTCTGTCCTTTCGTCGATAACTTCACCCGCGTCACGTACCGTCCGGTGCGCGCTCGCTTCATTATCTTAGGTGGGAAAACAGTGTGAAGAAAAGAGTAAGCAGTGTTGCGACTCAACACACTCGAACAGGTAGCCTTCCACTCACCTTTTTGCGTGTTTCCTCATCCAGATTTGAGGAACTGAAGAGGAGCAGTTTCTGAATGTTGTCCTCCGTATGGTCGCGCCGGTTAGCGAGCTGCCGCCGAACCTCGGTGACGGTGAGTTTTTCCTTGCGGTGTATCAGATCCTTTTCTGTCTTGCTTCCCTTCTTACCTACCAGCTTCACCAGCTTCTGGTGTCGGGGTATCAGTGCCAGCGCACTCGCTTTTCGTTTGGCGTCTTTTTCTGCATACGAAAGACGCGTTTTGAAACGTTGAACAATAGAAGACACTGGCTTACTCACCATCTGTGGTAGTTTTCGCCGAGATCTCTTGATCCGCTAGTAGAAATGCTTTCTTCACCAATGTTTTCGACATGATTATCGCTTAATAAACAATCGAAATACTATTAACAACAATAAAAAAATGCTTCACTACGATGCAGCATGTCGGTCGGGTATTCTTCACACGCGGTTGTTTACGTATGGAGACGTCAGTTTAGGGGAACCTGTAGGCTAGGCAGTGCTGTTGTTTACCATGATGACCAAGGTCGTTAGAGCACTGGTCAACTGAAGGTGTGTTTCAAAATATTTCATATTTCGTGGCAAACTTTCAAATATCGCATGGAATTTCTTTCGCATAAAGGTGGAAATGAAACCGTTTCAATTGATTCATTTTTTATTACCGTAGCTTATCCTCCCCTGTGTCGCAGGAGCTTCCAACTTAGGTTTGCTGTTCCAATTCTATACTGTTTCTGCGGAAAAGCGAATAAAAATAACTGTGCTTTCCCTTCCTGCTCAACCTGTCTGCACCATTTGAGCGCATTGCACTCAGTTGACCCATATCTAAATGAACGCACGCTTCACGTAGCCACTTTTAACAATCTAATAATACAGTCAACTTTACGATGTTGTTTAACGCATTCCCAACTTTCCTTGATTCGCTGTCTTATTCATTTGACCGCCTTTTTCATGTCTTTTGATCTTCTTCTCCATAAACGGGTTTGTTAATTTGTCACAAATTTTTACTACTGTACTTTATGGAAGTACTTTTGCTTGATTCCATTCGTCGTATTGCTGAAATTGAATATGAATTGCTTAAATAATGTTTCACTTTAAATGACTCCATTTCCATTCGTTTGTCGGCTAGACCTTGCGTGTCTGTTGGCTCAATCATCCGTTGTTCTGTTGTGGATTATACTACCGTCATACAACTTTTGACTTCTTGCAATGTTTAGTAGCAAGTATGTGATTAGTAGTTTAAGTAATTATCCTTCAACTAAACTTAATCGTTTTAACAGTTCGTCCCTTCGTCCAATTGCAGAAGATTTTCCGATGCAAGGGCCTTCCGTTTCGTTCCAGTGTACCCTTTTGGCATCATCCCACATCCATCATGTAGTAATTTGTTGTTGGATTTCTCGTTCGATCATTTGAAATATCTTTATTCCATCGTTCTTCTATATAAAAATAAATACTTAACATTCTCGTCACGCCCGTGGGTGGATGTAACGGGAAAACACTTTTCGGCATTTTTCCGCCGCCCACGTGTCAGCACTCGTTTCACTTTCGTTCCGTTGGACGCAGGATCTCTATTTGAATAATTATCTACAACAGCATACGCCTCAGTTCTTCTAGCTTCTTCCTCGTTTGCCATCACTCTATGTACAGTTGTGCAATCTTTTCTAACGACCAACGATTCAATTTGAAGGCATCCTAACAACAAACATTGTTGATTCAACATTCCTTGTATTATTTTTTTTCGTCCTTTGTTTATAGCCCTCCGCCGTCTCTTTCTTTAGTTCTTCTTCATAGCACCAGAGAAATAATACGGAACAACTCAAGAGGATTACAGTTATGAACCGCTTCCGTATATTGTTTTATGTTCGTCCTCGTAATCGATGTGCGCCTTGGTGCGTTCTGGCAAGAGGCTGTTTCCTTTCATCAGAATTAAAACATAACAGAACAGAATCGCCTGGTGGAAGTTGCTGCTAGTTGCTGACGAAGTCTAGTTCTATTGCTTGGCGTAGAGAGGTGTAAACTACTACGCCCTGTTTATTTTTTGTTCAGTAATCGACTATCTAATAACCAGCCACTCATCCAAAATCTACTGGCGATATACTCTCTCTAAATGAAGCGAAAGCGCTTGTTTAAGTGTAATTGTTTCAAATGAATAATTGTTGATCTACTTGTACCGAAGAGTTGATGATTACGAACTTATAAAGAATGAGCTTTAGGGGAGGGGGATCGCTATCCGATTTAATTGAAGATTTCCTTCCGTATAAGAGGTTACCAATGTAGAATGGTTATTAAAAACGTTACATTTTACAGCCCATTCCGAGCAATATCAACTTTCGACTTCATGTTTCGTGTATGTTTACTTTTGTTACTGCTCAGATGAATGCGAGAATGGAAAAAAGGTGATCTTACAAAAAGCTATATCGTGTGCCGATATATTTAAGAAATGTGAAGTAACAGGTGGAGTTAAAAATACCGAGCTGAATTGTGGATTGATAGAGTACCCAAACTCAGCCCGATTTAAAACTTTTGTTCTGTGGAAGATGCTACAGGGATAGAAAAAGCGGCAGGAAACGCACGCGTTGTTTTCCATACCCTGTACTCCGGTATAAAGCACAGATACGAAGGAAGGTTGATTCGTCCAACGATGGGTTAGCACGAGCCTTTCCGGCTTGTTAAAGGAAAGGCTCGGAACCGGACATGAATCAAACGGAGTGGGTTCTTTAATTAGTCGCTTTTTGATACTGCTCGATGGGAGAGGAGGAGACTACATAAGGGCGTAGTGTTTGCTTTGGCTTCCCGTGTAAAATATTGCATTCTTCTAGTGTGCTAGTGAACTAAAATTGTGTACATGGAAGAGAAATCAACAATTTCACGGTCTACGGGACCCAGGAATCTAATGAAATAATGTAGAGAAACTGTATTCGTTGTTCATTGGACTAGAAACAAGTTGTTTATGCTGACGATGGTTTAAAAGAAGAATGATTAAAGGATCTAGTCATAAGTTCGAATTAGCACCACGTCCATCCGTACGTGTGATGTGTAAGTAAAGCTTCTTTGCGCCAGCTGTTGAAGGGCTTGGTGTTCGTGCCAAAAAAGTATTCCAATAATACATCGAAACTAGGAAATCGGACAACATTTCCGTCAAGTAGTAGCGGGCATCGAAAAGATAAATAAATGTAATTCACTCGAGGGTTTAACTTCGTCTACTTATTAGAAGATGTTTCAAGATCGGGGAAAGACTGTGCAGAAAAAAGGTATATGCGTTTGCCTCTGCATCCTAATTACTAGGAGAAGAAAAACAAACTAGCAGCTGGTGGCATGTCACAACAACAGTGGAAGTTTTCCCGGTTTATCATAGCGTTTGCTTCCCAACAAGCGGGGGAGGGGGGGGGGGGGGTTCAGTTCAGTCCCACTGGTGGACATGCACACACACCAGACACGCACCGGAATGTTTCGGCTATACAGAAGCCGTTAAACTCTACAGCATAAACGTAAGCACTATTCTAGCGGGCAGCGAGGGGGCGGACAAATACTGAAGTGTTTCTATCTACGACGCTTCCGGGAAGTAGAGTACGTATTATTCGAGTGAATACGAATTTGTTGATCTTTTCAATGTTCACTCAACATGCGGGGATCATCCCGCATCGCATCGAGGCATTCAGGCTTCGAAGATGGATGTTAAAACATGTTGCTCAATGTGCATTTGCAATACATTCCGTCACATGTAACCGTGCACAATGGATTTAGTTCACGCTTCGCTTGGTAATCAGCGACGGATGGTCCGTGGCGCGTAAAAGAAAAAATGAGTAATTTGCTAGTGTTGTAGATCTACTAAAAGTTTAAACGATTGTACAGAGGTCGACTATACGACGTCTTCTTCCTATCGCCCTCTCTCCCTCCCATATAAGATACTCAATAGGACACAACCTAAAGGTAAAAGTACTGAAGAAAAATTATATACGACAGCTCCCACTGATGAGGGAAAAATTGTGATGAACCGACGTTCTCGAATCAGCTCTCATCTCTTCGTCCGTTTTCAGCGGAGGTCCTTGTCACACTTTCGGCACCGTCTGCCACCTTACAGCAGCCCTCCCTTGCGGCCAAACAGCAGTGAGCTGATCGTTCCGTACACACTCTGCCCAAGCGAACGGCTCTCCTCCTTCGGTGCGGAGGACTGCGCCGCCGTCGTCGAGGGTGGCATATGCTCTTTTCGGTTGTCTTTGCCGGTGCCGCTACTCGTCGTCTTGCCGGACTTGCTCGCCACCGTGCCGAGATCCGATCGGACGCCGGCCCGCCCGGCAGAACCGTGCACCATGCCTAGGTCGGGCCGCTGGGATCCTCCGTTTGTTCCGTTCAGCAGGTTGCGGCGCGACTTCTGCCGCTGCATCTGCTTCAGTCTTGCGGCCGTCGTCGGAGAGGCGGTGGCGGACCCGGTCGCACCGGAGCTCGACGAGGCTTCCCTCGAGCGGTCCGAGTCGCCGCTGGCCACGGACGAACTGTCGGAGTCGGAGGACATCGCCGTGCTGATACCGCTGCTTGCACCCGACGACGAAGCCATACTCTTGAGGCTGTCGTGCGAGAGGCCCTTGCTCAGCACGGCCTTGATCGTCCGCTTGTCGATTAGCACCGTCTCGTCGTCCTGGTGCTGCTGTTGTTGCTGCTGCCTGCGCCGTTGGTCCTGCAGGTGCTTCAGGCTCGTCAGCTGTGCCATCGGACTTCGGCCGCGGCCCGTCGCTGCCGTGCTGTACATGGCCGACGAGCCGTGCAGCGCGAGGGGGCTGATGCCCGTAGGGTGCTGCGGTGGTAGCATAATGTTCTCCAGCCCGATGCTCTCCACCTTCTCCATGATCTTGATAGAGCGGAGCGCCTTTTTCTCGAGCCGCGACAGGGCGACCTTGTTGCGGGAAATGATTCTCGACGGTCGGTCGGCTTGGTCGGAGCTAGTGCCATGGATTTCACCGGTGCTTGTCGAGGCGGCAAACCGCTTGCGCAGGATGTCTGCTCCGGATGCTAGTAGGCCGGATAGGAGCGGTGGTTCCGGGGACATCGAACGAGCCGGAGAACCATCTAGGGCAAAAAAAAAGAGAGTTCATGTATCTGGATCTGGCTAACGATTTGGAGATGTGTGTTGATGCTGAGTTTCTTACCGGGACTATTGCAAGGCGTGACCGTAGGCGAAAAGTTCGGTCCCGCGGGGGTGTTAAGTGCACTGGGTGTGACGGCCTTGATGCCGCGCTCATTCAGCATCGACGCGAGGCCTAGGTTGACGCTGAACGTCGAGCAGGAGTTGCGTCGCGAGAGGCCCGAGCGGGGCGTCGACGGGGCGGTCGGTTGCCGCGACGGGCACTCGGACGCCATCTGCGAGGACATCTGCGACGGGGGCAGGCTGAACGCGACGGCCGTCGTACCGTCGTCCGGATGGAGCACGGTGCTGTTGGTGTATGTGTAGGTGCAGCCGAATGACTGGAACCGCTTGCCGGGATGATCCTCGGCGTCCTCATCCTCCTCCACGTCCGAAAGCGAGTACGTCTGGAGGCCGAGCTCGTCGAGCCCGCGACCACCGCGTATCGTCACACCTGGACGTTCCTCGAGTAGCCCGCTCAGCGTCGGCGTAGCCAGCCGGGACCAGTGATGTAGCGTCTGCGAGCCCTCGATCGGTTTGACGATCTGCAGCTTCTCCGGCAGTCGCCACTGGTTGCTGCCGCCGCCGGTCGCCGAGGACGACAGACCGGACAGGCCGGACGAGCCGGTCGACATAATACTGTCCGGCGTGCGGAATCCGAGCGGCATTCCCGTTGGCTGCTCGTCGTAGCTGTACGTGCCGAGCGGTGCGTGCTGAAGCATGGCGCGTCTCGCCAATACCTCCGCCGGCGTCAGGCGCTTCAGGGCCGCCTCCAGATCCTTCGCACCAGGTGCGCCCGGGATGCCGGTCTGCTGCGCTTGACCGGCGTACCCGTCGTCGGAGTCGTTGGTAAGACTTTCACGCGAGTACGACCGCCCACCGAGGGAGCTTCCGCCGCCGTACATGGTACTGTATACCGAGGAACCACTCTTGTACGAGTGCGCCATCGTGGTGTGGGAGGCCACGTTCGTCGGGTTGCCGCCGTACGGGTTGCTTCCGCCCAGCCCCGGGTACACGTACGGAGCCATGCGTGGCTGCGAGGAGGAACTCATCGTCATCGAGCCGAGCTGCGAGAAGCTGTCGCTGAAGCCGTTCGGGTTCGCTCGGCTCGCGCTGCGCACCGTTTCGAACACCTTCCGGTACGAGGGCACCGGTTGCTGCGTGGCCGAGCCCATGGGCCCTCCCAGCAGTCCGCCGACACCACCGCGCACCGAATCGATGCCCGAGTCGAGACTGTGCTCCGAGTAGAGCGACGTTTCCATCAGCTCTGACTGGAGCGAGTCTGGCGCAGCCGGCATCCCGGTGATGCCCGGGATGAGCGAACTCCTCGCCACCGGTTGCGTCCGTTTGCGCTGGCGGCGCAGCTGCTCCTGAGTTTCCTGGAGCAGACTGAGCACCTCCTGGTAGCGCACCTTGAACTCGCTCAGCTCGCCCGCCAGCAGGTTCTGGTTCTCTTTGGTTATGCAGAGCAGCGAGGACGCCTCCTCGTTCTCGGACGTCAGCTGGTGCAGACGTATTTCGGCCTCCGCCAGCCGCCCGGTCAGACTGATGATTTGCTCATGCTGCAGCCGGTTCTCTTCCTTCAGTCGCTCGAGTTCCAAATCTACAACGAAAAAGGACACAACGGTTAGGAGGTTCGGTAGATAGTAAAACGTTCGGCCAGCGGGAACGGATGGGGGGACACTCACTCAAACCATCGAACTCGCTGTTGGCCGTGGTGAGCTGGTTCGCGATGTCGGCCATCAGCCTGCGCTCCTGCTCCTCGCACTCGTCCGTCTCCTTCACCAGCTGGGCGGTCTCGGTGCGCAGGGACTTGTTCTCGTCCTCCAGGTGCTTGACCTTGCGCTGCAGCAGCTCCAGGTTGATCGACTTCGATGCCGTCGGCGTGACTGTGGGAGGCAGTGTAAAAAGGGTGAGCACAACGTTAGTCCCCCGCAGTCGAATGTTTAGCCCCGGATTGAAACACTATTCGCAGGAGCGATGAGGCAAAGAGATAGGGCCAGAGAGAACCAACGCGTACTGAATAATCGCATGCAAAACCACTTGGTAGTGGCGGCCACTGATAAGGAGATACTGCGACGCTGGTAACACGTTGGCAACGTGGGACGATGACGGACCATCGCCATCAGAACGATTGGCTCGCTTATCTCCATCGACTGGTGAACAGCCAAGATGTCCCTTCTTAGGTTCAGCTGCTCCATTCTGGAAGCGAAGCAATCCGTCGTCTATGGACAAGCCCCTTAGGGGGAGGCAACCGAATGCTTGTTTTCGTTCAAAGTGTTTTGAATAACTGTCGGGGGACCTAGATGTCGGCAATCGAAGTACACTTCCACACTCGAGGGAGTCTGCGACGTCCCGTAAACGAGCTCCAGCTTACAGGGGACGTCCTGACACACTGATGGTTCATTTCGCTCAAAAACTCGCTCGACACTACCGCACGCGACACGCGAGGAACTCTTACATAACCGAAGCGGAAAACATGCCCATTTCCATCATTTTGTTTATTGATTTTCCTTTCCCAGGTTGTTTTGGATGGTGCGAATAAAAACTTACCGAAATAGAATCCGGCCAGCAACATTCTATGACATGCCAACCGGGAAAGCGGTGGATGGAACTGTCTATTGATTTTCTGCTCGATAGAATTCTATTACCACATTCCGTATGGCGCAAGGGTACCACAGAACAACGCGACACGGAAGATTCCGTTTGTTTGTTTGGCCATAAAACAGCACAAAAGTATATGGCTTAAAATTAGGGCCAGTATATGGCTTAAAATAAGAATGACCTAAACCGAATGCACACACTCCCTCCCTCTCCTCATGCACACTTACAGGTAGCTTTGCATTTTCTCCAGAGTGCTTCTATTGCGACGTTGTATGAACGAGCGAAGGAGTAAACTGCACATGATAAGACATTACGATTGTTCCAGCACTCTGCAGTACCGGGCTCACAAGTTTTCTATTTCCGACTCGGAAAGTGACCGTCGCTTGCTTGAGTTGCAGAGGAATTTAGATTGTCTATTTACTTTACACCAGAGATACAGTAAATCAAGTGCACGGGGTCTAGTTCCGTTCGGGGTTATCTCGCCTCGCAGTAGTCCTGTGATATCGCCATCCCGTGCCGTTGAGTGGCATTAAATCAAAGACGGAGGTATAATGATATCTTGCATCATCCACGTACTCGGGGAGAAAATGCAAGGTGTGGCTTCCGTGGCACACAACGGACACCAGCAGTAAAATCTCTTTAATCCTTCTCTCTCCCAGTTTCGTTCCGTCTCCTTCCTTGGCCGTTAGGAAAATGGCGACAAATATTTTCGAAAAAGGTTCGATCGATCTCATCTAAGGCGTCGCTTTTGTTTTCCGATAACTTTCACTCACGTCGCATTAATCGACACAACAACAAACCGTCCACCATCTCTCATTAAATGAATGCCCGTAGAGAGCAAAGTTGATGCAAACAAAAGGAATAAACAGTTTCTCGGGAGGTTGTTTGTTTGTAAATATAGAGAAAGAAAAACATAAAAAGGGAGCGTCCGTGTCGTTGCGCGTTAGGCAACGAAAAAAGGCCCGAAGGGCATTGTTTTTAGCAAACTACACATCTAGGAGAAGGTGTGTGAAAGTATACAGTTAATGGGTTCATTCAGAGCTTGTACTTGGAAGGTAAGTATAATATATATGCCACAACATATTATATGCAACCGAGAGGGACGCAACACTCACCATTCTCGCTGGTGTCGTCGGCATCGTTCGTCAGTATCCCGATCAGTTCGTTCTTTTGATGCAGCTCGTGCGAGAGCTGCGCCAGGTTCTCGTTCGTGCCCTTCAGTTCCTGCTCCAGCTCGGCGACCCGGTTCTCCAGGTGCGTGTTCTGCGTCAGCAGCTCCTTGCCGATCTGCACCGTCAGCTCGAGGTCCTTTTCCTTCTCTTCCAGCAGGCGCGTTACGGCATCGATGTCATCGTACGCGCGGGTCATTTGGCTCACTCGGTTACCGCATAGGACTAGGTAAAGGAAAGAAGGGTGAAGAAAAAACGGAAAATCTCATCAGTATGTGACGACAGACAGTGATGACACAAGAGAGACACGGAAGCAAAGGATGATAAAACCAAATCCACCCATCGAAGTCGACCTTGTCGGGAGGGTCATACAATGGAGCACAACACAACAACGGAATTGAACAGTGGAAGAACGAACACGACCTAAAGTTTGCTGCAGCTAGAAATAGACTCCCGGTTGTGCCCTTCGTAGACGCGAGGAGCAACCGTGAAGGAAGAAGTAAAATGCACCCAAAGCACATTTGCCAGCAGATATGAATCGATACCCTTGAACTTGAAAAAAAAAACACAAAAGGAACGCAGAAAAGACACGCCAACCGTCTTCGTGCTAAACGCATTCGATAAGTGTGGAAGTGCTTACTTATCTAACAATGGTGTCACGCTTAGTGCATATCAAGCGCCTACGTTACATTAGGTCCGACCTTTGTTGTTTAAAGTAGAACTATTATGAACCAATTCTGCTAAGCTGAAAACCTACTTATAGACCAACACTTTGCTTCCTAGCTTCTTCTTCTTCTTCTTTTGGTACAAATAAAAGGCCCTCATAAGCACACGCGCATTTTTTTAAGAAGCAAATGTTGGAACATAATAAAACCCTTCAACATTAACCTGCGGACTGGTGGCAGTCGTCCGCCCAGGTCCTTAAGTAGCCGTTACGAACCGCACAAAACACGCAGTGGAATAACTCGTTTCGTTAAAGCCACTTTTACCGAACGTTCCACGTGCCAATCTTTTGGAACAGCTTTTATTTTTAATTTTCACCCTACACCAATTATGTTATGGAATTGGCGCAGCCGAAAGGTAAAAGAAATGGCAACTATCCTCTCTCACCCTGTCTCTCTCTCTCTCTCTCCCTCTCCGAAGATAGGGCACGGCTGGAAGGATTATGTAATAACTCCCGAAACTCCTTCCAAGGAAGGAAAAAACAAATAAACACACACAAGAAGCTGCTGCTAATGCTAAGAAGATTGCTCCAGTTTTCCACCGGAAAGCGCAACACTACACCGAACTCGTGACGCGGGCCCTCGTGAACGGAACACGTTGTTACCTCAGCGAGGAAAGTGGTTCCATCCCAGCGGCAGCATCGCGGAGATGGTTTGTTGTTTGTTTTTTTCAACTCTATTTATTATTTCCCAATGTTTTGTTTGTTCCTCACAACGAAGCGTTTCAATTTTATTACCATTAGGTGGTTGTTTGTTTTTGTTCCCACCCCACACCCAGTGCTGAAGGGTGTGTTTTTTTTTTGGTGCAATTTTAGGTTTATTTCCGATTGTTCAACGTCATATGATCGCAAATTCACCTCCGTGCCGGCGGCACAGTACGTGTTACAATTGCATGTTTGAAGCAACGTATGCTTTCACTTTCAAAGCGATCAATTTACCTTGAGCTGTAAGACATGGTTCCGTAAAACACTTCATTGAGTGAGAAACATGATCCTTATAGTAGGGAACAATTCATCAATGTTGTTAAATGGCGCACACTTGACATAGTTGGTGTGAAGCAATAAAATAATCAGACATTGAAATGAAACGACTCGGATGACAACGCGCTTGGCGAAAAAGAGTGCCCTAATATATCGTGACAAATGAGATGTACGACGGCCACCAACCACCCACCCACGGATAGCTGGACACGACGGAAAAGTTATTCTTCTGGCACGGGGGAAAAAAAAAAGTCACGAAGAAAACGACCAGGGCACGTCTCGCTAAAAAAGAACCATTATCGCGGGTCTTAACAACGTCCGCAGAATGGTGGCGGGACTCTCTTCAAAAGGCAGCTGACACAACTGACAGTGATGATTTCGTGACCGCGGGAAGAATAAACCAACAACGGATCGAGCGTAGGACCTCTAATGAAGTCATTATGCAACAATCTTCCCCTCCGTGTCTGATGTTTATTAGAAAAAAACCCCTTTTCCCTCCCGAACGAAAAACCGGGAGGTAAGGTTGCAGAGAAGGTGCAACATTCACGCTTTCCGACGGAGAGACCCCCCACAGGTTTTATATCTTCACATTTTTTCCACACGACAAGCACCCGCGAAACGAAGCAATGGTTGTGGAAGTGTTGAAGGAAGAAAAAAAAACGCGTTAGCTACAGCCTAGTGGAAAAGTAAGTAAAATGTCTCAACAAAAGCCCCCGGCACAACTCCTCTGCCTTCTTTTTGCGATGATCAAAAGCCAAAAAGTTAATGTCACGGAAAAGGACCACATGGCTGCCCTTGTTATAGCAACAAATTGTCTAGCAGGCATCATACACAAAACACAGCCACAACAGCAACAGCAACAGCCAAACACTCCCTTTTCCGGCGCAACAATGCTTGCCGTTTGGTTTTTTGCCTGCCCTTTTCGCAGATCGCAAGTTTTCCTAGGGCTAGACGAACGGCAAGATCCTACGAAGGCGAAAAACAAAAAACAAAATAAACCCATCGAGAGATCATTATCGGAAACGAGGGGTATGATTGACGATCGCGCCGTTACGTCGGTGACATTCGAATTCATTTCATTTCTGGCGCGCGGTGTTCGCCGGTTTCCAGGTCCAATTTTATTTCGTCCATAAATCCAATTAATATTGCCAATCGCCGCGATCGCCGACTCGACGACGACGTCACTGCGGACATGTTAATCCGCTATTCATTCGCCAAAGCGCGCGCGCGCTCGTGAGAAGAAAGTGACGCACCGGTGAGACGGCATCATGGCGCATGGAACAAGTGCATTTCACCGTCGACAAATGTGTATGTGTTCCAACGGAACTTGTGTTCAAAATGTCGACCAGCTTGTTAGTTGAGATGAAAAATGGAAAGCATTTTCTTTTTCCTTGAACAAAAAAAAAAAAATACCATCGAAGATCTGATTTCTATCGAACTGGAGCAAAGAAAATATGGCCCTTTGCCATTTTGTAACGGACATTGATAGTTATTGTCGCTTTTATCACCAGGATCATTCTCTAGCCTGATGGCAAGGATCTCGATTGGGAACACTCGCCTGCGTTAGTTGTTCCAGCTTCACTTTCCTTCGAAACGATCGATGAACCGTTTTTCAAACATCTGTACCACTCGAAAGGAAGATATATAGAAGAGAACCAATTATTTATCGACTTCTCTTATAGTCTTTTTCATCATTCAACACTGCCTCTCCTTCTCTTTTTTTCTTCTTGCTAACGGAAGACTAACAAACAAGATGCGGATCGTACGATCATCTCCGATCGTATAGTACATTACGAAACACAAACAAACGAAAGCTTCTTATTAACCCCTGGGGAGCCGGTCGAACTCGATCAGGCTGGCTGGCTGGCATCAAGCTGGCCTCACCTCGCTGCTCTCGCTTTCAGCCACCAGCTTCGAAATGGGTTCGACCTTTCACTGCACCTCGTCGTCGTTTCGGACATTCGGAAAGCGAACACACGCGATCGCGATCGTTTGCGGCCAACCGATGGGTTTTTTTTTCTTCCTTCAAATTCGCTTTTCTTTTCCAATCGTCGACAAAAGCGCGCGCAAGTTAGTGCGCATTTTAAAGTGCTTCTAATTAGAGACCTTTGGCAGAGAGCAAAGCGTAACGACCAAACAATCGAGTCCTTGGGGAATCGACCGAGCCACCTGGGCATGGGCCCGCATCGAATCACACTTCAACTTTCTTCGGCCGATCCTTCCCGGCCTCCTCCTGGACGCTGTCTTTGGCTATTTTGCAGGAAGAAATGGGCTGCGTGACGAACGAAAGTGGCATGATGATATCTTCCCGATAAGCGATCATCTTGAACATGAACATTTACGCCGAATGGAACGTTTCGCGCCGTTTCGCTTGCTGGTGGTAGAGATGTAAAGAAGCGGGCTGAGAAATGTGGGCTGTTGAAAATAATAAACCGAGAAAAAACAAAATACCAACCACCGCACCAGCACCCTCAGTTGTCTGTTGTTGTGTGTGTGTGTGTATGTGCTACAAACCCATCCGCACCTGAAGCGTTGCTAAAAGCGGTCGTCTTTAAAAAAAAAAAAACAAGTGAACTCCATCCCCACCCCAATCGATCGTCGGAGGGTGGCGCGCCCGCGACTGACATTAGAATCGAAGGGAGAGCCAACATTTTCCCAGACTTTCCAAGGCACGGGGGGAGTGGCTGGCTAGCTGGGGGGGGAGGAGAAAACCGGTAACTGGTAACTTCTTCCCGCACAAACCACACCTTTGGTGTGTCTGCACCCCATTCGGCGGAGTGAGTAAGTGAGTAACGACTCCTACGCGGCGAGCTAGCGAGCGATCCTTTGGCCTAACCGAGCCCCTTTTTTTTCCCGCACGGAGGAGTCTATTAAAATATTTATTGTTACTCGGAGGAAAAGTTCAAACGAACGGCGAAGGTCCCAATCGCAGCGGCAGCCTGCCAGCAAAAGACGTCCGCCGCCAGCGATTTTCCACCCCGCTTTACGGGTGGCTTTGGAATGCCTTTTTCTCCCCAATCAGATAACAGCTACTAACAAGGTGCCAGACCGCAGCGAGTTGGTGTGCTGGCATACAAAAAAAAACCACCGCAACTTGGCGAGTAAGAGTACTGGTTTAATTTAATTTCAGTTACTTTGTTTTTCTTCCCTTGGCCCTACAACTACCATAACTAATGCAATTAGTTAGGCGCCGTTGCTGCAAATCGAACGAGAACAAGATTTTGAAGGAACGATAAAGAAAAAGACCTCCCTCGAGTTGGTCGAGAAAAGGCCGGTCCCCTCCGTGGCCGCCTCTCGATATCGGATGGCAAGAAGGATATCAAACCCCGCGCGACCTAAAGCATTATATTTGTTTAGCCTCGCTCGGAGGGCTCGGGGTTTGAGGGAAAAATTATTAACTTTATTTACATAACCTCGGCTAGTTAGTGGGCCGCTTATAGGGTCATGCGCAGGAATCGCGTTAATTGGCGTTGGTCAGTCGTCGGATCGTTCATGGCCGAAAGGGGCCGTCCCGGCCTGTCACTTTCTATCTCTTTCCCCTAATGCTTTAACTTCCGGCTGCTTGTGTACCGATTCGGTGAAGATGCCGTGGGCGTACGATAGTCGTTAGGTTCGTTAGTTTTCCACCATTAAAGGCGATCGAAATCAAATTAAGAGGGAAAGTACGTTTCGATATGAATCGGGACCATTCAACCAGTACAAACCCTGAAAATACCATAACAGCATACAGTAAGAAGAAGTTCGACAGAACAAATGGGAGAAGACGAAAGAAAAAAATGGTAATCAAAAATTTACTTAAAACACACAAACGCATACGAACTAGTTGGTGCTAAATAGAAACATAAAAAAAAAAGGGAACCACAAAAGGATAACACTTGAAACATAAAAGTAGACCAGAACCACTTAAAAACTAGAACAAAACGTAAAACACAAAGAGGAAGAGAAACAGGGGATATGTTCGAAAGTGACAGAAAATGAAAACGGAACTCGTCAAACCTTGCCCAATACCAGCACCACTACCACTTCGGTGCGAATTGACCGCCACGCTCGGTGCACGTTCTTCTTTGCCGTGGGGTGCAGTAACGCCACCATGACCAGCACTCCTCCCCTGGCTACTTAGCGTACTTTTCGACGACGACTGACCGACCGGGGGTGTCGACGCGTCCGAGCGGGCTGCGGATCGAGCTCGGGATCGCGATCTGGCCCGACGAATCGTGGCCAACAGGGACAACGATCCGACACCAGCCGAGGTGCTGCTCTCGCCTCCGTCATCATCGACCGCTGTTGCCTTTGGGGATCTTTTCTTCAGCGCACCCCAGCTTCCCATTTTCCGAGCTTCCGGTCGCCGCCGCCGTTCGTCCGACGGATCTTGGAGGCGGTCAGCCGATGAGGCGGGTGACAGATCGGCGAGGTGTTTAATGCTGTGAACGGCGGACACCCGCGATCGGACCGCGGGTTCCGAGTGGCAGCTGGTGTCGTCCGGTTCCGTTTCCGTCCCGCTGGCGTTCGTGTCCGTGCCGGGATCATCCTCCTCCTCCTCCCGACCGGGAAAGCTGGATGATTTCTGTGGCTTCTTCTTGCGAAACACATTCACCGCGCGGGATAACATTTTCTTCGGCGAGATGGATGATGAACTCGTTCTCTTTTGGACGCGACGGCTAACGCTAGTTCATTGCTTTTGGTATCGGATCACAGTCACACACACACACAAGTTCATTGGAAGATCATGTTTTCTCGATGGTCGACGATGCGGTTTTACCTTTTCACCTTGTTTTGGCACTTCTTTCTTTCGAAATCACACTTCTTTCACTACGTACTGTAAATAATTCGATTCATTTTCATTTCGCGAAACCAAAAACGTTGAGTAGACTCAGCTGGAAAATTAGAACTATTCGTA
>JAOEFI010000004.1:14489185-14505476 GCA_034621735.1 Anopheles plumbeus | reverse complement strand
GCCTAGGGAGGATACCACATCGAGTGGGAAAGCATTTGCATATAATGAGTCCATTCCGAGTGTACCCATCATCATCAACATAGTCGTGCTGTGACGAGTTCGGGAGATGTTTTTGGGGATCTAATTAACCTCGAAAAAGGTCGACCATATTCCGCAACGGAATGGTGGAAAACTTTCGCCTTCCTCCGCTCCGGCCACTGGGTTTAACTTCTTGGGCGAAACTTGGGCCCCGTTTGAGGCATCGACAAATTCCAACTGGCCTTCAAACGGGCGAGGGAGGTTAGAAGAAGAGCAACATCATAGACACCGTCGTACCATCCCTCTTTGAGGTAGTCTTTATGATGGTCAATTTGGGCGGAAATTGTTACCGAACAAACGACCGCCCGCGCCGACGGATGGAGATGGACCACAAATGTGCGATCGTCTTTTCATCTATCTTATCGGCAGAGCTTAACAGAAACCGCTTCGCCTGTGTTTCCTCACAGCCTCAGATACGCCCTCTCTCTCTCTCTCTCTCCCTCTTTCTCTCGGCGGGCTTTTAATGCCCGAATAAATGATCCCTTTATACCGCCGATTGGCACAACTGCTTCTGGTATTTTTCCGGCTTCGGCCACCTGGACGGCATTTTTCCGTTTGTTTTTGAGCGCATCTTTCCGGACTGCTTGCCAGTGAAGATTAAATGATGTTCAATTGTGTGCGAAGGTGGTAATTTATTTTTAAAGTACGCACAATTGAAGACGCGGTACGCAGGAAAACATTATGTAACACGTTTCTGTTTCACATGCCAAACTAACATTTATTTTAACCACCCACACACACCAGTGCCCAGCCCAGCGGGGCACACTGTTTCGCATAATTGTCCGTTGGTGGTGGCGGTGTTAAATGCAGGGCTCCTCGCTTCCTTCAAATATTGCGAGAACTTTATCTTCTTGGCTTTTGTTTGCAAATCCACACAAACTTCAAATGGCCTTGGATCGGAATGCTGTCCCTTCGTTCGGCTTAAAAAACGACAAAACGGCAAATGCAATAACTAGCCTTTGTTGGATGAAGCTGTCGAAGGTTCAACACAAACACAAATGGTAATAAAATAGCACACGACACTCTATTGACACCTCCCAAGTCAAAGTGATTGAGAAACGCACGGAAAAACAGTGAAACGGTTGATAATTGTAGTCAGTGTTGAATGTTTTATAAAACACCTGATAAAAATGTCGTAACATGCAATTAAATAAAGCAGTGAACCGCGCATCGTAAGCTGCACAATAGGTTCAGGAATTAATTAAAACACTTCGCCAGTACCATAAACATAAACTATTTTAACTCATTTATATATTTTTTGGTTTCTTTTTTCCCTGTCTCTCGTGGATCAGATTCAATATGGGTATGACTCAATTTCCATTTCGCTCTGTCCATTTCCATTGCGAGCGTCAATTCGATTCCACCACATTAATCAACGGAACATCGAAATCCTGTCACTTAGTGTGCCGTTAAAACGTGGAAAGAGAAAATTAAACCCATCGAAAGTGAAATGAATCGCGTCCCGGGGTCCCAGGGGTCCCTGGGGTCCAAAGGGTCCGAAGGGTTTCAGTGTACGGTCCGCCATCCGGGCCCAGTATAAACCTACGAAACCTTCCCCCCAGGGAAGCACATGCAACATCAGGGAACATTCTCTTCGGTCGTCCCAGGTGTTCCCGTTCTCTTTCTTCGCACGACGCGGAAGGATAGGAAGCAGTGGGAAGAAGCGGACCACTTTCACTGAGGGTGTTTTGAATCCTTTTTCCCCCCTATTTCGTGTGACATGTACACCGTCAAGTCGTTTCGCGTGCATGCAAAAGGCTTATCCGTCCCATTCGTTCGGTTTCGGAGCGATTTGGCTTTCGTGTCTCTTTTCTTTGCACGTTCGGCAACAAATCGCCAACCGAACGTCGCTGAGGATCGCGTCCATCCATTATTACACAACACAACATATCATAGTCGTCATCGTCGCGATCGTTACTATTATGCACGACCGTTATGTTGTCATGATGTTGTTGTCTCTAGGATTGCAGGACGCGCTCGAGCGGTCGAAATGGAGCAAATGGAAAGCCGGATAGCGGGAAGCAATGAGTGGCATATCATTTTCCGATTCTGTCCCGGGAAGGGATCGCTCCGACATATGACAACATTTCCCTCTTAATATCCCTCCTTGGGTTAAATCGTATCATTTGTGATTTATCCAGGCATTCAAAAGCGACACAGTAAATTCATATGATCGCTTTTCATTTGGAACCAATTGGAAACGATTGACGATTGGCGAGAAGAGAAAACACTTCGTGAAGAGAATTGCCGTTTCAAAAAGCATCAAATCGCGACCATTATGCATCGGAATAAAACGATGGTCCTTATTCATATTGGGGAGGTCTCATGCTACAGAAAGTAATGGAATTAGCTGATCTGACAATGTTTAATGACCATGCGTTAGCATCCCTAGTAGACTGGTCCAGTGGGGTTTTTTTTAAACAAAAATTGGTTAACCTGGAATCTAACACAACGAACTATTATAACGAACCGAAAAAAATTAGCTCTTTCCAAGTTTGTGCAACATTTTTGAGCACTGTTTCCAGGAGCATGCTTTCTTCTGTTGTGTTTGGATCACCATCACTACGACCGGTAACTGATATGAGTCGACATGCTCCGAATCCTTCCCATTTTCATCATCGTATTTCATCACAAACGCCCACAATTTGACATTTAAAGCCGCACAGGACATTGGCACAATAAAAGATTAAAAGACTCGTATTCAATTTAAGGTAAATACCTAAGCCCCTTTCACGTGCGATAAAAGGTGGCAAACCAAATACGAAAACGAGAACATCACGGTTTGAAAACTCGGTCCAGAAAAATGCTCCAATTAAACCAGACACCGACCGGTACGGGTCACATTTCCCAAAGCCGGCGTGTAATGACTAAACGGCTAAACGCAACACGCCACACTGTTTAGTCTAGTGTAACAGGCAGCTGTCTGTTGACCTGAAACAGAATGAAAATGAGCCGTTGCCTGGCGTTCAAGACCCAACCCGCCCTTTTATCTGCTGAGGAGGAGGAAGATGGAGGGAGGGTGTTTTGTGAAATGCAATCACCCACCAACATGCATGCAATAATCTCCAGTTTTCCTCTCCCGTGCCGATAAATTTGGTTCAATTTGTTCCTTTAATTCCAACAGGCCAAATACATGCGAACACTCGATAGTAGGCAGCGGCAGCACGTGCTCGCCGCGATGACACATAAATATGTCGGAAATGACTTTTCGTGTCGACAAACGAACCAAACCCACCCACCTACTAACAAGATGTGAACAGCCGAACGAAGCCAAACCAAAACGCAAAAAGGCAGTAACCATAAAGTTAGATAAAATCGTGCCATCCTACCCCGACGTTCGCGTCCAGCAGCGGAGTTGAGGCCGTTAGACACATGCCGGCGACGGTGATGGTGATGGTCTCGTGTCACGAGGCTTGAATGTATGGATGAGGATCACATGATGCGAACCTTGAAAAATGGTAGTAGGTGTAAAAAAGCGCGCTATCATCGCCAGCAGCTCGGGAGATTGAGAAATGCAACAGCCGCATCTTGTACTACTGCAGTGAATTGTAAAACAGTTGGATAGATAACATTTTAGCGATGCGAATCTATGTACGAATATTTCAACGCCTTTTGCCGGGAAAGGAAAGACTGTGAGGCCTTTTTTACATTGAAAAAATGCTGGCCAAAAAGTTACAAACGTTCGAGGCGTGTCGATGACATAAGTACATCGGGGTTGTGCATTGTGAACCGTGTTCATCCACCTACACCTGCACGCTGGTATCCTCACATTGGTTTTTTTGTGGAAGCTTACTCATCCATTGGCCTCTGTGTACGCTTTCGCAGTGGTATTTTTCCGCCGATACGACGGTGTTGGTGGAGAGATATTGATGCACGGCACGGCCATCTACATCCACACATCGCTGTTGCGATGCAGTGGGTGATGGGGGCCTGTGTTACAGGGTCGGATTTTTGGGTTCACGAAATTTGCTCACGGAACCGTGAAAGTCCGTTCGGCGGTGCAACGCGGTCATCTCCTCCGACGAACATCTTCGCCATTCACTTGGCTTGGTGGTGGTGGCCCAAAAGCGTGAAGAAAATGCGATTGAAGCTGGGAAACCCGTTGCTGGCGCTGCATCAAAATGTTGCCTCTATCGAGTTGAGCCGAACCGAAATTGGTCCTGTTAAAGAGAAACTCAACCCAGCCTGCTGCTATTATCGCGCCCCAATCTCGGATGATGTATGAGCGAAGAAGCCAAACTATACACCTGATAACGAACATTTTCCAGCCCCAAGCTATTCTCAAAATTTGCGATAAATTTCGATAGATTTTGACTGCTTTAGACAACACGAGGCAAACACGAAAATCTGTCATTTGTTCAACCAATTACACAACAAGTTGTTAATTGGGCAGTTGGCAGAAAGTGAAGTTAACATTTCCAACATTTATCATCCCAGGTTCTAACGAGAACGAGGAGATATAGGTTCTACGATTCGTTGATTTTTCCTCTACACAAGTGTGACGTAACAATCACAACAACAAACAGTGGCCAGTGGGCAGCAAACAAACGCTCGTCCCTCGATCGATCCACGTCGCGGAAAGCAAGGGGTAGTTACTTTTCCACGGTGTGTGTGGTGGGTTTTTTATTCAGTGACTGTGTAGAGCTGAGGGTTCCATGTGGGGAGGGTTTTAGCGTTTTTTAAGACATAAGAGCACGGCTCGGTGCGCCGGCGGTGGCCACGGCACTGTAACTGATATAAGCATTACATTCGCCACGCCAGCCGCGCGGTACGCAATCAGCGTGAAATTCACGGACGGGGTGCGCTTTTTACTCGAAATGTTCATCCCCCCCCCATGTAAGAAAAGGAGCTATATGGGCTTATAATCTATCAAATTCAAAAGCTAAACAAAAAAGCTACTTTTTACGTGCCAACTAGCCATTGCTTTGATAATTATTCCGAACCGCTCCATTGTAGGCGCCTCAAGTAGTTTCCGGTTCCTTTTCCCTTCGCCCGACGGGCCTGGGAATGGGGAACTTCGATGCCAAGTTGGGACAGGACATCATCGCCCACCATCGGCGGGGCTTATTTGCATGAAAAATGCATCAACTTGTACCCCGGTTTTCCGGTCGCCACGACGCGATGAATCAATAAAAAGCCTCCTTCTGTTTATATTCACTCCCGGCACCACAAACCGGTAACTGTAGCAACTTTGCGGCATCGATTCCACATCATTGCCCGGTCGACCTTCAACTTCCGGCGTGCAAGGAAGTGGAACAGGTCACTCGCTTGAGGCGGAAAGAAAAGGAAAGACGACATCGTGTGTGTCGGGGCTCCCTCTTCCAGAAAAACAGGGAATTATCTGGGTTTATCAATTTCTACATTCAACACAGGCCTGCCAATTTTGCCCCAATACGTAACTTAAAATAATAACAAAATGCAATAAATGGGGAGGATAAAGGAATTGAAATAACGATAATGACGTAATAACTAAACCAAAATAACGTAACAAACCAAAAACACTACCTTGTTGCGAAATTTAATGATGAAGGAAACTCCTTCCGGTTCGACTATAAAAAAAGCGCCACAAACACGACGATGAGGACGAATGAACTAACACAGAGACGAGCAAGGACTGCGAGTCCTTTGGACACTAACACTGCTGTGGCGTATTGAAATTCCAAAGGCCGCGCTCAATATTTTGTCGTTTTATTCAACAGGAAATTGACGACCGTATCCTAGCATCCGCGTTCAATGTGCACTGTGAAGTTTTTGCCATACATTCGGGCGCATATCGGAGCTCGATCAACTTCTATTACTTCATCCCTTCTTCTCCAGCGCATACGTAATTTGACATTGAAATCTTTGCCTCCACCACACCACACCACACCGGCTGCCACTCTGGTTTCGCCTGTGCAGTATATTCACACTTCTACAACTTTGCTGTTGCTTCTCTCAATGGATGGCGATGACTATCATCACACCGCAGTCAAGGCAGCACACACGCGCACACAACTTCTTCACGCAAGCAAGCACGCATCTCCGTTCTACCACACAACAAAAGCCCCTTGATGATCACATCGTTGTAGAGCACGGGGCAAAAAAAAAACAAATGGTAGCATATTGCTACACTTCACCCCGAGAATGCGTCACTTCCCCGTCGATGTCGAGTCGCTTTCGGAAACATCACAAACGCACAAAGGACTGGAGAAAAAAAAACTCGCAAATTCGTCCTTCGGTCACTTCGAATCACCACGAACACGGATCAATGGAACGAAACGAAATCGTCACGGAAAACACACGACGAACAACGCACTATCATGCTCACCGCCCCAAAATGACGCTGGCCTTTTTCATTCAACACAGGTCTGTGGACAATATTTTCCAACAATTACTTGTGTCATCGCTTAGCCCTTTTGTCTGGCCATCGATTGAAGACTATTCCTTGATAAATAGATCCACTTTTCCGATTAAAAACGCGACCACACGTAGAAAACACCTTTACTCCACGCCACGTTTTGACGTAATGCGGTTCTCGATTGTTTTGACTGTCAAACTCGATGAGATTTTTGCAGTGAGAAGTTTTGCTCGCGAAACAACTGGCGCGAGAAGTTTTACTCGCTAAGCAGCGCCACCACTCGGTGGCTAGTGGAAACTCCAACAGTATCAAGACTGCGCCCGGCTACTTATGCAATCTGCAGCACACGAGAAACCATCTGGATTTTTGTCCAGGCAAAGGAAAGCGTTGAAGGAGACTTTTAAGTAGAAAATGGAGAAGAAAATATCCGTAGAATTTTCCTAACAAATGACACACCACCCAAGCAATATATCCGTTTCGTAAGACATTTCCACATTCTACAAACCTAGCATGTTTATTAGTGAAAGATTTTACTAGACTGAGCTAAATCCTAAACAACCTCGCTGGGGCACTTTATTGTCAAATCAACCGCATACCATTATTAACGCGTCTTGTGCAAATGGACTTTTCTGCTGGACCACACCGAGCCAGTCAGCCTTTTCCCGTTAATAGTGTCACAACACGGACCGGTCACGCAATTTAGAAGGCTGTTCTCCAACAACACGACTAGCATGAAGGGCTGCGAAAAAGAATTAGAACCATCGTGCCAAGATATGCAAATGCCGTCGCCTGGCGCAATTCTAAATTCAACCGGTTGTCGGTCAATATTTCACCCTTTAACCTTCCCCAGAGCTCCGGTTGACTAGGACTAAAAATAAGAAAACGACGAACGGCGCCAAGGACAAACTTCCGAACTTCGAAAAAACACGAAAGCTTAGCCGGGTGGTAGATGTCAAAAGGACCTTTGATTATGTTATATAAGATGGACAAAGTGACATGGCCGTAGTTGGGTCGAGGCCATCAAGGCCAGAGGCCTGTCATCCAGAAAAAACTTCGCTTTGGAAGATACGATCGATAAAATATCTTATTTTATGGGATTATGGAACGCGCAGTACGAAACATCATCCGTAAGCTTTACTGAATCGGAATTGTCACTAGTTACATATTCGTTTTGCCTTCATTCAAACTTCCCTATTAATGCGGATCACTCACTTCTCCATTATGTGACGATTTACTTTCATTCGTTCCTTAATCGACCACCAATGTGTCTCAAGAGAGCGGGCAAGTCTCAAGAGCGCCACAGATTAATTACAAAAACAGATAACGAACATCCAATAACCGTAAAAATGGCGCATTTTCTGCCATTCGGCTGTTCCGACACACTGGGTGCGGAGAAATATGCACGAAAACTGTGCCGTTTTTTTTTTGCCGAGAAACGCAAATGGAAATAAATGGATGGAAACACAGTCAGATGCAATTTTTCGATCCATAAAACACTCGCACGAGCGGCTCTCGGGCCAACAACGGAGGGCATTAGTCTGTCGGGAAATGTACATTCGCAGCGGAAGACGGAAGAAGAAAGAAAACGTTGTAGGAAAACACGAAAAGTTAATGGAAACATGCGTGGAATCGGACCCGAAGCCGACCAGAGACTCCACAGCTCGCGGTTTGTTTTTTCTCTTCTTCGAATTTCGGTTGCCAACAATTTTGTTGATCAATTAATTTTCACCGGCGTCACCCGATCTTTTTCCCTCGAGGGGATTGGATGACGGTTTTCCTTATAGTTTGAAAAGTGTTTCTTTCATAAATTTCTGATTTCAATGTCCCTACCACCAACCGTGATAGGAGTAGGAAAGAAACCCCAAAAAAAAAAACAAAAAACTACCGACACACACACAAAAGTGAAAAGGGTTGAATGGAGTTTTCTTGTCTTGTTACGGGCTTCCTGCTACAACATCGAAGTTCAAGAAGAGCGAACGAACGAGTGGCATGAATTGGAAATTAGGCGAACACGAGTTTCCGAGGCGGCATGGAAAAAAGGGGAAAATTGATTGCACGGATGATGCACCCATCGACAATTGAACCATGCACTTTAAGAGGTCGCATAAAGAGTGGTCTCCATCGTTTATATTTCACACGAACTTTTAGTTTTGTTGCGTTTTCAAATAAGACGCAAAAAAGGAGACACAATCACAAACATAGGATGCAAAAAAAAAAGAAATGAATGTCTTTTCGTGCGGATTAAGGAGATAGGTGACTGAAAGTCCATACGTGCAAAAGACACTCCATTAACCATTCGGCGTTGAGGTTCACGATTTTATTAGATAACGTTACCCAATCCCAACTTGTCGAGTGGTCGTGCCGGGTTCGAACAAACGGCATAACAACAATCATCACTCACTCGCGCAAGATTAGCGCTGGGTCTTCTTCTCGCCACCATTAGAAAGGAAGAAAGTACCCTCCGGAGTTCCGCACGATGATCATTTGACTGGTTTACAGTCTCCTCCTGCCCGGCGTCGTAATCGGACGCATCATTGAGTTGTTTTATTTTGTTGGTAAGTACCACTCCGTCTTCCTACTGGAAGCCAATCTGGTTGAATCTGTCGACGATTATCGCCGATGACTGCACGGTGACAGTAGCCCTCTGACCCATTGGTGGTGCGTGCGCCTGCACGTTCCCGCTTCGAACAGTGTCTGGTTTAGAGGTGAAAGAAAAGCTCCTACAAGTGAAAGGATGCCGACCGCAGCCGGCAGTTGAAGCTTCACATCATTAAGGTCTAAACTAGCCGACACTTGGCGCGGGGGTTCCACACGAACGATAAGACCAAAGGTTACCTGTTTTCAATTTTTTTTTATCTCTCTACATTTTCGCAAACCAGTAGTGGCCCAGGTGTGGCGGCGCATGCGTGCGTACGTGCGCGGGAACGTATCTTACACCGCGCCCCTTGGGAAGGTTCAGCGAAGGGGTGGTGTGAATCGTACACACGGAAGGATTTTCCGAAGAAACGGCCTGCCGCCTGCGAACCCTGTGTTTCCTGTTTCGTTTTTCCTTACTTAACTCGTGGCTCGTGCACGACATTCGTCACGATTTGACAGCTTCAAAACTGGACGCTATGACGCAAGTCCGAGCGAAGACGCGGCTCGCGACCGGTTTTCTGGTTGTGTTTTGGCCCTTCGGCGGGAACATACAATCCTGTTCTTTTGCATCACGGCCGCGTTATGTCGTCCAGCGGATGGGGTGTGCCCCCAATGTCTACAAATATGGGAAACAAAACTTAAGATCCTCTCGTCCAAAACACCTTTCTCTTCGTAATGAAAGTGAAACAACTACTAGCGGGCGCTACTTAGGTCGCACTTTTGGCAGAGACCGATCGACCAGATGTCGTTGATAGGCAATTTCTCGGAAGAAGCTCTGTCATCACGAATAGAATCGCTACAGATTAGCGATCTGATGAGTAGCATAAAAGTAGCTTTTACTTTCTTCTTTCTTTTACTGGCGAAAGAAACCCATATTTGAAAATGGTATTTTAGGTCATGATTATAGTAATAAAACTACTTGTCCGCCGCGCGTAATCCGATGGTGTCAAAAGATGCCAAAGATATGGTCACGATGGTCCACACTCCGGGCGGAGGTCTCTCTTTTCCGCCCGTCACCGAAGTGTTGGCACATAATTATCGGTAACTTGCTCGACGCGGTGTGGTGGCCTAACTATGAACTGTTTCACACACCGACTGGAGGAAGGTGCGGCAGCGGGACGACTTTCGCCGGTAGTAGAGGAATTGAACGTATATTGATAGCCATCGGGAGTGAAGGGAAGAAGGCAGAGACAGACTGCTGTCCTTCCTTCGCCGCAATGGCGCCCAGAAGGGTGCTAGCTAGCTAAGTAACTCCCGCCTTGATCGGTCATAATTTTCCCGGCTGTGATGGACGGGCCAACCCTCGGTCCTTGTCGTCGTCGTCGTCGGGTGTTGTGAAAACAGTAGCGAAAACTGGGCGTGAACAGAGTGACGCCGCAAAGCAAACTTTCAATTCTGCCGCCGTCACAACTCGCATTGCTTTAGATCACCTACAGGGCAGGGGGAGGAGAGGGGGGTCGACGGGATCGCGGTGGTGGTGATCGTGAGATCACTTCTTTCCACTCCCGAAAGGGAAATACAAACTGGCAATTTTCGAGCACAAGCGAAAACTCGATCGAACGATTTTTTTTTAAATTGGAAAAACCAACTTCCGACCAAAGAAAAAAGCTTCTTTCGAAAGATTAATACCCCCGACCGGCTATTAATTATAGCCTGCAAATGTTTATCCATACCCGAAAATGTATATATAGCTTACATATGTTGAATAGGTGCTGCAGCATCTACTGGCACTATATCTGATGGAGGTTAACTCGTGACCCACACAACCGGGGTGACACAAAAAGTTCGATGACTTACTTACGGATTGGATTAGGGCGTTTCCCATACGAGCGGGGTGGGATTGAAACATAAATACATTTATCATCGATAATGATGTGCGTAGGATTACTCACCTGGAAGAAAAGAGAGATGAAGGTTAAGATTAGTTCAGTGTAACAAATAGGAAGTGTATTGTAACATATTTTTTATCAACTTAAAACAATGTTGGGAACTGTACATCAACACTAAATAAAAAAGGAGTGAAACTGGAGATCGTAATAAAAATATAGCATGGGTTGAGTTTACATGTTTTCTCTCTAAAATTATCTTGATCATGTTTTCATACGATCGTGTTGTTTGTGTGCACCACAAGTAATTTGTTTTACAAAGCACTCAGAACGTCTGCCATTAATCCTGATGAATCTTCCTCGTCGAACCATTCTAATATCGCTTTTTCAAAGCGATCTACCCGAATGCACCGCGCGTGCAGCACCTGCCCCGGGGCGTGACATACTTTAATCCACCTAAGTCTTCACAGAAAGGAAGAAAGACGCCGAGCAACATAACTCAGCAAACGGCCGCACGTGTGGCGGCGTGCCAATGACACATTTTCCGATCGATGTCAAGCAAGACGATCTAGGTAGACTAGAGGGGTCTGAAAGCCACGACGCTGTCGGTGCAGGAAGCTGAAGTGCGCGCGCGAGAAAAACATGTCATCAGTGCATGGGCGCTGATCTAAACAGAGGTGGAGGACCTCGGTTATGTGTCGCGCGTAAACATAACCACAATGAAAAACGCACTCGCGCACCGACCGAACGCGCACTTGTGAAGGAAACAAATTGCATCCAAGACAATTGGGACGATGCAACAACACTGGTTGGGCAAGTTCAAGTGCCATTATCTTTCAGTCAGGGTCCGCTGGCGCATAATTATATAGCATCGTTTAGCGACACTCTCTTCGACACATCTCCCATCCGCACACTTGCCGGTCTTTCTGCTGTCTTTCGACCTACCTTTCGCAGTGTCTCCGGAGCTGCGTACTACCTTCAAGTAGGGCAGCCCGTCTGCACCGCGTGCGACATAGTACGGATAGTCCGGGTACTCGCCGGACAGGCTCCGGTGGTCCTCTTCTTTGTTGATAAAAACCGACGCGTCCGGGTGGAACCGACCGACGTTGCTCCTTGCCAGCGACTCCAGACTAATGCCGTACAGGGCTTTGGTGAGGGGCGAATCCACTTTGGAGTCCCCGCTCGAGCCCGGCAGGTCCGGTACGCTGCCACCCAGACGCTCCCGTAGCCTGCGCAACCGATCCGAAGCTTCTAGCTCTAGCTCGAGGAAGCTGGGCGGTTCGTGGTCCTCGTCGCCGTCGGTGATGGGGCCACCGACACTACCACTACCGGTGGTAACGGCGGCGGAACCACTCTCCTCGCTAATACTTCTTAAGTAGTTTGAACTATCGGTTAGTGATGGCGGCACGTTGCAAAATACTGGCGTCTTGCTCGACTCGTTGTACTGTAGGAACCGCCGCAGCTGGCGGGACTGGAAATGCTTGCTCTGCAGGTGCCGCTCGAGCACGGTGAACGTGTTCTGGAAGCCGCGGCTCGAGTCACTCGGCCGGCTGGAGATGGACGGTGGGCCGAAGAAGGACGAGTACGGGTCGTCGTCTGCCGACAGCAGCAGGCCACCCTTGTAGTCGCTGGCGCCCGCCCCAATCAACGAAGGCATCGAGGAGGTCCTACCCCCGGGCCGGTGCTCCACATAGGAACAGTCCGGCCGTATCAGGGTACTGTTGAGGAACCCGCAGCTGTTCTCGCCATCCGAATCATCTGCCGAACCCTGCCACTGTGGTGGTCCAATGCTGAACAGCTTCCGGTAGGTTTCATCTTCGCCCGAGGCCGGCGGCTCAGTAACACCGCACCTGATCGTACTCGAATCGGTAGTATCTACCGCGGGAACTGTCGTAGACATTCTGGAACGTCTTTTTTCCGCTGTTGTGAAACGCAACTATCACAACCGCACACACGCACACACACTTCCCTTGTCGATCACATTCTTCCTGCAGGTGGAACTGAGATCGCTCCGCTCCTGGTCGACTCCTGTAACTAACTGACCGGACTCCTGCGATGTTGTGGAGCTTACTTTTACGATCACTCGCCTCGAAGGTGCGGGAAATAATTGTACTCCTCGCGTCCCTGCTTCCTCACTCACTCACTCACTCACTCGCTCACTTACTCTCTTCTCGTTTCGGGATATGTTTTTATTTTCTTTAGGAGCTGTCCATCGCCCTGCTCAAACTATTGTCGATGGAAACAGGTTTCTCTCGGTCTGTCCGGGAGTCGCCCTTGGGGAAAAACGTAGCATTGTAATTTCACAGATGGCATTCGAAGAGTTAGCAGCAGTAGCACATGTCCGGTGTGGCAGCATACAACACAGAACCGAAAATGGGAGATCGCGATCGATTTCTGGACTCGCGCTTCACTTTCGTTCGTCGAAACCGGCTGCGAGGTACGCCAAAAACACGACCCATGCGCTTCCTTTTATAGATGTGACAGCAGCATTTCGAGCGGAGGAATAATAAAAAATTGGAAACCCCCCCCCCCCCCCCATCGAACCGACGACACCCTTATTTGATGGGCTGGAAAATGGCTTCGTTGAAATCGGAAACGGTCGCTTCATCCCCAAGAACTGGCGGAGCGAGCGGTGGTGATTCCTTCTGCAGCACACCTTGCAAAAGGCAAAGGGGGCGCAGAGTGACAGACGGTCAGACGAAACAACATAAACATTTTGCAACAGTAATGCAACGGGAATGAAATTTGACCTCTGGCGAAATGTCACGTGCCATCCCGGTCGCAAGAATCGATGGGCATCGATGGAATCTTGTCGCCCCAAAATGAATAAAACATCCTACCAAAAGGTAATACAAGACAAGAGGTCCGGTTTTTTTTATAATGTAATTGATCGGAAGAGCATAATTTCACTGTTACGTGATGCGTGCTGGTGCGTACGTGCAGAATGGAAACGCAATTGAATCTGCGAGTGAATTACACCCATTCGGGACAGGTAATTAGGAAACAGAAGAGTGATCTTACGAATTCTTTTTTCTGGTTTCCTTCCAAGAAAACCATTACGAAAATTACACCCTGGTCGCTCTTGTTTTCATTGCGTTGCGTGTTGATCATCGTTGTTGAGTTGTTGGCCTTTAGGAACTACTTTATATTTGTCCGTTTGGAATGCAAGAAAAGAAACATAAAATATTGCAACCACAGACCAGCACTGTCGTTTAAACTCCATTTTCCTGGATCGGTCAAAACTATCTTGCTTATAACAACAAGCAGCCAACCCTTTTCCCTTTCGCTATATTAACCACATCGCCATGAAGGTTGGTATATTGATTCCAACAATCCATGTTCGCGCCTTCTACAAAGGCACAGGGGCACACTACCCTACTGTCGTTACAGATAACAACCGAGCAGAACCGATGACCACCACCAGCTGTCAAAAGTAAAATGAAAACCAACCAGAAAAGCGCGACGTCCCATAGTTTCGCCATGGCCGTAACGGGGCTAATTGCGAACGGTCGATCGTCTTTGACAAAAGTAAAATGTTCACGGGGTGCGAGTGTACGGTTCGGTTCACATTTTAGTTTTTTTTTTGGGCAACCCTAATTCACCCAAAAACCACCACCCACTAAGTAATAAGGGCGCCCTCGTGAATTAATCGATTTCGATGATCAATAGCGACAAACGAGTGCAGGCAGTTCCCCCTGCAAGCACGGTATGGCACACACTTTCCCTTCGGCTGAATTATTACAATGAAAATAGACGCAAACAACAACGCAAGAAAAACCTATCTATCGGATCGATCCAAATTAGCTGGTATCATGAAGGATACTCATGTATTTTGTCGAGGATTCGAGGATAATGTTTTGTCATACTTTTAAATTGAATCGACCTGTTATGAAAACAATTCCTTCTCGCTCTCTCTCTCTCTCTCTCCCGACTCGAGGCAAACGGTATTGAGAGTTGATTTGAACAGTAGAACTAAGCGCCAGAGCAAAAGCTCGATTAAGCTGTAACTGTCACTAAATGGGGAACGAAATAATCGTTCCGGCTATGCACATTTTCTTCGCAGGCAAACTTGCAGCAACAGTTTCAGCATGTTAATGATGACAGATCGGTGTGGTTTCGAAAAAAGTGCTGCCCCGGCGGATATTTGGCAGAAAATCGACCAATTAGTTGGTAGATTGGATGTTGTCCCGAAACGAAGGAGCACTGCCTGCCCTTGCCTCCTCGAGAAGGCTCACTCACTGGCAAATCATTGACGTGCGCAGAAAATCGATACACAGCCACGCGCAACGCATGATATCAGAATCAGGCGGACGAAGGTGGTGGTGGCGCTTCATTTTATGCGTCTGTTGACACTATACTCTGGCCCATGGTCGATGGTGTCCTCGCTTTCGTCCCATGGCGAAGGGTGTAGCGATATGTAGGTTAGCCAAACACGCTCGACTTGATGGCAGAGAAACACCCTGGAAAGTGTCATTGATCCTGACGCGTCCTCCCGCGGCGTCACTGATTCGGTTTCCAGTCCGTTCGAAAGGAAAGGATATTTTTTTAAAATATTTTCACGGCGTCAACAGACCGAGTGGAAAAAAATGATGATGATGATAATTCGAAAAGCTCCCGCTGCCAATCGAACTTCGTATCGTTTTTGGGCTATACAAGCCCGGCGGAAACAATTCCCACAACAACCATGGAAATAACACGTTGACATCGCACGTGCTTTTCCAGCGAGCAAAAGCGTTGAGGAGGTAACCTCCCCAGACATTTCAAAATTCATTTTTTTCGTTTTTTCATTTAAAAACTGTCATATGATGATGAGGCGAATGATGTTTATGTGTTTCAACGAGCAGCAAAACATGTGCATAGAAACACAAAAAACTGAATTAAACAGTTCCACAAACACAAGAATGGTTTCGTTCAATTGAAGAAACCAACGGAATTCGAAAGAAGCTAAATTCAAACTATAAAATGGGAATCTCAATTGCACCGTCGAGTACCGCACCCAGACCTTGAACGATTATTAAAACGAGCGCAAGACGGTGACTCGAGCAAAAAAAAAAAAAACAACAACGGCGAGAGTGTTTCATTAACCAACGATCCAATCCCACGAAGCAATTTTCTAAACGTTTTCACCCTAAACAGTTCGCTGCTGCTGTTTACGCGCACACGATATGCTTTCAGCCCGCATTAAAGACAGTCATCATGAGACGACTTTCGCGACAAAAACGTCGTTCCGGAGTGAACCAAAGGGAGGGTGGTGGGTGGTGTTTTTCACGGACAGAACACCTAAATGGTACCGATTGGGCAGTGATTTGGATTCGGAATTGGTTTTAAGAAATGCCTTGTGGGCAGCCATCGATTGACCATCGATTAGATGGGCTTTGGGGGACCAGTAAACGCTTCAGTGTGGAAAAACAGT